>CM071611.1:12618366-13218366 GCA_036365135.1 Miichthys miiuy
GTATGTGTGTATAATGTGTATAATATAGGATCAGGACCAGGGCCACGATTTCTAATGGGGGGTCTGACGAGGGCTTTGGTTTGGTTGTGTATTGTGGAAGTGGCAGTTTGAGGAGCGACAGCCTCTAATTTTGGGACAATTGCTGATGGGTCCCGCTTGGCCCTGGTTGGTTTTTGGAGTGTCACTTTAAGATATGACCCATCTTTCCCCCCTGTTTGACTGTCCTGCTCCATCTCCTCCTCGTCATCTTCCTCCGCTCCATTTTGGTTGGCCACCTCACTCCCATCCTCTTCTCTTTCTTTGGCTGCCCGTCCTCCTCGCCTCGACTGTGGCTGGTTCTCTTTATCCAGTCCCCTCCCACTGTTCTGCCCCCTCTCCTCTTCCTCATCGTCGTTGCTGCTGCTGCTGTTGGTGCTGCTGCTGCTGCTGTCCTCTCCTCCTCCTCCTCCTCCTCCTTATCTTCCTCCTCCTCCTCCAGGAAGGAAGAAACTGACAAGTTTTCCTGTTCCTCAAAAGCAGCCTAGATCTTCGCAGTCATGAGTTAATTTGGGTCAGACCAGACAAGAACAGCTGTGCGTTGGAAGGACCCAGACCCTCCTGGAGAGGTGCGGATGACAACTCGCCCAGGTGGAGCCCCGACATGGCCTGAGATAATCTGCTGGTTGGAGAGCGTAGCCGGGACAGCACCCTGGAGCTCAGCATCCTGGGAGAACGATCTAGAGACGACTGTTTCTGTTGGGGGGAGTTCAAAAATATGGCAAATGAGAACAAGATAAATCCTACAAGCTCTGAGCAGAATTGTTTTTAACAATAGCTTCAAATATAGCAGCTGAAAAGGTTTTTCAAAAAGGTTGCACCAGCGACTGCTGCGATGCAACTACACTGATGTTTAATTACAGTAACTGTAAAGTGTACATGAAAGAAAGCAGCATCATTGTTGAAATGGTTCTTTGACAAACAGGCCAAGTTGTTTGGATGAAAACAAACTTCTGGATTAATACTACATATCTATTCTAGTATTATTCAAATGAAATACACAATCACTGCAAAAATATGTGGATCACTTACCGCTAACATTTTGCTGCGCTCCAGTTTTATCTGCAATTAAACAAACAAAAAAAGGGATTGGAGAATGAGATGAATGTCAAATGTGGAGAAAACACACAGTTAGTATTTTAAATTTAAGGATGTGCCAAATCATATCTGTGACATCTGCTAAAACAGTTTCAGGGTGACTATAAGGTTCATTAAGGTGCAGGTTAGATTTTTTAAGATTTTTAGTTACTAAAATAGATCAAGACTACAATCAGTCGATGAAAAATGTGGCTCTCTGTGTAGATTTATCACTCTTAGGCAAGCCGATTAAAATGTTGAAGATTTTTAGGACTTCTAAAACTAAAAGGAAAACATTTTAAGACAATTAATTGTCCATGGTGCATTAACAATTATTTATCATGAATCATGTGAATCCAGTTAACATTGACACTTTACCCTCTTCTTAAGTCTTTGCTCCAGTGCACTTGCTCTTTTGCGGTTCTGTTGATGCTGTAGTAGCAGTTTCTGAGAAGGTGGCGGTGCAGTGGGTCGAGATGGGGGTCTGCTACGTCTCCCTCGTCTCACCCCTTCACCTACGCCGATGCCTTCCCGGTATGCTGGAAGTTTGGACGGTGGCAAGGATGTTGAGCCCTCTGACTCTTCACTGTCTTCATCGCTGGAAGACTGGAGAGGGAAGGACGGGAAGGGATGGTGGGGTTGAAGAAGAAAAGGTGTCATTTTTTAAATCACATCAACTATGTGGCAACTGATTACTGGAACAGTAAACTGAGAAATGAAAGTGTGACAAGTGTGTGTTTTATACCTCTGATGCTGAGTCTTTGCCTTGGTAACATTTGGGACATTCCCAGCAGCTCGGCAAATCCTTATTGATCTTCCCCTCACCAGGTTCCTGAAACAAATTTAAAGATCTGAAACAACAACTTCTAAATGTGATCACCAAGTGAAGTGTTTTAGGCAGCAAAACAAACCATGCATTAATTGGACAATGTATTCAGTTAACAGCCTTCACTACGTCTGAAGCAGATTACCTTAATGCACTGACGATGGGCAATCTGCGAGCAGACGGAGCACTCCATGAGCGAGTGAGTGCTCGGATTTGATTCATCTGATTCTCCTTCTCCACATATGGCACAACGTGCTGTGTTCGGCAAGGCAGGCTGGAGGGATAAATAAATGTTAAAGAGGTCTGGACTTTCTCATAGTTCACACCACGCATGTATGTGCAGATGCATTGCATTACTTAGTTTCACAGAAAAGGGCTCACCGCTAGACACTGCCTCATGATGCAGCTCTTCTTCATGCGTCCAGGCCCACCAAACTTCCTCATGTCATGGCAGTAGTGGCATGTGCCGCACTCCTTCCTGCAGCAGGCTGCACAGCGCTTGCACCTCACCCGTCTGCGCCTCAGGGCATTGATGGAGGAGCGTTTGGTGGGCTTGTGACTGTGAGGCTTGTGGAGGGTGGGGCCCAAGCGAGGACGGTAAATGACAGGAGGAGGGGGAGTAGGCGGCTGGTACCATGCTGGCTGTATAAGGGACAGGATCAACAGGTAAGTAAAGATTTGATTGGCATTATAACAAGTTAAGCTAAGTAAATAAAAATACATATATTTTATCTTACTGACACTGACTGAAGCTGAAGTGCTCATTCTAAATATCAACTCACAAATAGGCCATCTTTATCTCTACACACAAGTATGTTGCTATGTAGAAAAATGTGTTCTCACCCTTTCAGGCCACTTGACGATGGGCTCTCCAGTGTAGGACAGCTTGGGGTTATCACTGGCATGCTCCTTCAGAACAGCCTGGACAAGAGAAGAGCAGATAAGTAAGACAAAATAAATAGTAGTAATTAATTATTTCTGGACTTGGCACAAGATGGCAGAGCACCATAAAAGCAGTAGAAGCACACCGTAATGTCTGTCTGAGTGTGGATGAACTACACAAGGATCTATTGTGAGACCCACCCTCATGTCTTCAAGCAGGGCAGTGGCATTCCTGATGCCTGCAGGGACACACTTTTTGTGGACTGGCAGCTCCTCCAGCTTCCCTAAGAGGTTACACAGTCCCTCCAGCTCAAAGGTAGTCAGCACATGCTGAGGTGCGGTAACCTGAGCTGCCTCCTCTTTGACTTCTTCTTCTTCCTTTAACTTGATCTTCTCGTTTTCAGTGTCACTGTCAACTCCATTAGAGGTGCCATTCCCTGGGTGTTCATTGGTTTCAACGTCAGCCTGGGTCAGCCCTGAATAACAAAAGAGGACATGATGGTTGAGGTTCATGATGGACTAAAGAGTAAACAATTAGCACAGCTTGTTCTCATGTGTTCATTCATCCTCACCTATTCCTAGGGAGTATTTTTGGAACTCAGGAGTGAGGTGGGAGACATTGGTCAGACAGTAGAGGTACCTCTCCAGGACATACCAGCACATCTCATAATAAAATGGATAGCGGAACTTTGATGGCACCTAGAGGAGGAGGACAGACATTGAAAAAATACTGCTTAATATTTTTGCATCTTCAAATCTCTGCTCATCGGGAAGTCTGCAGGAGAAACATTTGACAATTTTTTTTTGCAGTTTGCGCTTCTGCTCGGGAGGAGGTGTGAGAAATGTGGTGCGGATGCAGCTAGGCCAGCTGATCATCTATAACTGAGCAGTGACAGTGTCTAAAAAAGTGCTTAATCCAGAAAAAAATATTTCCCAGAGGACTGCTGCGTTTCCTGGATATGACTCAATCTTGTGTGACTGTCTAAGTCTGACTCAAGTGTCCAGTTGTTAAAGAAATGGGAGGCATCCATGGTGGCACGACTATACAGATTTTATTGTGCAGCTTTAAGTAATGATGCATCGATCCAACACTTCACATCAACTCCTTAAATTTGGTGGATTAAGTATCAACCATGACTTCACCAATCCATCCACATGAAATACAGTTTCTCCGTGAGTCCCATTTTACAATTGATCAGTTGAATTATTTCGGGCTGCAGCTCAGTTTTTAGTGCTGCAGCAATCCCCGGTCTAATGTTGCTGTAGATAATCTCGTGAGTTAGATCCAGTAAAAGTTACTGAGCTCTAATTACTCACCATAGTTCTTCCTATGGTGGGTAATTTCACAGAAGACGACTCTGAATCATGTCTTGCATAATAACCAAATCTGAAGCAATCGTCAGTGTGTGTCAAGAGGACGGATTAACAGTTAATAAGATAAAAAGGCTATCGTGGATGTGTGCTTCTGCGTACCCGTGTGCGATCCTCAATGCTGTAGATGTTAAGCTGCATGGGGATGTTAAAGCTGTGGAGGAAATTCCCCCCAAACACCAACGTGTCCTCTGGGGTGTACACGGCGTGGATCCACCCTACAACACAGAAGACACAGGATTCACGCTGAGGCCTGCTGTGGTAAAGACAGAGTATGTTGTTGTGTGTAATATTTGTCTGTATGTGTCACAACAAACCTGATGGGATTATGAAGGTGTTGCCCTGCTTGAGCTCTATCCTCTGACAGTCATGACACTTGTCCCCCAAGAAGATGTCTCCCTGTTTCCCTGATAAAACCCAGTTCTCATACATCTCCAGGTTCTGCGGTGTGGGTGGAATCAACCAGAACACCTGCAAGACACATGGATAAAAAGTTAACAAATACATAGACAAATGTCCATGTGCATTCACAAAACATTTTTCATGACAGACCACACAAATTAAATCATGATACGATACCATTTTGATGGTTCAGACAACAACATGTTTCCTGATATCACAAAGTCTGGTATGATACCATTTAGATTCTTTTGAATTCAGGGGCCTGCGACTGATATGAGACACGAGTTATCATGTTAACACAATTAATTACATTTATATCATGACTGTTACTGCCACTGTACCGGCCTGGAGATTTTATATTTCTTTGTGCAATACTTGTAAAACTTCACTTTACTCTTACAATCAGTATTCCAATAGTGTAATATATCCTTTTTATATAATATGTTCATCTATTTATACAGTAAAACTTGAATATACAAGCAATCATACAGTGTTTAGTAATTCAAACACATTTTCCATATTCTATTTCAGTATATTTTGTATTTTATATTCTTTTTTACCTAGATTTTTTTATGGTATTGTTTTTTACTTCTTTAGCTTATTTCTATTTGTTACACACTTTTAATGCTGTGCCATATGCTCTTGTCCCACACATTTCATTGTCTTGTTGACCCTGTGTTAACCTGCTTGTGATACATAAACCTGAAACTTGAACTTGAACTTGAAACTTGAAATATGAAATGTCAGCTGTGACACTCAATTCTCTTTTAGAGTTGTGTTTTTGCAGACAACCGCTGATACCTTTGCATCATTTTTTACTGTCAAAGTGGCAGCAATCAGCAGCCAATTCTCAGACCAGCTCCGTGATGTGTAGCAGTCCTAATACATGTCTCTCTCTGTCTCGGCACAGCAGCCCCGAATCAGCTACTGCACTTTCACAACCTATCACGGTTGTTGGCACTTTGCTTTCTGCCTTAACACCCCTCTCTGAGAATGAGGTAGCCGTCCTACTACATGCGTGTTGAACCCTATGCCAGCTAACCTACTTCAATCCATTAAGCCTAACCATCATGCCAGCTATCACACATGGTTAAAGCTTCGTTGACCTCCAGCACATTTCCCACTGCAATCAAAGCGGCTCAGGTAACACTGCTACGTAAGAAACCCTCTCTCAACCCTGCTCAAGTCTCACCTCTTCCCTTCTTATTCAAAGCTGAAACACTCAGCTCTATCTGTCATTCCCTCCTGACGACCCCTCGGTCTCTGCACACGTCTCTGAATGCCTCTCAGATATATCCACAAGGATGAAGGCACCTGGACCTCTCTAAAACTACTGGTCCTCCCAGCCAAACCTACTATTCCCCATGACATCAACATCAAAATCGACTCCCTGCACAGTGAAACTTCTCCAGTGATCCAGAACGCAGCAGCACGCCTGGTTTTCAATCAACCCAAAAGGGCACGTTACCCCGCTGCTCATCGAGCTCCACTGGCTACCTATAGTAGCCCACATTAAATACTAATACTTGCCTACAATGTAGGCTCTGGTTCTGCACCCATCTAACCTGGATGCCCTTATACAGGCATACGTTACCTCATGTCCGTTGAGCTCCTGCATGAACCAACTGCCACCTGTTTGCTCAAGGCAATCCAGACATTTCTCATTTGTTGTTGCCTATTGGTGGAACGCAGTACCAGTTCATACCAGAGCAGGGGCGTCCCTCTCTACCTTTAAAAAACTCCTGAAGACCCAGCTCTTCAGAGAGTACCTCCTCTGTTAAATGCTAAATCTATCCCCTCTAGTACTGTCACAGTATTTATTGCTGCAACACGTCCTGGTCGCACTGTACCATGATTGTTTCCCTTTTTTGTAAGTTGCTCTGGATAAAAGCGTCAGCTAAATCACTTAAATGTAAAAAGTTGGTCAAAGCTGGTGAGCATGTGGCATCTGACACATTAGTGCTGGTACAAGGGTGACAGGCATGTTTCTTTTTTAGGTGGTGGTCGAGGTATGCTGTGATCGTTACACCCCTAGGTCACAGCATGACAAGCAATAAAAACTAAAGCAGTTCCACTGTGGCTCACCACAGGCAGCTAAGCGTTTAAATCTATGGTTCTTGTTATCTGTAACACCCAAACTGACCTTTCCTCCTCGCAGGATGTGGTACCAGACTGAAGTGCCTCCAAAGTCAATGTGGAAATCTGTGAAGCAGCCCTGTACACTCATGAGACAGTACCTGAGAAAAGTGGACACAAACAAGCATTATGACTTTCAGTTCAATTAAATCGAGGTTATCACAGATGTAGAAGATGTAATCAGGATTATATCTTAACTACGACACGGCAGATGTTAGACATTTCAGGTTTGCTCACTTCTGAACTTTGGGATAATGCATGTCTATGATGGCATTCGTGGAGTCTCTCTGTCTCTCCTTGAGATGGCGGGGCCACATGTTGTCCACCCAGTCAATAAGATCAACCTGAATAATTAAGAGAAGAAAACGTTATAAGACATAAATTTGTTCCGTCTGCACCAAACCAAAGACTGTTTATAAGAACTGACAAAGTACTGCGACCGAGCCAAAGCTCTACAGCCATCGAAGCAGCAGCTGTTATGAACCCCCGAGATGTGCACTGTGTGAAGTCTCACCGAAGCTGGCCGTTTGACCAGATTCTCCAGCCTGGTGTGGCTGAACTCCAGGCTGATCACATTGTAGAGTTTTTCTCTCTCTGATGGCGGCGTCTCATAGTAGCGTCGCCACTGAGCCATTGACATCTCTATTCCCTTCTGGGTGTTCACGTCCATCACGTCTACAATGCGTCGGCTACCTGCAAGAGAATTATACAAGGAGGTTAAAACAAGTGAGGCCACTGTCCTCAAATCCAAATTCATAAAATATTATTGTGTGTAATACCCTTTATTTCTAATTAAAATGCTAAGCAACTTATAGCCTGACTGGACACCAGATTATTACAATACTGAAATAAATCCAGTGCATAATTTGTTAATTGTTTTAAACATTAACCCCAAATATAAACAAGCAATCCTGTTATAGTTACGTTTGTTTAATTGGGATAGAAACACACTGAGATAGACTGAGTGGGATGTTTTAAAGTTGAAAAATCAGCTTGTCAGTGCTCTCTGTTGGATGAACTATGTAATGGTGACACTGTTCTTAAAATACCTAGTTTAACATGTCCATCCTGCAATTTCTCTTTACTTACTGGCCGGTATGTTCCCAGATCTATCTGTCTGTCTGATTTATTTGTCTAGCTCTACAAGCACAATAGTGTCGTACAGTATGTCACACAAACTGTAACATAACAAATGCCTGTTGCATTTTGAATGTCACAGTTTGTGTAGACAAAGTAAAGACAAAGGGTGTTAGTAGGAACTTACCAACAAACAACTTCACATCACTCACACTGAAATCAGGGTCTGGCATTCTGCGAGAGAGACAAATGGGGGTTTTTTGTTTTCTCAAGACGCAAGTCAGTCAAACAGGTTTACTGGCAGTATATCTAAGAAATTCTAGTATGTGTTTAAACAAAAAAAAAAAAAAAGTAATCCCTGATTAAACAGGAAAAGAATGCAGCTTACTGTATGCCAAGTCCATCTCCCCTCTCAAAGACAATGGGATCTCTGAGCCCTTCTCTCTGGATGTATTCAAATGTGAAATCTAGAAATAAAAATATATACACACAGCGACAGAGTCATTAAAAAAAGCTCAACTTTACATTGAGGAGATAACAAAATGTTTAATAACCAGTATAAGCTGAGAGAGACTTTTATCCGATCAACACAATATTAAAAATTTGCAGTATCAGGAAACACAAGAAGTAGGACAAACATTGAGCCTGAACTTAACGTGGCATTAGATATGTTCAGGCACAGTTTCACTGAAATTATTTTACAAATGTCTCTTTAAGATATACTTAAACGTCTCACCTTTACCCTCCATGTATTTGATCAAGTCAGAGTTAAACCTGACGCACTTCAACTTTTCATCCAGGTCGAATGTTCGTTTCCCTTCGATTTCATCATCCGAGATTCCATCGTCCTGGTAGCGCCGCCGCGTACCTGTACGCTGAAGACGAGAGAAGGTTTTATGTAAACCTCGACGACAGACGTGAAGGATAAGATCTGTGGCGAGCATCAGAAAGAGGACAGCAGCATGTGGGATGTCTTACTGCGCTGAACATATTCCAGTGTCACGACAAAGCTGAGTTATACCAGCCTATCAAACAGACAGCTGCGCTGATGTCACAGTTCACATATGTAAAAAGTTACGCAATAAAACAGGACTTGTGGGAACAAAAACATGAAAGCTTCCTCTAAAAAAAAGTGCGCTCTAACTCAGAACTTTGAGGACAACAAGCGTCACAACAATAATCTTCACTTGATATATAAACTCAGGCAAAATAGATGCAAAAATGCAACACCGCTTTGTGTATTTTTAAAATCTCCTAATTGCTAAAGACATGAGGTGACACCCACGGGAGCTGTCCTTTATATCTCAGTGGTAAAGATGAACAGAAACTACCGAGACTTTCACCAAAGACGTGAGGATAAATTAAAAATAAACCACAAATGAATCAATCCTAGCTGATCAGCCAGCCGGCTACCAAATCAGTTCATGTGGGAACCAACGAATACAGCGTTACAATAGCACAGGGTTAATCTTCCACACACGCACCCCCCCTTTAACTCCCCTCCTGCCATTCATCCTATGCCGAACTGCTTGGCTAAACAGATGGATGAAGCACAACACCCCCGCTCTCAGATCTCCCCACCCCCATCACCACCACCACCATCCCTTTACCACAAATGTGGCATTATCTAAACTCTGATGCTTCTATAACTGAGCTGCACATATTAATATGCTAATAAAAACAACATTATCAAAGCAGTTTGAGGCTCCACGTTTGCTGATAATATCATATAAAAGTTATATAAATGACTAAGGGGAATTAATGCATTACATTTTATTGGGAGCTCTTATTAAGTTTTGCTGTGTTGTTATCAAACAGGCCTATGTATGCTTTCCAAAGCCTGTCAACACTTGCAGAAAAAAACCCTTAACACATGCACATTTATGTATTAAAATGATCGATACAGCTTGTGTACATGACATGTCTATCCCAGCTTACATACTGGGAAGTATGGCAGCCTTGAGTTAATTACTTTACAGCAAGGAGACACGATTTTATGGAGGTGACGCAAGGTCGCAGCACAAATGGTGTCAGGGTTAAGACAGTGAACTTGACTTTCTCTTGAACCCAGACAGCCTTTAGACTGGTTCATTACCCTTCTTATTATGGTGGTGTAGGGCAAACAAAACAAGCGAGGACTACTGCCATTACACATTCAAATCCAATGCACTGATGTCCATTCACAAGACAGCTTCGCGTGTATTAAACAGTTCAAAGATAATATTAATTTAAAAAAAAAACATTTAGCAGCTGCACTGTGAAGATAAAACAAGTGTTGAGGAGGAGACAGTTTGGTTAAGTTACTCACCAGGCGTTTGCTGTACCGTGTATGAGGGTCCTCCATAATCTCTAGAAGAAACACAAAGTTTCAGGAGTAGCGTTAACTTGTATACATTAAACAGCCACTCTGTGTTTACATGTTCCGCTGTGTCTTTACATCGTGTCGGACATAAACACACACCTCTATCTAGCTAGAGTACAGCCTAGCTAGATAGCTCTGCTTCTAGCCGTTAGCAAACAGTTTAGCCAACAAGCTAAGGTTAGCAACACAAAACATCTACGTTAAACTCTCGTCCCTGTACGAAGACAAGGGCTGACTACATTAACCACCCTTTAATAGGAGTAGTCCGAAGCAATGTGTCTATTCGCTGACGTTATTTAGCTGGTGTTATCGGCTAACGGACAGTAGCTCAGCTGACAATCCCTTTCACAAGTCGTCGGCTAACGTTGACGCTAGCTCGCCAGCTAGCTGACGTTAGCCTGTGTACGGCAGTTGTAAGCTTCTTTATCGTTACCTCTGCGCTTTAACTCCTTCTAGTCGTACTGGTCAGAGTAATGTTCCCCAACTAGAGCGTCTGAGGCCTCACTGTAAAGTTTCTCCCCATGTTATGTGACCACGACTGTGTAAATTGTTGTGTTTATTATTGTGCGGTAAAGTTAGTTAGGACGACTCGACGCTTCGAGCCGCCATTTTCAACTGCAACACACACACATAATACACGCAACAACAAAATGAAAAAAAAAAAAGAAGCAGATGAGCCAGCCCCCTGTTTATCCCACTGCTCTGAGAGATTAGCATGCACACACTTTGATTGGACACAGCGTGTGCCATTCATTTTTACTTAAATACCTACCTTTATACTGTTGTATTTGACTTCTTTTGCTTATTTTTATTCTTTATCTGTGCTGCTGTTACACAGCATTTTACACCTTCATACGGATCCTACCTCTCTGTGTAACAGTGTACTATACTACTTTTCTCTCAGTCCTATATTGCTATTCCTACATTGCGCGTACAACTGCTGGTTTATATGGCCTACATCTCTATATAGGTGATTGATACAGTACACATGCTACACATACATATTTGTTTGTTTGTTTTAAATATACTTTATCATTTCATTTTGTGGAATACCAGGAGTACGCACCTTTCTTTATGCATTTCATACATTTGTCTCAGCTTTTGTAACTATTAATTACCCTTATTTATTAAATATAATACATATGTTTTCCTACTGCTCTTTATTCTACTTGTAACATCTGTTCTTGTGTCACTCTCAAGGTCTTTTTTTTTTTCCTCCTGGAGATGAAGTATCTGATCACCGCTTCCCCAATCCTGATTATCCTGTGCATGAAAACGAACGCAACCTTATGTAGACCCCGCCCCCCTGGGTGCTGATTGGCAGAGCTTGGCTCTGGTTAGGCAGAACCAGCGAGATGGGGGATGAAATGAGGTCACGGAAGCCTTTCATACACGGATGTAATGTCGTGCATCGCCATACACCTGCTGCAGTTTTCAGTGAAACAGGGACACCTAACATGGAGGATGCTCTGAAGTTAAAACATGTTGGGCGATGCAAAGCAAGTCAGAGTGGATACCCCCTCCTCCTCCATTCAAACAGGCGATCAGCTGAGCTGAGCCTTGCAATGAACCGAAGCATACACCAACACCGGGTACGACGCACAGAAATCTTTTATTACATAACAGACTTAACTGGGTTGACACACAGCCAGTGAGCGAGTGACAGCCGCTGTTACAGAAAAAAGACCATCAGCATAAGCATGTCAGCATACAGGCAGATCACACACAACAAAAACACACACAGTTATTCAAATTTAAGACAACACACGTCAGAAAATCATAAAAATCAGAAATCATAATGACGTGTATGTGCATGAGTGGATTTTTGAAGCACAAAAACCATCTTCATACATTTTCACTACATTTAAACTAATCCTTAGAAATTACTCCCCGCTAATTATAACTTCTCTAAATATGATTGTCCCCCTCTATGCACCACCAGGAGGCGGCAGACTACAGCCAACCAGACTCAGGTTGATTCATCTGGTTGTGAGAAAAATCTACACATTTATTATAACAAACACTTCATACAGCAAGAAAATTTAAATTCAAATGATTAATAGAAGGGTAAGTGCACAGGACTGGCATGGATCAATTTATATATATATATATTTTTAAGATTTTAAGACAGATTCAAATAATGTTCAGGGTAAAAAAAATAAGGGAGCACTTCAGGAAATCATCTTTTTCTTCAAACCCTCTCTCCTAAAAACACTACACAAAGACAAAAAATGAATCACATCAATCAAACATGTAGTATAAAAGGACAAAATTCATATTTCGTGATGTGTTTTACCTGTGTGAAAGCTTTTATGAGAAGAAGCTGTAGAGATACGAGAACCCAACGATCCCAATGATGGCACAGCACAATGTAATCATCATCTTTTTCTGTAGATTTAATTTTAAAAACATACACAATATTCAGGCTTCAATTCATGTGACACAATGAAATACAATACATTTTTTTCACATTTATGGGCACACACTCGTTTGAGGAAACGACTGAGCAAAAGGAGAACAAAGGGTCCAAGAGGTTAGGGTGTGTGTGTGTGTGTGTGTGTGTTGATGTGTGTAAAGAGAGAGGAAAGGTGAAAAAAAAAAAAAGTCTTACCTCCTCTTTGGCATCAATCTTTAAACGTTGTACTTTGCAACAGTGGTTAAAATGCAGCATCAACAATCTGCTGACAACAGCTCCTAACATCCCATAAAGAAGCATTCACACAACGCTTCAGTAACACACAGTCATCAAAAAGTGTTAAACTTCAGTTACATATTTAAAAAGTGCAGCAGAGACACGAGACGGCAAAAGGAAACACGAGTAAACCACTCAGTAAAAAACATAAAATCTTTAATTTCCATTCAAATCAATGGCACCTTAATTTAAAACAGTGTACAACAGCTTCAGTTTTCTCCTCCTCCTCCTCCTCCTCTTTCTTTCACTGCAGCCCATGCTGATGGCTGAAGTGGTTTTAAATAAAAGGATTGAATAGAAGCATTAGGGTTGAACATTTGAGGACTGAAGCCAAAAGAGCAGACTGCGGGGTCAAAAGACCAAGCTGAGGGGGACCTCTCACTTTCAAATGCTCCTTGCACAACCAAAATTAAAAGAGACCATTCAGGATCTGGTCTAACAGAAACAAAGACTTCTCTCAGAGATGGCGGCCTTCATAACGCAAGAGACATTTTACAAACTGTGTCTTTGCACTACAAAACCCAGAGATATGGTCAATACCTGCTGATCAAAATGGGTCATCATCATTTCTTTGATGTGCATGCACAGCTGAAATCGTCGGCCTTTAAATGACTCATTAAAGCCAGTGAATCAAGATGTACAAGATGTGGTTCAGTTTGACACATTTCCTCTGCCAAGAAGAAAAGTCCTTATGAAATGATGGTGACAAACCAGAGTTAAACTCAGCTGACCATTTATAAAAGTACATATTGCTAAAACTAATGCAGTCTAACTTAACAACTTTGCAATAAATCGTACCTTTATTTGGGTTGGTTGATTAACATATTTATATGATAGAGCAGCTCGTCAGGGACAGATACATTTGATTAAGTTTATGTACCAAAAAACTGGAAAACCTAAAAGAAAGTGGTTTAAACACGTGTTGATTCAACGTTAGGTTGGAGGTGCTGTTGAGTTGTAACCTGTTATACCGGGACGTGTTTCTAATATTTGGTTTTTATCAAACACCCGTCAAGTTTAAGCAGCACAAACTGCAGCCTCCAAAATGTCCAAAGTTTAACCAACATACCTATAAAACTAAACATTAAAACCTTCATGGGCATAGGATTTATTGCATGGCTGCTGTATTAGAACGCATTAATCTTTAGAGAGCTGTACCAAATAAACTGGCTGCTGAGTTGTATATCTACAGGAGAAATATATAGACTTATAATATGCCAGGTTAGTATCTCACAGTAGTAAAGAGCCACCAGTCAGGGAGACATGTCCACATCCTGTTTCCACTTTCTTGGTAACACATCATAAAGAAGTATAATATATACAAAGACTATTCTGGCATTTATGGGAGGCAAAGCTAGTGTTTCTACCTATCTCTCTTTACACCCTTTGGCATTAAAACGTTATGTTTTTACATTTTAACAAGGGAGATAATCATGTCTATATACTGTAGACAAAAGGTCAAGATGGCTATCATTGTAACAGGTTAACAAAGATACAAAACAAGTATTTCATCCAGTTTCTGCAGTGTTTAGACACATATTCAAGAGAGGAATGCATGTTTATCCCCCTGGCCTGTCTTTTTTTTGTGCTTGCTTATCTCATCTCGACATGTCCATGAGATTTGTTTTCATAAGCACCGTCCTTCACATTTAAAAAAAAAAAAAAAAAAAAATCAGAGGCACTGGTTTCTCTAAATTGAAGAATCATGAATGAGCACACCGATCCTCTTCAAGTTAAAGAACTGGGCCACATTCAGGACTGGACATTGACGACACATAAAAATAATAATTCTATTATTTACATGATTATTTGAGCTTCATTACAGAAATAAAACTTATTTTGAAATGTGAAAGTGCTGGAACTCCCCAAACCAACATAATCCAGTGAACATACAGCAGCTAGCTTTTCAATCACAAAATGTGTCAAGGCTCATAAAGGCAAGAAATAACACGGGAGATGATGTGCTTCATGTAAGGGTCAGACTTACTGGACATTAACATAAGATTTCAGATGACAAATACAGTTCCAGGCTGATTCTTTGGCACAGAGTGTTGAACAATCACATGTCGAGAGAAACTGGAGTCATGATCAGTTACTTTCAATTCCCCTTTTCCCAGGTACGATAGGTATTGTACCTCATGTCAGCTTCGGTCTCATTTCCTCATTTGCAGCAAAACATCCACAAACTGAGGCAATCAAACAGACCCTCACGTAGCAGGAAGGACGGTTCTGATTGGACAAAAAGTTCTTATAATTATCACAAGTCTTGTCCTTTTTTTTCCCAGAGGTCAAATGTAACACTGGACCTTGTACATATGTTGGTTAAATATTATATCCACGTGGAGTGATTTTTTCATTGGCGGGCCAGC
The DNA here is from genome assembly GCA_036365135.1 of Miichthys miiuy. Taxonomy (NCBI): domain Eukaryota; kingdom Metazoa; phylum Chordata; class Actinopteri; family Sciaenidae; genus Miichthys; species Miichthys miiuy. Next base: position 12,633,597 of record CM071611.1, read on the forward strand.
TGATGGAGGATAGGATGGAGTGGATGATGTGACAGTCCCACTATACTGTCTGGGTGATGATGACGATGAGGAGGATGCAAACAACTACAGCACAGACTGCACCAATAATGATCATCTTCTACAGAGAGGGAGATACAGAGGGAGACAAAGGTGAGAATAGTTTTAATGAAAGGGTTAACACGAGAGCTGAAGCCCACAAAACCAAACACCGGCTTGAAACTGCGGCTGCGACTAACTCACCTCTAGCACTGCTTTGTTTGCTCAGCAGTAACCAGAGGCAAGTGCTGCAGAATAGGATGAAAAAACCACACACACCCAAGAACTTCAAATACACCCAAACACACCTCAAGTAAGCCCTCTGGATAGAAAGAAAACCTGCGAGCAAACACACACACTGGGCCTGTGGAAACGAGCGTGCAAAGCCTTTTCATACCCACACCCATTGTGGCACGGCAGAGGATATTTGCTCCAAACTTACTCACCCTTAGCTCTCCTCTTATTCAAATAGCTCATCATCTTTGCTTCAATCCCACTGACAACCCGATTATGAGAGCTAGTAATGCCAGCAAGATCAGCACAACCACCACTATTATCACCATTTTCTGTTGGGAACAACCAAGGGCATACAGTACCATCAGGACCATTCTCAGTGGGAAACAACAATATCTTATAGTATTTGTACTAGTTTTGTATGAGGCAGCAACAATGGTGATATCATGTATCATGAATTCTCTTTGTAGCTTGGTAACGACACAAACTCAGTGCATCTATTTTTGCTAAAGTCTGATAAACCAGTTTTGTCTTGGCACAACAGTATTGACTTTATGTAAATCTGTCAATAAAAACATTATTTTCACACAAAAACAGCTTAAAGCTGACGAACAGGTGAAACCAAATAATAATGCAGCCGGCTGTAAACAAAAACAAGGTTATGGTTAAAGTTGGAAGAGAAAAGAGAGAGAAGAGAGCTGTCAGTGAGTGTGTGTGTCTGTATGTGTGTATTAAGTAGGTGAGAGGGAGGTGTTTTCAAAGCACAGGGGTCCACAGGTCACAGGGTGGTGGAGGCTCAGAAACAGAGCATGTAGGAGGGTTGGGGCTCATCACAGGTAAAGATCAAGGTGGAGGACGATCGGGGTCTTGACGGTGGGGATGAACTTCATGTTGTCAGGCAGGTTTCCCAAAAGCATATTTGTATTAAGGAGGATTTACAGCGCTTTCCATTTTCTGTAAACTAACTGGGCGTTCAGACGGAGAGAGCAGCACAGGGTTAAAAACTGGGCAGGCTGTGACACCATGAAATGCGTGTTGCAGTTTGAGTGAAAGTCTGAAAGCATTACAAATGTTAAAACAATGCACAGCAGAATCACTGAGTTTATGTTACAAAGTAATCTACTGGGAATGTGAGCTCACTACAAGGCCAGACTTGTGAACTCTGACTCAATCTTTGTCCTGTGCCGTCCACTTTAGTCCATTTTATTGTTCCCACCCCTTTCTTCTTTGTGCTCCCTAAAAATCATTATATTGTAAATGAAATTATAAAGGCCAAAGCTTTTGGGAAACCGGACCACTCTTCCTCACTGTGGTCACTCACACGGCGAGCCTCTTGCTGAAACTTTGCCGCTTTCTTAGTGTCTGCTACGGCGCGCTCCACAAAGCCCACTGACTGGTCCATGTTGCTCTCAATCCTGTCAATCATTCCACCCTAACGTTGGGGCACGATGCCAGAGGTGATGAATAACAATAAAAAAAAAATACATTTAAAGAAAAAACAAAAGCAAGAGAACAAAAAAAACGACACACACGCACAGAATACAACAGTTGTATGTAATTAGAAATGAGTCTGCAGGGTGAGGGAGTGTGATCTGGGTGCTCACTGTGTGGTTTAAATGTGTCAAACAGTGAAGAACAGTATAATGTGTCTAGGAAATGAGTAGAAATGACACAGGAAGAGGTGAAGAGCAAGACTGGTGCAGCAGTTGGCCAAAGTACATTACCTTGCGCGCTTTGGTCTGGTACCTTACAGCTTTTCTGGTCTGTTCCTTTGCCACCATTATGTGGTCCTCTGTCTTAGATACATTCTGCTCTATGTTGTTCACTATTTCGCCCTGAAAAACAACACAACAATCAGTGAGATACAGAGCAACACTTAAAGAACATATATAATATATTAGTTTAAATACAGAAAGTTTCTGGTCATTATGTAGCCAAAATATCTACTTTTACTCATGTGTCCATGAGGAGTTTTGTTTTTGATTTCATGGGAGAAACCTGGGAAAATAAATCACACAACACAAACAGCAGGAGTGTGCCCTTACCTCAAACAAGCCTTTCCCTCAGAAAGCATGGCGCAAGCAGCAAGAAATATGTGGTTAGACTTACAGTATGTATGCATGTACATACAGTGACTGACTGTGTGTTTGTTGTGAGTGTAGTGTAAAGTCTGCTCTGATGTCTACAATGGTGTTTCATTCGTACATCTTACTAAATGCATTCATGTTGGTTCCGTCATGTTGGGTGATGAGATGGAGGTGGCGGTGGCAGAAAGGAGGTAAAGAGAGGTGTAAGAAAGGCAAAGAGTTGGAAAAGACACAGATGCAGGCTGATGGTCAGACCAAAGCAGAGACAGGAAGAGAAATAAAAAGTTGAATACAGTGAGAGTACGACAAGAGCGAATGCAAAGAGTGAATAAATGAATGAAATAATGATTCCTGGATGAGGTAATGGGCAGGTGGATGTACTTTACCTGGCTCTCCACCAGCATGGCGATGTCTACAAACATATCGTGCAACTCCTTGATGCTACTTTCCAAACGGACGATGTCTTTGTGTCGGGATTCAATTTCACTCAGGGCTTGTTTAGAGATCCCAGAGTCCACAATCTGTGCAGAGGAGACCACAGACACACACACACACAAAACATCACATCACATCTGAGTCTAAATGAAGAGATAAGCTGTGATAGTTTAGTTTAGAAAAATCACAAGGACATGGACATAAAAAGAAACACACAAAATCCTCCCAAAAAAGGTGTCACTGCTGCTTTTAAAAAGGACATAAGAGTTCATTTCCTAAAACCAAAGAAATAGATTCCTGGCCCCTTTTTGTTCACACGTCCAAGTGTCCTTAAGCTAGATGCTGAACTCCAGTTGCTCCTGATGGTCAGGCCAGTGTATTGCATGCTAGCCTGCCACCAGTGATGTGTGATTATGCGTGTGGATGTGTTACAGACAAACAATGGGAGCATAAAACTGAACCTAATGAAAAGTTTAAATTTGAGTGTAGATTTAATTATTTAGGACGATTAAAAACTGAGCAACAAAAGCAGTGTTGGTCACCTTTCTGTAGTAAGAGAAGAAAGGCAACTGAAGGTTAAGTTATACATATTTTGCACTATCGTTATTAAAACTTTGCTGTCCACAACACGCACAAAATATTATATTAGTATGAGACACCCTCTGTATTTACATTTATGTTAAGTCTTAGGTCTGGCCAGGTTTTTAAAGGCACGTGAGACCATGTGTTATCTAATCTCTGAATGTCAAGTTGAGTCCAAGAAATTCTTCCCAAGCTGTGCTTCTTCTCAGGAATCTGGTAAAATACATTGTGTACACTCTCTGTCATGACGTGTCATTACTGTAGTTTTAAGAATTGAATGTGTTGGTGAGTTCACAATATAACAAATCTAAATGTCGCTGATCTTCATGTGTCCTCAGTCTTGGCTGTTAAGATAGTCTTTGGTGAATGAGGTGTGAGGCCGAATCACAAGCACGGCTAATCTTTAACCAGTTGATACGAGGCGTTTTGAATTTTACTGAGCAACTGACAACTTGGCTCTCTGCCAGTTGAACCACATGATGAAAGTGCTGTTAAAAATAGGGGAAATTCACACACACACACTCACACACACACTCACACGTACACCTACCCCTGCAGTAAACACAGCAGCATTTCCACTCTCCAACATCTCCTCCAGTTCTTCATCTGTTGTTGCTTTTCCAGCTGGAAAACAAAGGAAGTTTACAAAGGAGTTAATGATGCCGGGACTCTCACGTGATTTTATGGCCGTGTATGTTGGCGTCACTCACTGATCTCTAGCTGTCTCTGAATACGTCCTTTACTCCTCTCCCTGAAGTCCACCTGGGCTTCGTTATACTTTGTCATTACCTCCACGAATTTCCTGGACAGCACTGCATGCTGGAAACAAATATTAGCACATACGGTTTGTCATCTTGATGGATGTACTGATAATTTGTCTCAAGTCAGGCATAAGGAGCGTGACCAGACCAGGACTGAGACTGAAATCACATGTCCTGAAGGTCAAACATACATTTTCATGTCAAAGAACTATAAAGTATGTTGCTATTATTTTCAGAATAAGACCATAAAATATCAAAAGCGTTTGGATTCTGCATAAGAAAGGAGGTTTCCTACGATGATGCTTTAACTGGAGGCCACCTGAGACTTCAGATGGACTTCATTTACCTGTGATTTACGTATCCGCATGTCAGCCGACACCCTCTCCTGCTCTTCTGACTCCAGATTTCTCTCAATGGCTGGGAAGCAATCCAGATGGAGTTATTTATGATTTAGCTTAAAACTTTAAACTACACATCACATCATTGTTCACATTTAAAACCATTAAACATCCCCATTATTCTCACTGCCAAGCTGTCACAGTGAGTGTGTCTGTGTTAGTGGTAGGCCGACTCACTCTTGAGTTTGTTTCTTGCATTGTTGGCCATTTTCTTTATTTCATTGGTGATTGCCTCTAAGTCATCCTGTGTTTCTGAGGAAGGAAGAAACATGTAGCAATAAACAGCTAAAAATGTTACAAATTAGTGAACCACAATTATTGCACCACTAAACTGATATCTCACGGACATTTTAATGATGTTAGGAAAAGATCTGCCAAATGCTAGAATTTGACTAACTGACTGAAGCTGTATTAATCGACACAAATTTTTATATTGTTGCTTTAATCAAATAATGTTTTTATGAATGGATACCGCTATACTTAAATAGCATACTATTTCAGTTTTAAGTGTAAACCATCTGTTTTTTAGTTCCTCTTTCCAAAAGTCTAATTTGCAAATGCAGCTTGTAAAAAATAAACCTTAGTGAGGGCCAGAAGTAGGTAATAACTTGATAATAATATGCTAAGTGAGTGTAATAGGAAGACTGGTACACCGGTAGTGGTGAGGAATCTTACTCTGATCTGATGTGGGGGCAGACAGGATGACCGAGTAAAGCTTTTTCACTTCAGCCACATTCTCATCAATTTTATCAATGCTGTTCCTGATGTCCTCAATCTGAAACGAACAAACATCGCGAACGTCAAATGTATGCAAACAACACAAAATAAGACACGCCCTCATGAAACACAAGTGAAGAAGTAACAGAAGTACAGAGCGTCACGCTGACCTGACAGAAGAACTCGTCCATGAAGGCTGCGTTATCCACAGCGATCTCCACCTCTTCGTCATCATGATCACACGTCTAACATGAGAAAATAAAGGCTGCATCAGTGCTCGTAGATCCAGCTGGCCAGAGCGAGCGTGTGAAGGGTATTACATGATTTTCTGAAGCTCAAAGTATAAAGCATACCATTAACACCTCAGGATTAAAAGGTTCATTCAGACATCATTCATTGTGTTCACCCGGGGAAAAAGTGTACACATACTGACACATTTTATTCTCTTTATATGTACTCTCTTGGGTTTCTTTTACATCTTGTCTTAAATCACCTGGTTGTTGAAACAAACTTTCCTTGCCTTGAGAAAAAAAAAACAACACACTCGTGTGGGGAGTTTGGGTGGTTTTATTTGTTTCTTCATTACACTGAAGCAGAAAGCACAGTTTGCTGCAGAGGATGCCAAATGTGGGAGACAGCGTTGCTTTCGGGAAGCCAGTCACTGGCTTATATTCTTCTGGGAGTGTCCAGTGATAAGACCTTTCTTGGCAGAGTTCCACAAAATCACTAAAAAGCATACTTAATACTGACCTGCGCTCGCAATTTCCTTATTATATTTAGGAAAAGCAGATTTTCAGGCAAGGTGTCCTGATGGATGCATGTTTAATGTCTTAATACCCCACCACACAGGAGTGGATAGATAAAGTAAATGACATTTATGTCTCTGGACCCTGGGTTAAAGATTTTGTGGAGATATCAAATGAATGACTCTATAATGTTTTTCTTCCAGCAAACCCGCATTGATTTTTATATTGTCACAAGTCTCCCTCTGACATCCTTTTCATTGCTCTTGTGTGCACACTACTTCACCTCTTCCAAAATGTACAGCCCTTAAAGTCCTTAAACTTTGAAAAATGAGTTTGTCCTGATGTCTGTTTTGTAATATAAACTACTGTCTACTGAAGAATAAACACACCCTTTGTTGTCAACAATTACAAGGCATCCTGTTTTAACAAACTAACCTGAGGCCAAAACATGGTTCCCAACTACCTGTTTAAAACTCCTTCACCAACCTGCCTGTATACAAAAGACAACATGCGTGCCTAATGCTAGTCATTCATTAAAACTAACTTTTTTTTAACATGTTACTTTGACAAAGTAAGGCAAACTTCATAAATACATCAGGACTATTTCCTTGAGTCCAAGCAGACTAGAGATGACAGGAAATGATTGGTCACATAGAGTCCATCACATAACTAACTGTAAAACCACAATCTGTCATTTCTACTATTAGTTTTTCATGTAAATTAGGCTTATTTGGTTAGCTGTGGACAGAGCCAGGCTGGTTGTTTGTCCCTTTTCCTGTCTTTATGCTGAGCTAAGATAATCAGTAGCATACAAACTAATGGCATCCATCTGCTTATATCACTTTCAACAAGAAAACTAGTAATCGTAGTTCCCAAACTGAAATATTCTTTTAAATCTGCCCCTACAATCCAACACTAAGCAGCAGAACAAGAACTTTGCATCACAATTAAGTGAATTTACAAATATGTGGCTGTAATCATACGCCCATTCAATACCAACTTCCAGTACATGACAGTTTGTGATACGCCAAATGTATCTGCTCAAAATGAGCGTTATTATGTTGTGTTATGATTACCTTACAATAAAGTCTGAGGTTTTAAGGACCAATACAAACATGCTCGACTGAATTCTGAAGCCCGTGTACTAACTTCATGACTGATCCTCTAGTTAAATGTATTTCTTGTCAGGGTAGAGAAACTACTGAACAGCATTTGGACTGTGAGCAATCACTTACTGATAAAATGGCTCAGCCTTAAACATCAGCTGGAAATATTGGTCTGACCCTAATCAACCTCCACCCAATAAATTCTATCAGAAAGCTTCACTGCTGAAGTCATAACTGTATCACAAGGGACAGTGAGCAAACACAGGGCAGTGCTGTAGGCTGTCCGCAAAGACCTCAGCGCTGCTCCTGAATATTTACACGGTGAGGGACTAGGGCCGGGCTCCAGGAACTCAACCTGTTTTCAACTGACTGTAAGAAACCACAGCTACGCGGTACAGTGTAAACAGACATCATAGGGCCATGCTGTGACGGTGTTAGGTGGAGGAGAAACAGAAACAATGAACTGAAAAAAGGGACAGCAAACTCACATTGTTCCCTCACTTTTAATTACTTCTGCATTTTCCAGACACCAAACACCTAAAGAGTGTCGCCGGCCGACTAAACGCGTCACACGTTTGTGTTCCTGTGTATCGGGTGGCAGAGAGTCTGAAGTCTGGACACTTGACTTTCCTTCGAGAAAGTCCGTCTGGATCAAAGTCAAGGTGTGGAGAAAGTTAGCCAACACACCTGCTGACTTCCCTGCTCTCGCATATCACATGACTCTGTGAACTAGTAATCTCAGTGAATATAATCAATATACACTTCATTTACACTGCACTAAAACAACTCAGTGTAGTTTTTTCAAGCAAAACTAACAAACATTTGATGGCTCCAGCTACTCAAAATTGAGCATTTTCTGATTTTCTTTGCCATATTTCATAGTAAAAGTTGGCTTGGGGGGCATTTTAAAAAGGTCCAGTGTGTACAATTAAGGGTCACCTATTGGCGGAATATGGATGAAATCTAATATAATATTCATAATATGATTTCATCCATGTATAATCACATCTCAAAATAAGAATTTAAACATTTAAAAAAGAGAGTGGGTCCACTTCCACAGAGTCTACCATGTTTCTACAGTAGCCCAGAGTGGACAAACCACCAAACACAGGCTCAAGGTATGTGGAACGGTGCGATCTCTGCGACCTCACAGCTAGACGTCACTCAATCCTTCACTCTGGACCTTTAACACATCAGCTGTGTGACCATGTTTTCAGATATTTTATAAACAAAATGACTGATGAAGAAGATACTCAGCAGATAAATAAATAATTAAAACAGTTGTAGCCCTGTTGGAAACACTCGCTGCAACAGCACGTCATTCGTACGTACAAATGTTGAGTTTCAGACGGACTTCCACCTTCTGCCTCTCATCTGAAATTTGAATTGCAAATGTAGTTTAGACTATTTGATTCAGGCTGCTGTAACCAACAACAGTAGTGAAGACACACACATGGCTTGTTTTTTTTTTTAGATTTCCCTGCGAGTTATTCGTTGAATATACAGCTGTAGCACTCTGGCCCACACATCATGTGCTCTGACACAGCTTTTCTGCAGTAGCAAGATAAGAACAAGACCTCACTTCCTTCCGGTGTCTCTCATTCAGCAAAAACAGAAGGAAAGAGACCAACATGTCCAACAAATGCTTTAACAAACTAGACATTTGCTCTTTTGTAACAACAGTTTAACACTCACAGGAACAGGCACGGGGAGTGGTCATCGAGGCCTTGAAGGAAACTTTCGCAACATTCCTCATTTAACTCATTTGATCATCTTATGACTCAACATGAAGACACCTGTTACAGTTAAAGACACAAGGGCACACTTAAGCCAAAACACACACACTCCAATATTTTAATCACAATGTTATTTATAATATTTTAAGCTTTTATTGTTTACATAGAGGTTGGAAGATCAGCATTGTGACCGTGCTGTGTGTACTGCAGAGGTAGATTCGTGTTTTACAGCATCTTCTGCTCGTCTAATGCTGAAGGAAAATGGCACACGTCGTCTGATCATTATGTTTTTAGAAAATAAACAAAGAACAAATTAGATTTGACGCCACTCTGTGCAACTGTGCCAACACGTTGACTTACAGAGTGAACCATGAAGCGGGCACATTAGATCTGATCTCATCTTTAATCTCATGCTTACTTTCATGAAGATTGTATAATCATCACAATCTTCAATACTAGAAAAACAGGCTGTATGTCCGTGCACTCATGTTAGCTTACATGCTGGCCGGTTCCTTTTATTCAAATCAGGTAATTACGCTTGTTTGGCACAGCACCATATGTCATGTTGCATAATTCCCCTCAACAAGGCAATGACTAGACACTAAAACAGACACAGTGATCCTCTCTCTAATGCAACAGACTGACAAGCTCTCTTAACACACAGGTTACATGGAGCCTGAATTATTAAACCCGTGGCTGTGATAATAAAGTGCTAAAACACACATGCACTGCTGTGAAGACCGAGCCTGTCCCATGAGCCACTACGCTACCATAAAAATATGTATGCTGAGCATTTATTCATATAAGTACAATGACTGCCTGTGGCATGTATGACTCATTATCACATACAAAACTATGTAAACAAAATCCAGCAAGTTCGACTCCAGTCAAAGCCACGTTGGACGTCCAACCCTCTCCCTGACTGTCTTCCCTGTGACTCCGTCACCTTTAACAAACTGGGAGGTTATTAACTGTCAGACTTTGTCTCTGAGGATCGTAAATGACGTAACAATACCGGAGACACTCCACCTACAGCTGAATGAGAGGGTGAACAAAGGCTATAAATTAAAGCTAATATGTAGCAACGCTTGTAGATAATAATCAAGCTACTGTGATCATTTATTCCAAAGAAAAATGGCACACTTTCCTGAATTTCAGCTGGTTATTTGTGAGGATTTGTTGCTTTTCTTAGTCGTTGGTCAGACGAAACAGCATTTTAATTAATGACGTCACCTTGGCCTTCAGGAAACTGTGATGGTTATTTTCCACTGATGACATTTTATAGACCAAACCATAAATACGTGGCATTCAGTAATAGATTTTTCCATGGGATGAGCTACAAGCTATCACAGCAGCAGGACAGGGACATGGGGGTCAGATTTATAGCACCATGGTGACAGAAGCCAAAATAGTCCCATGAGGACTTGTATTAATACAATGATAAAATCTGACAAGGGATTTAAAAAACAAAACAAAACTGCAGGAGCCACAGAAGAAGCCATGTTACAATTTCCCCCCAGTCATTGTGCTGATATCTGAGCCAGGCAGAGAAATAACAACGGGAGCCCACCCGGCCTGCATTACAATGTGGGGAAACACTGTGCACACACAAGTAAAGAGGATATGGCTTTTTGCTGAGAGAACATTCAGCATGTCACACCATTTTGAGGTTTCCCAAAGTCTACAATATATCAGGTCACGCCAGTGTTTGCATGAGCCTTCCCCGTGCAACCCCCACTCAACCCACACATACACAAACCAATACACAGCCTATACAGCCCAGATTACTGTGAGCAAGTTAAACATTAGAAAGGAAACTCAATGAGGAAAACAAATGCTGTGGGTGAGTGTGGATAAAGAACACAGAAAAAGAAAGAGAGGAGTAAAAGGAGTGGGATGGAGGCAAACGTCTTTTCATACACGTCTTAACATATAAACTGTCAACTTCCCAACAAATGCCTGACCCACTTCACTTTCTATCTGTAAGTCCTTAACCCTGAAAAGAAGCCAGCTGTGAGAGATACAGACGCCCTGAGGGGGGATACCGCGGTTCAGCAACTTTAAACACAGCAAATATTTGGCCAGCAGTTCAGGTAGCCATGGCAACACATCCCGACTTGGGTTACAATTAGATTAAGGCCTCACCCCAATGAGAAGCTACTGTATTCACTGTCATGAGTGAAATCTTGAATAGGGAATACATTAATACAATGGATGTTTGTGTTGCTGCTGTATAAGACTTGCAGTTTGACTGAGATGGGGTAGTTATGGCAACAAGGACTGCAGTTTTCATTAGTTTTTTTTTATTACTGTTGAATAATCACTAAAAAATACTTAAAGATGTCCAAGGTGACACCTTCAAATTGTTTGTTTTTACAGTCCAAAACCCCAAAAATGTTCAATAAACCTAAATATAACACAGGAAATCCTCACATTTAAGAAGCTGGGACTATTTTTACACTTTAGTTTGAGAAATTAGCCCGTTATGAAAATCTTTGGCGACTTCACCGACCCAACTAATCGAGTAATCAACTCATCTTTTCAACTTTAATATCAGCTGTGAATCAGAAAATGAATTAGCATTTTCAGCTGACACTGCCCACTGTCAGGGCTGGGTCAATTCATCAATACTTGCCTATACTCAGGTATAGGCCTACATCATATTACATAAATAAAGAACTTAAATATACAACTTTTAAACTGATATCAGGTATTATAGCTCAGTTAATGACAGTTACAGTACATCTTTGAAACCTAACTGTCACACTATGCATGGCTGCATGTAAAACAATGGAAAATGATGAATGGCTAACATCCTCATTTCTAAATAATTGTGTTACTACATCCATCATTTGTCATCACATGATGCACACTCATGGCTCAAATGATTAGTATGTTATGTATTTAGTATTTAAGCATAGTAAATCTGTCTTAACCTCTCCTACCTTCCTATAATAAAGGTTAAATTGTACACAGAAAAAAAACACACACACACACACACTGCAAAGAAAAGTAACATTTCCTGGACACTACTTACCGCTCTAAGTTGCTCCAATCGGTCCTTCATATTTAAATATGGTTATTTCACCGAGATAATCACAAAAAAAAATGTGTAAAAAGGCTCAAAAACTAAGTCCCACTCTCTGAATTCCTCAGCCAGCTGGCAGGCTAGCTGTCCGACACAAACCCACCGCCAGTAAGGAGGAGAATTAAACTCCTCAGAAGTGTTGACAGAGGTGTCTGAGAAAACGACTTTTTCTGAAAAGAGGAGTCTTTCCGTCGTTTTTCCATACAATATGGCTGCTGGCTTTAAAACCAGTGTTTTTTCTTTGCTAAATCTCCTCGCCGAGGGGATTAAAACAACAGTTGCGTGGAGCCGTTTAATCTGTCTCTCTCCGCGGGCCACCAGTAATCATTCTAAAACGCACTTTTCTGTCTCACGCATGCGCGGAGAGGCTGCTGTTCACTGAGATGAAGCCACGCCCAGAGCCACCTGCAGCAGTGATGCGTTCAGGTGTTGTAGGAATAGTATCTTTAAACTACCTCTCTGCCCTGACATCGAAAAAAGGCCCTATTTACATGGTGTCAGGCACACTCTGTGTACTTGTTTAAGTTTAATTGAACCAAATTAATCTAGAATATTTTCATATTTTCTTTTGTTCTACACGTTTAAGCTGTCACACTGTTGAACAAAATGATGAAAGCAGGTTGAAATGAATCACAAGGGCCACTAAGTAAAAAATGATTGAGTTAATAGTGAAAGCAGGGATTGGAGCCAGTCTGTTTAGATTTGTGGAGGTGAAATTTGAAAAAAAAAATGAGATCACTGAAATGTAATTTAAGTGTAATTTGCATTTCCTGTAATATTTTGTTTCAGTATTATGTAATAATAACAATTATCATAGATTTATTTATATAGCAACTTTAAAAATAGAGTTTACAGACAAGCACAAACAGGATACTCAGGTAAAAATCAACAGAGAAACCAAAAAAAGCAGGATAAAAATAAGAATTAAGAAAATAGACATTTAAAGACAATATAAAGCAATACATAAAAATACATATAAAATAATACAATAATATAATAAATAATAAAGATAGTAATAAATGAAAAATAAGTAGAAAACACAAAAACATCTATATACAACCCATACACATTCACACACCACTTTTTTTGTAGTCATGTTCATGCATATACTGTGTGCATACATCCATGATTAGTTATGATTTAACACGTGAGGACAAGACAGTAAGTGGAGGTAATATAAATACTTCAGAAACACTGCAAACAAGAAAAGTAAATAAAAGAAGTGTGGATCTTGAACCGTTTCCATTCATAAATCAACAACAGCCGACATTAAACAAACTTATTATTAAGAATAAACCAGCCTTGTGCGTAAACTGTCCATTGCTAAATAAGGTCTCCTAATGCTGCTGTATTTTAACATCTGTCATAGTGGTAGTCTAATATTTTCTGTAGTGGTGCATGGTGTAAAATCTTTGACAAACATAAGTGTATGGAATATTTACTCCTTCCCCACAAACCACAAAATACAACATTAAAAGTCTGCACATGATCCATCGTCTTCCTTTCAGTGAACTCACTTGTGGTGGAACTTGTAATGTAAAGGAGATAGTTATCTACCTGGAGTTCATATTTAACTGCCACATCACAGTGAATAAGCAGATGTGTTTGCCATGACAAACTCAGTTTATGAGGAGGAAAGTGTGGACCCTGAGAAGAGTACAGGACTGACAGCACAGAGTCTGCTATCAAGATTCAAGGTAATCTTTATTGTCCACGAGAGGCAATTTGTGGTTCAGCCAGCAGTAACAACACAAACATAAATAACAAAATATATCAACAATAAATACATGCCACATTACAACTATATGTGCAACTCACATAAATCTATGAAGGAGGCCAATGGCAGCAGGAACAAAAGAGTTTTTATGTCTGTTAGTCATCTTAGCAGACTGGTGGTAACTTCAAACTCAGAGTTCAGGGGGTCAGCCAGGACTAACTGGGCCTTCTTCAAGGTCCTCGCTCTGTACAGACTGTGGAGGTCAATCAGAGTGCAGTGTGTGATTTTGCAGCCTACACTCTGCAGCCTGCTTTTGTTTTGAAGAGTGAGAGGCCTGTACAAACTCACAAAGGAAAAAGTCAGGACAGGTTTCAATAAAACATGTGCATAAAAGTCCTGTCGACATTAAAATTACAAAGCTTTCTGTAAAAGCACATGGACAACAAAACATTAATAATACAAAATAAAGTAAAATGATGAGCACCTGAATAAGAGTTGTCTTATTCAGGTGCTCATCATTTTGTCAGTTGTGTTTACTTCATTAATTTTGTCTGTAGGCTTGTAAATGTGTCAACTACACTTTACTTCACAGTTTGTGGTTCCACCCCAAGCTCCAAATTCATATTTATTATCCAAAAGCAAAAGTATGCATTATGATCAGGTAGAAAAGTCTTATTTCCGCTTTTATAATGTAACTTGAATGCAGCATGTAGGTCTATCATATTAGCAGTGCAGTCGTGACTCCAGGATAGGCTGTGTTTGACTTTTTGACGCACCTGAGTAACAACAAGAGCTGATCAGAGATCTGATTATTAATGCATCTTCATGCAACAAACTTAACGTAATGCGTGTGACATAACTGCACTTTTTAATTGAGTCTCAGGTTAAATTCCTGAGCACCTGTGGTCACCTGACGGCCTATAAGGCGGGTCTGTGTGACAGCACATTCAAATCAGATAACATCAGGGAGGTTAAAAACAATGTTTGGTGTAATCTCGAGGATGTAGATCCATCCCGACCCTGATCCGTGTAGTGACGGCCGGCATAAGGCACAGTGAACGTGCATAGTAAAACTATTACGTAATCCAGTTGAGCTATGAATGAAAGAACATGCCTGACATCTCGTGGCCATCGGTGTGTTGGACAGGTTCCAATAATAGTCACTTAAATGTCTGCAGCTTTGTTACACCATTCCTCTGTTGATCATCATATGTGCAGTAACCGGTTCGGTCACACAAGTGAGACCTCCCATCCTAGGCCTAGGCCTACTGTTTATCATGTATGTAATTCAGTATTTTTCAGTCTCCATCCAGAAAACACAGGAGAGCTTCATTGTGTGGCTGCAGACTGAACCATGTGTTCCTATGATAGAATAACCTGTCCCAGCAGTTTATTTCTGTAAAGTTACATTGTCATAATGAGTTGATTGTTGTAGTTAAATATGGACCATGTGAGCACAATAAAGCTCTTAAAACTAGATTTTGGCACAAATCCCTCCTCTGGAAGAAAGGCCCACAACTTCAACCATTAACGCAGGCTCCGTCTTTGTTGCTGTTGTACTTTCAACTTTTACTATAACAGTGACATACAGTGAACAATGGGACATTTCCTGCCATGGCAAGCTGGTAAAGAAGCCAAATAAATAAGCCTGTTTTACATTGCTTTCCATCTTATTTGAACACAACTTTTCCATAATACAACCAACCTGTGGAGACATGTTAACATGCTGCAAGCTTGTTCAAATTACAGAACCACACTGGCTGTGCACATATTTTAAATTAGTCTCTGGTTTTGAAATGCAAAACAGCATTGGGGCTGGCTGAGACATACACATTGTTCTGGACAAGTTATACCTGAATATGAAATTGTATTGATGTTAGGTCAATGGTGCGAATAGTTGTCTTGCAACATAGTCACAGAAAAGTACAGGTATAAAACTGACATTTTGTTGAGCTGCATCACTTTCACCTTTGTGTTTTCTTCCATGAAAAAAAAAAAAAAAAAGAGACCTATTGGTGCTACTTACTAGAAGTGTCACAGCAACTTTTCAAGGAATGAATAAATAAGACAGACATGTTATATTGAGAATGTTTTTATTCAAAGTTTATTCCCCTTAGTGCTTCCAGTACACCATACAACAGCACTATGTAAGCTGGGTAAGTGCAGTGGAGGGTGCTCTACGATGAAGAGTAGCACATTGCCATGCCAACGGCGACACTAGGGTGGGTGTGTCTTTAACAGTGAAATCAGAACCACAACTTCTCCACCAACTGTTTTTAAGTTTTAAAACAAACAAAAAAATTCAAAAATAAAAAATCTGAAAAGGGATTTTACAGTAAAGGGGGCAAAACGACGACTTCCTGTCCATGTAAGGGGGGGCTTCAGGGAACAAGCAGGTTAGAGATCATCTTCTTCATCTGGGAGTGCTGTTTGTGATGCAACCTGGACAGTGGAGAAGAGTAGAGATATTTTTTGTGCATACATGGTCAGGTAAAGAAGCTAAGCTAAAGCCACCTAAACAGACATTGCACTTGTATGGTCATACTCACATGAAGCTCTTCCTCATACTTCGCAGCAAGGTTCGGGTCCATTTGGACCTCTGGGGGAGCGAGAGCAGGCATTGCCACAAACTCCAGGTTGGGATCACCAATCAGCTTCCTTGCTAGCCACAGGAAGGGCTTCTCAAAGTTGTAGTTACTCTTGGCAGAAATGTCGTAGTACTGGGGACAGAGCAGAATACCAAAGTTAGAAACGATAGTTCAGATCAAAAATACTTTAATCAATGACTCCAACATGTGAGGAGGATAAACATACTAATAAATATGGGAGCAGCCATTACCTGCAGGTTCTTCTTGCGGTGAAACACAATGCTCTTGGCTTTGACTTTCCGGTCTTTGATATCCACCTTGTTGCCGCAGAGGACGATGGGAATGTTCTCACAGACACGGACCAGATCACGATGCCAGTTGGGTACGTTTTTATAGGTGACTCGGGAGGTGACATCAAACATGATGATAGCACACTGAGCTGTGGAGGTAGCAGATATGTTTGTTAACACTGCAGGTCCTTTAAATATATATAGTGACAGTGTTCAAGATTTAATAAGCAGAACTGCATGTTAAAGATTGTGACAAACACCTTGAATGTAGTAGCCGTCTCTCAGGCCTCCAAACTTCTCCTGACCTGCTGTGTCCCACACATTATACCTGATAGCTCCTCTGTTGGTGTGGAACGACAGTGGGTGGACCTCTACTCCCAGGGTGGCTAAAATTACAAGCAGAGACGAGATGTATGAGAGAGGGAAGAGGAAGAAAGGTGGAAAATATGAAAGCTAATGCTTCAAGGGACGTGTTTGGAAAGTGGATACAAGCATGGAAAGGAAGCTCAATTGCTCAGTTAGCACATATGCTATCAAATCAAACTGGTAGGCAGTTAAGAATAAAGGAAATACCTCACTAAATGAGCACAAATTCACAAATTTTAGCTTCTGTAATTAATACAGATTGATATTTAAGAGTTAAAGTAAATAAACCTGAATAAACTTCATACAATTACTTTTTAATGTGACTAAGACACATGCTAAGACACAAATTTTGCATTTATAAAGTCAACACATCAGTTGACTGAGTGTTTTCTGGTGGTCAAACTATGTAAAGGTGACTTTATTTCTAAATTACTCCAAACTTAGACATTTGTGAATCACAATTTGTTGCTTGTGGGCACACATGCAATCCACTACAGTATATCAGGATGCAGGGGGGCTTTAACAGAGGCCCTGCATGTTGACCTAACCCTGCCAACTGATGCATTAACAATGACCAAGAATCAGAGTTGAAGTTGGTGCAATATTTCCCAACTCATTACCCGCAAATTCACAGCAATACATGACAAATACTCACCAACATATTTCTTCTCAAACTCTCCCGTGATGTGCCTCTTCACAAAAGTTGTTTTTCCAGTGCCTCCATCGCCCACCAAGACAAGCTGTAAAAATGAGATCAGATAACTGGTTTAGACTAGTTGGTAACACTCCTGGACGTTGCAAAAGCTAACGTTAGCCCATTTACACTTATAGATTAAAAACAAACAGTATGTAAACGATAGAGAAAAACAATTACCTTGAACATCGCCACACAGTCCATTGTTTCCGCCATGGTTGCGATTTATCTAAGCAAAAAAAAAAAAAAAAACAAGGCGGGATGGTTAGCACATTCTCCGTCATCTTGAATGCTAGGTAGGCATCACTGACGTTAGGCTAGCCGTGTTAGCACGTAACTGCTTTGACGTTTTAACGGTCCGTTAGTTTGACCGTTTGCGTAAACGTTTGAATGCGTTCAAGTCATTACATAAGACAAAATAATGTAAACGCTGGATGCTGGATGTGAATATTAACCACGAGCCTGTCCATGAAGCCGTATTTGAATAGCTGCTAGTGAGCTAACAAGCTACTAACGTCAGAGTGCGCCATACGACGCGCGACCGCACTTTTTCTTGTTCGGCTGGAACAATCGAACTGCAGGCCAACCGACGATGTGTTCCATGCTGCAGCTGATGGGCCAGCTTAACCGACAACAAACCTTCATACATGAAGTTGACTTTGCGCAGTCGAAACTTAATTTAGTAAATAATACATTTAAAGAGAAATATACGGGTGTTTTAAAGAACAAAGCAGTGAAGTGAGGGAGAGCTGCGTGTGCTAACCCGTTAGCTATTCCGGCATGGAAGCCATTCTTTTCACCGAGCTAACGGCTAAGTTAGCTTTGAGTTAGCACAAGAAAACCAACGGCCTAATCTAGTTGCTCAACCCTCACATAGGTCAGACTTTAAACGCCAACATGAACTCAATGTATACCTTAAAAGTTTCCCGTTGTTTAAACTGACTTTCCCGACAAACACAAACTTGACATAAGGGCTGGCCCACAGTGAGAGGATGAATATAGAGACTCACCGGTATCGCCGTTAGGAGAGGAAAGAACTAAATGGCTGCGTTCGCGGGAGATTCAGCGTGGACTATGAGTCAGTTTCCGCCCTTATCACGTGACCACCGCAGCGGTAAAACACGCATTTGATTTTAGAGCATGCCCCGTGGTGTCCAGACCATGATTCAGCATGTCTGAACGCTTCTAGAAATGTAACTCTATTCAAACCGAGCCAGTGTGCACCCAGTATAAAAACTAATCAAGTGTCGTGTTAATATCAAACTGTTTTATATCTTATATGACAAACTCAAAGCAAATGCTAATTTGCACAACCTCTGCTATATGTGACCTTGATTCATTGTCTACAGCCTGATTTAATTGTACATAGTTTTTTTTTAAATCTGTATTTGTAGTTCTGTTTCTTATTTTTATTTAGTTTTCTCTTTGTAAAGATTTTAACACACGTTTAATTCCTCTGCATGTTTGATTTGTTTGCACGTTTTATTTATCTGCATGTTTAATGTCAACACAGATTTAATTTGTTTTGCATGCATATTTTCTTTGCACAGTTTTAATTTAAATCCAGATTTATCTTATAGGTTATTTAGAATATAAATAGGTAAAAAACATTCATGTATTTTTACTGTGTTATAGGTTAATTTTAATGTATGTTTACTGTGTCTTATGTTGCAACTGGATACTGGAATTTCCCTCAGGATCAATATAGTCTATCTATCTATCTATCTATCTATCTATCTATCTATCTATCTATCTATATATATATATATATATATATATATATATATATATATATATATATATCTAGCTTTACCATTCTAAAATGACTCAACATAAGAGTTGCTACTAATGATTATTTTTAATCAATCACTAAATATTTTTGTAAGCATCTCTAAAGCAACAGGCGAATGAACCATTAATGTTTTAAAACATGATTTATTTCAGTATCTTAAATAGATTCAGCAACATTACACTCTTTCAGACTATTACATCAGACAAAAGAGGCTTCTTAAGTGCAGTGGGAAATAGTGTATCACAGACAGTGCATTGGCTACACATTCAACATCATCAAAGTGTATTATCATCTTTATAACTCCATACAAAGATTTGTGCGTGTTTATATTCCTTCTCAGTTCTGACACCATAATCTGAGGCTGAAAGGCTTCACTGCTTCATATGTAGCTCACTGATATACACGTAAAGCTACAAATAATCTCTTTAAAGCATAGTAGGATGATAAGATATATAATATTCATGTATGATATATCTTTGAGAGCAGCGAAGAGTCTATCTATACAGGTAATCTGCCTGTATGTTGGCTGCTATCTCACTCTCCCATTGGTCTCCATTGTTAAGCAGCTTCTCTTTGTTGTAGAGCAGCTCCTCATGGGTCTCTGTGGAGAACTCAAAGTTTGGACCCTGAGGGAGGAAAATGAGGAAAAATAGACATTAAACATCTGTAAATCCACATAGATAATATAAGATTTCATGCTCTACATTTTGGTTTTAGTGATGGATTGAGCACATAATGATATTAAAAGATTAAATAAATAATTCTCCCCTTTGTGGAATGTAGGAATTAACTTTTAGGTAAGCAATCTGTACGATGATTACAAGTTAACTTTGAGTTAAAGCTTCTATGTGCTTCAGACAAACTAGGTTGTATTGTATGATCACATCTAAAGACAAAAGTCTTCTGAATGGCCACAATCAAATGCAGGATAAAAAGAGGAGCACAGAAATTGTGTGAAGACTGACAAATGATTAAAAACTGTTCAATTGGAAAGTTACACGTTTCTGCTGTGGGAAAGGAGGTTTCAGATGCTGTTGAATAGTCCTAAGAGTACTGACACACAGAGTGTTGTATATTTGCATGCAGAGTAAATAAATACTGAGCATGTAAATGTGAAGCTGATATGGGCTTCAGTGTCAAAAGAGAAAGATCCCTGGCACAATTTTGTTGGATAAATCTTTGAATAGAAGAGTGACATAAATACATTTTCACTTTGCCACTTCCACTTTGGTTCAGCTCTGTTGAATCTCCTTCAGTAAACAGAACATGCTCATTTTTACCTGAACAATGGCATCAACGGGACAGGCTTCCTGGCAGAAGCCACAGTAGATACATTTGGTCATATCAATGTCATAGCGTGTCGTTCTCCTGCTGCCATCAGCTCGAGTCTCAGCTTCGATGGTGATGGCCTGGGTTCAAGAAAAGGGAAGGGAAGTAAACAAGGTGACCTAATCTAGAAAGGTGCAACATAAACAAACTTTGCAGTAATATTGCTCTATCTTTATAGCAGGAACTGAGAGTTTGTGTTCACCTGAGCTGGGCAGATGGCCTCACACAGCTTACAGGCAATGCAGCGCTCCTCTCCATTAGGGTAGCGGCGCAGGGCATGCTCTCCACGGAAGCGGGGCGACAGAGGGCCCTTCTCAAACGGGTAATTGATGGTGGCAGGTTCACGGAAGAGGTAACTCATGGTCATCGCCAAACCTGCATGAAGGTGTCAAGAATCATGAAGAATTAAAGATCGTTACAATGCTGGTGTTATTCTATATTCCTCTTATTGTCAAAAATTACATAAAAGGATCAAAACCACCAACGTATTAGTTTATCTCTGATACATTTCTACTTCCCCACCTCGTCTGTGACAGACCAAAACTCATTCATTTATACTGAAGACTTAAGGGAGTTAAGTCTTAGACTTACTGTGTGATCCATTTATTTGTATATAATTTGTCCTCCCTCTCATTAAGTAAAATAAACTCAACTAAAGGCAGTATTTATAGCTACAACTTAATACACATTTGATGTGTTAGTCAGTATTTGTGGCTAAAGGTTGGTGGCTACAGTGATTGTGTTTATTATAATGAACATGTCACCCCATGCAACAGTTTAACTCCTTCACGTATTTCTTTGGTACAGAGGGATTAGTTATAACAGGCTTTGGCAACACAGACAACACTTACCTGTCTTTCAGACATTTGTTCATGATAAGGCAATTAGAGAATAGCCCTCAATAGGCCTTTAACCCTATGGATGACATAAACTATCTGTACAGAAATCACAGTACCTCTGAAGAGCTCCGTCCAAAGGAGGGTTGTAGCAGCCCGGTCAGTGATAGACTTCATGTCTGTCGGCAGCTCCTGAGCATTTACGTACTCTACAAGGAGAATAGAGGGGGATGTCATTTCAAACAGGTGGTCAATCCACTGTCATATATGAATAGCTTTTAGTTTGTAGCAGTACTTACTGAAGCCCTCTCTCTGCACACTGAGACTGAATGGGCGCATGACACCAGCCCCATATCCAAATGTGCCTGGACATACAAACAAATGTGATGTGAAGACGCCCCATTTTGTGTACGTAAATATATAACTTTAATGGCATCTTCTGCAGTAATACCTGGTTTTGAGTAGCAGTGGAGAAGACGCAGACTCTGTGCAGCAGACATCTGAACAAAGAGGACAGTGCAAAGTATAAGGGAGTAGTTGAAACTCATGAGAGGAACTTAAAAGCACACAGGAGATACAGGAAACCACACGTTTCAACACTGAAGAAGCTCTTCACTGAAAACAAGGTGCTTGTTTGAAGGATGGAGACTGCCAACTAAGCACAGACGTCCTGTAATCTCTGCGCACCAAATCCCTGATATTACATCAGTGGGTCTGCCACATTCACGGCATGCCAGCAGAATGGGAAGAACGGGTACACGCCCGGTTTATACGATTAAAAAAAGCAAATATAACTCATGTTAAGTGGCTGACCTGACTATAAAAATGATTTAAAACAAATGTATACTAACTACTTCTGATGAGAGAGCTCTAAACTAAAATGTACAGCCAGTTTATAAGCATATGGGCAACTTTTTCTGCTAAATGGGCTACTTAGACATCGGTATGTTCGATGTTATGTGAACGCCTCGTTACAAATTAAATAACCGTTAACAACGTTGGCTTCATCACGCGGTTTAAACGTTTTTAAAACGGTTACTTGCTTTGGAATTAACGTTTTTAGGACGTTACATGGTCGCTATAACGTTACCAAACAGTGAGGCACTTGTTGATATAACGTTACTATAAGCTAACTACGTCGCTCACCAACTTTACTCAGGTAATTTAGGGTAATTTGTCAGAATATGACTAACAGCTCAATTAACTCAGTGTTGTTAAGAAGTCTAAAATAATTGTCAACCACAACCTTTATTATAACCTGACTTAACTTACCTCTGTCACAAGTCTAATGATGGACAGCAGAGAGACAGCGGTCCGTGAACTGCGCAGTTGTACTTATGTTGCATTTATGTGCTCCTCGTAAATCTTTTATTGATGATGGAAATGAGAAAAATTGGCTTACTGACGTGTTTGGGTTAAAGGTTTGGATTTTAATTTACTTATTATTATTTTTATTTTCTCTGGGGAAAAAAAAACATTTTCTCTCATAATTAATATTGTCATTTCCTTTTTTTATTACTCTTAATTTCCAGATGTATTTGCCGCATCACTGTCAATTGTAATGGGTGTTTCCGTATATGTCTGTGTGTGAATGTGTATAAATATATATGTATATACCTGTACTCACATCCTGTGTCTTCACATTTATACTCCTTTATAGGGGGACAATTTTCTCTGAGTGTATTGTTACTATCAACATCACATAACAGGTAGTTGAAGATTTTTTTTTTTTTTTGTGGCCACAGTGTGCTGTTGTTTATGTTTATGTTGGGAAATGTGATGAAATAGTAGTAATTGTACTATTTCCTACAGCAAGCAAAGGCGGCATACAAATTGTTCAAATAAGAGGAAGTGCTTTATACAAGGTTCACTCACTCTGAGGTCATGTTTGATTAATCATACTTTAACAGCTGACTTATAATTTCCATGACATCAAAAAAATCTTATTTTCCTTACATAGCCCGTTTTTCTGCTATAAGGGAAGTTAATTTAAGGGGCATGATGCATTTACAATACTGAGAGAGAGGAAGGCAGAGAGAGAGAGAGAGAGAGAGAGAGAGAGAGAGAGAGAGAGTTGGTCTTCCTATCTCATCACTGGAGAATCTCACACTTCAGCTCTTCAACTACCGAGTGATCAAACATGACGGAAATGTGAAAGGTAATTAGACTTTAAAGCATATTTAAAGATGTCTAACAACTGTCCTTGTGTTTATATTTATGTTACGGGAGAGGAGAAACTTCATAAACTACTTTAGACTAATGCTTTAAACAAAAACTAAGCAAGTTGATGTTGTAACCTTGGCTTGAATTGAAGACAGTAGAGCATGTACTTTTAAAATGTTATTAAGTACAGCAGGATATTCTTATTCAGTATCAAGATGACAAATAACAACGTTAACATATTCCAGTCAGAGCAGTGTTTTCGGTCAACATAGTGAACAGAGATATATCTACATATAAGAGGCATTGTAGAGTCACAAGTCTGTGAAGCATCAGCTTTATGTATGATGTGATGGATATGAAGTACACAGTGTTGCATAATGAGGAGCCTCCTCTTCACTTTCAGTAAGATGTTGAGTCCATCGAGTCCAGCCCAGAAGAACCTCGGTGAAGAGGACAGCTCTGGATCTGACGCAGGGTCAGAGCTTAGTCTGGAGCCTGAGACAGACCGGTTTGGCTTCATTGTAACCAATGGATCCACAGCTGGGTGAGTAGTTCCACATTTGTGTGTGTGCACTGTTACTGTCGTTGTAGTTTGGCACTCTTAACGAAACCACCATCGATACTGCTTCTCTGTTCTCATGACATGCCAAAAGGTAGAAAGACAAATGAAGGCTGAGTTGGCCCAAGGTTTATATACGCACATCACAGAACATTTTTATAATCAAATACAGAACAAGAAATGCACATGTGTTAATGTTTGTGATTGAATTGAAACATGGGTGGTCTGTAAGGTTATCATTGTTAGGAAATAATATAATTATATATATTTCAGTCAAGAATAACCCTATGTATGCATGCCCCTGATACAATTTAACAAATAATGCAAGCTATTACTGCATATGTCTATGGCTTAAAAAGGACTTTTCTGCTGGAGCTTTAGAGGTGAAAATATTCAGTATTTCACAAGAAGTGAAGAATAAAAAATTGACACTATTTTGTGAATTTCTCAAATTTTCCATCCTCAAGGTTTAGAACCACTGGTTGTTGTATTGTCACTTCTACTTGTGCTTTTGAACCCTAAAACACACATTTTAAGTTGTTTCTGTCAGTATCAGAAGAGATTATTCAAAACAGTGTTCTCCATTGAACATTTCTAAGGAAGCATGCAGTGTAGCCTGAGATCATTTTCTTCCAAAGCAAGACCAGATGTTTCTAAAGACACCACGTATCTGAAGACCAGTGTTTTAATCCAACGGCTTTATGAGACAGAAAAGTGTCTCCATCCAAGACACAGAGCCAACTGGTCAAAGACAATTAATAAACAGGTCTTAATAAGAAAGTTTCATCTTCCAAATCATTTATTTTAAAATAGAAATGCACCATCTCATAAAAATTATGCTACAAAATAAAACAAAGCCTGCACAGAGAGTAAAGTTTGAACTTAATAGCTGCAGTAGGAAAGCTTAAATGAGGGGGCAGCCACATGAAAGGTCATTAAACCAGTGCATAAACACATTGGCAGAAATATTCATATGTCGTAATTTTTATAGGGTCTATAAAACTACTACTCTGTTTTTTTTGTACTGGCTTTAAGTTGTGTGAAAAGGATTCATTCTGAAGCAGGACAAATATCTTCTGGGGGAATGTGGGTTTTATAATTGTGTAGAAAAGTGTAAAATCAGCATCCAAAAGAGTGCAAACTGGAGTTTAAATGAAAAAATATGGAACATTTTTACTCTCTGATAACAGTCACAAACTTTTTCAGCATAAGTTATTTACAATATATGTAATGAACAATGAAACATAAGTCCTGGCAGTGGACTAGATGAAGCAATGTTCAGGATAAGACCCGCTGAACAAACAGTTACCTGCTGTCTTCATACTTTCCCCATTGATAACATCCTGACCTGTTGCTATGGAGACTTAAAACTGCTACCGTGTGGTTTTCCTGTTTCCTGTCTTGATTTTCAGTGCACTGTCTTTCTATAATGACAATACACACAAGTGCATGCAGTAGCTCTGCACACTGACACAAAGGGTCTTTAGTTAAATGACTGATAAATGTTTTATCGTGTATTGCATGTAGTTGTTTCAGGTTTAAAATGCTTACCTGGTGCTTTCTGTGCTGCTTTGTGCCAGGAGTGCGGGCCCACCCCCTGAGTTGGTCAGGCAGAGGGAGGCCAAATGGATAAACATCATTGTCCAATGGGATCGCATATTGTTGAAGAAGACCAGCAAGGTGTGACCCCATGACTTCCTGTGAATCTTAAATAAAACAGTCATTGTAACACCTGTGCGTTTCCTGCTATGACAAGTCAACATGTCTGTTGTGAGAAGTATTTGTACTGACACTTCACACTCTGAACTGATCCTGTGTCTCTCTTACCGACATCCCTTCAGGTCAAAGTGCAGTGTCAGAAAGGCATCCCAGCCTCACTCAGAGCTAAGTGCTGGCCTCTGCTGTGTGGAGCGACTGACAGGATGAAACCAAACGAAAAACTCTACGAGGTGAGAAAACTAAACACTGCGGTAAATGTGTTCAAATCAGGCATCTCACAGTCCAGACAATCAGTCTACTCTTGATCATTCATTGATCATTGTCATTTATCGAGCAAGTATTACTGATGACTTTTGTGGCTCCTGCTTCTCAATAGTGAGGATTTTCATTTTTTTATCACAATAAATTCAATATCTCTGCACAGATAAAATTTTTGCAATTTTAGCACAATTTTCTGACTTCTGACTTCTGACAATTGTGAAATTAGTAGTCAATTAATTGTTTGGACACTAGACAAAAAATTGGCAACTTGTTTAAGCTGCTGTTGTCTGTTTTATATCACTATAAATGGAGAATCTTTTTTTTTTAATCACTGTTTTTAAACTAAACTCTCTATAGACTAAACAATAAATGCATTTGCATGGTTGTTAGTTGCAGCACTGAGCATAAATTGGGCTCATCACAGTGCAATATCTGAACTGTTTTACAGCTTGATACCATAGATGAGATGGGAATTAGAAAATTGAAAGGAAAATAGTTTTGTGTTTGTAGATGGATGACTTAAAACTATCTTTTGTTTCTGCGTTAGACCCTGGACTCGCAGCCCGCTCTGCAGAGCTGGGTAGATGTGATCGAGAGAGACCTGGACCGACAGTTCCCTTTCCATGAAATGTTTCTTTCCAAGGATGGACATGGGTAGGCAAACATTTCTTCTTCTGTTTGGTTGTGATGGCGACAGAACAATCCTGCAGTTTCTTTAGTTTGGCTCTATCACTATCACTCTTTATGTTCCTTCTTTGTTTGTCTGTTGCAAAAGTGATTGTAATCTTAGCGTAATCAGGAGGTTTAAACCTGTGGTTTGTATGACTGATGACTGTGCTGTGTGTGTGTGCGTGTTTGTGTGTAGGCAGCGCGGTTTGTTCCGGGTGTTGAAAGCTTACACTCAGTACCAACCAGAAGAGGGTTACTGTCAAGCACAGGGGCCTGTGGCTGCAGTGCTGCTGATGAACATGCCAGCTGAGGTAGCGATCAATACATTTAACTTTCTGTACAATAAAGAAGCTGGAAATGCATCTCAAACACATTTAATTCATCTAGATTTTGGCTTTGTGTTCATAAAATTCTATAAACATGTAATTGTCCAAAACTTAAATGAGCTTTTGCAGCATCTAATGTTGACTTACTGCCATTTATATGATCATCAGGAGGCCTTCTGGTGTCTGGTACAGATCAGTGAGAAGTACCTGCCTGGATACTACAGTCCTCTGCTGGTGAGGACCTACATCATGTACCTGACACTGTACTTGTTTTCCCTCATTTACCCTGCCATACTGCACATAGATAATTTACATGAAGGCTGATAACCAGACCACACCGGTGAACATCCAGGGATTGAATATCAAGATGGTGGCAGCAGACAAATACCTGAGTGTTCACCTTAACTTCTCCTCTCTGGTTCTTTTTGTGCTATGGATTAACCCCAATCCAATAAATACCTAGAGATTCTTTAAGGTAATGATGGGTTACCTATTGAAATAAATACAGCAACTCCAACCTTCAGCCCTTAACTGCTGCCTGTCATCCAACTTCTCTCTCCTAGCCTGCTACTGTCAAACAAATACAGTGTGGATCTCAATAATCCTCCATTTTACAGGACAATTCCCTTGAAGTTTCTTGTAAATGTAAGTTGTTACTTATTATAGTGGCAGATGAGACAATGTTCCAGTCATTTCTACTGCAACCTAAAAGTTTTTTACTCAGTCAGGTCAGCAGAGCATTAAAAATGGGCCAATATCCAAGTCTTCTTTCAACGGAAAGCCTATTTTCTCTATATTTCATGCCAGATTTCTGCATATATGTAGTTTTTAAAGGTAACTTCCTCTCATCGGGACATTACAGACACCAAAAAACAAATTATTACTTGGATCTCTGATTTCCTGAATTGTCTAAGCATATGTGTTTCTGCAGGAGGGAGTCCTGTTTGACGCGGCCATGCTGACCTGGGTCTTGAAAAGGACTTGTCCAGCTGCACACAAACACCTGCAGCATCACGGAGTTGAGCCCCTCATGTTCGCCACCGACTGGCTGATGTGTCTCTTCACACGTCACCTACCTTTCAACACACTCCTGCGAGTCTGGGACCTCTTTTTCTGCTATGGTACGTCCTCCATCAGGGCTGCTGTGGGTCATACAACTTACATTTTTACCTGAAAGTGAAGCAATAAATAAATGATAAATGTTGTGCTGTATATTTTGGCATAAGATCTAATGTCAATACATTTTAAGTTATAACAGTCATCTCAGCAGAATGGTTACTTGTAATTTGCTTTATTTGTTATGATTTATGTCTACTTTTACCTCTCCTTTCTTCTGTGCAGGGGTACGGGTGCTGCTGCAGGTGGCAGTGGTTCTGGTACGTCGGGTGTTGGGCCGGGCTGAGCAGAGGAAGCAGTGTCCAGGTCAGATGGAGACTCTGGAGAAGCTGAGGGGAGTCAGGGAGCAGGTCCAAGATGAAGACGATGCCTTCATCGCTGAGGTAAGAATGAAACACATGGCAGCCTCAGTAAAAACCTTGTTTACTCACTACCAGCTACTTCTGTGTTAATGTTAATGAGAAAATGAATTTAACAGCTTTTTAAACACAACCACATGTACAGTAGTTTTACAAAATAAAATCCAACTCAAGGTTCAATTACTGGCTTTAAATTACCATGGTTGTCAGTTGTCAGAAGAAAGGGTTATTGTGGAGATGAATCTGTGACACATAAGATCAGCAGATGATTTCATCCATAGCACTTTTAGGACTTTGTTACTTAAACGTTAAGCAGGAGGTGACCACTTTTTATTAAATATCAGAGAACTGACTGCAAAAGCTAAATCATTTAAAAAACACAACTCACTTTTTAAAAAACATCATTAAGGCACCTGCCAACCAGAAATTATATATTTATATATAATTTGAATATTAAATTATATATATTTAGATCCAATTCCAAACCTAACATCACAACTTGGATTCTTTACTGAACCCAAACTGGATCAAGACAGGCAGGCAGGTAGGTATGAAAAGATGATTGGAGATTCATTATAAATGTAGGTGCTTCTGTACAGGTGGGAGGCATTTTTGCTGGCATAATTTGGATCCACTTGTTCCCTTTGGAGAGAAGCAAAATGGAGTTTCCTCCCATGAGAACAGTTCCAGAGTTAGACATCTAGACTCATCTGAATATATATGAACATCTATATGTGTTCACAAGCATAGAACAGCCTAGTTTATATTGTGCCATCACCATACTAAGCTGCTTATTCATTTGTTTTTATTATGTTTTCCTGATGAATTGTAATGTAACACTGTACAACTGTAATACTGTTAATTGTCCACATTTGTAAAATTACAGTAAAACAAAAGTCAGACTAATGTTTTTCATCTTTTCTCAGGTGTGCTCAGTGGCGCTGTCAGCCAGAGATCTGGAGAAGCAGACGGAGAAGGAGTTACAAAAGTGGAGGAAAGACAGACCCTCATCCACCTTTGACCCCAGAGGCCGCTGCCATGGATACCGGACAGTTTGGGCGAGGGCTCGGCAGAGTGAGGAAGAACGGGAGAAGATAGAGAGAGAAAAAGGGAACCTGTCCGTCCCTCTCGCCCGCTCGGCCTCCACTCTCTCTTTGTCTCCCTCCATCCTTCACAAGAAGTGGAGGAAAGGGGGAAAGGCTAATGCAGGCGATTGGGAAGGTGGTGGCGGCAGAATTGAAAGGCATCTCTCAATGGGAGCAAATGAGGACTGCAGGAGCTGGAGTGAGTTAAATTTTAAGAAGGTGCAGGGTGTTCAGGAGGAGGAGGACATAGATGAACATAAACAACAGAGTGAGGCGAAACCAGCACCACAAAGTGAACAAAAGGAACCAGAAAAAATTGAAAACATCCAAAACATACCAACAGAGCAGGCAGAAGAAACAGTCACGGTGAAAGTTCATAATGAACAAGAGGAAACATTCATCACTGAAAAGGAGGAAAGCCTCAAAGAGACAGAGGAAAGCAAAATGTTGCCAGAGCAGACAGAAGAAACAGTCACAGCGGAAGTTCATAATGAACAAGATGAAATAATCATCACTGAAAAGGAGGAAAGCCAACTCAAAGAGACAGAGGAAAACAAAATGTTGCCAGAGCAGACAGAAGAAACAGTCACAGTAAAAGTTCATAATGAACAAGAGGAAATAATCATCACTGAAAAGGAGGAAAGCCAACTTAAAGAAACAGAGGAAAACAAAATGTTGCCAGAGCAGACAGAAGAAACAAATGTGGAGACAGAACCAACCAAAAGTCCAATTGAAGATCAGACTGCTGAACATATTGTTGCACAGGGAGAGGAGCTGGACTCTAACAACCAGTCACAAGATCAAAGCAATGACCAGAACATTGAGGTCGACGACACAAATAATGAAACAGAAAAACCAGAGGCAGAGAGTGAACCTACAGCTGCTGTGGAGAAAAATCAGACTGAGATACAGACAGATGCTGATGCAGATACAAACACAGAGGTGGAGACGGAGGAAAGTGTACACCGAAGTGAGGAACAGATGGATCAGTCTGATGTGAAACCAGAGGAGAGTGCAGAAAATGAAAATGTGCAACAGACTCAGGTGGGCTCAGTCAGAGAAGTCCCTGCAACAGTAAGTCCAGGCTCCGAGACAAGTGACGAAGTTGAAGCTCCAGCTGTCAAAGATTGTATGGTAGAAACAGAGACACAACAGCAACAGGAGGAAGTGATCGCAGAGACAGACAGACACTCGGAGGGAGATGCATTTGAAAGAAAATACCACAGCGCTGAGTCATTGACAGAAACAGACATGAAAGAAGAGTCCCACACCCGAACAGTGACAGAAACTGACGTACTGGTACAGACTCAAGAAAAAGTCGAGCAAAATGCAGCCACACACGACTTAGAGGCTGAGATAGTACAAATAGATTCAAATGAACATGTAGACTCAAAGACAGAAGCAGAGACATTAATACTGTGTCCGCCTCACTGCATCCAACCAGAGGAAGGCACTGACTTGGAAGCTGATGCAGAGGCTGAAGCAGAAACACCAGTTTCAAACGACACTGGGAGGGAGTCAAGTGAAGCTCAGTGTTCGGAGGAAGAGGGTGAGGCAACAGCATCAGAACCCACACAGAAAAAAGAAGAAATAATTTTGGCTGCACACTCAGAAGTCGAAAATGATCAAACACAAGCAGCAGAAACTGAGCCGAATGAGGAGATTCCTGACTCCATGGCACCTCCACAGGAGGCGGTGACTTCAGCACAAGGTGAAGAAGTGAGTCTCAGCGCGGAGCCTGATGGGATGAGTTCAGTAGGAATGACCATCACTGAGGAACCTGCACCTGAACAACCAAAGAGTGAAGACACTGTGGATGCTGTGGAGGAGGAAAAAAGCACCGATAATGTTGAAGAAAACACAGCAGGAGAGGACGACGTCTTTATTTCGACTGAACCAACAGACTCGAACGCTGACAGTAAAACACAAGTCCAAGACAAAGAGTCTTGCCTCGTGAAAGACCCGACTGAGCCGAATAACAGCGTCCTGCCACAAGCCCCTGGCCGCCGAAACAGCCGGTCTTCTGGAGATTTCTGCGTCCGTAAGTCGTCCAGCTCCCGTGGGTCCAGGTTAGGACGAAGGCTCTCTCAAGATCTCTTCACTGTGCCACAGAAAACCAGCCAATCAACTCCTGATGAGCCAGAAGTTAAACACACTGAATCACAGTCCAGTACTGAAGCTGTAAACCCAACCCAAACTCCTACTAAAGTGACTTCAGAAGTCGCCTCGTCACTGTCCGAAGAAGCAACTGAGAGGACAGAGCTACAGCAGGAGCCACTGCCAGCCAACCCCCCTAAACGTTTTGGTCTCTTCCGCAGACTGAAAGGAGAACAGCCCAAAAAGACCAAGGGGATGCCCAAAATGCAAGTGCCCAAAATCTTGATTCAGGACTTCAGTGATCAAACAGGGACTGAGAAACTGCCTGAGGAAGAGGGGGAGGAGAAACTGAGCTCAAGGGAGAGGAGGAGGAGGCGACGAGAGCGAGAGAGAAGAGAGAAAGAGGAGGAGAGGTTGAGGAAAAAGAGGGAGAAGGAGCTGGAGAAGGAGAGAGAGCGAGAGAGGAGGAAACCACAAACAAGGGGCAAAAGTTTCCAAGTGCAAAAAGAAAAAGGGAGCAGTGATGAGCCTCAACCTGGAAAGACTGGACCTCGTATGCTTAGAAATTCTGCTTCTTATGCTGAATCTTACTTTTGACGATACAAATCTTCAGCTGTTATTGGACCTGGAGGGATGAGGTGTTTGTCCTTCAGACCTCATCCAGATCTGTCTTGTTGAAGCACTGGTTTGATGGTTGATGTGCAGAGATCCTTAATCTTTGTCATACTTGAACCTTTTAATATGTAAATAAGTGTTTACATATTTTTGAAAAATATGTTTCTTTTATTTAGAGGAGCTTTTTTTTGTTGCACCTTGATCACAAACCATACTGACTGAACAAAAATAAACAGGAAGTGCTTCATGTTCATGTTCAACTCCACCATTCACGTTACAGTTCAATAAAAAGTTGGAATACACTGGCAGTGGCCATCTTGTTCTGTACTGTGCACTGTCTTTGCATATTTCTGCCTATGTAAAAAAAAAAAAATCCCTCTGCAACACGTGTACAGGAAGGTAAAGATGGAAAATAAGGGTCCAGGGTGTCTCTTTTTAAAGGTGGCATGTGTGTAAAAGTACAACACACACTTTGAGTTCAGTCCATCTCTCTTCTCTCCATACATCAGTCCACTGTATTTCTACTTCACTGTTCGTCATCCTCACTATCACTGGCCAAAACTTCCTGACTTGTCACTGGTTGAGTTGTCATCTGAGAAGACGGAGGAAGCACCGATCCGAAGAACAGGGAACAGAACTGTTAAAACAAAAAACAAAAAGGGGGGAAATAAAGAGTATTATGTTTTATTTTAAATGTAAAACACAAGTCATTTCTCCAACTTATATCCAGATGTTAGCTAAAGCCCAGTCCTGATGTAATTTGCCAATACAAGGCACATTTTTGAGATCTGAAACAAAAACTCTGGCACATAATCTACTCTCATTATCGGTCACAAGGGTTTGTCTAATTAGAGCAGTTAGGAGAAGCATCACATCTCTAACTGGAATAATCTCTCACATTAATATGACAGCAGGTGAAAAGAAGATTTACATTTACCTGCATTAATAAAGATTAGGTTACATAAAATACACATATATAATCTTGTATCTAAGCTTCTCATGCTATATATTCATCTACCATACTTTTTCCATCTTTGTCTGAGCCTTTTAATTTATTCATGTGAAAACTAAACCGTACCTTCTTATTAGGTGGGCCGGCTGAATCAGTTGTTTCCTCTTCCTCCTCCTCTTCCTCCTCACTGTATAGCCTTGTCCTGTGATTGGCTGCAGCAGGCTGTTTCGAACACGTGGAAGCAGCTAATGGGGTTGTGGGTGGACCTGTGGCCGAGGGACCTGGTGCAATACTGGTATCCATGGCGATGAGGTAGGCGTCTATGTCATCATTCATGAAGTCATCAGGAGGGGGCGGAGGGGTGTGAGCTCTGAGGGGAGAGAAAAAAAAAATATTGCTTCACCGAGCTGAAGTAACATTTTGCCCTGTGATTGTGCTGCTGCTCCTCTTTATACAATCAACGTTATTTTTCATTTGTTTAAAAACTGCTAGGCAGCACCTAGGGTGTTGCCTCAGGTGGATATAATTAAGTATATCTATATCCATAGTATATCCACTAAACTACTGTATTGGAGATATAAGGAGGGTTCACTGCTCATCTGAATGGTTTCTTTATGAAATCTTCAGCATTTACTGTGTGAAGAAGTCGCACGAAATAGAGATATACAGACAGAAATGATTCAGGATTATCTCTTAATTTCAGACGGGTGATCAGAGATCACACACAGTGTAAAGACCAAGAAGACCAATCACCCCAGCCTGAGACTGGCAGGACATCACACTCAACTTCAGCCCATAGGAAGGCACCCCTGCTCGTGTTTATTACCAAACCTGTGCTACATTTATGACTGAGGGTGGAAGTGTTGTCCAATGTATTACACATGTTATTTATGACAACTGTACATTGTAGATTGTCATCTTATTATACATTTTCAAGGACTACATTGCTGTTTGTGTCAATTCAATGAGATTTAACTCCCAAACTAAAACTATACACTGCCACAGTCAACTGACTGCATGTCAAAGATAAGAGTATCTTTTATACAGTTGTTCTCAGTTATATTCTTGTCAGTCAAGTAGTGTCGCATCTCTGCGGGTTAAATGCTGATGATTTCCTGCCTGTCATTAGAACTGAAGAAATCATTCAGATGAAAGTTTCATTTTCAGTCAGTTCTGCCGGTGACCTTTTCTAAGAATGCCTGATGAGAATATTTCATCCCTATAACAATGTTTCCGCATATCTTTTATACATTCAGTTTTGTTTCACTGTTACCGTCTGCTGTTGTTTTTACGGTTGTTTGGGTCATCAGAAAGTGTGGCCAGCACAAAGTTCCCCTCCAGGACGCTGTCGGTTACTGAAAGAACTACAGGGCTAACACACACACATACACACACACACACACACGCACACACACAAGATAAATGTTAGTATATTGTGGTAAAACAGCTGATCAGCTATCTATCTGTTTGTGAGTATGCTTACCTGCCTGGTTCATCAAAGTACATAGAAATAGGGAGACCAGTAGACTCTGCAAATACTAACAAACCCTGGAGGAGAGATGACAAAAACCAGAATGAGTCAATCAATACAAGAAATCACTATTTAAAGAAAAATTAAAAGTCCCTCTCTGGTTAATCCCTCTTCCCTCTCTTGACTAATCCTTCTACTCTTTTGCTTAGTCATCTCTGTCTTTGCCCACAATCTCACCCGTAACTCCTTCAGACAAAAGGTGACACTGTTGTGAGTTTGGACGGCGAAATGATCAAACTCGTCTGAAGCCAGACACAGCTCTGTCAGCATGGCCTTGGACTGGTCTGAAAAACAGAAAGAAAAGTGAGAGTGAATTGAGAGCAAAAGCAGAGACAAGTTTTATGTGATTATAAACTTTATATTCTTATATTTTATTGCTGTTAACTTGCAGACTTATACTACTCAGTGCAGTTCTGCCTTTCTGCCACACAGGGGCACCACTGGGTTCATATCTATCTTCTTATATTATTATATTATCCATTATATTATTATATTATTATTATTATACAACATAGTAACAACTTTTTTGTTGATGACTCACAAGGCTGTGATTAGTAAATATGAATAAATACACTTGAGATATGCTTAATTTTCTACTTTGTTTTTTGCTGTATTGACTAAATACATCATTGCAAGCTGTTGATCTTCTTGATTCTAAGTTACTTGAATGTTTAATGTAAGATTTGTGGATTTGAATAAACAGTGAGTTGTGACTTTAAAAAAAACACAGTTCACAAGTGCTGCACATAAGAAAGTTTGTTGGGTGAAAAAAAAAAATTTGACTATCGAGCCACCTTCTTCCTCCACATGGTTCCTGACCCACATCCGCTCATCACTCACTGACACTGTCACTTCTTCCAGAGAAGGAGGGAAGTGCACAACTGTGTCCACCAGTAGCCTGAGAGAAAAATGAAACAAAGAGTGAACTGTGAGTAAAAAAGAACAAAATGAAGTAAAGCAAAAAAAAACTTGCTGGGTTGGGCCCATTTAATACTTTGCTAATGCGGTTGACAATGACCTTGATGCAAGTTCCTCTCTGACAACATTTTGTTAGTTTCATGAACCAACTGTAGTCTAAAAAATATCTGTATCATCGTTTAAAATCCAGTGTTTGTAACACCAGTTACAATGCCATAAGAAAACCAGATACAATCATAGAGATCCAATCCAATTCCAGTAAGACTGAAACAGATCTCTATTATTTATCTCAAATAACGTATGACTCTTTTACAGACCTGGGATGGGATCTGAATACATTGGCATAGCTGTCTTTATCAAACACCGCCTGTAAACTTTCACTGTCCTGGAAAGACAAGTTATGTGTCTTCAAGAGGCCTGCGGAGAAAATACCAAACACATAGAGTACAATGCAATTATGCATGTGCTACAGTGAATAAAAAACATGTGTCAGCATAAATGAGATCCTTTTGAAATCATCTATGTAAATCATTGTGCTCCACTGAGAAGAAAGGGAAATGAAGCACTGATACCATGTTTGCAGTGTAGTGTAAAAGTGAGGCGGTTCTTCTGCTCATCCAGCTCAATGTGACACTTTTCCACCGTTTTCTCCAGAGACGCTAGAGACCTAAAAACAGCCTGCACGCTCTGACTCACACACAGAGGAACATAGGAAGATTAAAACCAGTTTTACACAAAGAGACAGTATCACAGCTATCTTAATATACTTGGATAATCATCTGTTAAGCTAATACTCACTACTGAAGCTGTTGTGAAAACATGTAATCACACTGAAGGACATTTTAGACACATAAGAACGCACACTATACAGGATTTCTGTCTGTGCGATGCTTAGCGACACTGTCATTTACAAGTGTCTGTTAAAACAAGGAAGCTGTGGTTTTGAACGAAAGATTTGTACAAAGATAACATCAAGGCGAGTCCAGCTGCCTCGCAAAGTTATACCGCAGTATCACTGTTTAAAGTTGGGACTGTAAATAATATTAAACCTGCTCTCTATGAAAAGTGTCCTGAGATAACTTCTGTTATGATCTGGCACTGTATAAATAAAACTTACTTTAAAATGAAATTCTCAGGTTAATTCTTGAATTATGTAAATGTTCAAGAATTAAGAATTAAAAAAATAATAATAAAAAAGACAGGAGGTGTTGATGGAGTATTTGAGCTCATCTGACAGGGCTTTGGAGATGTTTATAAAAATAAGGCTGGGAACTGCTGACATATATGATTACAGTCAATGTAAAGGTATTGAATATGAGACATAAAGCATTAGAAGAAGCACACCTTTATTGCCATCTTGCAGCGGAAGGTGTGTCCACTGGGGACAGTGTACCTGCACATGAAATGAGAGGGGAAGTTGGATTAAAGCTCCTAGAAATGACACGCAAAGAAAGTCACACACACAAACCCGGCAGTGTATTAGTTGTTTTGTTTTTTTATAAACACACAAACACATGCTGCACCTGCTGAAAAAGAGTGGTGCGAACAGGAAACAAGCATATGCCGACCGAGAAGAGTTGACAGACCGCAGGGCCAGCTACAAGAGAGAGAGAAAAAATATATGAGAGTGTGCACCAACAGGAAGCAACAAAACTGCGTGCATGGCAGGAGGAAGTGTTCGTGTGTGTGTGACAGCATCAACAGCAGCTCACCCCATCTTCCTGAGGCTCCACATAGAGCTCATCGCCGATCCTGGACAGAGAATGTATGGCTTTGGCCAGCACTGGACGGTATACACACACACACACACGTCATTATTAATAACAGCAGCTATTTATTGTCATATGCTGATGTACTAGTTAAATACAGCGGTGAAGAGGCAGGAAGTGTCTGCTACCTTTCACGTTTCCTCCCGTCACGACGCAGTCCATCTCTACAAACTATTTTACCGTTAAGTTAGCAAACTCGGCTAAAAGTTAGCCGAAAGTAGCCGTTAACAAATTAACCAAGCGGGGTTTTTATGGTCTGCTCACCGGACAGAAATCCTCTTAGTTACAGACAATATACTCCGTTTACGCATAGGTGATTTTTAACATTTATCCTCTGCAGTGACTCGACAAAGCTTCAGAGCCCTGCACCGATGTTTGGCTTGTTTACGCCGCCATTACCCGCTTCCGCATTGTTGACCAATCAGAGGACCAAGAAGTGAAGGGTGCGTGGTCTAGACTTAGCGCATGCGCAATGGGTTTCTAAATTGACTTTTTTTTTTTTTTTTTTTAAACTGCATGTTGGTCAGAGGAGAATTTGTTTACAAAACATACATCAAACGTACGGCCCGGGGCCAATCATGGCCCGCGGTCAGATTTTATGCGGCCCGAAGCTTCGTTTTTATAACATATTATTTATGGGCTGCTAGGATTGTCAGATGCTGTATGGCTGGAAGATTTGGCTTTTTTTGGTTGACATAATAAAGCATTTGAACTGACATAACTGCTGGTTTTATATATCTGTAGATGTGACACAAAATATTATTTTCTGAATGATTTTGTTAAAGAGAAGAGCAAGAGTGACATATTTTAAACGTAAATGTTAACAAACAGTTTCAGTCGGCTCACTCCTGCAGCTCCACTGTAAGAAAGACCGCTACAGGAGGTCATTCCTACCAACTGCCATAATCTGTATCCATCTATCTATCTATCTATCTATCTATCTATCTATCTATCTATCTATCTATCTATCTATCTATCTATCTATATATCTATATATATATATATATATATATATATATATATATATATATATATATATATATATATATAAATATATATATATATAATATAAACTTTGCATTACTCATAATAAGTCATGTTTAAAATGAACATGAGGTTCAGATTTGTATAAACTCCATGCAAGTATTCCATATAATTTATTCTTTGTTATCTGACTCCAGATGTGAAAGAAAGGAAGAACTGGTTTTTAGATTTGTTCACGCCTGATTGACTTACATTTGGTGACATTGTCATTTTTTTAAAAAGATAATTGTGACAATGAATTTTTTTGTTAGTATTGGCCCCTGGGCATCTTCACATTGTCAAATTTGGCCCTCTTTAAAAAAAGTTTGGACACTCCGACTCCGACTACATGAAAGTGTATAAATACATGGAAAAAATACTATAATGTTTAATAGGAGGATATTTTGGAGGATAAAGAAATGTAGTTGTTTTCATTAATTCATACTCCTAGTAACTTGAATTAATGACATATCAAACTATCCGGCAGAGCCTAATTTATTTAATAATTCACTCCACCTTAACCAGCTGCATTAATTAGCACATATCATTAGATGATAATAACTTTAAAATAATAACTATAATTAATAAAATAATAACATGAAAATGAATATAGGTAACTTCTTTCATGCACCAGAAAAAATACAAAATAATAAGGTCAAAACCCCTTATAAGGCTTTATTAAAAATGTAAACATTGTCATTTATTATTATGATTATTATGATTATTATGATTATTATGATTATTATTATTATTATTATTATTATTATTATTATTATTATTATTATTATTATTATTATTATTATTATTATTATTATTATTATTATTATTATTATTATTATTATTATTGATCTTTCTCCTTTGTATGATAAACATTAAGTAAACATAAAGATTCAGTCAGAAATGTAGTGGGAAATAAAAATGGTGGGTTGGCAATACAATATATAATTACTTTAGCTGGTGGTTAAGAGCAACAAATATTAATGAAAACAAATGTTTCTACAATAATACTAATACAAAATACTCTTCAGTCTCTAGTACAGTGTCATGTTAGGGTACTCTACCAAAACTATCATATTCTATTCCTACAACAACAGTAAAGACCTGTTTATACATTTTTATTTCACAAAAATAAAATAAATAAAGGCAAAAATAAAATAAATAAAGACAATAGAGTTCACAGAGTTCCTATAAAATGGGTAAGTCCAAAAGTCATTTCTGGCCTTTTCATATTTCTTTCATACTGAAGACATAAATAGCAGCTCTTCACTAAAAAAAATAACCCTGTAATTACCACTCAAGGGCCATGGTGGGAAGAAAGAGGGTGTGTGTGCACATGTGTGAGCGAGGCAGACAGGGAGAGAAATAGGAAGGAAGGGAGGGTAAAAAGAAAGATGCGAGAGAGAGAGAGAGAGAGAGATAGAGAGAGAGGGAGAGGGAGAGGGAGAGTCACTGTCAAAGAACAATTATCTCACCTCGCTGGTTTTTCTTGTTGGTCTGCTTCAGTGTGTAAGATTTGAGGAACGCTGCCATGCACAGTCTCTCCTCCCTTCATCGGTGATCTAAACGTTGCTGAAGAGGTGTGCCGAAAAACAACCTTCGTGTACTGAAACCACGGACATTTGGTGAAAGAGAGAGACTTTGGAAAGACATGAGGAGACAAAAGTCAGACTGCTGCTGAGACCTTTGAGGATTATGGAGGCAGTATGACAACGGAGCTTCCATAAGAAGAAGAAGAAGAAGAAGAAGACTACACAGAGAAAAATAATTTCTATTGTCAGTTTCCAGTGGAGGAAGTTAAACCCAAAGATGGACATGTCTTGATACTGGTGAGAGGCTGTTCAGAGGATAATGGAAAAAGACTGGAAAATGAAAGAAGAGGGAAACAACCATCACAGACGTCTTAACAACAAAAGTTGGACAAAGGGGTGATTTCATTCATATACAGCTAATTTCTCCTGTCATAATCTCCATTTTTTTTTAAAGCAACACATTATGTAAATCTGTGTGGAATCCAACCCTGTATAGTGGATTATATTATAGTGTTTACATGCTGTTGTTGTTGTCATGCTTTGCTGTCACCTTTGGATTTGATAGACAACAGATCTGTTTCTAGATGTCTCAGTCACGCAATCCAACAGACACTCAGGCCTTGCTGCAGTCCATGCTGCAGAAACTGAAACTCCAACCGGGAAGAGAAGGCCAGGCATACCAGCACACACCTGTACCCACCACAGCATCTTCCACATGGGGGCAAGATGGAAAGGGTGGAGGCTCAAACAGCAGTCCTACAAATGGCTTTAAGTTTTCTACTAATGGTATCCAATCAAAGAAGTTTAGGAGCTCTGCTGCAGAGAGTACTTTTGGCTTTAAAGGTGGGGAAATACAACAAGCAGGTCATTGCTCTGAAGTGGACAGAGGTCTTGTTTCCTTCCCCACCCAGAAAGACAACATTGGTGGTGACAAGGGTGAGAACAGGGTGTTGGGACAGGCCACACAGCCTGGGATCACCCCAACTGGAACAGGGCAGCTGTTTCCTGCAAAACCACTTAAGGATGCTGTTATCGCTTCCTCTGAGAGGACTGATGGGGAGAGGGTGAGTTTTGGCAGGTCTGCAATGACAAGTGATACTCAGAGTAATAAAGATGCTGTTACAAGCATGGGGCAGAATCAGGACCAGAAACAGGGTTTTACAACTAAACTCTACATGTGGTCCCCAAAGTCTGCAGATGCAAATTCTGACAAAGGAGATCAAGTATTGCATATGGGAAACGGAGGATTTGGAGCTCTGGCACAAAATAAAGACATGCAGATTGTCACAGCTGACCAAAAAACATCAAACAGCAGCTTGAGAAGAAAACAGCAGCGACCATCTGAGAATAAAACCAGAAGATGGACGCAGAAACTCAAGGAGCGATGGAGGGACAGGCCGGGGAGCTTTGGCAAAAAAGGAAAAGAAGAAGATGGGAGAGAAGAACAGAAGAGTGGACAAGCAACAGAAGTAAGCTGTATAACTTATTTATCTGTTTCTATTTTTTATTGTCAAAATTCGAACATTTTAAAGTGAAACTACAACTTGTTTACTTGACAGATTTCACCTCAAAACCAGCTTTTGACAGCAGCAAATAAGGAGGAAGAAACGACACCTCTTTCACTAGACAGCAGCAATCCCAGTAAAACCCCTGAAGATGGCACTAATGGAGGAAATATGAGGTAATCAACCATACTAAAAAATACAGCAAAAACCAGTCCTGAAGTCAGCATGACATGACATGACAGTCAGGTTTTGTTGTCTCGTCACTCAGCACTAAAGATATGTGAGGTATTCCTGAGATGTTTCCAACCACAGCTGTGATCTTATTTTGGCCTGATGTGTTCCCTCTGATGTGTGTTTCTGGTCTGATGTGCCAAACACACCCCTTTCACTGACAGCGTCTGTCATCAACCATGTTCACTCAGACTTTAACATTGCGAAATTCTTATGAGATTTTCAGGCGAAGTGTTTCTCTCAAAATTTAAATCCATAGCATCAGTGCTCGACCCACAGCCCTTTTGTTCCAACTGAAGACCTTTTTTTACCTTCTTTCTCAAAGATTTGTTTATTGATTTGTTGTTTGTTGATGCTCCTCAAGTTTTACTTTGCAAGTGAACTGTGTATCGTAACCTAACTTTCTCCAGCTTCACAAACTGAAGAATGTCCCTGATCCAGAGGAGGGAGAGGGCAGCGCAGGAGACTTCATATAGACAATTTTCAAATAGATATTTTCATTTTTAAAAAGGCTATATAATTTCCTAAAAGTTAAATAGTTTTTGACGGTTATTATTTAGAGTAAGTGCATTTTTCAATGCTATTTTCAGTAATACACTCGGTGCTCTGGTGCAGTAAACCAACCAGGGGCACTTACACCATGAGAGGAATTTCTGCAGTTTAAATTTTAAAGATTTTTGAGTCACTGATTTTTAAGAAATATAAATAATTACTGATTTGGTTGAAAAGATAATTCCATATATTTGTGTTTAGAAAACAACAACAACATACAAATAAAATTACAAATTAGTGTGAGGCTGATTTCTAGGGTACTTACTGTCACAATAACCAATAAACTATCACCAAACTGGGTCAGTTGTAACACCTGAACACCATAGGCTGTGACTGAGGGAGCATAAAGAGCAGACAGAGAGGTTGAAGTAGCTAAAAGTAATAGATAAATGGTTGAAAAGGGTGATATTGCAAATACAAACTTGACCACAACAAATGTTGCTGCTCTAGAGAGTATTTATGGCACCTGGATACTGTGGGATTGAATTGAAATGTGCCAGTGTTCATCACAGTGAAGAAACGTGTCACCCTGTGTGCACATCAGT
This sequence comes from Miichthys miiuy, assembly GCA_036365135.1. Lineage (NCBI taxonomy): Eukaryota > Metazoa > Chordata > Actinopteri > Sciaenidae > Miichthys > Miichthys miiuy. The sequence goes on from CM071611.1 coordinate 12,676,659, forward strand.
GACATTTTTCACTATTTTTAAGCAAGGAATAAATCAGGTTTAGGCTACTCAGATAGTGCTTTTTTTCATATGATTTGTTTACAATAAGTAAAATGTATCCTCATTTGAATCGAGGGTCAAAGCATGGAAGGCGTTGTATGCTGTACAAACATGTTGTAGGAACATGTACTGCCTTGAGTTTACAGAGTCTCTTCTCTTGTGGCAGGTCTGTTAGTGACTTTGAGTTTGGCCTGGGCTCGTTCAGCCTACTGGAGGAGATCACCACGGGTCAAAAGTGGGCCAATTTTTTAAAGCCTAACCAATCAGCTGCCTCAGACAATCAGAGACCATCAGAAGAACTCAAAATCTCACCAGATCTCCATGACAGCAGTCAGTCATCTGTGATATTAAACCACCAAGGAGGTTTAAACGACCAGTGGAGGTTCAGGAGCACCGAGGCATCACCTGTTCGGGATTACAGCATGGCACAAATATCGCCTGAGCATTTTCTACCTGTCAACATGGACGTTTCAGAAGGAAAGCTGCAGCAGCAGTATGTTCACAGAGAGGCTGACCAATCAGAACCAATGGAGCATGGACATACCCAGGTAGCGATGCAGTCTGGAGGCAGTGTACAGCGACGTAGACCTCCATCCTTTGTACAGGTTAAACATAATTTATTATGCACACTTATTCACTGCTGTATTTAAACAGACGTTCTCTGATTCCATATCACCACCCAAAAGCACTTTCCCAAACTTTACTTTCACTTGTGAGTTGCTCACCATGTTATCTGTTCATAATTGCAGCCTGACGATAACTCAGCACTGAAGAGCAGACTCCACCTCAACAGAAAGAGACAGCATCAGTCAGTTGAGATGAGAGACGAGAGGCTTCAGGAGGACAAAATAAGTGATACAAAAGAGGCAGGCAGAGGTCAGAACAACTTTATATTTTAGATGTTGTCATCTGTAGGTGAAATAATGTTCTTCAAAACTCAATTCTTTTATCTCTCATCTCACAGAGGGGTTCATATCTCCACTGAGCCTGACCAGCAATGTGATGGAAGAGTCACAACATGATGGCAGCATCCTGAGGTCTCCCCCTCTGTCTCTATCTCCAGCTTCTTTGTCTCCTTTAGCTCATGCACCAAAGGGCGTCCTCAAACACTCCATATCCCAGGATTCAGAGGCCTCAATGGAAGTAGTGACAAAAAGGGTAAGTTAACAAAAGCAATAGTGCATCACACTGCCACCCTGTGGTATATGATGTAAAAATGTCATACACAGCATGACTGTCTCAAATCCAGAATACACACTGATTCAAAGCAGATTTGAGTATGTAGTGTAAATAAAGATTACTTAAAATAACAACAACAACAAAAAAAACCTAGAAACCCCAATTTATTACTTTATTACTGCTGACACTATTCTCCTACAATGCAATGCACAATGGAGGAGTTGTTGTAATGAAAACACGTTTTAGACATTCTGATATCCGATATCTTTATCTGTACAATAACATGCATTCATCAAAAAATGTGTCTGTTTTTAAATATTGGCAACATTTTATTTTACACTTTGGTAATTGTAAAAAAAAATCCTTAATTTAAATGTAAATAAATGATTTATTACTTTTTTCTCATATATGTTAAATGTACTGTTTGCCCATAGTTTGACAGCTTTCTCCATTTCATATTCATACTCAAGGTCATGATTGATTGATTAAAAATGTGCCAACTCTCAAATTTTCCCATAATTAGTACCAAATTACATCCTTATAGTTTCTTCAGTGTAACAAACTAACAGTAAATTGTTCACAAATAACAGAGAAGACAAAAAAAGTGAATCGAATGTCATTTTACTAATTGTTCTTTCTTTGTCGTTTTCGGTACATCTTTTTCTTTTTTTATCTTTCTCTGCATCAGAGGCGAGTCGAGGAGAACCGACGGGTTCGTTTTTCAGAGGAGGTGGTGGCCATAGACCCTCCGGAGCTGGATCTGGATGCTGCAGACTCAGAGAAGGACTCAGGATCAGAGGAGGACTCTGTGATAGAGCAGGAGTGTGAGGTGGAGCAGGCAGTGATAGAGGAGGTGTCACCTGCACGCCGGCCTGCTCTCCCTGCCTGGATACAGGCTTTGAAGAGGAGGAACACTGGGAAGAAGCACAGATAGTGGAACTGCAAAAAATGAGCATTTGGTCTCACAGACTTCTTAAAATGATGATGTGGTTAGCGCTGTCTTCTCACAGCAAGAATGTTTTTGGCTGGATCTTTCTATGTGGAGTTTGAATGTTCTCTCTGGGTACTCCAGCTTCCTCCTACAGTCCAAAGACATGCCTGGAGACTGGAGGGTGTACCCTGCCTCTCGTTGGAAATGGATGGATGAAAGGTGGTTTGAAGGCGCTTTTGGAAGCCATGAAACATATTATTTGCATCATAACCTCACTTTTTGGAGATCTTTTTATACTAATGAAGATATAATGACTGGTGGTTTGCTGACCGCCGTGTTGAGACTATGACGGTGTACTGCCAAACTGTCATATCAGACTTAGCTGCATCAGAGGCTCAAACCTGCAACAAGTCTGACCTTCTCATCTCTGAAGTCTTGAGTTTTTTTGTTCTATGTTCTATCCAGACTGGATTATATAATACCAGTACTAAATACTGCCAGTATTTAGATGTTTTGGTTGCTGGAGTAAATATTTCACCAGCTTTTATGGACATTTTGTGTTGTCCTCCTCCTCCTCCTCCTCCTCCTGCTCCACTCTCACACTGTACAACAGCTGATGGTCTGCTATCTCTGTCACTCTATCTGTCTCCTGGTAATGGCTCCCTGTCTGGCTTTTTCATCGTGGAAATCAGCCCCGGTGGAAGGAAGAGAGATTAGAGCTGAAGCAGCGGTGGCTGCAACGGTTTCAGCTCTCTGTTCAACTTTTGAAATGTTGAAATGATATTTTGAAGCCTGAGCACTGAGTTTTTTTTTCCTCTGAAAGTGTGAAATGATTGAGTTGGATGAGAAGATTGATACCATTGATGCCATTTTTATACTTTAATTAAACAAATAAGACATAATATATTAATTAGATTCACTTAGATGTGTTGGTAGGTGAATTTTGTTAATTTAGGACAGAACCAGACTAGCCGCTCCTTGTGCTAAGCTAACCAGCTGCAGTAAGCACTGTAGATTCATATTTACAGCACAGATATTCTTTTTTATATTAAAGTTCCCATCTTGTTATCCTGGTTGAGAGTGCTGCAAAATATCTTTGTTCTGTCCACAGACTGCAGAGTGACCGGAGGCCTCATTCAGATAGACAGAGTACTCTATGGCACTGTACATCATATTCTGTCATTTCCGTTTCCATGCATTTTATTGATTTGTGTGATTAAATTAGTACATCAAACTTCGTGGCTAACTGCTGTCAATTCCCCTGTGGCCTCCCTTTACAGCTATCTTCTCTCATAAGTCACTGTCAGAGCCATTAAAAGGCTCTTTAGCTCATCTATTAGCGAAACAAGGGGCGAGACAGAGAAGAGGGGGCATTAAAATATACAGCATGAGTGTGACAGAGAAAGCAAGAATCACAGAGAATTACATAAATGTCTGAGATGAAAATGTGGAAGTGAAGCTGAGAAATAAACAGATCATTTTGTACAGTGCAGACGAAAAAGGGGGGCTTACATTAGTCCATTAGTTTACACAGTAGCACTGTCTACTGTGCGTCATTGTCCAGAAGTAGACTAATAATGGTCCATTTGAAAACCGCAAACCACACAAACATTTACCCCACTGCTGCCTTCCTCTCATAACACACACACACACTTCATGAACCATGTCTTCACACCATTAGAGGACTCTTTAGTGCTTTTATTTATGCAGGCAGGGCGGAGAAGAAGGTCAGACAATAAAGTGAAATACTCCAAAATGTTACACAAATGCTTTTATTATCAGCATTGTTGGTTTTTTGTTGTTGTTTGTTTGTTTGTCTGTCTTTTTGTTTTTTCAAATTTTGGTTTGTTTGAGCAAAGCACAAGGGGAATTTATTTAGCTTTAATCATTTTTTTGGCTGACAAACAGGGAGTTGCGGTTTATTGACACTGTAAAAAGTCTCGTACAATGATAAATAAAATAATGTTTTTACTACTCGATGTTTCCCTCTGTAGCTTTATTTAAATGGTGAAGAGTTGATCCTTATTTAGGAGAATATTCCTAACAAGGAGGCTCCAGTTTGCTAGTTATTGTTATGAGATATAAGGCCACAGTTCTTTTCCTCTGACTCTCACTTCTAGTTCTGAAATTGTGAAGATGGCTGATGGTTATCATCCTTTACCCAATTTAATAAAATTACCAATCTAAAAAACTGACTAAAGAATCTCTAGAGTGGCAATAAGAGAAAGAGGATTGTCCAGTTCTTCTGATTGTTTTTGTTGTCAGTCACATTGGTTGGTCAGAGGTAGCGAGGGAAATGGCTCCAGAGTCGTACGAGCTCTTGATACCTGGTTTGAGTGACAGCTGGCTGCCTGGGCTCTGAGCAAGCGATGCTTCTATCTGAGCCTCTGACACCTGGATGGACAAAACAATGAACATCTGTTAGAGAAATGCTAATCTGGACTCTGCTGTCAGTGTCTGTAAATGCATGCAACAATATTGTAAATAAATACACCTTCGTACCTCTTCAAACTTCTTGGCTTTGTACTGCTCTGCCCCTTTCAAGAAGTTCAGTAAGATAACGTCACAGAGGACTGTGCCCTGCCGACACAGAGACAAAAGTGTATTGAAAGCTGACAGCAACAAGAAAAATCTATTTTTTTTTTATCAGCTTTAGCTGGATCAGAAATTCCTACCAGTCCAACAGAGGTGAATGCAGCTACCAAGTTGATCAGTGTCGGGATCGTGTCAAACTTTCCTGCCTGAAAGAAACAGGAGTCCAAACATTTGGGTAATGTGAGTTAGATGATACCGCTCACACCTGTACAGTAAAAATGAAGTTACTGCAACCAATTTGTTAACCTAGCTTAGCCTGGAAACAATGGGAAACAGCTAGCCTGTCTCCAAAGCTAACAATCCACCCACCAATACATGTTATATTTAATATATTTAATCCAAACAAAACAAAAAAGTCTAAAAATTAGTTATAAAAGTTGTGGTTTTACAGGGGGTTATATGTGAGACGGGCTAGCATCTTTCAACATGTTTCCAGTGTTTGTGTTAAGTAAAGCTAACCTGCTACTGGCTCCAAGTGAGGCAAGTGACACTATATGTTGTTGTTTGAAGCAATATTTAGCATTATACAACTTTAAAAGACACATTTAACACAATCACACCGGAATTCGTCACACAATTTCACACAACTCACGTTGCCAGTGACCATAACATCAAAGCGGATTGCAAATGCTTTGTGAAGGGTCCGAAACTCAGTTCCATTCTCTGTCTTGAAATATTTGGCAAATCTGCATTTAAAGAGACAAAAAAACAAAACAAACAGTGACCAAAGATGGAGAAGGAATTCAAAGACCGATTATGACACAGCGAGAGGAAAAATCAGCCTCACTGTACCTGAAGTTGTAGCCTTTGGAGACGGCATTCTTGGCAAATGGTGCATCAAGTCGCGTGAAAGAGTACTTGGGTACACATTTTTCAATGTTCAGGTCCAGGTTACAATTCCACCCAATGTTTATTCCTATTTCTCCACCCTGAAAGAGAAAGATGAGGATGGTCTCACCTTTAGGCTCTACACCTGTAAGTCTGTGATAAATAAAAGTTTTGCCTGACTTTTCTTTTGTAATAATCCAGATTAGGCCAGACCAAAAACATTTTTGCAAAATATTTGAGTCCAGAAGCTTGGTGATGTGGTGACTACTCACATGGCTAGTTGGTAAACTGTTTTATTTGGTGAGCTAGTCACGACAGCTCACTTTCCCTCTGTTTTCTCTCGACTGTTCTGTTTACTCCTCTGGTCATTTTCTGCATCATTGTGCTCCGAGTTACTGAAAAGGGAAATAAAGCTCTCCAAGCTAACAAGCTTGCTATTGATCAGTGAAGCTCTTTGCTTAACAGGACGATAGATTCACACAGTTTAATTCAGAAGAAATATGACCAAACCATTCCTCTTTTGTGGAGCATTTTATACACCAACAGCTCAAAGGTCAGAACAGTCAAGACGATCCTCCCTGAATTTCCTATTGTCTATCTCTACAGCTGTCACTATCTAATAAAAAGCATAACATGCCCAAAAATATCTTTTTATTGTTTTATTGTCTAGCTAATTGTATTTAATCGAATGACATTTTGTGTTTTAAATGGCATTCTGACCAGAATATGCAGTCAGACAAGGGAAGGATGGTGAGCAGGGAGTCCTTGTTTATATTCTCATGTTTTTAATGTAGACCTGAAAGTCTTTATCTAATGTATTTATTTGGGTTCATCTTTCATGAAATATAATCCTCCTCCTGTTCTCATACATGACAACAAAACTGTGCCTTTATGTGTAGTTTCCTGTGTAGTTTTGAACATTGTAGATGAAGAGTAAAGGACATTTTTTAAGGAGGAAGAGGAGATAGAAAACAGATCAGACCTTGTGTGCCAGGCCAGCCACATTCTGCCTGGTGTAGCTCAGCACGTCCCCCACACGAAAGATGGGGCAGAAGGGGTTCTTCTGCGGATGGTAGGTACATCTCTTGATCTCTGAGGACGTCATTGTGGAGGGAAAGTTCCCTCTGAGAGAAGAATGGTTAGGACCAAAAAAAAAAATTTAGTTACCAAAGTTACTGTGACGTTTTCACTGCTTAAATGTAAGAATGTGTGTGTATGCATGCCTGTGTGTGACCTACCTGGTGACATTGAAGATTGGAAAACGAATACTGTTTTTGATGAAGATGGTGAAGTTGTCCACATCCAGCATCGGTTTTCTTGAGGATGTCAAGAGAGGAGGAGGGGTGAGGATGACAAATGTCATCTAGTGTACACACAAGCATGTATATGTGTGTGTGTGTGTGTGTGTGTGTGTGTGTGTGTGTGTGTGTGTGTGTGTGTGAATCTTACATCTTGTAACTGTCGTTCTCGGTTGGACACCATCCTTCAATCTCACACTGACCCTCCGTGTCATTGGAGGATTTAAGACAGACACCTGTTATTGCACCTAGTGTGGAAAACACAAAGAGAGAAACATTCTGTTAAATTATAAATATTGTAGATATTTTTTTATTTATCTGTTTTCTGGACTAATACAACAGCAATCATCACACGCTAAAGCTGTGAATGTGGAAAGATACACCTTATTTCCTGTTTTTTTTATTTATTTTTTTTAGCACATACACTTGTACACATTTACTGCCTTTATGTCACCATTTTTACATGACACCCCTCCTTCACCACCATTTGGTCATCAGATCAACAACGATCCGTAAGACTTACTGGACAACCTTTGGTTTGTTTACATTAAAATGTGGATGGAAATTGAAGTTCCTTACTGCAAAGTGAATCTGTAGGTTGTGTATGCACCTGCTGTTATTTTAAAGTCACTATGTATAGAATCTGAAATATTCTTACTTTGACCTCATCTGGTGATAGTATCAAGAATGCCTCCACAACATGCACGCTGTTGCCCCTCCCTCCATAAATCCATTTTTTAAATCTAGTTTTAATTGAGATTAAAAAACAAAATCACCAGTAGACTAATTTCAAAGATGTAATAATACCAGTAAAATCATAGATATTACATAACATAATATAACTTTAAAGAAGGTTCTGTCAATCACGAGAAGTTATAAAGTGTATTCTGGTTGTCGACAGGTATATAAAACTAAATAAATAAAATTTTCTTCGATTTTTAAAAAATGTTGTTTTACATTTCTTTTCCTTGGTCTTACTTCAGTAAAAACTTAAACTTGCTTAAATTCTTTTTAATTCCATTAAATGTTTGTGAGTCAAGCCTTAAATCTAACCTCAAAGATAAACTACTACTGTGGGAACAGAAGCAAAGTTGGTATGCTACTCTAACTTTGATAAAGAAAATGAAAATATATAACGAGTGACTGTAGCTGACAAAAAAATACAGATGAGCAGCTGTGCATCACTAAAGAATTGTAGCGATGGAGAGACTTCATGAGGCGACTACTTCATCTGCTGATGTTCAAAAGCATCTTAAAGAGGCAATGTATAAGATTTGGGCAGAATTCTAGTGCATGGATGTTTAAACATTTACAAAATGAACATACATAGGCAAATAAACACAGATGTTTCTGCAGCTATATTGTGACCACTTGGAGTTTAGCTCAACATTACACTGAGCACTCAGACTCTGCAGTCTTTTTGTGTTTTGAAGATGAAAATGAGCGTACTTGAACATAGTTTGCTTGTACATGTTGAGGTAATATCGCGACAACATCTACAGTAAAGATTTCAGAAGAAGAAGAAGTTAGACTTACCGTTGGAAAGGATGGCTCCAAAATGCTTGCGGCAGTCTTCATCTGTCTTACAACTAAACATATCAACAGACTGAAACACACAGAGAGAAACTTAAAATTTGACATCATACATGAACTGTTTTTGTTGTACGGCCTTCCTTGAACTGTCCTTTCTAAGGACTCAAGTTGATTGTCCTGAGAGCTTTTACATGAAACACCTATCCATGTCAGTTTACAGTAAAAGTCCGGTGACTGTTGGATTTTAATATCCATACTTATATGTTGAAATAAATGGCTACAACAAAGTTTTCTTTGATTTTTCTGCCTAGAAACCAGCACTTTACTATGTAAGCGATAATGTACAGCGAGTGGGACATTGTTAAAGAATAAACGGTGACATGGTGATGCAGCTTCCTGATGTGGAAGGGTTGTGAATCCACCTAAAGACGTTTATCCTCGTGAGAATGACCCACTCGCTGTATATTATCCTGTTTTTTACATAGTTACACACTAGGGAAATCAAGATTTTGTTTTAAATTATTGATTTAAAAATTATTTTAGGGTGTCTGCTGTGGTCTTTCAAAAGAACTGTGTCCATAGCAGCGTTCTGCCATACAGAAACAACAGATCATCGAATGCTGTAATTGATCAGTATCAAGTATTCAACACAGCCATGTAATAAAAACTAAATAAAAATGTGCCAGATAAAGTATAAGGTTAAAAGGTTTTTAAAATGGTTTTTAAAATGATTTTAAAGATATGTCTGATTCTGCAGGATGATGTAAGGCTTGCAGGTCACATTTGGTCATGAACAGTGATCAGGAGAACGCTGCTGTGGATGTAAGGTTGCACTCTGGCTCAGGTGAGACTTTAAATAGTAATATAGCTCAGAGCCAGCCCACAAAGTGCTTCAAATCTAATGAGTAAATCCTTAACAATCCACTGAAACTGACCGGTAACTAGTGACATCAACGTGTCCTCACCTCTGCACATTTTCCTTGGAACTGATTTTCGGTGATGATGAGTTTGGTTATGATGCAGAACACACCAGCACCCTGAAACACGACACAACATTTATGGTTTAAGTCTATGTAAAAGCTCTACACTGAGTCAAAATGTGTCGCATCACATCACATCATGATAAAAAAGAAACATAACCACAGATTCTGGCTGACACTGACTCTCAGATACTGACTCTCAGATGCTTCACATGCACCACAAACCATCAAACTGTTCATTCCACCTTAAAGAGGTTACACAAAGAGGTCATGGTCATGCCTGTGTTGGTGACATAAGATAACACTGATTATATGATTATATGTGTTATCAGGTCCACACACCTGTGGAGGGTAGACGTAGTCAGCCACGTCCATCACGCGGTTTTGATGGAAACCAAAGCCTTTTACTTTGGTCATCACAGAGGACTCGATGCCGGTGTCGGTCACTTGATAAGCTTTCTCGTGGATGAAGACCCATCTGTAAGACAAAGGACACAACACAAAAGATTTAACAGCAGGTCAAGAGTTCAGATGAAGAAGTGGAGAATGTCTGGACACGATTAAGTGAGAGCCTGAAACTGCTCACAAAACATATCAAGTCAAATTCAGCCTTAAAAATTCACGTCAGTTCCAACAAATGTTGGTGGTATCTGAAAAATATGTTTCCTAATATACGTCATAAGGTTGTTTAACGACCCTTACTGTTGTTTTGAATGTGCTTCACCACCATTTTAACTATCTGGACGTAAAAACATTCAGTTTGTTGCATGATGTTGTGCATGATGATCATAATGTTTTTTTTTCCCCCCAAACTGTGACTGTATTTCCAGTCCAGGAAGCTGGAAAGTACATGTCCTTGCTCCTTTTAGTACATCACAAGTAAAATACGTAAGTATAATTTTGTTTGGAAATTTTAAACAATCAACAAGTATTAATGATACAGACAAATATAAGTAACAGTGAAACTTGGTTCAGCATGGACAGATTGAGCATGGAGATATGTTATTTCCAGCTACCATCTTTGTTTGAAAGAAATCTTTATCTCTTTAACTTGAGGTGGACTATTCATTTAATCCAGATGGTTAAAAAAAATCTGTTAAACTGTGTTGAAGATTTCTCTGTTTTTATAAATTAAATGTGTAACTCTTGAAGGTAATATTACCATGAGATTATCACAGTACTATAAAGATGAAGATAAAGTATTTTTACTCTGATCCTTCTGGCAGATTTGTTAGTTTTAAAATTACAATTCTGGGGGATACCTGTGGCCTGCTGGTATACGATGTACATCCAGTATAGCTTTCAGCTGGGAACCTGTGTTGCATATCACTTCTTTGCTCTCTCTCCTAGTTCATTCTCTAGTCTTCTCTATGTCTGCTAAAAAATAATAATTCACATCACATATTTTGTGCAGTAACTGAGAACATTTACTGTTTACAATATTTCAGACTTATCCTACTTTATACTCCATTTATACTCTATTTTATACTACATTTATTTAACAGCTGCAGTTACTAGCTTGTCTTAGAGATTAAAATACCTAAATACATATAAATGAGTTAAAATTAGCTCACCAGCTAATGTAACACTGACAGGGCCCAATCTTCTGTACACTTTTACTTTTGATGCTTTGATGGCATTTTTCTGATAATACATCCTTTTTTTAAATTTTTGAATACAGTTGTGATAATGCAGTCTTAAATAAAGGATGTGAGTTTCACCGCTGTGTTGTTGCTTTACAGTTTATGAAAGGGGATGTTGAGCGGTGCAGGTGCAGCTTTCACTTTTCTGTCATCTAAAATTAAAGAATAAAACGCACTAGTTGTATCCAGTCTTAAATAAAGGATGTGAGTTTCACCGCTGTGTTGTTGCTTTACAGTTTATGAAAGGGGATGTTGAGCGGTGCAGGTGCAGCTTTCACTTTCCTGTCATCTAAAATTAAAGAATAAAATGCACTAGTTGTATCCAAACATTTGGAAACTGTTTCTTCTGAGTGTAACTCCAGGAAAAAAACTGTTCACAATTTGTGGATTATCCAGATAAACAGAGATTTGTTTCTGAAAATACAAGCTGCTATTGAGATTTTCAAATCTAATTTTCAAAGCACAGAGAGAGATATCAATAAAATGAGTGAAAAAATGATTATTACACGATTATTATCATTATTATTATTTCATTATTATCAGAGAAATCAAACCTGTGATGGACAGATAAAGAAAAAAAGCACAGACCCGACAAAATATGCGATGATGAGTAGCTGTACAATCCGGTTGATGATGCCCACAGACCAGCTCTTCACCACCACAGACTTGGTGGTCTCGTAGGTGAAGAAGTCAGTGACGCAGCCCCACACAAAGGAGCTCATGGCTGCTTGTCAGTACAAGTCAGAGCGATGATGGGTCGAGTCCTCCGGAGTCTGAGAGGAAAGTCCTGTCCAGCCTCAACAGGTGCCTTTTGAGGAAGTGTGGTGGTATCTGAATATCAAGAAGCTGACTCCTGATTCTGGTCAGAGAAATGTGGTGTTAATCTTCACGCTGGTGTTTCATTCCTCTGTGTGGCCTGTGTTCATCTGCTTCATTGTATATTTGAAAGCCAAACCTCTCTTTGTTTCATTTGTTTATAACACAAACCGGACCTCCCCTTCCTTTACCCAATGAGCAGGAGAAAAATGAGAAAGTGTCCGTCTGTCCCTCCCTCTTGCTCTTGCTTTCTTCACCACAAATCTCCACCCCCCCATGCCTTATTTCTCTCACCATCGCTGCTGTATTGCAGCTGTGTTCGTCCTCCAATACTCAGAGACAGCAGTCCGTGTCCCATAGATCCATTTTCATTCATTCATCAGTGGAGTTTGACACTTCTAGGATGCTTAGTTTATTTATTGGTTGATTTCACAGTGAGGCTCTTTAACATGCTGTACTATGTTACACACTTCCTAAAGTCTTAAAGTATTAGTGTTAGTATTAAATCACTGCTACATGAGCTGGGTCATTTTGGAGGTGTACACTCGAAAAGACTATTTAGGCCACTTATGTATTTCATTTCCATCCATTTGAATGACGTAGTTTTAATATAAATTAACTAACAAACTTAATGTGAAGCAAGTAATAAGATTTATGCAATAATACTAATGACCTCAAAAATGACTGCAGTCATTCTTGCTGTTGGGTTTTGGGTTTATTGTATGAACCTGGTTATTGTGAATTTCAAACAAACTGGCCTTATTATTATTGAATGCATAAACCTGGCTACTGCGTAGTGGAGGCACATTGAGTTCATTAATATGTTTTTGAGTGTAAGCTGTTTTATGGTTTACAATAAATTCTCGACTCATCAGTGATAATCAATAAAAAATAACTTCTGACTGATAAATAAACCGAGCATACACACTGTATATCAGATGATATTAGCTGATTACAGATACATAAAACAATCAAACCAATGGCCAGAATATAACATTGGCATCGAAATATTACATTTCTGCAAACCACCGATTTGTTAAATCTCGAAGTTACGTTTCAGTGTTGATCACAGTTTTTTAACCGTCATTCAACGCCACATAAAATGCCTATTATCAGCTGAATAATTATATGTTATGATGTTTGTAGTTGAGGTCTGGTTAGGTTTCAGCACAAAAAAAACATTAGAGTAAGAGTTAAGAAAAGATCATAGTTTGGGTCAAAATTCTACTATCATTATTAGACAGGTATTAATAGCTCGTCTTTTCTCTATATAGACCAGATACTTCAGGTAACACTGGAGTATTTTAGGGTGGCCACTTGACTGGACGTGACTCAGATGTCTGCTCATAATCCAGGAAAATGTTTCTGACTGTGTTTTCATATTTATTCTGGATCATGAACAAAGTTCTGTGTTTTACAAATACATAAATGTTTTGTTGAAAGTGTATACATGTGTCTGAAGATACTGACAATACCAACAAGCAGGAGGGTTTTCCATTTTTTACACGACAGACAAGAGATCAGAGGCCAAAGGACAAGACAGTTCGTCTGAGATGCCTTTAGGGTTTCTTTAAAGTTCTTGTTAAAACTGCACCATAACTTTAGATGTAACATTGACTTAATATATGAATCAATATGTCTCCATTAAACATCATTCTGTTCAGTTCTGTACATCAGCAGTATAGAAAAAGCAATCAAATTCAATACTTACAAGACCCTAAAGGAGGCTTGAGCTTAAATGCACTATAATAAATGACAAACTGTGCAATAATTGCGACATATGATACGACTACTTCTCAGCACCCTCGTGTGCACAGAGAACATTACTGCCTCTCACATCAGGGAGATAATGTAATGAAGCAATGACAAACTGTGTGTGTGTGTTTGTCTAGATGTATGTGCCTAGAGACTATGTCATTTCTTAAGTGGGTCCATTATGTTCGTGGTCAATTAATGGTAACCAAATACAAGACGAGATAAACACACATGCATTCTTTGGGCGTACAAGCTTTCCGGCTGTGTGTGACTTAGACATACAAAGCATTCCTGTAATTGCCAATGAAACCGCAAAATCCACACGTCTATCAAATATGAGACACTGTCAGATTATAGATGCGGAGAAACATGAAGAGGGAGTGGTGGACTGTCAGATTGATTTCTTTGTAAAAAAGAGAAACCATCATGAAAATGATCCACGTGGAACAGGAAGGGCTCTATGTAAACACTTTCACACTCGGATTGAGTGTCGTTGACCGCTACATTTAGGACACGAGGGCACATGGACATACCAAGAACACGTGAACTCATTAACATACCACAAGAAGAAGCAGCCTACACAGTCTCCCCTCGTCAGTACAGGAACAGTTAGAGTTGCTTTTGACTTCCTTTTTATCTTCCTCCCTTTTTATATCTCGACAATCTTTCGATGTATTGCCATGCAACTCTGGGCAAGCATTCATGTTCCCCAGGGGATACATTCTACAGACTTTGGTGAACCCCTGATTTTTTTATGTAGAGCCACTACCAGTGTGAAATATCATAACATATACCAGGAAAACTAGCCCAAAAACAATGTATTGAAATCATTCTGACACCCTGACATAGCCAAACATCTATCAACATTTACGTCATGGAGTTTGATTCAGATATTCATGCCTTCCTTTTGGTGATCCATTGAACTTTCATTGAGTACCATAAACATGGCACCATTTCAGTTTGTCAAATACTATACATTAATATCATCAGCCTCAGCTGTACTTTGTTTTTAGTGTTAATTAGAAAATGTTAGCATGCAAATATGCTACAATAAAATGGTGAAAGTGGTAAGCATTGTCCCTGTGAGCATGCTGACACATTTAGCTCAAAGCACCCGCTTACAGTGCCACTTGCATGGCTGTGTAGACTCTTGCTTTCCCAGAGTGCTTCAAAATAAGACTTAGAAAAGGAAGTGAAATGATAATTAGGCAAACTGAGGACACAAAAATCTATTTAATCGGCTCCATGGATCAGGAATTAATATTAAAAACTTGCAACTGACAATAAACATGATGGGTTATTCTCAGGACATCCAGTCAGTCTTACTGGAGCAGGTAGAGTACCTTATCATCAAAACCATCACTGTCCAAGAGGAAGTGGACCACACATCCTGGAGTGTGGCTCTTAAAAACCACTCTGTTTGACCCCAGTATAGCAGCCCTTTTACAAACCACTGTGTACTTAGGCCTCGTCCTCCTGTCCAAAACCACGTCTCTCAAACATTCACTAGCGTCGCCATCTAACTTCCCACTGATAAGACACACTCCCAAACCACCGGGCCTGGTTAAATGGGTATGTGCAACACTGGTATGGATAGGAATCCTATGGGAATTTCCTGACACTACAGTAAGAGCTTTTGGTCTTGTACTCCTTGGTAATGTAGACAGTATCTCCCTGAACCGCAGTATCATGCCTTCAGTGGATAGGTGTACCCTTTCACGTGGTACAATGTAAAATGTAAAATATGTCCTTGTACAGTGGGTTTGGAAAAAAAACTGTTGTTTTTACATGTGTGATTAGAAATCATCCACCAGAAAGAGTTTGTCAGTTGTCAAACAATTATATATGTTCAAATATCTATCTTTTGGAGCTTGGAGCTTTGGCCAAATGTTCAAAGTTCATTTTTTGGGACTGTGGTTACAGTTTTTTATTGAAAAATATCTTTCTATCTTTAAGTACAAAACAAAACATACATTAGACAGAGATTAAAAGGGAAGACTGCAGACTGAATGGACTGAATCTTATATATTTATTTGCCATAGGGAGGAGGAATGGGGGTGGCTGTAGCTCAGTCTGTAGGGACTTGATTTGGTTCAAATCCAGCATGGTATGGAGGGTGGACTGGTAGCTGTAGAGGCGCCAGTTCATCTCCTGGGCACTGCCGAGGTGCCCGTGAGCAAGGCAATGAACACCTAACTTCTCTCAGGCTGCCGCTCTGTGTGGCTGCCCATCATTCCACCATCTCTCCATATTTGAATGTCTATGAGCCGTTTGTGTGTGTGTTATTTTGGGTGAAATACATGTAAGAGAAAAAAAGAATTTTCCCCTTGAAGGATCAAATCTATATTTTTTGATGAACTGTGGCACTGTTATATTTGTTTATTTGCAGCGGTGTCTCCATTCATCATTTACCATCATTCATCATTTAACACTCTTCTGAATATTCCAACCTTTCTCAATATCTCATTTATCAGCAAGAAAAAACCTGAGCAATTTGTTCTGTAATTATACTTTTAGTTTATTTTTAAATTCTGGTTTTGCCAATAATATAGTAATTGTTTATAAATCTCAGCCACCATCTTAGCTTGTTTACTTCATTCTTCAGCATTCTCATTCTTAAGTTTAAATTATTTTGGATGTTTCTCTATAGCGTGACAATCTGCCAATAAAAACCCCAGCACATTTTTTTCCCTCCGCGGATCTACATTGATCTCATAAACGGCCTCTGCAGACTCTTAATGACTGAAATCTGTCGTAGCGACACAGAACTTTAACCCATCATTCCAATTTATTTCCAGAAGCTGCTCTAATAATTTGAATCAGATGACTATGTATAATGTTAATCACTTGTAATGATAAACTCACAGAGAATTATTGTCTGACTTTGTAGTCCTCCTCAAGTTATCAAGCTTCTTTGTGTCTTTTAATTCATAGTTTTGGTTTTATGATGACTACGGCTGCATTCAGACAGGAACTGTGGGGAATTGCTGCAGGGTTGTCCGGCTATCTGTGCCCGAGACCCAGAATGCCTTTCTTCCCAAACTGAGACTATGTTCTCCAGTGAAGACGGCTGATTACAAATGCCAGTATGTTTTTGGCTATTTATAAAAACTGTCTGGATGTCTAAAAAGTAATTTCGAGGAATGTTATATTTCTTAAATATTTGGTCAAATGAGAATAGTGCGTCCTTTTGATATACACAATACTGATTGAGAAGTGTTTCTAATGCTTTAGCCATCATTTACATACATGAGAGGGCCATAATATTAGAAACATCAATATAATGCACCCCTGCACAACAAGGGCACCCACTAAGACCTTAATAATGAACATGAAGTAGAACCTTTCTGACAGTGTCATCAAAAAATTAAAAAATTATAAGCTTTGTAAAAGTTTATAGCAGAGCTGTTGTATTGGATCACACTGGATTGTACAAATGTACCTAATAAAATGGCCGGTCCAGTGCCCAATAGTAACAATACCCTTACTCTCCCACAACTCAAAGCCCTTATCAGTGGTCTGCAGTTACAGTTTGATTGCGGATACATTTTAAAATGGATTAGGGCAAATTAGGTCTTTATACAAATGTATCCATTGCACACATGCATGGAAGTGATGAAAGCAGGCCTCTGTACAGACCACGATGAAAAAAAGATTAGCACAATAAACGTACTCGTCCTCACATACCATTAAAAACATCATATAAAGACAAAGAGACCACAGGTTTAAATTTCAGAATATACTGCAGTCTGAAATCAGTCAGTGGTCAGCATATCTCTTCAACTGCATAGAAACTGGTCCCTGTAATGGCCCTTTAGCACAGCAGACATTTTAACTTGCTGTAATACAAAAAACACAGGTGTTACTAACAATGGCCAACACAGCAGAGATCAGAAATCTGAAAGCACCTACAGTATGTGGGTGTACACCCTGAGTTTGTAGGGCCTTGAAGAGTTAAACTTCTTTAGTAGCTACCTTAAAAAAAACAAAGTTAAGCTGCTGGTTTCTTGCAGCATGAAAAGAGTTCAAGTAAAAAAATAAAATAAAAACAAAAAAAAAAACAGCAAAGAAACAAATTAAAAATGATTCATTTATTTAAGCTTGAAAACAGGACATGGTAAAACACAAAAAAACCAGAGAACATTTAATTGCAGGTTTTAAATGTTTTACACAGGAGGAACAAAATCTGTTCGCATCAACTAATTACTCCTACAAACCTTGCTGCTATAAACCTACCATAAAACAAGCATACCCACGGGTGATGAAGAGTGGTACACCAGTATACCACCAGTTCACTGTTCTGTTGTAGGAAAACCCACATAGTAGTAGAAGAAGAAAAAAAAAAAATACAACTCAAGTCTGTTGATCTGTTTGTCCGTCCATTTGTGTGATCTCAACATAGAGAGTATAAATGCTTGGTCCTTGGTTTGTCTGTACGATGGGTAAACGTGTTTAGTCAGACTCTTCCTCTGAGCTGGCAGGTGTGGACACGGCCTCTTCCTCTTCTGATTCCTGGTTAAAAAAATATATTAAGAAATGTGGTAAGTACAGTATGTGTGTGTGCAACATGGAAGACTGCAATATAATATAGCATCAGATTACAATACATCGATTGGATTTTTCCACTCATAAAATGCAGTAGTGACCTGTATAGTATATAGAGAATTTGGTACATGATACAGTATGTAGGACTTTCATATATATTATCTCTTTCCTACTTATTCTCTTCCCTGCAGCATCTTTTTATTTCGAGTGCAGTTTTGGTAGAACTGTAGGTTTTTATTGTGTTGTTTTAATGTCCTGTTACGAGAATCTAACAGGCACCTGCCCATTAACGGCAAATAAATCAGTACTTCATGTCTCATTACAAACATTTCACTGCAGCAAACGTCACACAGATGAGGATGAATCTGATAATAGATTTTGCTGCAGTCTGTCCAGTAATCACATTAATCCTCACTGGCTTTACCTTCTTCCTCTTGGACTTGCTCTTGTGGTCGGAGTCTGATGAACTCTCCTCGCTGGTCTCGATGAACTCTCGACTCTTGAAGCTGTCGTTGCCTCCCCCTCCCCGCTCCTTGTCCTTATCTCCCCCTGCAGACTTCCTTTTCTTCTCCTCCTTTTTCCCTCCAGATTTTTTACTCTCCCTAACAGGCGAAGGGTGAGGAGACAAATGTTACATATAAGTCAAAAACAAAACAAAAAAGAAAATATGAGTTTGTGTTCTGCGAGCCTTACTTCTTGGAACTGGAGGCTGATCCTCCGCCGCTCTCTTTGTACTCCTTCTTTGCTTTGTCGTACTGCCTCTTGGCCTCTCCTGCCTTTGTATCCCACTCCTGAAGGAAACAGAAGTTTAAAAGAGAGGAATGGAAAAACCCCATCATGGCATCAAGACTGCACACATCACTGTCTGAGTTTGTTGAAACACCACTCAATGTGGCTTTAATTCTTTCACTGTGTTCTGAAACAGAATTTGACTGATGAATACCCATAATAATACTACATGTTCCACATGGCCTAAGATAAATGTCTCACCTCCTTCTCGTCTTTGCCCAGTTGTCTCCACATCTCTCCGGCCTTCTTTGAAATCTCTGTGATGGAGATGCCCGGATTCTCTGACTTGATTCGCTCACGACTGGCGTTGAGCCACAGCATGTAGGCACTCATCGGCCTCTTGGGGCCGCCGGTATCTTTCTGCTTCTTCTACTCAGATCGAAAAAAAAAAGGAAACATATTGACAGGTGAATGTGTGAAATTAAGCAGGTTTACTGTATATACACACTGCACATCTATTTGCAAAAAAAGAACTGCTGCTTGAATCGTCTTTTAACTCTTAAACCTAATATTTCTCATGTTTTCTCAACTGCTCTCACCTCTTTACGTGGCTTCCTTTCTTTTTTCTCTTTCACCACTTTGGATTTCTTGGCCTTCTTCTTCTTTGCGCTCTCATCTTCACTATCATCCCCGTCGTCACTGCTGTCGCTTGCTGAAGCATTGCTGTCGTACCTGATTGGTGGAGGTGGAGAAACACAACAGAAAAATGGGCAAAGTTACGTGAGCCAAGAGAAAAGAAGCCAGGTGACAAAAGAAAAGGTTGGAGCTGACAGAAATTTAGCATTTTATTACAAAAAGAAAAGGTGTACCACGAAAGGATGAACAGCCTCAAAATGAACAGTAAAGTTTACTCACTCTTCTGCAATGTCGTCATCTTCTTCTCCAGGGTTAAACGACTCATCTAAAAGAGTAAAAAGAGACGGAAAGCCACCAATCAAAACTCCTGATCTTCTAAACTCAACACGTATTGGCAGCGTCTGTCATACTGAGACTGTTGCTCACCGCTTTCGCCATCAGATTCGTCACTGTCGTTACCCTCCTCTCTGATTTTGCCCTCAGCCTTCATCCTCTCCAGGTAGGCATCGTGCTGGTCGTCGTCTGAGTCACTGTACTCGTCAATTTTACCCTTCATGCCCTGAAAGCAAACTGCAGTGTCAGACCACTACCCACAATACAGCAGAGCCAAAGGAGAGACTCCCATGATCATTTTCAGGGCTGTAACTAACCGTGATTTTCAAGTTTCAGAGTTTCTCAGAGCCCATGGTACATTTTTACCCAGTTGGGTGTAACTCTACACATATAGTGTAAACAGTTGTTAAACATTAAAAGGTCTTGTAGAGGCTGGCTGTACTGTAATGTTATCTTAGACCAAAACCAAGCTATTTTCTTCTCCCACGTGGTCGTTCCCATCTCCATGCATCAATATCTGTGTCTGCCAGGGAATGGACAGACGACAAGTCTGGGAGGCTCTTATTCAAACAACATCAGGAAATGGAGAGCAGGCCCATTCATTTTCATTGACCCCACTCTGCTGACCCCGTCACCATGGCAACAGATGGCCTCGTTACCAGTAAAAACCTGAGTTGGTGCTTGGTCCTTGTCGGACAGACCAGGACCTTGTACATGTCAACAGACAGCATTAAAAAAAAAAGGGTGAAGCAATCGGCACTGCCCGCGTTAGGCAGTGTTCATTCATGACAGCTGTGTCAAGTGTTAAAGCACACCAAAAGCCCCCAGGCCACACATTAGTCAGCACGATGCAAACAAACGCGCGCCCACGCACACACACTCAGTTATCAGAGGCACACACTCCTTCACTCCCCCTTTCATCCCCATGTCCCATGATTAGTCCTCAGATCATGATTAGTCACTCGGGATTTATCTGATTCAATACCAATCATAATTAAACCGTCCAACCAAAATCCAGATTATAAAGACACAATCATCTGGAACACGCACGCACGCACATCCAGCACGCCATGCAAGCAGAAATCACTCCACACCGATAAAAATCAAACATCTAATCCACACGTGGCGCCCTTGACCATACCCACCTTCTTCTACAAGGGTACAAGGACAGACACACAGGAGAAGGGCAACAAGCATCAATATCTGGGATGTAAGTGTTGATAAAACTCATGTGATATCTTTGCTTACAAACTGGCATGAGTGACATAAACAAGTTACCTCTTTGAACCCTCTGTTCTTGATGTTGAGCTTCTTGGCGTTGACAAAGTCAAACAGCTTGCCGTACTCCTCCCTGAAGGAAAGGAGAAAGACGAAGGGAGTTATTTCAGCTGAGATGAGCAAAATATGATCTGAAATCCACGTGAGAAGTTGGATGGGAAGGATGCAACTTTAGGTTGGCGGTACAGGATGTCTGTCTTCTCATGCTTGCTTACTTTTGAAATGTTTGTAAGGATTAAATTACAGTATGGCCAATTTAAGATTTTAAGTTATTTAATAAGTGTGATCATCTAAACTCAAAATATGTGCGCCCATGTGCAGCGATGTCATCTGTGTTGTCTCTTTCAATGGCAACTATAGTCAGTAAACTTCCATCCACATGCAGTACAGCTGCTTTATTGCAAACCTCTAACTTTTCGGCTCACCATTAATTTACGGCCATTAAATGAGTGAGTTGTGCACAGCTCCTCTTAAATTATTGGCTCTGCTGATTACTGTACAGACACTGGCTGTAAACCAACACGCAGCTCAACATAACTTAACCTATTTCACCACTGCCTGGATGTTTAACAAGCCTAATTTTAGTTCAGGGTTAATTACAAAATGTTCAACATCCAAACTTGAATCGTTACACGATGAATGTTAGATGTGCTTTTGTACTATTGTTTGGCCGAGCACTTCTGACTGAAAGAGGTACAACATATCAAAAAGACGTGATATTAGCTACATGCAAACACACAGAATGGTTGAAATCATTTGTGGAGTATCCAGTTTGTGTCTGTGAAAGTAAAAATCTTCATAAATCTTTTATCTTCTTCATACACAGATAACTGTAACACGCAGCAGATACTTCACACAATAAGATTCAAAGTGCGACAACACTCATGCGGTAAATGACTTTTTAAAATAGCTCGTTGCTGTCATGTTACATTACTGTGACGAAATGCAGAGGCTGAAGAGTCCATGCAGCTACAAACCAAAGTGATTTTATCCTCATCAACTCATTAGGGACAAAAAAGACAAAGTGGTCAGGAGGTCAGAGGAAAAAGGAAGTAGCCTCATACATGGTCTCTTGTTTTTCATAATTTAAGTAATACTGTAGTGACTTTAAACAATGTCATATTCAGTAGAGTAAAATCTCTGTTAATGCTACAGCAAACAGCCCTGCACATGTTTGACTCCTTTTTTCTCCCCACATCATCCAAAGACATCAAAGCTTACTCTGACGTAAACAGTCAGAAACTTCAGATCACGACCATCCTGACTGAAACCAGGCTGAGAGAGTGCATGGAAAAGTTTCTGTGTCCTCACCTCTCAATGCTGCTGAAGGTGTACTGATTTCCCTGCTTGGTCTCGATCTCAAAGTCAAAGGATCGGGTCGTGGTGGTGCCTCTGGCGAAGTTGACACAGGAGATCTCCTCGAAGCGAAGGTGCACGGGGGGCTTGTGGACGTAGATGAAGCCTCTCTCCAGAGGGTAGAGGAGGCCTGAGGACGCCTTGTAGGAGCAGGTGATGCACTGAGCGCCAGAGTGACTGTGGAAGAAAGAGGCATATTTAACAACTATATTAATTAACTAGAGGACAAAATGTGTTATCAAATGTGTCTATAAAAAAGGTGCTTACCCCTGGAAGTTTCCGGGCACGGTGATCTTGCGGTTGACTAGAGCCTTCATCACCCTGCTGACCATCTCATACAGAGACCCTGACATGTTTTTACTGAGCTTGCCCTCAAAACGGCGCTCCACGTCCTCCCTACACACAGAGAAGACAAGCTTAACATCCTGAAATTAAACTTTGGCAGCTTTTTTTGTGTTTGTAACAAACACTGCAGAGAACAGGAGAAGTTGAAGCTCGAGCAACTAAACATGTGAAAATTCCTCCTCCAGATATTTGCTTCCCTCTAGTGGAAACATGTTTTACAACATCAGAAACTGTGGACATGCATTACTAACGTAACAGGCTCCTGTTTATCTTGGCTAGACGCAGCCATACTCACTCGCTCATGTTGAGGGTGAGGCTGATGTCCTCTTCTTTGGAGAAGAGCAGAATGAGGAAGTGATAACGTGTCTGACCCTGCTTGATGGGAGGATCCAGACTGATCTATTGAGACAACATAAAAAAAAATTAAAAAAAAAAGAGAGACAGTGTGAGAAGTAACAAGAGAAATAAGACGAGGGAATGTTTATCTGTGGCACAAAAGTCAACTTACCACGAAGAACATCTGCCTCTGATCCTTGTGTGGCAGCAGGAATAGACGGAGGACGGTGGTGTAGGGAATCTTGTAGTCAAAGGTCTTACCATGGAGGTGAAGGAAAGTCGGGTAAATACGGATGTCATATCTGAGTGAGGATACAAAGAAAAGAGACATGAGGGAGCAGTTCAGCTAAATTGATAACTAAGGTAAACGATGTAAACAACAGGACTGTAGTTGAGGGAAATTGGACATTTAACTACCAGCGTAGCTTCCCATGCCAACACTGCATTAATTAATCTCACTCTCTCTGTGTTTTGGTTTAAGTGTTGATCCTCTACCTTCCTCTGGGTGTAAGACACTGCAGCTCTTTGAAGATACACACGGCATCTCCTGTGGCCTGGATCACATCAGCCTTAGACAACACACTCTGGGCAAACGCCTGTAGGAACACACACTTTTAGCACTTTTATCAACAGTGGAGTAAAAACTGCTGGTAGGAAATGAAAGTGGCTGCTCATCCTTCCACACCTCGACGGGGTCTTGCCGTTCATCGGATTGGCTGGGCGGGACGTAGAATCGGACCTCCATGAGGGAGACCTCGGTGTCATCGTTCTGGTGAAACTCCAGGGTGACTTCGTTCTTCCCCGTGGCGCACTGGGACACATTGGACAGCGGGATCTCGAACGCAGTATTGTCATTTACATCAAACGATAACAGCGGCCCTGCAGTGGGAGAGGGTGAAAAGCTCAGCTAAGGTCGGCCAGGAATTAAGTCTTTCCAGTTTTTCTGAATAAAACTAGTTGCATGTTTAATTATTCTTCAGCATCTTACAGGCAAACCAGTTACACCAGAATACATCACTATAATGAACTGGTGCCAAAACTTGTCCTGCAGTGGGCGACTGGCGAGGACATTTTGGTTGTTGGTTTATTTACCTGAGAACTTTGCTGTTCCCCAGTTCCATCCCTTCACACACATGTCCTTCTCGGTCAGCTCCACCTTGTAGTTAGCCTTGAAAAACTCAGAGATCTTCTCAAAGTCCTGATAGGCAAAAGTAAAAGAGGGAGGACAGAGAGGCAGAGAGACACGAGAAACAAAAGGTGACAGGAGGGGAGGTGATGAAAAGAAGAGGGGAGGACATAAAAAATGAAAAAGAAGACTTCAGGTCAGCAAGGCAATAACATGCTGGCATGTGTCAAAGCTTACAAAAACACTCTCCAAGAAGGCTGAGGGGATGGAGGGATAATTAATCACAACGCAATTATAATCGCGCCCGCCGCTGAGGCCTCTTGGGAACACTGGAGGTGAATGTAATCCATCCGCCCTCTCGGTCCTCCTCCTCCAAACCGCCGCTGACAATCAGCCTGTTTATTTATCCTGCAGGCCTGCTTACAACTAGAAAGGACACACACTCACACACAGCGACAAACACACACACACACATATATATACACACACAATGTCCTTGTAGTACACGTACACACACATGTGGAAGTGATTGTGGCTTGCGAGTGTGTGCAGGGTAGAGAATGAGACTCTGTGGGAAACAGAGTTTACGCACCTGGATATCTGCCTGTCCATAAGGTTATTACAGCCAATTAGAGCCCAGAGAGTCAGTGTGTGTCAGTGTGTGTGTGCGCACTAAGGTTCATTGGCGTGTTTGTTAGCCTGGATTAAGCCGTTGTTTAGATAGGAGAGCATGTGTGAGCAGATGTGTAAATGCATAAAAATCAGGAGTTTGTGCAGAAGTGTTGATACGTGAATGTGTGTGTGTTCATTCCCGTGTGTCCTCATCAGGCCTGCTGTTGAGTGTTTCTCTGCTCCTCATTACAGTTTTGGCAGATTTGTTGTTGCTCAGCTCATTTAATCATAATAAACACAGACCCCCCACAGACACCCACACACATACCCAACGTAACCAGCCCGCTCGTCTTTTATTGCTACATTTTTCAACCACGCTCTCCCAACCTTCAACCTCTCATTTGTTAAATCTCTCATCTTTGTGCCCATACAGCCAGCCAACTTCCAGCTCGCTTCCCACACACAAAATTTATAATAAACCTCTTTGAAAATACCAAATTTTATTGGACCTGATGGATCAAAGTTTGATTATACGACGAGTCCGAGTTTCATTTTCTTTCTTTTTTTTCCAAATTTTATTTTTCGGCCTTTTTCAAGCTTTATTTTGACAGAGACAGCTGAAGAGTGACGGGCAATGACATGCAGCAAAGGGCCGCAGGTTGGATTCGAACCCTGGGCCGCTGCTGAGCCTTAATACATGGGGCGGATGCTCTACCAACTGAGCTAATCGACACCCCACGAGTTTCATTTTCTAATGACTGTGTACACAAATCTTTTTGCACTTCATGGCTACGTGTAGCACATGTTAATGTTGTGTAAACACAAGCAGCTCTTCGAGATCTTTGTCTGAATTAAATACAGTCTGAAAGCAGCCGATTTACGCTTTTAATTGGAAAACTGTCAATAACTATGAAGAGTTTATCTGGTGATGAAAGAAATGGCAGATTTGCTTCACCCACCAGTCTAAAAACAACAGTAATGTATTGACTGGCTGGTAAATATTGAACAATCACTCTAAGAATAAGAAGACCGAAACTGTCCATCACTATTCCCTGAAGCTCGAAGTGATTTCTTGTTTTGTCCAACAGACTAAAAAACTTAAAATTAATAAATATAATATAAAACTAATAATAACTCATCTTAATATCAACATAGTTGCTGATTAACTGACTGACATGGTGAATTGTCAAATTGTTTTGGCTCTACGTTCAATATCAGACTTTGGTGGAAACATTTCACTCTCTATACCACAAAGGTCTGATACACAGCCGTGTTCAATGCTACACCCTCAATGATCATGTAAACGATGTCTTGGGCCAGGTACAAACTACACATGTAAGCCACATGAACAGAAATACACGCATGGACAACTGCTGCTGCTCCTCCGGGCAGGTAATTACAGGCCAGCGACATAACCGCCTCTCTCTCTCTGGCAGAGATTCAATGTCTTGCTCATGGACACTTCAGAAGGACAGATGCTTCAAAGCTTCTGTACAGCTCGCCAGCGGCTAAACCTCCTGCCAACTCCCGATTACTGACACTGGCTGTGGGATAATAAACAATGACATCACACCCTGCGCTCCGGGACGAGAGGATCCATCTCCAAAAAAATACGCTGATTAACCCCAGGAGACGCCCTCTGCTCACAGTCACAGACTCCAGGTTGTACCCTACTCCTCCTCCTCCATCCCAGTTTCTACTTGCGTGCTGACATTCCCCATACACTCAGAGCAGCAGAGGGAAGGAAGAAGAAGAAAAAAAAAAATAGGGTGATAAAAAACAAACAATTTTTTTTTCTTGTCTGACTGCTGAGCCAAATTGTTTCGGTGGATTGATATAAACACTGACTCACATGAGCCGATGATTACACTGTTTATGGAACACACATGCTAGCGCTGGTTTCCCTCATTAATCCCATTAGGAGCTTTGGGGAGAAGAGCCGACTCATTCACATAACTTTTGATAGCAACATACGGACGGACGCACGCACGCACACAAGTGGTGGCCTTCTCGCAAGATGGTAGCGTTTTTCTGTGGAAATGTCAGACAAGGGATGGAAGTTGTTTATTGGCGGTCCCCTTGCTTGTGTTACATCCCTTGTCATAAACACAGCGCTGAGCAAACCAGCAGTGTGTGTCAGCCTGTAATATTCCACTGTTGCCTTGTTCTCCTCTGAGTAAGGTAACAATTATTTTCCAAAAAACAGAAAAATCTGTTGCGGTACCACAGCAGGAAAAATAAGGACAGCATCAGACAGAAACTTCAGAGTCTGATCGGCCTTTTAAACCCAGAAACTGTAAAACTGCACAAAGAAATCTGCGTGTATGTCATGAGCATAAAAAAAACAACACACTTACTGTGTCCCTGAAGCCGTCATATTTGTAGATGTGTCCTGAGCTTGTGCCCAGCTTGATGCCGTGACCTAAACACACTCGTCTCCACTGGGCCTGGTTGAGTTCACCAGCTGGGATGCTGTCCACTTTCCCCGTCTTGCTGCTCTTATAAACCACATTCTGCTTGCTGAAACGCAGCCGCCCGTCATTCTGCAGTGACCAAGGGAAGAGATACAGACACAGACAGACAAAGGACTTGAGTCAAGACGCTGATTTAAAGATCAGAGAATGAGAGTTTATAGTTAAGCTGACAACAGACAAATGAATCGATTCATTTTAGTGGTGAACTCACTGGTTCGCGTTTCTCACAAATGAACATTCTTAGGCTTTCCTTGTCTTTTGGGATCATAAACTTATCTTTGAGTTTTGGACCAGAGATCCAAGGTGTGACCATTTTGGGAATATTCTGCATCGTGTGTATTTCTTCTGCAGAGCAGAGGGTATTTGGTCGGAAGTCAGCTGTTTGGAATGGCAGTTTTAGAGGAAAGAGACCTCATCAGTTTATTTTGGGATAAATGAATGAACGAAAAGCCTGGAAAAGGCAGTGCCAACCTAGAAGTGCAACAGTTAAAATGATTGTTTTTGGTATTTCTTTGGTATCAGTGCCTGACATTGTTGACTGACATATAGTTTTTATGTTTTCACCTTTTCATCTAGACTAGAAATGCAACTCTAGAATGCAGCTCACTATAAGTTTGCTCATTCATATTTTAAAGATGCTATAATTTATAAACAAGCTATAAAAGAGAAAAAGGCTGAAAGGCCAGCAGTTAGTACAGATGTACAGAGAGTTGTTGCTATAGAGACAACACATCGTCTAGTTGCATTGGCGTTTGAGAAGGACACATTGCAAGCAGTTGCAATTGTCTCATTGTAAACCTTTTAGCTGAACTGATCTTAAAGATTATTTTACAGGAAAATAATGATTCATCTTTTCCTCATCAACTTAAAATATAAAGTCAATGTTGCCCTAAGGACGATAAGCGTAGACAATAACGTTAGATTGAGTATAACTGAGTATATTGAGGCACAAAGCAATGACTGAATCAAATCTCAGTATAATGTTGGTTGTTTGGATACTGACCCAGGAGCCTTTGACCTCCTGGTAAATCTCGTTGAACTCCAGTGTGTCTCCCATCTCGGCTACAGGCGGTGACCGATGCTCTGCAGACAGAAGTAAAAGCATTAGATATAACCAAACATACATACAGAGGGCTAGTGTATCATGATAATGTGTAAGTGAAGTGTATTTTTCAGTTCGGGGGCAGGAAGTTCCCATTTATCCCTGGAAACACTTTGATACTAATGAAAACATGGTGGTCAGACACGCAGTGACTAAGTCAAACACTGAGTCAGACTGAAGGGAGAGAGACACCGTCCATCCTGTGATGCTGTATACATTAAAAGTGGTGTTTCCTCCCGTTAACCTTTGGTTTTATTCGTCAAATTCAGGTTTCCGAAGGTGGCTCGCCGCCGCGCTCTCACCGTTTAAAGCACGGAGCGGAGCTAACTGACACTTTATGGCAGTTAAGTTTAACGATAACTTCAACCGTTACTTTCACCGGATACAAAACGGTTATTAACGGTTAAGTCCTACTATTTCATCAATGGAAACGGTAACTTGCATCCACGCTGCGCCACTAAGACAAAAGCTAGGCTAACTTGAACTGCACCGGTTGCGCTTCTTTTATGACACGCTGTTGCGCCGAGTAACTGACTGAGTCATGTTTTAAACGGCAGCACCGCCCCGCAGTGAAACAGCGAACATCAAATCGAGCGCTCCGAGCAGAGCTAGGCCGGTGTACAAAGATGAAGTGACGTTCAGAGTTAATTTATCAAACGAATGAGCTCCATTTAAAACAAGCAGGCGATACATACTGCACGGTGACTTACAAACATCCAGACATAAGCCTTCAAAGAAGCGATAAAGTACAATTTGAAAACTTCACGTCTTACTGTCAATGTGATGAGCAGCTTCGCCTGTTTCCCGCGTGTAGCATCGGGAGCTAGCCCTACGTCACAGGAAACACTCAGGGGGTGTTTGTATTTACATCCGGTTTGGCGAAGAGTTTTTTTTTTTATTTAATCATTAAAGTCTTAACTAAAAAATCAAACCCTCTGTGTGTGTTTGAGATGTAGATGTTTTTTTAAACTCCTGTTTTAAAAACATAAAGTCGTTAAAAGAGCGCGCGCAGAGGGAGGGAGCAGAGACTGCAGTGAGCGCGCATCACCACTAGATGGCGCACAACACATCCAATGAAACAGACCTGGTATGTTTCTATTCTATTCTATTCTATTCTATTCTATTCTATTCTATTCTATTCTATTTAAATAGTACAAAGGTTAATATGTTGTAACACTATTCACTAAGTCACAGTTTAAATAGTTATTTTGATTTTGCATCATACAGAGCAGCAGACTTAATGTGACTGCGGCTCTGGATCAAATACAACTAATAGGATACTCATGACCAGATTAACCTAGTGAGCCCATTAGCTGTGCAGTGTGCACAGTTTTCTACTTGATCACAGATCTGATCTGGTTGTTTGATTACATAAATAATTTAAGTCAACGCAACATAGAGTATAAGCGCAAAAACAAATAAGAAAATGGACCCTCTTCACAACAGGGAGCGATTTAAAGCCCTGATCATGTCAGGTGATATTTAGTGCTTATGTTTTAAGTTATATTAGACAAATCCAGCTGACACACAGAGACCAAGAGAGAGAGAAACCCACAAATCTTTGGACCCGGGGGGCGTTTCACTGTGAACGCGACACAAACCACTCGGGGTGTCTGAGTGATCATGGAAGAATTTAGAGGCCCCCGACTCCGACATGAGGGATTTTTCTTTATAATTTACGTGGGATCCATCCAGGATAAATTGAGCATCAGCAGTGACGCAACAAACATGCGCTCCTCATATTTTGGGCTGCTGCTGGTGAGCTGAGTGACAGCTGGAGGTGAGAGAAGAAGATCACCGTAATCCAAATGTCAATAAAAAACTAAAACCTGAGGAATGACTGGAGAAGAAAGAAACGAAGAGGAACATGCAAACGCTTGTCTTCTTCATCCTTCAGAAACAGACAGAAAAAACAGATGGAATAGTCCTTTATAGGGCCTCAGTGTATCCATTGATAACTCGTGTCGCAGCTTTATCGCAGGCCTCTAAATTTATAAATCATAAACAACAATTAGGCCTGTTCGTATTATGAAATCCTACCTCGCTTTTGATTATTATTTGACTTTATGGGATATTATTAATTTATTTTGTCGTATGTACTTCTGAATTTTTAAAAATTTATATGTCTACAAATTATTTTAAGATTACTTTGGGCCTTTATTGTGCGTAAAAACGCGAGGAAAAATATTGCTCTTAATTATCAATTGAATTATTTCATATTTAAACAGGCACAGGAATGATACAAATTATAACCAATAAATGTGAAATCTATATATAAAAAAAGAAAATGGGGCATTAACATTAACAGTTGTCGTTTTTTTAGAGAGTCAGGCAGATAAATTCTGGTTTCCTGGATGATTTGATGGTCGCCGGATTGCCGGGTCCTCCTGGCCTGCAGTGAACTGATCCAGCCGGACTCTCACCTTATTAAAAGGGAGCCAGATTAAAGATCAAACAAACTGCAGTCAGATCGCGTTGAAGAGGATGACGACCAGGAAAGAGAGACAGAAATGAGTTGTGACAAGTCCCGTGGTTCAGCGGCTCTGTCAAGTTGAGCTGTGATGCGTCAACCCGGTGAATCACAAGTACCGAGGAGGAGGATAACGAAAGAAGGAGAGAGAGAGAGAGAGAGAGAGAGAGAGAGAGAGAGAGAGAGAGAGAGAGAGAGAGACGGGGAGGATGGGAAGGAGGGGAGAAAAAGGAGAAAAGGGTAGAAAAAGAGGAGGAGGAGGAGGTACAAAAAGGGCTCCGCCGTCATTCAGTCTGTCACACAGGACCACACACACCAAGTCAGCGGACCGTCAATATTTAAGCTCCATCCTGTGCTCCCCTCCTCTCAGATATATTTAACACAATCAACACATCATCTTATTTAAAAGGCTGCGACATCACTCGACATCACCTGCATCATCTCCAGAGCTGAGTCTGAGGCAGGAGGACAGATTTAATTGATGAAAAGTTTGCGCTTTTTGTAGAGAGCGAACTGATCTACAAGAAGAGGAGAGGAGACATCAGTGTCGCTTCATTTCAGCTCCACTGGATGAAGCTTTGAGAGCGCACTGAACGGAATAAAAGGACTGGGAGAAAATGAAAAGGTGTTGCGGAGGTAAGCAGACTTTACATTAATTTAATTATTTCCCCAAACAGCCTCCCTGTCCTGCTCTGACAGCCTAATTAGACTGTTATTATTATTTAGCTGCAATTATCCAATTTTTCCGTGTAAATCCAATTCTTATTAGAAGCTGTGAAAATATTCAAAGTTGGATACGGAATATTTAAAAGCATGTTTTCTATTTTTGCTCAAATTATGGTTTAATTGCGCATAAAATTTGCACCTAAAACTAAAGAATGTAATTACAGACATACTTTTATATTATTTTCTAATTATTTTTGTAAATAAATCTAAACTTAAAATTTTTTTTTACTCATGGACTTTTTTAAACATCCCAAATGAGCTGAAATGTGGTTTTAAACAGTGATGTAGTGCTCCTATACTTTTTTTTTAAGTGGCTCATCCAGCAAATAATAAACACTCTGTGTTATAAACAGTGACATGCAAGACTACTCTAACATATTTAACTCAGCCAAAAATGAGTCAGTAGTATTTGCACTTTGTCACTTAACTTCTGCTGCTTGACTTCAGGGAGTAATGATCATTATCAAATCAACATTAGCAATAAATACTGACCCACACAGAGGTGAGGCAGTTACATAATTATGCATTTTTAATGAATATATCTGCATGGTGCTAAATCATTTCTTCACGTTGGACAATTTATGATCAGCAAATCTAAAAAAATGACACAAAAGACAAACTTTTATTTCTTTTAGAGATTGTTTTTGTTTATTTTTTTGAAGGATCTGTGAGAGGAATGTGAGAGTAACAGACCAAAAAGAGCAAGAGAGGGAGTAAAAGGACTGAAAGAAAAAGTGAGTGTATGAAACAGAGAGAGAGAGAGAGAGAGAGAGAGGCTGTTATTCACAGTAAAAAATGACAGGGGTTTAGGGGGTCAGAGGCAGCTA
The DNA here is from genome assembly GCA_036365135.1 of Miichthys miiuy. Classification (NCBI taxonomy): domain Eukaryota; kingdom Metazoa; phylum Chordata; class Actinopteri; family Sciaenidae; genus Miichthys; species Miichthys miiuy. The sequence continues at coordinate 12,709,151 of CM071611.1, forward strand.
AAGCCCCTGTCTAGTTAGCTGTCACCGATATGAGAAAGTACATGATTCACGTTAGTCAGGGTGTGAGACGACACACACACACATACACTCTTTCCCCCCCTGGGATGACTGGTGCGGCTGCTGCTTCGTGTCTATGAAGGGAAGGAATAGGAGGTGAAAGAAAGAGGGAAAGGATGTGTGATGAAATGATGCGCTGAACAAAAAGATCACCAAGTTCCTCTCTTTCTTTCTCTGTCTCACTGTCCCTCTCGTCTTCATCCTGCCGTCCTCCCTCGCTCACCTCGTCCCACATCATGTAAACCGTGTCGGCCATCAGTAAATTTGTTGTAACTTTAGAAGGACAATAAATAACGAGAGCTGAGCGCAGCACAAACTGCTCCCTCTCATACTCGGGTTAATAGAAAGCTCAACCACTACTGTGTTTGACACACAGGTAGACACACACAACAACACATGTTCACACACAGAAACATGTTTTTTCCTCCTTTTAAATACACACACTCTTTTCGCTCTCTGTCTAACACACACATATACAAATACACACCAACACAGACACACAGACAAGGCCTGTTATTGCTGGGAGGCTTGAATTAGTGTCGGTGTGTTTCACATAAAAGCATTAGTGTGTGTTGGACCAGTGAGCTCAAACACACCGACCGGCCAACAGGAGGAAACAAAGGAAGAGTGAAAAGAGAGATAGAGAGCTGGGGATGTGAAAAAGAGAGGAAAGAGTGAACCTTTCACATCTTTTGATTCGCTCAGCGCCATCCTCGATTCTTCACGGTATATATATGGATGTCAGGAGGATGTGTGGAGGGGTGGGAGGAGGATGTGTGTGTGTGTGTGTGTGTGTGTGTGTGTGGTGAGAGGAGTAAAGAGAGGTAGAGACAGATAAAAGTAAATAGAGGGAGAGGGAGGGAGGGAGAAGGAGAGAGGAACTGGCGGTAGAGGGGTTAATGCAGTGCAGATTCCCGATTGACAGAAGTTAGCAGCACCCAGAGGGAAAGAGAGAGGAGAGAGAAGGGGGGAATGATATAAAATGAGTCGGTCACGCTTTGAACAGTTACACATGCTGTTTACATTTTTCCCAAATTAACATGGCCCCTCGCTTCAGAAAACTCTCCCTCACCGGCTCCCTCTCTCTCTCTCTCTCTCCCCTCCACCAACTCCTTTTCCTCTCCCTCCTTCCTTTCAAATCCTCTCTTCCTCCTCCTCCCCTCTGTCTCTATCCTTTAAGACCCCAAACTATCTTTCCTCCCTCTCAGATCCAGATTCTGATCTATTACTGAAATAACAGTGGTAATACCACAATATGAAAATACTCTACTGTTAAAAGTCCTGCCTTCAAAAGTTCACTTATATCTAGGATCATCATCTAATTCCCTTAAAGGGTTTATTGTTGTGGTGGAGCTAATTCTTTTTTTATACTTTTTTTTTATAATATTGCAATTTAAATAACAATATGGCATATATTTTAAATGCCCATTTTAGATTTATAAAATCTTAATCTGTAAAATATAGTTGTCAGATGAATGTTTTGTAGTAAAAAGTCTGAAATGTGATGGATTAGTAGACTTAATTCGCCCGTGCATGGATCAGCTCACCGTAGACAACAAAGATACTCCGTCACAACAATAGTATCACTGACACACATAATCCAAGAGCACATTGCTGTAGCTCGGAGCCCGCCATGCCACTAAATGAAAAGTCAATATTAATATTAAAGCAATCAATAAATGAAAAAGCTGACAAGCTTTAGATGCATCTAAAATAGGACCTGTTAAACAGACATTACATACAGCATTTACAAAACAATTAACAATCAGATGAGATATAAAACAAGACTTTTAAGGCTTCAACTAACAAATATTTCTATTAGCAATTAATCTGCTGATTATTTAAAGTAGTAAAGTAGTGAAAAAATCACAGCGTTTCAAAAAATTCCTGAAGCCAAAATCTTTAAATCACTTGTTTTGCTGACCAAAAGTCCAAAACTCAAATATATCCTGTTTAATGTCAAATAAGACAAAGAAGCGGCAGCAGATCTTCACATTCGGGAAGCAGAATCTTGAAAATATTTTCTATTTCTGCCTGGAAAAGTACTTTAAAAAAAAATCACAACAGTTTTTACTGACTAATCGTTTCAGCTGCTGAACAGTACGAATTGTCATAGCTCTATTTAAGCACATTTCTCAGTAACTTTCCACCACGGCTTTCTCAGTTTCTCTTGAAGCTTTGTAATTCAGCAGCGTGTTCTTGTCTCATTTTTAGGTATTTCTAAAGAGCAAACAATGAGTGGAGTGGAAGAGTAGCCGGGTGAGGTTGGTTGGTTGGGGCGGGGTGGTGGTGGTGTGAAGAGGTAAATTAAAAACCGAAGGTCTGAAAAGATGAAGGAGGGAAAGAAAGATCTTAATGGAGGGAACGAGTGGAGCCAATTAGTGAAAGGAAGAGAGCGGAACGGTAATTAGGGAGAAAAAAAAAAGGGAAGGAGACTTTAAAAAGGAAGTTTGATGTTTCAAGAAGATTTAAGGAGAGAGAGAGAAGGGGGGACAGATGAAGCGACAAAGAAATTGAAACCAAACATGGCGATAAAGCGTGGAGCGACTGGAATCCACAGATTTAAAAAAAGACGTGGATAGATTGGCTTATAAGGTGAAGAGTGAGACAGACATCGGGGTAAGAAGGGGAACTAAACAGAGGACGTTCAGTTTACAACGAACAAAAAATAGTTGCACAGAGAGTCTCTGGGCATAAACATAATTTTTATTGGATTTTTCTTTTTTAATGTGTGTTTTCTTTCGCCTTTGTTTTTGGGGTCATTGATGTTGTTTGGCAACCCCAGTGTGTGTCCAGTGCCAAGAGGATCAATTTGAAATTCAGTATGAACAAACTCCAGAGGAAGTTAATCTCAGGGGAGAAGTGATGGGAAAAGTGTGTGTTTGTGCATGTGTGTGTGTGCACTTGAGTGCACAATGGTTTGTTTATATGCATTTATTCAGTATAACGTCTGTGCATACATGCATGTATGCTCCAGTGCACAATCTGGATTCATATGCGTGCACGTTTGTGTGTGTGCGTGCGTGCATGTTTGTGTGTGTGTTGAGTTAGTGCAGGAATGCACATTTGATTGAGTACAGATTGCACATAAATCTGGGTTTTAACAGTACACAGACACACAACACCGACCCTGACCCCAGACTGTCAAATCCCCCACCTCCACTCATCCTCGCTCACCTCACTGGCAGTCCAACGCGTGTCTCTGTCCACTTCCACTTCGTGGCTCTCTCCCTCATATCACTCTGTTGTTTTCTGCATGTTTTTTTTTTTTTTTGCCCTGGGCATCCTGCACAGGTGTGTTTATGTTCAGGGTATGTGTTATGACAGAAATCAAAATTGCCACCAGGTACTGCACAGCAGAATAAATTTAAAAAACTATGCAAGATACAAACAGTTCCTCTGAGTTTGGCTCCGATGGGTCTTTCCTGTCAACAAAGCCACAATGAGCCTCCAGCTCTGTCTCTGACACGTTAGCAAGATGACAACAAATATGCCAGATGAGTCAGAGGATGGAAGCACATTTTGAAATGTGACAAATTTAAAAGTAATATCTCATTTAGCAGCTGCAGTATGTGGTTTTTAGTGATAACTAATGATGATCTTAGTGTGGAGAGTGTGGAGAATCGTTCTGGATTTTGGCAACGTATTTATTATGAAATATTAGAAACTTAACGCTCGTTTTCTAGCTTTTTTTTTTTTTTTTGATATTCCAAAGTCTTTTTCATTGAATTTATTTGAGGTGTTGTGAGTGAAGAACTTTGGATGCTTTGCTGAAGAAGAAAACTCTGAATTTACACAAAGACAACACAATGACAGGGATGAACAGAAAACCCAGCGATATCCCTACAGTTACATAATTTAATTTGGCTAAATTAACTAATTAGTTTATCAAATAAAATCACATAAAAAGAGCATAACTCATTTGAATATAAATTGGCTGAATTGATTCATTTAGTGTTAATACTGGATATTTATTTAAATGTAACTGCCAGTTTATGGAGGTGTTGCAGCCATTTTCTTGACCGTTTGATGACACTTCTGTACTTCTTTAAAATCTGTGAGAAATTCCTGATTTCTCCGACTTTTTACAAACACTGTAGGCGGCTGAACGGTCTTGCTGAATCTAAAGGTTAACGCCCTTCTAGCCATGTGTTTACAGGCTCTTATATTGGATTTAAATGTCTTTTAAGTCACTCACAACATGACATTTAATATCAATCTCCCAGCATGAAACGTGGCTGGATTCATCAGTCACTTATGTCGCTAATGCTGTCTAATATTGTCCTTTTGTGTAGCAGAGGAGTTCTGCACAGTGGCTAGATAACACTTTAGTGTGACGAGTGAGAAGCTGTCGCCTGCAGCGTGTTGATTTGGTTCTGAAAAACACACCACGGATGTGTTTTCCAAAATCAGACTGCATGTTTTGATTAAATAGTTAAATCTTGTCAAATGTTTATGATGTGCGCTCACCAAAAATATGCCATGACAATATACTGCAGTCATCCTAATCAAAGTTGCACTGGAAATGATAAACATCTAATTTGGACTGGGTTCATAACATCTTCTACATACTGATGTTTCCTCTCTGTTTAAGACCTCTTTCAAGTGGTTAGAGCGATGGAGGGCAACCTCTTTTGGCACCGGAGCTAGTTTTTCCTGGACCAGACTGGAGAGATTAACTTGCACATGGTTTTCCCACAATACCAAATTCTGTTTAAGTGCTTGTTGAAAACCTCAAATGGTGGTGCATGTTGGGAAAGATGAAATACTAGTACAACACCCACAAACACTGGGTCACTGGTTTACCAAAACACTGTCTGGAGTGTAAAATGTCAAGTGTGCTACAAGGCTCTGCTTGCCCCTGAACACATCCCTGCGCCCCTGAATTCAACTTTGAACCCTGAACCCTGAACCTGTGCTGATATTTAATTTTGACCTATTTGGAGCTCAGAAGTTTTGGCGCCTGATCCTCATGTTTTGCTCTGTATTGCAGATGGCAGCCAGACTCCAGATTTGCCAGATCTGACTTTACATCAGCTAACAAACCATAGATAACAGTGTGATCTGTTGTGAATAATGGAGCTCCCCTGTGTGTGTGTGCATGTGTATAACCCTAATAGGTATGTGTGCCAAAATATGTAGACACACACACACACACACACACACGCACACACATAAGAGCACAGAGGCAGGTCATGGTCGGCCGTTGTAGGGAACCCCTGTGTTGCTGTAATGCAATCCACCCATGGAGAATGTTCTGGTTTCAACCCTGCCCTGCGGCGTGTGCTTCCACTGCCAGGTACACAGCCCCAAGCCTGAAGGGCTCCCCTTGAAGTCGGGCTATATGCCGACTATAGTGCATTTACTCAGTTTAATATTATATAACAACAACATGGCTCTGGGTTTGAGTTATCTCAGTTTACTCATACAAAAGAGCGGTTGTTTTAAGCCACAGCGCAGGATGCTTTTAGACATGTCAGCGCTCAATCAAAACAACAAGAGACTTTCACGTCTGGCAATCATCTCCGAGCATGTGGCTGCAGACAAAAGGAAACAGTTTGGAACAGTTTGGGTTGATTTTTGCCAAGGAGAATTTTCTTTCTCTGTCCCAGGCTCCTTTTTTTTCTGGTACCTGTTTATTCCTTCTGAATGCGACCCTTTTTGCACACTGTGTGTCCTTTTCCTTCAGGGCTGTTTACTCTAAGAGTCAACGATGTAGTGTTGATTTCAGAGGGGGGGGTTTGATGCTAATGGAGGATGCTTGGTGGGAGGAGCCGGTGATTTGATGAGCTCCAAATGTTCAGGCGTCACTGAAAGATGCTTATTGCTTGTGACAGGTGATGAGGCTTTTGCGGTCGAGGAGTTCGGAGAAGGTTTGGCTGACAGGGGGCCTGTCCTAGTCGACTGATTTCAAGGTGTGTGTGGGAGCATGTGGGAGTTGGCCCAACCACAGTGTTTTAGAAAATAGTCTGAGCATGCTTTGATGTAGCCGACAGCTTGTGGTGAACAGGTAGTGGCAGAGTTATCAGCTATGAAGGAAGCTGTTTTTTTGGGGGGCGGGTTTTTTGGTCGGGGTGTTGTTTTATCCATGTCACTTTGGTGACAAGCAACATTTCTAATCCTGTTTTAATTTGAAACTGCCAGTTTCCCAATCTGTCATTCAATCTATCATTAAACCTCAAGTCATTTTATGAATGCAAATTTTTCAACGAGTTTGAGCTTGTTTGCCGTATTGTGGAAACGGAAAACTTTAAAAATATATGTCATCAGTCGCTCGTTGTTAGTATGTCATCATTGAAATTTGTAACAAAATCAAAGAGATTAATTTTGAATGTCAACGTATTCTGGTGATTTGTTTTCGTCTGATTATTACACATGCTTTGGCGAAGGCACAGGAGACAAAAAACTAAAGATAGCACAGATTTTCTCTTAATTTCTCGACTGAAATTTCTACCTTTTATACCAATTCTGACACATTGTTGTTAGAACGAGCACAGCAGACAATACAACAACCTTAAGTATCTACCAAACCCTTTTTTGGGAGTGCATACCCATACATCAAATCTAAGTGGTTGAGTCAGAGGAAAAAAGGTGTTGACCGTTTTACGTCAGAACTTGTTTTCTCAGAACCATTGCAAACATGTTGAAGGTAAATGTTTTGCAAGTGTTGAAGCCACTTAAAACCTCTTTTTCATCCTGTGGGGGCCGCCGTGATGGATAGATGAAAGAGAAAGAAGAAAAAAAAAGGTAATAAAGAGAGAGTAGGAGAGCTAATCGGGGTTAATTGGCTGCTGTTATTTTGACCCCAGGCAGAAAAGAGATAAGAACATCGAGAGGAGGAGATGAAAAAACCGCGGGGAGGAGAAAAGTATGATGAGAACGAAAGCAAAGCTGAGTGCAGTGTGAGTAGAGGAGAAAGGATTTAAATTGTTGAAGGGGGCCCGAAATGAGTCAGAGAAAGACAGAGTGAGTGAAAGCTGACAGGGTCACGCACATTGTAAAACACATAATTCACACCTGTTGAACGGCAGCATGTTTTGCCCATAATTACAAGCATGAATCACTGCCTACCGTACAAGTGTCAGGAGGATGAGAGAGAGAGAGAGTGCAGAGGGGATTGGAAAAGGGATGACGGTGAGCAGAGACGACGAAAGAAATGTGTGTCGCGCTCGAGCGAAATGGCCGAGGAAGTGTTGAGAGAGAGTGTGAAAAGAAAGCGTCCGGAGGCAGCAAGCATGGGACGAAGAGAAGTGGACGTACATAAAGTTCCTTAATGCTGAAAACCACCTTTCAGCTCCAATTTTCTCTGTTTGAAACCAGAAACAGGGGCACTAAAAGGTTTTCAGTGTTATAACCCCTCCTCTCTCACACACACACACACACACACACACACACACACACACACACACACACACACACACACACACACTACAAAATCATTGTATACACTCACAGCAATGTGAATTTAATCCATATATATAATTACGGCTACAAACATTCTCACAAACACTCACACAGTAACGTGAAACACCCACACAAACACTCCTAAACCTAAACAAGAAGTCCACAGCAAACATACAACTGATACAAACACATTAATGTTTGTGATTGTAAAGAAAGCCACATGTCTTTGTTTTTAGGATATCAGTCAGGAATGAACATATGTGTGTGAGTGTGTGTGTGGCTGGTGCATTGAACATAGGAGCCATTTGTCTGACTGTCTGAAGCCATTAAGAGAGGTTTTATTTGAAGCCAGAGTAAACCTCCGACAGCCAGAAACTTTCTAAAATTAGATTGGAAACGGAAAAAGCTTTATTGGCAGTGTCAGATGACTCTGACCTGGCAATATGTAAACAGTCAAGGCCATTGCCATAGAGACAAAGAAATAAACCAGAATATTGTAAAAAAAATTCCTACAAACAGTGTGACGGCGCAGCGACTGGAAACTAATGCTGGAGGTGATTTTTTTTTTTTGTCCGTCGACTTCTCAAATTGTCAAATTTATTAGAAACCATGCGTCCAAGTTAAATAATCACAAAATGTCTGAGAAAATAATGGCAGAGATAAATTTCCCCCTCACTGTTATGATTACAAATACCTCTGCAGAGTGTGTTAATTATCACAAGGACGCCCGTGATGTGAGCGTCGTTAAATAAACATCTCACACACCGTCTTGTCTGAGTTTTGATCTGTCTTCTATTTTTTAATTTCTCCACAGTTCATCAACACCAGCTCGTCTTGCTATTGGCTGCTGCCATGGCGACGGCCCTGGACACTTCACACAATCTGGCCAGCGAGAGGAGTTCGATAGAAAGCACATATGAGCTGACCAAATACCTGGAGTATCAGCTCAAGGAAATCAAAGACATATACGTGAGTATTAAAAGTCAAGAAACCAAAGCCTTGTCCTCTTCTATGCAAATGTTTTTGATTGCACCAGTTTTGCATACATTTAAACGTATATATACTAAATTTTATGAAGAAAAGAAGAAACACTGCTTAAAATTATTATAATCAACATTTTTATAATCAGAATATATCATTGTTCCTTCTGATCTTTCCTCCAGCTGACCTACCTAGGCCCTCCATTCAACGAGAAAGACTTCTCCCCTCCACGGCCCAACAGTACGGCTCTGTCTCTGCCCATCGCCGCAACCCGCCTAGACCTGTGGCACGGCCTGGAGAACCAAGCTCGGCTTGCCCAGAACCAGAAGGCCTACTCAGTCCTATTGGCAGCCGTCAGGGAGTTGGCCCGCTCCACCCTCTGCCCTTCCCTCAAGACCTCCCTGCTGCACTTTTGCACAGGCCTGGATGGGCTGCTGGGCTCCATATCTGCACTGATGACCACCCTTGGGTATGGACTTCCTCCTCCATCATCTGCAGACATGGGGAGTATCACTGGAGAGCTGCAGTACCCTCAGAGGGGGGCAGGGGGTGATAGACCAGCTCCACTGATGAGCCAGAGCCTTTACAGGTCGAGAGCTGGGACGAGGACAGAGTCTGGTCACCGCAACAACCAAAGGAGAAGCGGCATGAGGGTGGTCAGAGGAGAGAGCGAGGATGGCGTGGCCGTAGACCTGGTAGAAAGAAGGAGAGGGAAGGAGGGGAGGAGGGCAGAGGCAGCTGGAGGAAGGAGTGGCGGATCTAGGGAGAAGGGAAGAGGAGAAAGAGGGAGGAGAGGGAGGAGGGAAGAGCCCGAGAGCGGCAAATGGACTGCCAGCGAAAACGAGAGAGTAGGTGAGGAGGAAGAGGAGGAGCTGGAGCGAGAGGCGCAGACATGGGGTGGGAGGAGAAGGTTGTTGAGTATTAACGAGGATGGAGAGGAGATGGAGAGGCTGCCTGAACCAAGAGTTGAAGTGTCGTACCCGGGCACAGATGGCTCCAGCAACCAGTACAGCTACAACCTGAACTCACACCAAGCAGACACGCTCAGAAAAGAAGACGGGTTTATTATAGAGGGGAGCAGAGGATTAATGCTGAAGGAGGAGAAGCAAGCAGACATGGAAGCTTCCTCCTCTTTCCACCATCAACGTCGGCCTCCTCGCTCCCTCCTCTCCCCTACTCTCCAACCTCCTCTGTCCACCCTCTCCCTTCTCTACCAGTTCGGAGCAGGCGAGGAGCACACCCTCCTCTCCCAGCCTGTCCCTCTATCTTTACAAAGGGGCACCTCCCTCCTTTCACCTCCTCTGACTCCACTCCTGGCCTCCTCGTCCTCACCTTCCTCCTCCTCCTCGTCCTCGCTGCTGTCGGTGCGGCCGACAATGAACGACTTCGCCAGGAAGGTGGAGGGATTTTGGATATTGCGAGAGCTGCAGAGTTGGCTGTGGCGATCGGCGAAAGACTTTAACCGCCTCAAAAAGAGACTCAGAGGCTGAGGCGGCACACACACGAGTGCAGTATATCGGAAATCTATTATTTGCACAAAGTGGAAACAAACTGATACAAACTATTCATACGTAATACATTCATTCATATCGTACTGGAAGAAGTGAATGAAGGACTATTTGGCAGGTCATCCAAAGTGCTAATGGAATATAACACACACACAAAGCCAACACATTACCAGCACTGTCTACACCCGCTTAACGCACATAGCAACTCATTCACTGAGACTTTGCTGAGTAACCAGACTTCACGGCTCATAGATCCACAGAAATACCACTGTAGGTGGTTAGACACACACAGACACAAACACACACACACAATCGGGGTTAGACTGAGTGACAGGCAGAGAGACAGACAGTGCAACCATTGAGAGACAAAGCTGATTCAATGACCGCAGATCTGTGAATCAGCAAACATTCATTTTCTCTAAAGGAAGAAGGACATTTTCTGAATGAGTAGAAGACAAAAGGAAGAGGGGGAAATGGCCAGAGGGATGAAGAGGAGGAGAGGAAGGAGGAAAAAAGGAGAGGAAGACGGGAGGGGGCGTGAGTCAGGGGATGAGCACTGGAAATAACGGGCAGGGGGGTATTGCTGAGTAATCAGAAGTCTGTGGCTCAGTTACAGTAACTCTACAACAGCGCTACACATACCGTCCAGACAGAGAGGTGGTCAAGCACACACACACACACACACACACACACACTTATTGTGCTATTGGGTGCCTTAACATACCATTCACTTCTATGCTGCTGTTGATTCAGTGCTCATTCATTTGTGCCAGTTTTTAAACGATCACACTCCGTAGCAAGAAATATTTAACACATCATCTTATTTAGATTAGATTCCCTGAAAAACAACAGCTGTGTGTGCGTTCTGTGTATGAAGAGTTCAACAGTTTGGGAAATACGCTTTTCTTACTGAGAGTAAGACGAGAACATCAGTACCACTCTCATGTTTGTACATTAAATATCAAGATGGATAGCTTAGCTTAGCATAAGGCTGAAAAGAGCTAGCATGGCTCTGTCCAAAGATGACAAACAACACCTTTCGACATCTCCAATGCTGGCCTTACACCAAACGACTTTTCAACAATTTCATTGTCGCAATCTCAATATGGAATCCTGAAAGTTGTGTCTCAGTCATTTGGTGTCTTGAGGTTGACGCAGTCTGAAGTCTCGTCTCGACGATGAGATAAAATCAAACATAATTAATATTATTGGAGGTTTTTAGTTTCAGCTCATGCAAATAGTGACGTTCAATTACGTGAACAGTGTCAGCAACCAATATGTACGCTCTTTCCCAGCACCATCAGGAAGCAGGCAACTGGCTACACAGTTATAAACATGGCAATGCTAGCACTGGGTTGCCAGTTGCCTGCTCACGAGCATCAGGTCTCAGTTCTCTTGGACTGTAGAAAAAGGAAGAGAAATTGGAGGAGCTGTGGAGTGAGTGAGAGTTTCTCTTTGACGCATCCTCCCATCTGTACTACGATAGAGCAGAGAAAGGGAAAAAAAAGTGCACACACAAGAGCAGATATGGTCAAAAGCTGCTTTTGTTTCTGCTCCATTGTTCAACAGTTTTTCTTCTTGTAAATTTCCACCAGGTGCAGGATGGGAATCTAGCTGTAGTCTTGTACAGTGACCCTGCAAAATCCTCAGTCTTTGTAGTCTTAGTATTTTAAAGCAATTAAAGTATGATCTAGTGTTACTATGGTGCTATCGGTGCTATCGGTGTTTGATTATGACGAAGCCACCTGACTGGTCCAGCTACTACCCGACTGAACCAGCAGTGCAGTCATTCACTTATTCGACTCGGTCAGAGCAATCCTCTTCTCACGTTGAGCTCAGTATTGGGTTCAGTTTGTTTAAAAAATAGCGACGTAGGGAATGAGGGTTATCACTCATCGTCCATCATGGTCTACTGCTTACCACTCTCAAGCCTCCATACGTCTATTCTTATTTTTTAGCTCATGCTGGATAAGATCAGATGTCTTAAAATCAACCAGTATCCACACTAGGACTTCCTTTAAAGCCTTGCTTTGTCTAGCTTCCATCGTTATGTTAAGCTAACTTCACCGTCTTCTGGCTTTAGTTAGAGACAAATGAGAGTGGCATCAATGTTCTCATCTAACTTTCAGAAAAAAAGCGAACAAGCATATAATCCTAAATGTTGAACTCTTCCTTTAAGTTACTTCACGCATTTTTTTTTTTTTGTGCCTTTTAAAACATGAAATCAGAAACTTTTCCCTTGGCAATTTACAGATGGCTTAATTTTTTTTTCCTGCAAAATGAACCTATTGTTATGTCTTTGCAATGTGCCTTGGATGATGTGGCGGTTATGGATCATATCTCTATAATATTTATTGAACAAGATGTTTATTTATTTTTCTCCAGTGTGAAAATACTGTATTGTAACTCAAGAGAGAATAAATACTAGCTTTTGTACAGAGCATGGTGTTATTGGTCATTTGGGAGCCCATTGGGAGGAGAGACAAAAAAGAAATGCATATGGGATTTTTGTTTGCAATGGTTTTAGTTTTATAGGGATGGTTTCGGGTGATTGGCACAAGGGGAGAGGAGTTTGGGGTCGGGGCGTTTTCTGGAAAACAAAGGCCGGCTCACATTCATGACAAAAAATAGAGCAAGCGAGGCGGGGTATGAGAGAGTTTTTATTTGTCTGTCCTGGTGAAAATTTACGATCTCTCTTTTTTCCTTTCATCTCTCTCTTCCCACCTCCCACTGCATCATCCCTCCTCCCACTTTGCTTTCTTTTCTCATCACACTATCTCACGAAGCTCCTCTTCCCCCAAAAAACATCCCTCTGACCTGTGACAGTGAGGGATTTACATGAGCACAAACAGGCGCAGGTACAAACACACCCCTCATAATCCCACCAACCGCCTGGCTCTCTTGTTGTGTCTGTTTCAATGACGCCGTTCACACTGTCTCTGTCACCATCTCTGCCTCTTATCGTTTTTTTGCACATCCGTTGTCTTCTACGCCCACTCTTTTATCGCTTCCTCACCTGTTATCTTCTTTCTTTCTTTCGTGTTTGGCTTTATTGCTCTCGACTACGCTTTTTTCCCACATGCTCTGCAGCTCTCTGGCTCCCTCTCCTCGCCCCAGGCCAGATATTAAAGGATCAATGAGTATCTCCCTTCCATCACCTCCGAGGTACACACCTGTGTACACCCACCCTGACACACACACACATACACAGTCGCATACACACAAATGTGGACCATGTGCTGAAAAACAAGTGCACACATGAACCCTTAAAAAGCAGCATTAGTGAGCAGGAAGTGACTTATATGGGAGGTCGACTATGTCAGCGCCGACACGTCATCACACACACTCATGACTCTCACTATGCGGGGGAAAGGGTTAACGCTGACAGAGACATTACACATATGTATACACACACACACACACATATACACACACAAGACGCTGTGTGTTTTTTACATTCAGTAAGCAATGACTGAGAGGCCGCCAGTAGTCAACAAAGGCAGCTTTGTATGGTCTGTGTGAGTGTGTGCGTTTATCTGTGTGTGTGTGTGTGTGTATTGTTTGCCGTGTGTGGGCTTGTAAGCGCAGCACGTGTGTGAATCATTATCTCTATGTGTCAGAATTTTGTTGGAATGAGGCTTGTCATGCATAGCTATCTAACAGCCATCACTCACCGTTGTCTTTCTCTTTCTCTTTCCGTCTGCCTCTCTCTGTCAGCGAAGCAGAGACAAATTGCTGTAACTAATACGTAACAGGATAGCTGAGCCCTGTTTGTATGACTCAGCTGGCAAGGCCTTCGATAAGAAAAGATACTGTGAGTGACAAGGCATCAACACTGGCTTCTGCTGCTCAGACAGACCTCTTTGTCTTATTGGCAGGATGTGATCTACGACCTACAGAGGAGTTGATGTGCCGGCCATCTTGTTGAGGAACTTTTATTCGCTCTCGGAGAGCACCTCGCCACACTTCATCTCCTTTTAGTCTTAAAGAAAAACAAGAAATTGAGAAATTCCTTCAAGTCCCCGGTGGATTTTAAGTGCTATGGTGCTTCATTTTATCACTTGTACATATATCATGTTGTATGACAGTAGGCTACTGGCATCATCTCAAAATCGACTGAAAAAAAAGTCAACTTTTTGGACACTGAGTTAGCATTGCGCTCAGGATGGACAGTTACAAAAAAACATCTAAATCGATGCAGCAGAACCACAGACATTTTTATTCCACGCATTCCTCTTTCTACACAAAACCTGGCACCTACATTTCCCACAATGCAACTCAACCGCCAACAGTTTGGCTGGAGATTTGGGACATCACTTGGGGCAGTTTATGAGACTTCACGCAAGCCCTTCCGGTTCCACAAAATGTTTTATACAACTGATTTTACATATTCAGTAGTCTGTACACAGACAGAGTTTGATGTAAACAGACTTGATGTGTAAAATTGGCTGAGGTTAAGGACTATTTATTCTGTCTAAGAATTGTAGCGAGCTCATCGGCCAGAGTGTGATCTGCAGCGATAGTTTTGGCATCTGTTCCATTTTTTCCGCACGCCACCAGTGAATCTGGCAAGTAAACACACTGCGAGCCCACGAAAGATGTGAAAAAAACGCTGCAGCCGGCACAAGTTTGGAGAGGTGACAACACTGACCAGAACCACACAGGAGTTGGCACTAATTTAGTGACTGAAAATTTGGAGAAAACAAACAGAGACAAATTAGATCCTGACTTGGCTGATTGTTTGTGTGCATTTGGATAAATTTATACTAATTACACACAGGTTCAAAAACATTATTAGGATGTTTTTTAAAGACAGAAGTTTATCTGTATATTTGTTTAGAAAACAAATTGACTCAATTTGATCCATTCATACGTTTTATCAGAAAAATGTGCTTTGTTTTGTAGGATCTCCCCTTTAAAATGCATTAAACATCAGTGGTTAAAATGTAACTAATACTTTGAATAGTTGTACTTTAACTTTGTTTGACTTGTAGTTGAATAATATTTCAGTAATGTAACAGTACTTCTGCTTAAGTACATGTTTTCAGTACTCTTTCCACCAAGGTCAACTGGCCGTGTATATGTCCAAGCATTTTAATTAGAAACGCCTAACATATGGTTTATTTTTGTGCATACACAGCCTACGATCAACTATCTACAAAGATGCTTTGTAGATACTAAAATATATTCAGCTGTGGATGAAATCAGCAACTGTGGTGCAGTTTTTATCCCCGTTTGAACAACGAAGCATTTTGTTTCAGCTCTGATTCATCTCCATTGTGGTATCTAAGTATATCACAGTATTTATAGCTCGTTCTCCAAACCAAAGTGGCAGAAACAAAACATCTGACACATCGGTTTCTCAGAAACAAAGTTGAAGTAATTAAGACAGATGGCTATAATGTCTACCTATACTCATAATTGATCTACCTTCCATGAAGCTATCATTAAAAGATAGACAGCTTTGCTGATGCAAAGGTAACTAAAACACCTGTTAACACTTAAGTCTTGTAGTCGCTCTGTGGTCATGTAACAAAGGGAAACAGAAAACAAAATATTTGGAATACAAGAATAGGAATATATCGCAATGGTTCGGAAATTACGACTGTGTTGACTGTGATTTCAATGCAGTAAAATGCAAGAGTGCATATTTATCTCCGAAACACCTAAAATTAACTACTGAGGTAATGATATATCATCAACAGGCCATACAGAAGACTATTGTCACGTAAAGGTAGGTAGCATTCAACATGATTTTATGTCACGTGATGATTTTGGTGACCTCATCACTGAAGCTGACCAATGAGATCAACCTCTGAAAAACCTGTGTATGCCTTTAAGATACACAGATGCGCTCTTCCGACCTCCTCTTCCTCTCTCTGTCTTTCTCTCTCCCATTTCATCCTTTTTTTTTTTGTCACAGTGTGTCTCCCAATCTTTTCTCCATATGTGTCTCATCCTTCCCTCACCATGTCCATCCGTGTGCCATCCTCTCTAACTGCAGGAGGAGCCATTTTGTGTCATTTTGTGTCATTTTTCGCTGCTTCATTTTCTCCCCATGTGTCCCCTTTTCTCTGCTACAATCAAACCCTTTCACGCTCTCAAATTCCCTCGGCCACCCCCGCGTTCTCTCCTTCTTTTTCCATCTGTCTATCTCCTTCGCTCGTCTTCTCCCCGTCCCCTTTTCCCTCTCCCTCCCTCTCTGTTCTGCTCACCTGCAGCACATAAAAATTCCTCTTTTTTTTCTCCAGAGGATTGTTCAGTCGCTTAGGGATTTACTGCATTCCTCTATGTTTTCTCTCCTTCTTTCTCTCCATATCTGTCTCCCCTTGTTTCTCTCTGTTTTGGCAGCACTACACAGTGTTTGATTCAGCCTATCTTCTCTTTTGTCTTTTTAACACGTTTATATCCCCCTTTAAGCCCCTCTGTGTTTTCTTTCTCCATCCCTCCCTGCCGTAATAATAACACCTACTAATCCTATACCTGTCGTTTCCATGACCCCACCCTAATTTTTTTTTTCTTGACTCCATAGCACCCACTATACCTGCCCCACCTGGCCTCTCCCTCCTGCTGGGTTTCTGCCATGAGCTGTAACAGCCCGCCTCCGCTTAGTTAGCTGGAGGGCGCAGGGTTGGGCTGTAGCTTCTCACTGCCGTTTTTGGGTTGGTGGAGGTGGATGGGGCGCTTCAGGGCCCGGGGCCTGGGATGAGGTTGATTTATGAGTTAATCAATTGGTCGTCCGTGTGAGCAAGCAAAACCACAGAGTTGTGTGAGCTCTTTCATGTCACTGTCTGTGCTTGTTGACTTAAGTCCCTTAGGAAAACACCGGGAGCTGTCATTCCCCATGTTGCGCAGCTCCTCGACATGTTTTCAAAAGCAATTAGGGAGAAAATGGGGCTTGGTTGGTTGGTTCATTCATCTGATGATTGAATGGCTTGTATGTGTGGATGTTCATGTGTGGTTGTGATGGGGTTAAGGTCTTACCTGACCATGAAAAGCAGTGACATCAAACATTTGGTTAAGGTTTTTTAAAAAACCAAAGTCGTAAAAAATAAGCCTTGATTTATGTCTATGTCAATTTATTATGGTTAATGTGACAGCAAGCAATTTTCCAACATTACTTACAGTGTGAAAAATGAAACTGCGGTTGCTAGAGTTTTATGGTACTAAATACGGTACAACTTTTTCTAATATTACAGTAAAATTACTGTTAATTTCACATTTAAAGTTGGTGATTTACTCCTTATTTGCTGTTGTGCCATATAATTAACATGAAAATACTGTTTAAATGTGGTATAAAATGAAGATTTTTCCCCTTAAATATGATGGTGTTTCTACCGTATACACACTGATTCAGAGCAACGTCCCACCTGTTGAAACTGAGCCCACTATTCACTGATGTGTTAAAACAGTTTTGGTCTGTGATTTCCTAAAAAAAAATACCTTTGGCTCTTTCACTTGATAGATGATGAAAGATGATGTAAAGGTTAACTCTCTTCAGCACTCATTTACATCATCGCTCCGTCTGTCTCATTTCACGGTGGGTAAGTAGTATACAATTAGCTTGTGTGAGCTTGTTCGCCGGGAGCTGCTGCCCATGAAGCTGACAATAAGGAGTGACTCAAACTTTTCATTCTCCCAAAACAATGACATAAAGGTGTAGTTATTGATTCTCAGCTGGACTAATAACCTTTTTACATTACAGGGAGTCATTTGATTCAATGCTAAACGCAGAAATATTGTAAAAGTATATGAAAATACAGGATTAGGTGTCCTGATCAAGCGGCAACCTTCGCGGCTGTGAAGTGAAGAATATGCGGAAGTGCCAGAAACTGCAGTTCCCTGAACGACCTCTTCATAATCGCCATAAGCCCCCATGTTAAAATGTCCAACTTCACAGAAGAAATAAACATGTTAACACCTTGTTCATGACAACTTCGGATGGCTTGTTCAGCGCCTTAGGCGTCATTCAGCCCACCGCAGGTCCGCTGAGGATCCACAGCGTCTTCGCCGCTTTTTAGATTAGCCGGGAGGCGGAAGAGGCAGGATTACCAACATGGCGGCCAGAGCCATAGATTTTAAGCTTCAAAACAGCTCTTCAGAAACCTGAGGGTGACGTCACCATCCATTCTTTATACTGTCAGTTGTCCTGATTTAAAATAAAGAAATGAAGGAGGAGGCAAAGAAGGCTGCAAGGATACAAGGATGTCCTAAGGATGAATAGTGAGGTGACCTGATGCATGCAAAAATAAAGCTGGTAAATCTGTTAAAGCTTAGTCAATACTTTATATTCATTTCAGAGTTCACTGTGTCCTTACACTTACACACTTACACCCACACATCTTACCAAAGTCAAGAAAAGGAGCTGTTTTCTAATATTTATTATAGCATGCACACCGACTTAGAAGAGTCGTTAAAATGTTAACCAAAACTATGTTTGAGGTCTATTTGAGCAGACGTCAGCCAGCCAATCAGAATCAAGTATTTTAATGTTGTAATACCACAGTTTAATGGTCTTTAACAAATGATGTTTGCAGATCTCCGTCAGGGACAACTACACTGAATGCATATTTCCATCTTTAATCACCTCACATTTGAGTATCATGTTCAGATTTGTTCAGTTTAAACTTGACATGTTTGACGATACTGTGACGTCTCAGACTGCTCTGAGGAGAGGCGCCAATCTTGTCAATCTTAATCCAAGACTGCGTCGAAGATTCATGATGTTTTTGGCAGAACAGTTCAGACTGAAGGTAATCTTAAAAATCAGGTATTTCAGCATTATTGTTTCAAGCTTTTTCATGCAGTTTTGTATTTTTTTATGAACCTGTACATTCCTCTCTTGTTCTTTCTGCTCGTCTTTCCTGCCAGGGTTTGCATTAAATGTGTGTTTGTATGTGTACGTGAGCAGAGCCAGTGAGAGAGCAGAGCCAGATGACAGACAGATGATAGAGGAGACGTTTGATGGCATCTAATAGGTCTGAAAACTGACATGCATCCTGGCAAAAGCACAGACGCTCAAATTCAAAACAGAGGGGGAAGCAGCGGGGGCAGGTAGGGGGATAGCGAACAGAGAGAGGTAAACACAACCATCCAAACACCGGGTATATCACAGCACCTTTGTTCCCCGAGCCAAGCTATCCTGAGGTGATTCCAGCAGTCATAGCCAGGAACTTCCCTCCATGTATTTGTTTTGCTCATTTCATGACAGTCATATTGCTCCCCATCTCTCGTAAAATCCATCCATTTATGATTAATGACTGCACTTGTGTGTGAGCAAAAAGATTTTTTTTTTCCTCTTTTCTTTTCCCCGAGGCCTTGGGTGAGAGTCAATGAGGCATTTTACGTGTTGCTGTGTCGAGGTCTACGTTACATGTTTGACGTGTCACGGTTTGTTAGAGACTAAAACGCCTGTTTTGGACCAGCTGTCCACCCACACTAGGAGGACTTACAGTGCTCTGTCTCTCTCTCTCTCTCTCTCTCTCTCTCTCTCTCTCTCTCTTTCTTACACACACACACACACACACACACACACACACACCTCCATCCCGCTCTGTGACCTGAAAATGGGAGAATGGTGCGAAAGGTAAATAGAAAGCTTTTAAACTGTCTGCGGGACACAAAAAGACAGGAGATTATGGAAGAACTACAGACTCTCCCTCCTTCACACACACACACACACACACTTGTTTTTGTCACTTAGGAGAAGACTTTACATTGACTTGGACCCTGAAGACCTACCCTTATCTTAACCCTAACAACTACATGCCACAACCCCATCTACACCTTCAAAAATAAGTCTATAAAACAAAAAAATTTAACCCCAAATAACGGCCGTCTGTATAGTCAGGGCCTCATATAGCTTAACCCTCTGCTTCACATCAATGAGCCACATTGTTGCACATGTTCTTTCATTATGATAAACATGGGCGCTGCAGTTCATTTTGAGTGAACACATAAACACCGTCCTGCTGCCGTAGTCACTGGAGCACCAGATTTGTGTCGGTCCACAGCTGAAAATAGTCCCGAAAAAATGCACTGCTTACTCCTGTACAAGCAAAATTTCCTAAAAAACTACAGTGAACCAATTTTTTACTTTTTTTTTAAAGAATCAAAAATCTGTTTTTGAAGATCTGCATCTCCAGGAAACAATAGGCTTCAGAGATGGACCGCTTTGTTGTTGGTTTGGGTCTTTTGTCTGATTTGTAGACAACAACACAAATATAGAATATTGCCAACATTAAGTCTTTAACCTAAAACCTGAACTGTAAAATTTGATGCTGTCCCATGCGTCGATCTCTCCCTAATTCTGCATGAAACAGTGTTTTGTCCCCATGACATGTGTTATAGAACACACATTATAAGCAGACCGCTATATTGTAACGCGTCAGATAAAATGCACACCTGCACACACATTTCCTCAGACACACTTGTTAACAGCTTCCTAAAGTCTCACAAACACTGGACCATTTTCTTTTCCTCTCCCACAGTGCACCATTTCAAAAGTGTAGAATAGGCAGAACCAAATATTTTTCTCGTTCCAGGCGTGAAAAGTACACAGGGCATATCTTTTTACGGTCCTCTTAAAAAACCCACGGTAATATGATGCTATTTCTTCATTCCGTCACGCTGTCTGAGTTTTCTTTTCTTTAATTCCTTTTTGGTCTTTCACCATTTGAGCACAATAGGACAAGACCGGACCAAAACAAACTCAAAGCAAGGCATGCCTGTGTCTGCCTGGAAGTTCGGACAAGGATGAGCAAGTAAGAAAAGTTTACAGAAAAAGAGAGAGAGGGAGTCTGGATTCTGCTTTTTTTCTTTCTGACCAGACGGATGAATGAGTCTTGAGCGGTTTTGATTCACATCCTATTTGTGACACCAGTTTGATGTTTGACAGAGATCTGAACTCTTCATCTCAAACCTGCAGAACCACCACAGCACTGCAGACATCCAAAGCAGAGATTCTCACAGTGTTTAACATTGCTGAGCCTCTCTGTTCCTCTCAGTGCTGGCAGTGCTGGTTTGAATCCAGAGGGGTTTTACATCTTGAAAAGAAAAAGAATAATCTCACAGCTGCCATGCAACCCCGCCATGCAAGTATTTACAGCTAGGAGCAAGAATATTCAAAGGGATCCAGAACAAGTTGTTTTGAATAAGTTTATGCTTTCATGTTCGGTTTGCTTAGTTGATGGAACAAAGATCAGATGAGTTGGTCAGTTTCGCCCTGGGTTCCCAATTTCTGTGTGACAGTCAAAGTTAATCCCTCGGCAATGAGCTCGGTGGGAGCTGAAATAACGAGTGACCAGAATTAGATTTTGCGCAACGTGCCCCATCTTGATTGACACATTCTACAATCAAATCAAAGTGCTGACAGCTGGGACTGATTTCCCACAACTGTTGCGGTTTAGGGACAGAAAACCGAACGAATGGGATAGCAAAATACAGAGAAACACAGTAAAAGAGAGACAGAGCTTGAAATAAGGGTAAAGAATGAGACTTCTTCTTGACGTCACATGAGATTATTATTTGGAGCTTGGGTGCTATTTGTTTTCTATTAGTCTGACTGTTGTCATTTTTGACTGGGAAGGTTGACTGAAAAGTAGGAAATTGAACTGCACCACAGAGATGCTCAGATATAGTTTTTATAGTCTACAGCAGCTACAGTTTGCAAGCCGGCAAGCGGGTGGTTTTATCATGGTGATGATGTCATCATTTGTTTAACATGAAATTATTTTTACAGCTTCAGATCCCAGAAGTAGAAGCTTAGATGAAGCAACTCATGACAGCTTCAAACAACTTTTTTTGGCCTCTTGTGGACAGCACAACCAACTATGACACTGACCTGATAAGGTGTATTTGATGATCATGTTTTCTTACACATCCGGCAGACACAGAAAAACGCGTCTCTGGTCCCGATTAATGATTAAAGTCCAACATCCACCCTCCTTTTAGCCCTATTTGTGATCTCCACCGACACCTGAGGGAAATATGTGACTCTTAGGCTGCTAAATGCTCCACTATGTCTGTTTGCTGTTTGGTGCTGTGCAGGTAGTGTACAGTAGGTTTATCAGAGCTTTTTTTCACTAAAAACAGCTGCCTGCTGTAGCTTATGTGAAAGTGGTTAGAGTGAGTCAAAACATTAAAGTTGCGGGCCACAAAAACCACAACAATGAGCTGGAATATGCTAAAACGCTCTTTATGCTGAGTGGAATGCAGAGTTGGATGATAATTGACTGGGTTCATCATCATGAGTGACCCCTTTCACATTTTACATGCGCGTCTGACCCATTGTTAATCTAAAGAACTATCATAAGGCTTGAGTTTGGCTGTAGGTCGCCTCTAAAGACAAATGGCCACACTCTCAGGCAGGACATAAAGCCTCTGCCTCGCTGCGTCACACTGCCTTCATGATCTCCCTCCAAGATTTCTGCATATTTTGTGTCTCTGAAGTCTCGACATGGTGAATCGTACAAATGGGGATAACAGCTCACAATTTTGGACAGTCTCTTCTTGAAGGTCTTCATTGTATTGCACTCCTTCGCACACATAAGAAAAAGTGATGGTTGCACATATGACATGTATGCTGACATTTCTGCATGTGTGTCTCGAGTTTTTCGTATCCATCTAACGACAGATGATGTCCCGCGTTGTTTATATTCCTTTGAGGCAAACTAAATTATGATTTTAGACTGAATAAATGTGACTTTACTTGACTAATAAAGTAGTTGTCTAAAGAATGAGAAAAGACAGCCTGACATGCAGTTTGTTTGAAGCACACTGAGGCCCTCGCTCTGACACATATGATTCCAATAAAGGTCAAAGTTTAAAGTTGGCTCAATCACTGTTGATTTGAACCCAGCGATGAGGTTGTGGTCTACTTGTATCTTAGATTTGCTGTGCCTTCTTTCAAAGGCTCTTTTCTAAGTAGAAAGATGAAGTTTTTAGACTTTTTTTTAATAATGTATTATGTCTGCAGAAACCTTTAAAAAGAGTGGCGAAGAAAACTGCGGCTGTAAACGGAGAAACGTGATGAGTGTGAAGAATGATGAAAAGGGGGGATACAGCGTTAACTCCAAAACATCTACATACTTTCATAACCTGCATGAGACCCATCTTTGCTTCTCCCTCTCTAAAGCCCTTGGTGGAGTTTCATTAAAGTATGCTTTTAAGTTAATGCAAGATCTTATCGTGCATCTCCACTCACTCAGCTCAGATCCTCTCTCTGCCTCTCTCGCTTCATTTGTTATCACTTCTAATCTTCCTCTTCCTTCCACTATTTCCCACTGCCTCGCTCAATCCACCCTCACCCCCTCTCACACTCACCTTTCCTCACCGCCCCCCCCCCACTGTCCGTTGTTCTCTGTCTGATTTACTCAGCCTGCTTCAAGGCACTCATTATCTACTTGAAGTTATGGAGTTCCTTAAAAGGCAGAAATAGAAGAAGGGCAAGAGGAGAGGAGTTATTCTTGAGGCCTGAGACACTAAGACCTAAACCCTTCCCTCCAATCCATCTTTTGCTTTGTCTTTTGCACTCATCCTTCCGTCCACAGTTTGTGTTACACCAGTAGCCCTGTTTCTTTCTCTGCTTGCCTTGTTCATGTTTTCTTTCCCTGGCTCATCCATCATGTGCTGTCGCCGGCGGTCGTGACGCTGTCGTGTAATTATCTCATATTTATGCGAATATGCTTGTCCTGTACTAGTGCTGCCTCAGTTTTATGCGCACTCAGGGTTCCTTTGACTCCATGCCCCTGGCTTAAAAGCTTCATGTCATAATTCAAGCCAGAGGGAGACGTTTGATTGGCCCACAGGCCCAACGGCACAGCAGGATCCCTTTGATATTACACCGCTCTCAGTAGTGGCTGTCGTTTTCAGACAGCAGGAGTCCACGTGGAAGAGAAAACGATGAATGTGCTAATTACTTTTAGGCACCTACTCGCCTCACGGGGTTCAAATGCACCATAAGCAATTTGGAGGATACATTTTATTATTGGTCTTTCAGTACTTTGCAAACATACAGTTTCAATTTGAGGAGCCACGGTGGGAGTCTAACCCCCTAACCACAGCACGGCTGGTGCCATGCTCTGCCCATTGAGCTGCAGAGCAGGAGCGTGCAGAGAAACAGCAGGGAGGGTAATCACGGCCTACACTCAATGCCCGAAGGCCCAAATGCCCCTCGAAAGTATAACTCAGGCCACGTTCAACCTGGACTCCATTTTTAACATCTTTTTTCAATTCTGACCAAAGTCTTATTTGGTTATAATAAATCTCTGGACATCTTTCTTGCCAGCATGCCTGGCTCCACGCTCCGAAAAACAGGCTCAGAGACTCCCAGGGCCTGCTTGATGTGTAATGATGGATATTGCAAAAAGGTTTGGAGTCAAACAAAAGACTCAATTTTCTTCACTTTCTGTGTAATGAAACATAAACTCTCATGCAGCTATTGTGGACATTTTCCCATTTTTCAAGAGAATAAAACCATTTTTGGAGATTGGCTGAGGTTTGTCTTTGCAGCAGCTGCCTGACATCTTACGGCCAGCGCTACAACTTCTGTGCTCCACTACTGACTGCAACCCTGCGAAGCCAAAGTTGTTGTTTTTTTCCCTCTTTCCCACATGGCATTGGTTTTCTACCATTGGCATTTTAAGACCTCTTACATCATTCTACATTAGTACACACCAAGTTTGTATTTCATTTGAAAAGTGGAAGCTACAAAGCTAAGTTAACTAGCGTCCACTTTGCCAGCTCCCACTAGTGTCCTAGTTAGCCTAAATCCCACGAGACATTACTTTTCTTTCATGTTATTGCAACACCTGCTGAGTGCCATTGTCAAGCTCCTGCACACTAAGTGTTGTGTTCGACCTATATAATGGAGGGGGTCTTAGCTGTCTCTCTTTCATGTGGTGATGGTAAAACTTAGAGCACGAGGTAGCCTTTTAACCTCAGCACTGGGTTACACCCACTGCCAACTTCATAGTCACATCAAATAGAAATGAGACACTTTTGTTGCTTTATAATTTGCTCATTTTATATTTTAATTAGCTGCTAATATTTTCTTTAATTTTCTGGCAGGAGTTTGCAGCCATGTTGCCAGTCATTTGTTATGTTTTTAGATTGACAGATTGAGGTTTTTTCCTACTGAGCTACTCGTAGTTATGATATAAATGACATGACGTGAACACGAGTCAACCTTAATTTCCTGTGTGGCTGTTGGAGATAAAGTCATATGACCACCTACATGGAGACTGTGCCAATACATTACCTGTAGCAACTCAAGAATGAAAAATTAGTTTAAATTAATTTTAATTTCAGTTTGACGTCTCAAAACTCAACTCAAAACAACTTTATTAATTCCACTGTAATTCATTTGGGGCAGTTTTACACACAGAGAAACACAGGAAACATACAAACACAAGGATAAATGATACAAGGGAGCTAAACGTGGAAGAGTCAGTAAATAGTTGATAAATAAACTACAAAAGGACAAGATAAAAAAATAGTTAAAAAAGCCAGATGAGACCAGATAAAAAACAGATAAAAAAACATACACCAACAGTGGTTTAAAAACAAGACTACAGAGCATTAAGTAATCAGATTGCAGAGGGAATGAATGATTTAGAGTATCTGTTGGTTTTACAACACCGCCCTGATGGCAACAGAGAAAATTTACTTGCCAGGATGTATCCAGAAAAGGCCAAAATACTTACGTTTATCGGAGGTCTGTTCCTCATTGCAGTTTTTCATGTTATCTTAGCCATTATTTTGCCAATATGATGTAATGTGAAGGCGTGTAATTGTGTGCTGGAAACACATACTGTTGTGCTTGATTTTTGTTAAATTCATTAATCTTACTGGATTGACAGGCCGAACCCACATAACAAAGATGTATAAAGCTCTGCAGTAAAGATGAGCTAAGAAGAATAATGGGGAATGCTTAAAGACAAGAGTTATACGGCTTCAGGAGGGAACAAGAGGCTGGAACCAAACAAGTGTCAAAAAGACATATTTGTGCTTTGTTTCTTGAGTTGGAGAGCGCTGGATTACATTAAGGAGAAAGTTCCTCCTCCAAATCTTGCCATGGGGTAAATAAGCACACTGGAAACTGTTTTGTTTCAGCCCAGAGTACTGTTTCCTAAATGATTGGCCAGTAGTTAAAGAGGTTAAATAGACCTCTCTTGTAAAAAGTGGCACCATGCTGTTTTTATAGGCCTCTGTTGCCCTCCTGTGGTGAACAGTAAGCGTTACCATTAGCGGTTCATGACGTCTCAGGAGCTGAAAGTGTGTTTGACCACCTGTGTGTAGTTTTGAGCTGAGAAGAATGATGTGTTATGTCCTCCTGCTAATGGAATCACGGGATTAGATATGTTTTATGTTTCAGGTACCGTGAGACTCACCCGCTCCCCTGCCAACCCACCAACCGTCCCCGCATTAATGAAAATTAAGACCACATTGAGTTTGAGTGTGCAACTGTGTGTGTGTGTATGTGTGTGTGTGTGTGTGTGTGTGTGTGTGCATTCACTGATTGCTGTCTGGATCTGATTTAAGTAGAAACAGATTGAAGAATGATAATTAGCTCTAATAAGATGGAATTTCCCTAACTATGTCAAACAGCAGCCGCATCACAGGGCTGCTTTAAAAGGGGCTTCAGGTCAATTGGAACCACACACACCTACACACACACACACACACACACACACATAAGCACAGGCCTATGATAGCTCTTTCTGCTACTAATCAGATTAAAAATGTTTTTGAATCAACAAATAATACGGGTTCTGTAACATATCTCATGCATGCTGGATGTAAACCAGTGTAGAAGGATTTAGTGGCAGTAGTTGCTGATTGCAACGCCCTCGTTTCACCCTCTCCTTCCTAGTGTGAAGAAAACGTGTTAAAAACACACATAAAGTATGGAGCCAGTGTTTAGTTTATCTGTTCTGGAAACAAGGTGGTGCAACATGGTAAGGTAACAAACACAAAACAATTCTTATACTCAGGTGATTAAATACTAACCTGAGGCAATAGTTTGACATTTTGGGATATACCATAATACTTATTCACTTTATGGTCAAGAGTTAGATGAGAAGATATATTTTTTTTTCTGTTTGTACAGTGAATATGAAGCAGCTGTTTTTTGTCCAGAGTAAACAAACATGATACAGTGTATTAATTTGTGAGGTGGACTGTTTGACCTTCAAACAGAGCTAACTGTTTCCCCGTGTGCTGCATGCTGCAGCATTACATTTAGAGGAATAGTTAAATACTTTTGCTTTTTCGTTTCAGACAGAAAGTTAGATGATACGAATGATACCAGTTTTATTTGTGTGTCTGTGTGTGTGTGTGTACAGTGAATATAAAAACTATAGTGGGCAGCTGGTTAGTTTAGCCTAGCACAAAGACTGGGAGCAGGGAGAAACATCTAGGTTGTCATAGGTAGTTATTGCTCAGTCAATAAATGATCACATAACCCCTCGAAATATAGGAATTTCTATTTTTACACTTTGGCTTCCAAAGTGTTAATCAATAATCTTAAGAGACATTTAGACAGGTCCAGACTAGCTGCTTCCCCTTGTTTCCAGTCAATATGCTTTACCTAAGACATGAACACACGACAGCCATAATTATTTAAATATATCTTACTGATAGTGAAAATGGCAAGAACATTCTGGAACTGTAATAATATAACCACATATAACCATTGCAACCATCAGACACTGTCCTTATTTACTGACACATCCTCCTCCTTCCTCATCGTGGAAGATCTGACCAACGGCCTATTGAATAGTCGTCTTGCTGCCATAACCTCTAAGCGATTTGAGGTTCAGTATCTTGCCCAAGGACACTTCAACATGCAGACTGGAGGAGCTGGGGTTCAAACGGCCAATCATCTGATTAGTAGACGACCCGCTCTACCTCCTGAGCCGCAGCCACCCCCGTTTGATCATAGAAAAATTGGTAGCACCTCTGCAAAAGTATAAAATTTTAAAATATTCTCATTTTTGCATAATTTTTGGGTCACTTTAGGAAAAGAGATCAAATTTCAGGTTAAAAGAATGACATATAGGATATTTGTACTGCTGTCAAATGTCAAAACGGAACAATTTTGACCAGAACAGAATGTAAAAGTTAAACAAGCGTTTTTCTCAAATTGTGGAACGCCCCCTTTTAAATTCACGTTCCCATTTTCTCACATTGAAATTTATCACATCAGTGGGAGAAAATATTCGATTTGGTGCCTCTTTTAAAAATTTTTAGTGCATAGTTTTGTTCTTCAACTCTTTCGCAACAGTGGCAGTTATCATGTCTGATTTGGAAACCTGCCTGTTACACACCTGAGAGACAACCCTAACCACGAGAGAATAGCCATCAGCACACAGGTTTGAGAACCATGTCACGTCATGATCAAAACAATCATTCAACATCTCCAGAGGGATGATGTTGACGCCTGTCAGTCTGGATGTTGTTCCAAAGTCTTTCCAAAAAGCTCCAGGACTCCATTGAATCCCAGCCAGCTACATACCGTACAAGTGGAGAAACTCAGGGACAGAAGTGAATCTTCCAAGAAGTCATCGTCCTGCCAAAATCTGTCCAAGAGCAAAGTACGAAAATCACACAGGAAGTCAAAAAGTTTCAACATCCAGAGGTCTTGCAGGCTTCTTTTGTCCTTGGCTTCAGTCAGCGTTCATGAGTCCACCATCAAAAAGAAGCTGGAGAAAAATGAGATTCATGGAAAAGAACCAAGACTGAAACCACTGCGCATGAAGAAGAAAAATGAACACTTGTCTGAAGGTTGCCAAAAAGCACCTAGGCAATCCTTAAGAGTGAAAACTTTTTGGCAAACACACGTACAGTAGGCGTCATAACAAAATCCCTGCTGTTTATGACACAGAGGAAAATGGTACATTCATATTAAGATGTGTGTTCATAGTCAAACATAGTATTAGTCACGGTATTGTTGTTTCTGCATTGTCAGTGCACCTGGATTCATCAGGCTTTGATTAAGCTTCTCAGAAAGTCTGCAGACGACCGTATCAAACCACAAGTTTCGGAAGAGATCTGGATACTTTATTTGCTCAGTTATATTTGTTCATTGTTGTCAGGACTGATGTTTTTCATTCAAGCAATTAAAAAAAAGCAAAAGCATTTGCAATCAGTTGGCAAGCTACAGCAGAAACCCACCACAGCTCATGAGCTAATGGGACCTTTTTAACAGCAGACTTTCTTTTTACAGGTGTTACTAATAACATTAACAATGGCTCTGTTCTTTCCAAGTGTCCCAGAAAGTCATGACAGTGTGACAGTGAGCCAGCATGAACAAAGGACCTCTTCATGCAAGATATTTTGGCGTCTCAGAGCAGAAAAATGCCACATTGATGTCATATTGGAGACTCTAAATTTTTCTGAAAGCTCCGATAGATCTGACTTGGCACTCACTTATATGGAACTGCCAGAAAACTAAACAAATATGGAGGCCTCACATCAGCCAAAGTTCAATGTAATTAAACTCAAATTTAATAAATATGATGTTATATTATGAGTGTGAAGGATTCTTAATCCTCGCATCACCACCATCACACCAGCTCTGTAATCATACACCCATCTTGACGATGCTCACGTCGTTAACATGAAATCTTTCCCATCTCTAACATCTATACATGATGTCACCTTTGCTCTTCCTGCTTTGACAAGTCAGAATGTCTGCTGTGAAAAACACCATACTATATTCACTGAAATGTTGGAAAACAATAACAAGAACTTTAAAACCACAAATGTCTCTTGGGTTGAATCAGTTCTGTAGGTCAAAGTACCTCACAGAGAGGAATGCATGTGAGAGGGATCAATTTCTAAGTGTTTGGCTGCAAGAGCTCTTTATAAATGTGACAAATACTTTCTGAGTTTCAGGGGGTTTGAGTTATTTCCCAAAATATTTTTTTTAACCTCTGTCTAAAAAGTTTGACTTCAAACTGAAAATCGTCTCTCACACATGATTCATGACTCTCGTCTTTCACCGTGCAATTGGTTTTCAACAACCCATTCAACCGTAACACACTGTAAATCTTTATGCAAAGCAGCTCCTTTTCTCAGGTTTCATGATTTGTATGAGAAACATCTGACAGAAAATGAGAATAACAATGACTTTAAAGCCACGGGAAACTCAAATCCACAGTAGTGCTTTAACTTTTAACGTTTTAGGTACATAATAATAGCTAATGATTTGAGTTTCAATGATCAGGTAAATGGTGTCTGTCATTCCCACTCTACGTTCCGTATGCCTGTTTTTGTAACTTTTAACTTTGTGCTCCGGGTACGATAATATTTTATGCCAATGAGTCACACCAACCATTTTACAGATTTTGGTGAAAATAGATGATGTTTGATGGAGAAAATGTTTTCTGGCTTTCCCTCTGATGTCCTCTGCTTGCTCTGCTACTCTTCACGGAGTTTCCTGATGGACAGTGAAGTAAACTGTTGCTAACTGTAGCTGCTGTTAGATCAGTTTGTTAGCTGGGCTGCCCGGACTATGAGTTCAGAGTACTTGGGAGTGTTGGTGTTTGTACCGCAAGTGTTTTGGACCAGCAGAAAGAGGTTTGGCCAGTGCAGCCAGTGTAGAACTGGAGCTGGGCAAGCAGTCAGTGTAACCTCAACAGCTTCTATGGACATAAACCCACACCCACACAGGTCTTGAGAAACTTTTTTCTTCACTTAGCTGTGACATTGATAGAGCTCACAGTTTGGTAGATGAAAAATAGAGAAATTAGAGTCCTGTCACAGTCTGCATGTAAATCTATCTCTGAATCAGTCAAAACATGCTGTCTATACAGTCCGTCTTCACAGTTAAAGTCAGATATCCTCATTCAACTCATTACACGCTGTACTGTTTGTCCAAAGTTTGTCTGTCTCTCATGGTGATAAAACAATTTATTTAATCTCTCATAATTAGACGTCCATGGAGAAGAATCAAAGGGTCTTTTCTGTGTCTGTACATGCAGACTACAGAACTGGTTTAATGTGTTATTATAAGAGCGAACTGACTTGTTTGTGTTTGACACCCACAATATACAATCATCCAAACTTTGCTCATTGACAAAGTTAATGACATACAGTATGGCTCCGCTCAGATGCTGTTTTGATGCTGACCTGACCTTTGACCTCCCTGTAACATGGACAAAAATGACCACAAAAACATCACTATGTTTCTGTGAGCAGCCTCTATAATGGATTAAACCTTTACCAAAACAATGTAAATAAAACCACAACATTTTGAATCGTATGTTTTTGATGTTTTAGATGAAAATAAAAGCTGCATTTGAATCAATGTTTCCATGACTTACACAGAGGACCCACATGAAACTGGACATGTTTGCATGTATAACACATATCAGGCAATCATACTGTCACTACATTTCCTTCTCTGTGGATGTTGAGGCAATCCCTCTTTAGTAATGCTGCCTGTCCAGCAGGTGGAGCCCTCCATCAGCAGTCCAACATTTGCATCCTCTGCCAGTTTTCCTTTCTGAGCAAGGTAAAAACCAAAATGGGCGACTCTAAATCCATACTGAAAAACATTTAATAATCTAAAGAAAAAAACTTCATTTCTTGTTATTAATTTTAAAAAGGTGTTGTTTTTTATCTTGTGCACACAAGATAATTTGCTATAAAATCATACACATCTCTAACGACTTCAGATGCAGACAGCCATGATATAATGGAGAGGACTCAGCTAATCAAGTTTTATTTTAACCTCTGAATGTCATATCATGAGAGGAAGGAGTGTTTGATGGAGGTTTTAAAAATGATTTGACTGAAATAATTAGCCAAGCCTCACCCACTGACAGTCGGTTTTGTTAATGAATACTATAGAACTATAAAAGTGCAGTGTCGAGCCATCAGTCTGAACTTTTGTTTCTCCATTCTTTCAAATTCTTGAACTCTGTCAATTCAAACTTTTTGCTTAATGGTACAAGCAATTATTTATTTTCGTCTTGATCAAACTGAGTAACATCGCAGTGAAAAGACACACTGTGTGCTCTATTGTGACTTTTTGTACAATGAAAAACAACAAGAAGTGTGATTTTCAAAATTTTAGTTTTAGTTAAATTTTTTAATGTGCGCACAAGTAAAAAAAAAAAAACACCTCTTTAAGGGCTCCGTAATATTTCTTGTACAAATCTAAGTATAAAGATTATTAATGTACGTTAAAAATAGATGTTTAAATATACATAATACAAAATATACATACACAATATACAAACCTATCAAATGTTGAAATTAGTTTTGGCACTCACAGCTGTACAACAGCTGTACAATGTAATGTAATGCAACACTACACATCGCAGCAAGGCCTCATAAAATGACTGTAGAATTGAATCAGTAATCTCTTTGACCATGAAAAACATTGACTTAGCATCTATAACGTCACCCATATGCTTGTGAATTGGTTGTTTTGAAGGCTGGAATTTGGGCGTACTGCTACACTTTTGTAGTTAGCGGAGTCTGACAAAACAAATTTTGGTGAAAGCTGAGAAGCTTGTTTGAGGCTGACAAGAAAAGTGCAACCATCGCCGCTAAGTTTGGCTGAGGTTTGTTTTGCACACAGGCTGCTGCTTCATAAGCAGGACATAAGATTAAATACATACTACTGAGACAATAACTCAGGGGAAAATGTATTGACTTGCTATTTTAATATTAAATATTTATCTTGTTGAATTTGGTCCTAAAGATCTTTTGAGGCCAACAGAAAGCACAAAGTGGTAACAGACTTCTGCATCACCTAATATTTTATTTTTCACTAGTTTATGCACTTGTAATAACCCTGAGGCTCAGGTATGTCTTGCCTTTAGCGCTCAGCTGCTTGTTGCAGACAGTTTCAACAGTCTCAGTTTCACAAAGATATTAATTAATCGAGAGCTGATGTTGTGTAATACTGCAGAGGTGTTTCTGCATTGTGTCCACTCTGTGTATAATCACCCAGCTACATAATTCAATCAGACTTCCCCTACTGTGAGGTAAGTAAAGTAGGACATTGCCAACCAACCAGACTGTACTGACGTAACTTCTGTTCTCCAGAACATTGCAGTTTGCAGGTGGGGCTAAAGGTGACATTTCCAGGTGTCCACAGCTGGAGAGAGCTCACTGAAATTCCAACAGGATTATTTGATTAAGAAACTGGGGGCCTAGAGTTCCCAGATTTGCCCCTGCAGCTGGAGCAAATGTTTCATGAGTCAAGACCGACTGTACAGCTCGAACTGTCAGGTGCAAACATTGGCAAATTGCTATATGTTTGAAGTGGAAAACTGTACAGTTTCCTGTAGAGCCCAGCAGGGCACAGATTTGTGTGGTGAGCACTGTGAATAAGCAGGACGAATGCTTTTGTATTGAAACCAGAATTACTTGAGCTCAGCAGTCAAAAGAAAGTAATAAAGATGGAAGCTGAATGTTCATACAGGAAGGTTAAGCTGATATAAGCTGATGATTTATTATTATATGAAATGACTTCTCTGCTTGTAGCTTCTCTTTGAAGAGCATCATTTTCAGTCTAAGCTATTTGATACTTTAGTTTGAATGACTTCAATTAAATGTGTGTCTTTCATTAGCTAGAACAGTGTCTTAAGATGTAATGCCCAAATAAACATTACGGTCTACTTGCAATGAAGGCGTATTGCCTTACAAGCCATCCACTGGATTCACAACATGAATACAACTTACAACTTACAACAGTAAGTTTGGACAAAGTTAGTCACAGTTTAATAAAGTTTATATTAAAACCAGTAAAGTGAAGATGAGGATAAGCAGAGCGTGATGGCAGAATGAGGCAGATAGCGTGAGCAGATCCGTGAGTCGGTGGATGGTGTGGCGTGGCCAGAAACAGGTAACATGAATATCAGTGGAGAACCTGAACACAGGGGAACACATGATCAATCATGAGTCCAAAAACACAAGGAAATAACACAGACTACAGTGTTAGGTGTTAGTCCATTGACTTTCTATGCAAACGTGCTGCCTCTTTACTTCATGGTCTGTCTGGACACTTAGTAAATGTGTGTGGTCAATTGAAATCTTAAGTTAAAGATCGTTTGTAGAGTTTTTAACCACTAGCAGCACTATGGAGCAATGCTTTTATGAATGGCAGTGGGAAAATTACCGTTTTTGTCCACAGGGGCCACCAGAATGAAAGTTCATGGTTTCCTCTTTAAGTTTGTAAGATTTAGAGGCTCTATGTACAGAATATGTATGAAAGTAAATATGATATGTTTAATTATGCTTTCATTAGTGTATAATCATCTGAAAATAAAAATCATATGCTTTCGCTACCTGAGAATAAACCTTTTATATCTGCATATATATCCTCCATGTTGAACTGCCATTTTTCTATCCCGAACAAACAAAGTTAACACTCACTCTAGTTAGGGCTTTTGAGTTTTCTACACCTTTGGTGGCCACTGTAGGTTCTCCTTCATGCTAGGAAGGAGAGGGTTGAGGGGAGAAGATATAAAGGGGTTACAATCGGCAACTATGCCACCTGCACACTGATCCTTTAAGCTAGTAAAAAGATAAAGGTCTCACTTTAAAGCATGTTTGTAGAAGCAGAGTTTTTCAGGGTTTTAAAGAGAAAACAGTAGCTGATCTCTGTGCCTGCAGGCCTGATGTGCCATGAAACACAGCAATGCCCTTTACATAGAGAGGAAAAAGAATGTGGATTTAAATGTGTACAATCTTATGATGAAGGAAGTTCATTAAACAAGTTTCTCTGCCCTTCAAGGATACACACAATTTGATTTAGTGTTCAACAGTGAATGTAAAACTACAAAGGGCAACTTTAAATGTTAAAATTTCATTTCCCTGCTGAAAGCTGTGATGTACTCCTGTTATCACATCTCATCTCAGTATCTTGTGTCTTTCTGTAAAGTGCACCGCTGAACTAATTTGCATTGGTACACAGAAATGAAATGTTTTTCCTGCTTCATAGCTTTTGTAACAGCAGAGAGGTTTGTCTCTGTCAGTAAATATGTAAACCATCAACATACAGCATATAGAGCATCAACAGATGAGGAAATACTTGAGATATACTTAAAATAGAATAGATGAAATAAAGTTATTTACACTTTTCAAATATACAGATATGTATGTTGGATCATTTGTATCATGCACATATATATCTAACAGTAAATATAATAACACTGGAGTGTAAATTTTATTTTCCTTTAAATTTAAATCAAATTCGTGTTTCGCATGTGGCTCTTATCCCCCTCTGTAGAAGACATTTGACCTGTGGGAGTGGCAAATAAAAAGGCAGCAGAGAGGCACGGTGGTGGTGTTGTAGAGAAAGAGGGAGGGAAATAGAAGTCAAATTAGGAGAAAAAAAAGGTGGAGTTTTTAGTTTCAGTCATGAAGGAAGAGAAGCGTGTAGTGTAAGGGGACAAGCACAAAACCCACCAGACAGAAAGGGAGCAGAGGAAGGAAAATATTTAATTTGACAATATCAAAGAGAACAAAAAAACATCTTTAGTCATCTTTTTATTTTTTTTTACTCACTGAGCAACAACAACAACAACAAAAAGAAACATTTCAAACGTTTTTTCCTCTCTGAGAAGACATACAACTCAAGTAAGTAAATAGGTTTTCCCTTTGAATGCTCACTCTCACTCTGTGTCTGAATACGTGTAGTATTAACTCTTATAACATGATGTGACGACAATGACGCGCCAGCAGGACTAACCGGCTGCAGATACTCACACGTGGCATGAAACTGACTCCTGACAACTTCTACTTTTTATTTACTAAAAATACAGAGTGTAAACAGTGTGTGTTAAACCTAGGGGAAATGTGTAATGTGTGGGGGGAAAAGGCTTAAAGTCTGGGCGTTCACAGAGAGACTTAAAGTATCACAAACCTCAAAATGAGCGCGATGTTTAGGAAGTGACCGCTCATGCTTTCACAGTTGTTTCTGTGTTAAACCTTCATTGAGCGGTAAATTCCGTCATTGTGTCCATTTAAAACTGTGAACACATTGTTATAATGAGACAAACATGATATATTGAACCATTATTTTAATGTTATTACCGTTTTACGCACACTCTGAGGTCGTAGACACGTTGGGGTTAGTCAGATAAAGACTTTGTTGCCTTTGTTGCCTTCAGGGACACCCCTTAAAGTCAGAATCAACTCTGTGCAGTGGCCTACATTGAGAAAAAGTAACCAAAATTGTATTATAAATTAGGTTTACATTTATTTTCGTTACTAATTTAAATATTATTCAAGTAAATAGAGAGTTGACATTTACATTTTTATTTCTGACCCAAACCCAAACATTCAATTTACAGTCATCCAAAACACAGAAAAATCATCACATTTGAGAAGCAGGGACTTTAAAATGTGTTTGTGCTTCTCAATCACTAACTTAAATGATTAATAATTAACATATTGATTAACTGATGACCAATTAATACAGCTCTTTTGCTACTCAGTAGTGATTTCATGCTTCTCTCTGGCTCCTTCACTGTGTCACATGTAGGCAGGTGACCAAGTAACCACTTTTTGGGGTTGTTTGTGCTTTTAAACTCCCAATTCTGACATTTTGGACAGCACTTGGATGCAGCAGCAGCAGCAGCAGACTTGCTCCAGGACGGGTCTGTTCAGCGGCCTTCCCTCTGTGCCGGTAACCAGACCCATGGCTGAGGTCATGCCCACGCAGAGACAGCTGCAGGCCGGTCGGGCAGCCTCGGGGGTTGTGTGTTTTAGGGCTCCTCGGGGGGAACAGAGGAGGCTCCTAGAGCGCGTGGTTTATTTTCTTGGAAAGTTGTGAGGATAAAGAGTTTGCCCTGCGATCCTTTATGTCCTGCAGAGGTTGATAAACACGGCTGGTCAAGGTCAGAAACATCCCCGCGGGGAAAAAAGAGCAGCCCTGGATGGGAGCAGCAACAGATAGACTTGAAAGAAAAGCAGCACACGTGATGAATTAAACACGTCAACTTAAATGTTTAATACAGAAACATCAGGAAATGTTTGTTGTCATGATAATCATAAAGACTATATAACAATATAACGCCTCCTCCCCTATAAATACCCAAACTCCTCATGACCTTAACAGTGGAGTTAGGCATGGCAACATTGCATCATTCAGCTCAGGTATTTCAGGAAGCAGCTTCCTAATATGGCGTTCCTCACTTCCACTTCATCTGCTCTCCCTGCACACACACACACACTTCACAGTGTCATGACAAAGGCTAACAACTACCTGCCAATCTTAAGAACATGTTGCCTTTTTGTGTTTTAGCTTGTTTGCAAGTCTTTGTTGTATGTTGATTTTCCCACGTCAGAGCAACGGGAGCCACTCCTCGTCATCACCAAGTGTTTGTAGTGTAGTAATTATCATCGGCTCTTCTATCGTTTCAGCATTCCAGTTGTCTCAGTAATCGCCGCAGAACAAAAGTGGCGGGAAACAAAGAGGAAGTGTGTGTGATGAGAAAAAAGCTTGTGTGTTTTGCATTAGTCGCACATGGTCACCTGAGCTCAAACATACACTGACATGCAACTGATACCTGTCTTACTTACAAATACACACACACACACACACACACAGGCTGTTTCCATGATACCAAGTAGCCATGACTCTGTGTCGCATTTACAACAGTGTCTCCTGAGCTATGACTACACACACTGTGAATGTGATGTGTGTGTTGATTGTGTGTTGCAGCCACAGCACCGTAAATCCAATCCATGTGACAGTAGTCTCTATACTTAGGCCTTTAAAGGACTCTTGTCTGTTGCTGTCTGAAAGGTTGTTCTGTCTGTCCGACTTGCTGACATAACACGTAAACAAATACTTTATAATTTCAACGTCCTGGTTTCTACATTGTGGACATTACTGAGACTAGTTTGTCCAAACAAAGACACAAGACTCTGTCTCTTTGTTGGTCAAACAGAAGAAGCATGGAGAGGATTAACAGTGCTCAAAGTGAAGAAACAGCACATTCAGCACATAAATGAGGATTTACACCTGAGCTTAAAAGAGCAGTGAAAGCCTGATTAGATGTGCCAGCTCTTTTAATTAAAGTAACCAATTAAAATGTTCGCGTTTCTGCTGTTGTGACCCCCAGCCTTTAAAGTGGTGGACTTTAATGTTATTAAAGCGTACAGTTAATGCACTAATGCTGACAGGACTGCGCAGTTGAGATACAGATATCAAGATATTGAATCAAGATGTCAGGATCACTTTTCTGTACTTCTTAGATCAGCATCTTTGCTGGTTTTGACCAGCTTGGAAATATGCTGTTGTCAGCTAGCAGCGGTAATTCAGACTCCAATGTTTGTCTTTGGCTTGTTTTGCCACTTTGGATGTCTTGTTGCAATTTGTTAGAGTTATAAAACACGAACACCAAATACTTTTTCCACTGTGCTACTCACATATGTATAAATTTAAAAATGTGTAACTTGTTTGTACTCTGAGCTAGGAAAACTTGTCTGCGTCATACTCTCCGAACCAGAAATCATACGTAAAGGTTATATTTTGACATTAACTATGCAGTGATGATCTGTGACTTCCCACATCTTCCCACAGAAAACCCACATCTTGATTATAGATACAAGAAGGGTGTATGTTAACTCATGATACACCGGATGTGTGTGTTTATTTCAGGTTGTGTGTTTATTTTAATAAGCAGCTATGATAGATGTGATATGAAATATCTGAAGAGGAGAACCTTGAACATGGTGAAATAGCCGTAATTTATTTACTTTAATACAACATGTGTTCAGTTTGATTTAATTGACAACTGAGACAAACTAGTCCTATCATTCAGAAATTAGCAAGTCATTTATTATGTCATTAAAGTCACAATTTAAGCAAAAACTCCTTCCAGCTTCTCTAATGTGAGAATTTACTGCTTTTCTTAATCTTAAATTACAGTAAATTCAATATTTTAATGTTTTGAGTTGTTGGTTGGACAAAACGCGTCATTTGATGAAGTTCTTCTCTCTTCTAGTATTTTATATCAAACAATGAATTGACAAAATAGTCACCAGATTAATCAGTTCAAACAATGGTTAGTTGTCAGTTATAGTCTGATTATAGACACACTCAGCCAACAGCTTATCCTGTTTACTGTCTGTAGTCTTTGTCGATTTATTTAACAGGTTAATTTGTGGCTCATAAATTTAAAAGAGAGTGAATCGGGCTTTGCTCTGTTGCTGAGTGTGTGTGTGTGTGTGTGTGTGCACGCGCACTCAAGGGTTTTTCAGCATGGGGTGTCAGTTACATAGAAATCCCCCCTTTTCACACTCTATTCAGCACAAAGGCAGTTCAGCGGGCTATGGATAATCCCATTACATGCACGCTTCATGAGCACAGAGCACAGAGACAAATCTGTCCCATTAGATCCTCTATATGCCTTCCCATACAACACACACACACACACACAAACATACACACACACCCACACACACATACACCCTCATGAGATGCCCTCATTATAAACTACTAGAAAGTGTTTCCTGTTTGAGGCCTTGCCTGCGGAGCCCCTGCCCCCTCCTGCCTCTCCTCAAATCGAGTGGCTGAGACTTCTCCTCCCTCTGTTCCACTTCTTCTCTGGTTTGCTGCCAAATGGAATAGCTTGGTTATATTTGGACCTTGCCTAAACATTTTCCAGATGTGCGCGAGCCTGTCAGGATGGTCGTGACTGTATTCTGTGTGTCACAGGTTATATTGACCGGTGAACTGTCCTGTGTGACCTGTATGTAACTTATGCGTGTGTGTACTTTCCAGGTGGTCATGACTTTGTTTGGACAGTTACGTCACAAGTTTGATTGTGTGTGTTGTTGTGTACATAAGAGCTGCATCACCAGTCATTTTGTGATCCATTAGTCCCAGTGAGATAAACCCAAAGCCCAAACTGTGGTTACATGCTGTTCAAAGACTCCTTAAATCCAGCTTTCAGATGGAAATGTCTCCCTTTAAAGATGGTATCCCAATTTCCAGAACAAAAGGACGCTGAGTGCTCTGCATTGTTTCCTCTGTTCAAAATCAAGGGTGAAGTAGCTGCGATGTTGACAGCACAGTGGGAGGATTTCTGAGGACAATGAAGTGCAAGGTGTCAGGTGCCAAACTGGGATTTACAAAACAATGACTGGTCACATCTGCATTCATTAGGCAAACTTAGAGAAAAATGTCCTGTCTCGAGGGACTCCATCAGGTCACCCCGGTGAAGTAAACATAATGAAATATCAATAGGGTGCCTTTCGTAAAGGCCATCTATTGATATGTTTCTGTTCTGGGGATTAATATGTGAAACTTCTTACACACACAGATATCCAACTTTATATATAAACTTTTTTCAATTTTAAGTTTTTAAAGAGTGATCAGTCATTTAGTCACAAACTAATCTAACTCGTCATTAATCTCTGAGTTTGTATTGAAGCTGCATCGATTTGTCAATAAGTTTTAAAATGTCTGAAGATGTTATTTTGACCTCCGGGAACTTGTGATGGACATTTTTCACAATTAACTAACAGTAATCCACCTAAAGACTGGCATCTAGGTACTTCCCTGAAGTCCAAAGATATTCAGTCTCTGTCATACAAAGACTATTTGATTAAGTGGTTAATTATTTGATGATGATAATAAGACCGCATGTCAGTCATTTTAATTATGTTTTTCTCTTCTCTCTGTCACTATCCCTCCCTCCTTCTCGTCGCTCCTCTATCACAGAGCAGCAGCGATGGCGCCTTCTCTCCTCCAGGCCTACAGGAGGCGCTGGTGGATGGCAGTGACGGCGGTGATTGAAAACCTGCTGTGTTCGGCTGTGCTGTTGGGCTGGGGCTCCCTTCTCATCATGCTGAAGAGGCAAGGCTTCTACTCCC
The DNA here is from genome assembly GCA_036365135.1 of Miichthys miiuy. Lineage (NCBI taxonomy): Eukaryota > Metazoa > Chordata > Actinopteri > Sciaenidae > Miichthys > Miichthys miiuy. Next base: position 12,749,953 of record CM071611.1, read on the forward strand.
ACCTGTGCTCAGGTAAAACCAGCAGCTCAGCATCACGTAACCAGAATCATTTGTTTCTCTTCAACAACTCAGATGTTCTGTGATGTAATAGGTCTAACTGCCACTATGTAAGACAACATACTGTACACTTATTTGTCAATTAATAGCTTTTTGGCAAACAAAAGGAATATTTGTTTATTCAGACCCTAAAAAACTCTTGAAGGTCCAATGTGTAGGATTTAGTTGCATCTAGTGGTGTAATCGCTGCATTGCAGTCTCCTCACATCACCCCTGCCTTTCTAGTGTAAAGGAGAAACAACACTTCAAAGGCCCTGTGTGGAGTCAGTATTTAGTTTGTCTGTTCTGGGCTACTGTAGAAACATGGTGTTTCAACATGGCAGCCTCCATGGAAGAAGACCCGCTCCCACTGTAGATATAAAAAGCTAATTTTTAAGAAACAAAAACTATAAAATATTCTTATTTTCAGGTGATTATACATGCATGAAAACATAGTTATGAATATTATATTCCATGTGTGCATTATTCTGAAAATAGAGGCCCCCAATCTTACACACTGGACCTTTAAAATATGAAATAAGCCTTTATTCGGTGTAACATCAATAATCAGTAATTATTTTTAATGTTTTTTATATGAACAACAAAACAGAAGGGTTAAGACGTTTTCCAACATTCATGGCTCATGAACCTTAAGTTAGGAAGCAGTGTCCTTTTGCAAACTAACTGTCTGCACATATCTAGCAGCTATTTGGTGAGTAAATGTTCTGAGGCTTCTCTGTACATATTTTTTACCACTTACTTCTCTCATTAACTCTCCAAAATTGTTCCCACAGTAAACGAGTCTGTGGTTGTGTCTTTGGGCAACTCCTCCAGTGGCGAGGTGGAGGAGTGGCTCAGCTGCGTGGACCAGGAGGAGATGCTGAATCTGGGCTTCACCATTGGCTCTTTCTTGCTGAGCGCCACAACTCTGCCGCTCGGTATCCTGATGGACAAGTTTGGGCCACGCCCAATTCGTCTGGTGGGCAGGTAATGGTTGTAAAAATATTGTAGGGGAATGTGCACGTACGCACGTTTTCAAACTTATTATAATTCAGAAACACTGAAAACTCACTGAAACTTTTTTTTTTTTTACATACATATTTGCTTCATGAGAATCTTGATTTTTGCATTTGACCTTTCTAAATGGTGAAAGCTGCATGGAACAGTAATTAAATAGTTAAATACTACTGAGGTTATAGTAAAAGTGAAAAAGCTGTCAGATCACATTCCCAAAGTGGGAGGAGGGAAACTGTGCCTTTTGTGTGTTTTCAGTGAGTTAATCAATGAATGTAGGTGTGGTACTAGAGTGTGTGTGTGTGTGTGTGTGTGCAATGTTTTTATAGTAAGTACTGAAATTCTTTATCATTGGGTATGGAAGAAACTGCTTGTCACATAATAAGCACTGTAGAGTAGATATGAAAATAAAAACTGAACAGACGCTTTGACATGAAGATGATAGAAGTTCATCTGCAGCTACGTAATGTTTAAACATTCAGACTGACAGTGACTCATTGACATTTGCAAACACAGCGACTGCTGAGTCACGAGCAGTTACTTGTCCTGTGTCTAAATACTATATATCCTTCATATACTGGATGTCTTGTTTGTACAAAAAACATATATCACTGAGCATTTAAAGAATTAAAAATGTAATTTAAAAAAAAAAATTGTGTTACAGTTCGTGCTTTGGTCTGTCCTGTGTCATGATGGCTGCGTCTGCCTACGACCCTCACGGTGAGTTCAAACACCAACACTAGACCACACACATGCTGGATATCATTACATCATATATGCCGTAACACACCTATAAAGCTCAGCTCAAGTCGCGTTTTGAGCGACAGCAGGAAGATTAAATAGTAATCTAAGACATAACAAGACAGATATGTCAAAATATGTCTAGAAGAGCAACATTCTGCATGTCAACATATAATGCTGACGACTTGTTCATTCACCTGGACTATATAACACATTGCCTACAGCTAAAGATAGAAGTGATGAATTTGAAATATTTAGATAACTAAAATGAAATTAAACTTCAATAAGCTTTGTGTCCATATGTCCAATATTCATAAATATAAATATTACAATATTTCTTCCTGTATATGCATGCAAAATCGTGAAAACTGAATTATGGTCTTGTAATACACCATAATAGCAATACATATGATCAAAGAAGTGCTGTTTGAAGAGCTTAAAAGCTCCTTTCAGACCATTGGACAGGGCAGGGTGGCGTGTGTTGACACAGACGACTGAACACCAGGTGCATTTGGACAGGTGTGCAAAGGCGCAGCTGCCAGACACTTATTAAATCAGTGTTTTCAGCTGGTATGGAAAATATGCCACAAAAATGCCTGTGTGTCACCGAAAAGAGCCGAAGCAATGTTTTATTTCGTGTAGCCAGTTTATTAAGCTCATACCTCGTACCAACAGCTACACCCTCTTTGTAATATATGCTTCAAACCTGAAACCTCCTTTACAAACCACGTCATTTGGTTGTGAAAAAACATGATGAAACATGTGAAACTGTGAATAAATAAAAAGAAGAAAATGAAGGCAAGTGCCTTCAAAATGTTTGTTTCGTATCTTTGAGTCTAGTCGCTAATAAAACTTTTTTAAGGCTTTTAAGAGAGAAGATTTTTGCATTAAGTCTTCTTCTTTTGTCTCTGCAGTCCTGTCAGCGCTCATCTTCTTGGCTCTCTCCCTGAACGGCTTTGGAGGCATCTGTCTGACCTTCACCTCACTCACGGTGAGACACACAACCAACAGGAAGCATAAAAAGACACATTCATGTTAATCAGTGGAGGAGAATATATACAAATACAAAATTGATATTCATACATGAGTCGCACAAACGGTAGATTGCATCGACTTTAATTATTATGGCATTTGGTTCTTGCTTGAGTAAAATTCAGGGCAGTCCATTTCAAACTTTTAGGAAAAGTTAGCTTCTGATTTACATCCTGTGTCTTTTCTGGTTTTTATAGTCGACTGATTATAATTATTATTATAAATGCTTTAAGGAGGCAATCGTTCCTTTCTGTGCAAGCTGTCCTTGTTCTGGCAGGCGAGGTTCTGTAAACATGTTCGGTATCACCTGTATTTTAATGGGTTTTTCTGTTCATTATCAACATCTCTACGTGAAACCTGTTCATAGAGGAAGAAAGTCATGCGAATGAGCAAGAAAAATCAACTCTGGATTGGGCTGTGTTTGGGATTTTTGTCATGTTATGTGCAAACCACAAATTTGACTCATCTATTTGAGTCATCTAATGCCTCTGAGGTTGACTTTGCTTTCACACTATGTACAGTATGTGTGTCCCTGACCACCTCCATAATATACTGTTAGTGTGTCTCATATTTATAGTATGTCTAAATTGGACAACCAGGACAAAATGTAGTCTTCAATGTGAACATGGTCAGTTGTTCGAGGTACAAGGTGCACACAAAACACATTACAGGTTTTAAATTATACCTGTAACATTCAGAGTCAAATGAAAACTGCTTTCCTGCATCTGTCTCAGTCTTTGAGTTGCTAAACAAACAACAAGTGTGAGGAATTAAAAAACCCTGCATGGTTTCTTTCTCTATTTCTTCCATCTATGTACATCATGTTAAATATGCACAGCCTGTCTTGTGCAGCCTGTCCCAAGCTCAGTTTCATAACACTGAAATTGCAAAAAAAAGAAACGTCTCTGAGGTTACATAACATTTTGAGAAAGCACTAATGTAAAGTTGTAGTAAAGTTTTAGTAGCTGAGAGTCTCAGCGTGGTTGGAGCCGCTATTTATCTCAGCTGGGGAAACACTTTGTGTTGTGACTATGGCTGTGTTTGTTTGCACTCATGTCAGGCATGTGTATTAGCGTGTGATGTGTCAGCTGGTACCAACATGATCGAGTGTGCTTTATTGTTGCTGCTACCTCCTGTGTCCTGGGAAGTATTTAGGTTTGCGTGCGTGTGTGTGAGTTAACAGTGTTTTCCGTCCAAGCCGCACATGACTTCTCCCAAATGGAAAGTCTCCCATTTGTGTTTCAGCCAATAACGGCCTCCAGTTGACCACACACCCTCCGTGAAGCTCGGCCCATTCACCTCTGTTCAAAACACTCAAGGCCACACTTTCTCTCGTCTCTCATTTCCTTCCTTCTTCTTTGTTCTCATCATCCCCTCTTCCTCTTCTCTCCTGTTTCTCTTCTGCCCAGAAGTCAGCAGAAAATCAATACACAACCTTTTCAACTCTACATGACTGTGCACACATGTGGATGTACGAATGTGTGTGCATGCTTATGTACACACAGGAAGACGAACATGAAACAGATATGATAATGTAAGTCCATGCTGAGTGTGGACAGACGACCCTCTCCTCTGATCTTTCCCCCCCCCGTATACTAACTATAGCCTGACCATGTGAAAAAACTAAGACACGCATCTCTATCAGTGTCTCTCTGCAGTCCAGCTCAAATCAAATAGTCTGCACGTTTACAGTCAACTGAAAACTGCTGACAATGTGAATAAACAGCTGACATGGCTGTTTTACACAAGGAAAAATAAGTTAGGTCCAAATTGAGACATCATCCATAGGTGGATGTCAGGTCCGTTTGTTCAAGGGGGTTGTTAACACAACTGTGTTCACTTTTTGAGAGCAGATGGCAATTTAAAGTCTCTTAACATGCACACAGTCAGTCATTACGCATGCTGTCCAACCACATTAAACACCTGGAAATTTGTTTAAAAGAAATCCTAAATCTGCCAAAGATACCAAAACATGTCAGGTTGAATTTCAGTGAAATGTGTAGAAAATTTTGCACAAGACTGTTGGAATATTTCCATTTTAGACCTGCAAAGATTAATCAGATAATCAATCAATAATCAAACTTTTTGATAATAGTTTAATCATTTGAGTAGTCTTTTAAGGAAAAATGCTAAATATTTGATTGATTTTAGTTTCTCAAACTTGACAATTTCCGGATTTTCTTTGACTTATATTATTTTAAAGTAAAATAAGTAGTAAACGTCACTAATTTACCTATGAACCTGCATGTCTTTGGACTGTGGGAGGAAGCCGGTCTACCCAGAGTAACTCTACATGTGATCACAAACAAACCAGGAACCAGGAACTTTCTTTCTGTAAGGTGATAGTGCTAAGTACTGTGCCACTGTGCCACTGTGCCACTGTGCCACCCCTGGAACAACATGATGTAGTTATATATGATTTTAATCACCTTAAAGCTTATAAATCTTATAGAGAATACAAGGAGACATAGCATGTTAGCACAGTTAAGAAAATCTGAAGTTTTACACACTGAATCTTGTGTTTTAAACATACTGACACCAACTTAAAGTCACTATGAAATAGAATGAATCCACCACAAGCTGCCTTCTTTGCATTTGGAACAGGATGAACATGACACATATTTAGCAGTGCACACAAGCATGCAGCCTCGGTTTCACATGAATCAGCTTCTTTCCTCTTTCACAGACGCAGATGGTGATGTAGACGTGCACTATTTTTATGCTCAGATGATAACCAGTAGCACCAAATTATGAGGAAATCTAGTCATAGTCAAGTCATATCAGAACACCTTGTTTTCTTAGTGACTCATTGTAGCAGCATCACAGCAACACGGAAACTTATTTCCTTGTTTGAACACACATTCACATAACTGCCACGCAGGAAGGTGCTGTTCTTTTTATATTAATCACACATAAACACACACTGGAGTAATGTTCAACTACCCCTTCCTCTTTGTCCCCGTTTGACCTCTGTGTCTCTCTTCCCCTCTGCAATTGAGCCGGGTGTGCTAGCATTGACCGACCTCCACACTGTTGTTGTTGTTGTGAAGAGGGAATGACGGCAGAGCACAAGAGACACAGCACACATGCCATCCTGATTTAAACCATGTGCTGCAGAGTAACAGCTCAAAATGTCTGATGACTCTGTCAGATGATGTTATAATATGTGAAACATGGAAAAATTATATATTATAACATTATAAACATTCATCAGGTCACTTTCCAGAACAAAACAATTAAACTAATAAAGTTTTGAACATTAATAAAATAATAACCTTAACTGGATGACCTTGATCAAGGTTGTTTATTCTTCCACCTTTCTGCACACATGTTTTGTGCACATTTACAATGTGGACAGTAATAATACATCAAAGTCATGTTGCAAACAAAAGACTAAAATTGGCAGAGGGATAAAAAGAAACGTCTACGTAGCAAAGGAGACAGTAAATTAAAGCAAGAGGCCAAATGAGAATGTTTTTTTTATTCATGCATGGAGCAGTGACAATGAATGAGCCATTTTTAACATTTTAAAGACAAACTTGTAAAAATGCAGTTTGTGACTGTTTTATTTCAGGAGGAACTAACTGAGTGTTAGTGTTGTGTGCTCCAATCACTGTTGTTCTTTAAAAAGGTGTGATTTAAACAAAAATAGACAAACATAAGGTGTGAACATGTACTGCACACTGAACGCAAGACAATAAATAACCTATATAATTATAATGCATGCATCAATCTGGCTGATAAATGATCTTATGTCAGAGGCAATGGTAGGTACCTGGTTTGTAAGTATGGGTGTGTGTAAACTGAAAAAATAGTTTGAGTTTTTAAAAGATGTATCAAATGTCCACACTTCTGCAACCAGTGTAAGTAATTTCCTCTTCTTGAGGGGTTGCCCTGCAGCTCAATGTGGCTGCAACTCTCTTTCTTCAGTTACCGTTTTTTCTCCCGTTTGACTGATCTGCAAGATAAAAGCTTTAAAAATTGTCCATATTGTGGACTCCACTATTTTCTTTTCTTAACGACTAATTTACGCCTTATTCATCTGTGTAAACACGCCCTTATGGTTTTGAAGTTTACATAGGGATAGTCATGCAGAACATTCACGTCAGTCATGTTTGCCTTACTTTTTTACTGACATCTTTTTGCCTGAAGCACAAAACCTTCAGCGTGTCGTGGTTCCAGTGAACTTTATTAGCTGATTAGATGCTTGTGAACTATGCACAGAATGTGTCTAATTGGTATTGAAGGAATGAGGACAGTCTGCTTCCTCTTACTGTAAAAGACACGGGAGAGCTTTGCTTCAGTGCAAGCTGCATGCAGAGGCTTGTCTGAAAAGTGCTTTCGGGCTTTCCGTGTTATGGTTACGAGAGCTGTCAGTCTTCCACGTGGTTACCTTGGTCTCAGGTAGCAGAGAGAGGTTGAGTTTCTTTTAAATATGCTAAATAAATAAAGGCAACTGCAAGGAAGTGGGGATGCCTTGGGTAAAAAACCTTGAAAGTGAGAGTCACATATTGGACTTTGAGGGCAACTGAATCATCGTCCTTTCTATTAGACTACATTTTTTTTTGTGTTATATAAATCTAGTGCAGCTGGACAAGAATGCTGCGCCAACGCTGTGAGGGATAAAGATTTGAACCAGTCTAAGAACAGGGAGAAAGGGCGGCAGAGGGTTGAGGTGGAGAGAAGCTAATCAGTTGTGGTTTGGTGTTTCCTGCTGGGATCTCTGCAGAGAGAGAGGCTGCAGCTGTGGCTCGGCGAGATCAGTCAAACTAAAATAAATGTTACTCTGACTACCTCTTGTTTCCTCATTTGCACCCTTTCTTATTTTATACATCTCAGGTTTCCTTTTGTACCACTTTCTCCTCCTGTATTCTGCCTCCTTTCCATATGTTCAAAGCAGCATCAAATGTTTAGTGCTCATTAAGCTACTATTTGGCATGTTCCCTGAGTGATTAAAGTCTTAATTAAACCCTGTGCCAAAGTCTTAAGACACCCGAGTGAGTGAGCACGGCAGGAGTAGAGCCTGAACTAATTAGTCGTGACAACTGAATGGCCAAAGCTCCATTTGTGTGCGACTTTCTGACACCAGTTGACCCTCATGTGTCTCCATACAGTCACGTGTTTCCATCCACATCCCCCTACTGGTGTTAGCATGCAGGACATGTGCTGCAAGGCCCTGTGTGAAATGTATATTTTATGAGAACCGCCTGAACACAGCGGTGGGAATAACACCTGCTGCTGGCATATGCACACACATACCTGTCACTCTTTCTGCCTCACACATAAATCTCTCAGGAAATACTCAGGTCGCTGCTACTACACAACCGAAAGCAAAGATGAGTTATCCAACATCTCACATGGTTGGAATATCTTTGCTTTGCAATGAGATGCAATCCTTGTGTGCTTAGAGGGCCCTCGCGCCTACATACCACAAACCATCGCAGTCAGAGAGTCCAGCGCTGTAGATTTCGTGGCCACAGACTGACCGTGAAGTATTTCGATTCTCAGAAGAGCTGAATGAGGACGGGTGTTCTCGGGGCTGTTTTTCTCATCTCGCTCAGACAGTTAGTCTCTCCCTTGAGCATCCTCATCCCCTTTCCTGTTTACCTGCCAACCTCATTGTTGTGTCAGCTCTCGAAGTGACCTCATGCTTCCTACTGCAGCACACACTAGTCTGCCAGCCGCAAACGGTCACCACCACCTAATCTCCAGACAACAGCCAACCCCCCTCAACACAAAACAAAGCTTCCTTCCACCTTAACATCGTGCTAGGAGCCAAAAGCAGCTGTAGGAATGTCCATATGGGGTAATAAAGTTCTTAGAAACCCTTTCTTGGGAGTTATTTCAGGGTTTATGGCCCACTAGGGAGTCCTTTATAAATATGACCAATCTGTTTTAAAGACTGTCACTGCATCATTTTAAAACACACTCATATAACATTTAAAAAAAAAAAAAGTTTGACAGCAGGCATTCATGATAAATGAACCATCTGAGGATAATCAGAAACAGATCAGATACCAGCAACTAGAATCAGATACCAGCAACTAGATACCAGCAACTAGAAAACCCTCTGAAGAGCTTTATAGCTTCTTTTAACTAATAATTTTAGTTTTCTGGCCGGCAGCTTCACTGTTCACTATCACCGTTCTCATCAGTGTCGTTTACGGCTGCAGAAGGCTCAAATGCTCTGAAGCCCAACGCCAAATGGCAACATGAGCAGAGCAGAGCATGTTCAGTTACAGCAGGTCAAAAGAGCTTTAATGGACACTGAAATACTGTTGTACTATCAACTCTTCTTCCTATCAGTCCTTGACTCCACATTTTGCATTTACAGTGTATGTTACAAAAGTCTGTAGAGGTCATCTCCCCGTATCCTTCCAACCTCTCTGCCCTCTATTCATTCCCCTTCTCACCATGTGAAGAGAAGCTTAAATCAGCATGGGACTCATAAAGGTCTTTAGTTGGAAAAAATGTTTTAATGTAAAAGCACCAGTCCAATTTTTTTATTTTTTGGCCCATTTGTTCCCAATTTACCAGCTATGACTTGACGTCTTTCAGTCCAGCCTCGGTGAGATCAGTGTAAGTGTTTAGACACACACCTGTGGGATTAAACAAGGGGATACTGACCCTATACGGTAAACTCTGAGCCAGCGCACGGATTATGTGGCGGCAGCAGAAGTTTGGAGAACCATGGTCAGCGTTAAGAGAGAATAGCGAGCTTGTCATGCAGCACACCTAAAATCCCACACATGTGATTTTATAATCACAATTGACCCATTTAAAGCTCTAATCAACGGACACTGAGTGTGCTGGCAGCACAATAGGTGATTGTTACGTTTACTAAGCTTCTTACTACTGTAAATAGGTCGACCTAATATATGATGTGTTAGTGCCTGGTGCCCGCCACCTTATTCCCTTTGACATGTGTCATGCGTGGACCCACGCTGGGTCCACACCAGCCTCTGAAATTCTTCGACAGGTGGCTGTAGATCAGCTTCCACATTTTTTAATCCCCTGTCAAAGAATTTGTTGAAATAGCCAGAATAAAGACGGTGGATGTGTCTTTAAGTATAGCTTAGTCTGTGTTTGACCTCTGGGTCAAGACACAAAGTGGGTCATAACTTTGTTTCTTGTTTCCTCATGACATGGAAACTAATATTTTTTTAATGAGTCTGCTCTGCAGGGAAGAGAAGTGTGACTGGGTGCAAACGACTCATATGTAGGAACAGTTCACAATTCATTAAGGGGAAACTTCACAGTCTGATTCATCCTGTTACACAAAGCAGCTGTCTGCCCTCTACTGGTCAAAATGACACATTGTGTCTGGATAACACACTTTTATATGGCACACTTAGGCTTAATCTATTTCACACTGCTGAACATGTTTGATTTGTGTAATGACTGACTGACTCTTCTGTCCCTTCAGCTCCCCAACATGTTTGGTGCTCTGAGCTCCACCATCATGTCTCTGATGATCGGCTCCTACGCCTCCTCTGCTGTCACCTTCCCCGGAGTCAAGGTACATTTCAAAGGCTATATTAGCCAAAATGGACAGAAATGTTGACAAATTCTTCATGGTTTATTCATAGGTAGATAGAGATATAGTACTATACTGTGGTACTTTTGGGATATGAACAATGTTATGTGTAAAATTAGGGATCATAATTGTGATATTTTAGTTTTGTAGAGGGTCCTGTGTTGGTGTGATCTACCTGGTGTTTCAATCACTTTGCATTTAAGCTTTACAGCTGCACAAATACATATTTTTTTATATAAACAATGGATCAAATAATCATGTAAAATGAAAGATAAACCCACAGATAATTATCACCTGACTGCTGTTCTCCTGGATTTAGTCTCTTTCAGCTGATTAATCCCGTTTACGCTACCTGCCCAGCACCAAACTTAAATCATTATGTCACCAGAAACATGAATCCAAATAAATGCTAACATCGCACTGTATCTCCTAGATGTGTATGTAACTTTTCTTGGTGATAGTGTGTTGGTGTTCTGTTGCCCTCAGGTGGCCAAATATCATCAGTGAATGCAACTAAAAAATATATATAACAACCCTCATCATCCCTGTGTCTTTTCTTTCCAGCTGATCTACGATGCAGGCGTGTCCTTCCAGGTGATCATGTGGGTGTGGGCAGGTCTTGCCGGGTTTGTCTTTTTCAACTGTTTCCTCAACTGGCCCACAGAAGGCTTCCCAACACCTGACGAAGTAGACTACAGGTTAGTGTGACCACTAGTCTTTTACTTTGTCTCTTTCCAGAGGCACAAAAATGATTTTCAGAACATCACTCCTTCAGTCCAACCTCAATGCTTAATGTGTGTGTGTCTATATATAACAGTCAGATCCTCACAACGCAAGAGGTTCCTTCAGATGAGAAGGCTGTCGGAGAGAGGCTGAGCCAGAAAAATGGAGACGTCCGACACTCCACAGAGAAACTTTCGAATGGACCTGACACTGCACCCAGTAAGTGAACAAACAGCCATTTACTTTATACTTTATAGCAGTTCCTTTCTTTCTTTGTAGATTGTGTCTGTCTAAAACAAAACTAACCCCTCATCACAGGTTGCATACATCAGCATGGTGTAAGAAATTCAGGTCACGAGATGATTAGCAGGATAGAAAAGTGGTACCCTTTGGTGAAGACTTGGTGTCCTACAGCTTTTACTGTTAAACTCTGATACAAAAGAAATCATAATCACCCTGAACACCCTTTAACGTGTGCGTTAGATAACAGCGACCATCTCTTCCTCTCTCAGATGCTGTTCCTTTCCGTCGCTCTGTGTTCTCTCCCATCTTCCTGTGGAGTCTGGTTACAATGGGGATGTCCCAGTTGAGGATCATCTTCTTCATGGGCGCCATGAACAAAATGCTGGAGTTTATGGTCACCCACGGTGAAGAGCATCGTGAGTGTCAAACCCTCAAAAACATTTCCATTAAACAGTGACTTTGTTTTTTAATTGTACTTACTGACAGAGTGTGTGTTTGTTTTGATATTTCAGCATCTGATGAGCTGGTGATAGAGGCAGAAGAGAAAGGTGAGTACAAAAATCAAGGATCTAAATTTGCACACTTATCGGGCACATGTTTTTTTCTGAATTTGATTGAATCTTTTCTTCTTCAGTGAGTTTCTACTCGTCCATCTTCGGCACGCTGCAGCTGCTGTGTCTGGTCACATGTCCTCTGATCGGATATATCATGGACTGGAAAATGAAGGAGTGTAACGAGGAGAAGACCGCCCTCCCGGGGACGGAGCAGAGGTACAAGCTGTGAATCATGACAGTTTAAAAGCAGTAGAATCAACAATATCAATAAAATATCGATCAACATCAAGCAGTCCCTCTTCTAAATGTGACTTGATGCAGATATGATAGACATACGAGTGAATGGGTCATTGTAAAGGGAGTTGTCCAGCATATAACAGTGAACACCTCTGTGTCTGTGCCATCAGACAAAGCAGTGGACCCAAGAGAGACTCTAAGATCCAAAAAGTGACCAATGCCATGAGAGCCTTCATTCTCACCAACCTGCTGCTGCTTATTTTCGGATGCTGCTGCCTCATCGACAACCTGCCTCTACAGGTAGCACACACACACACACACACACACACACACACACACACACACACACACACACACTCACACACACATGATACGGGAGCCAGAGAACACAGAAACAAGTAAAGAATGAATCGTCCTAACTCTCAGGTCCATTTCTTTCTCAGATCTTGACCTTCATCCTCCACACGATGGTCCGAGGCTTCATCCACTCCTGCTGCGGAGGCCTTTATGCTGCTGTGTGAGTGCTGCACTGCTGATATATCAACCACATTACCTGAATCTCTGTTCACACATTCACACCTTGGAGGAAATAGAAAGCAATTGTTGAAGTGGTGTTATAATTGAATATATTAGTAACGGACATGTGCCTTCATTTTCCAGTTCATTAAAAAGATAATAAACATTGAACTTACAATGAAAGTATAATATTTCAGGCCTGGCAATGAAACAGAAGACTCTTGCCTGACACATTTAAAGCTGTATCCAGCACCTTATAAACACCAAACATAAAGCAGCACTTTACAGTGTGATAAAAGCAACCAGATGTGTTAAACGACCACACCACTGCACCCATTCAACATATTGTTTTAACAAAAATCATGAACTGCTCGAGTCAAAATGAACTATACACAATCTAGAGTCTAGTCAGTCATTGCAGTACGATATTACACCATAGTTCATTTTTAACCCTTGATGTTTCTTGAGCACTCACAGAACAGGATTTTATGTCTGTGTATCGTACAAATGTGTGGACTTGTGCACGGCAAAAACGTGCACACATTTAACTCTGAGAGTCAACAATCCCCCAATCAAGAAATAACTCACTGAGAATTCACAAGCCGAGAAGCTTTCACTGCTCTTAGACTCTGGTAATAATTATGGTTTCCTGTCATAAATGAATACTGCAGAAAGCAGCAGCTCATTTTTTAAATAACATTACTCCAGACTTTCTGGTGCTCAGTGTCTTTTCATTTGGTGTTTTAAACTCTTGCTAACCACCATTATCTCTCCCACAGCTACCCGTCCAACCACTTTGGCACCCTGACAGGCCTTCAGTCCATGATCAGCGCTGTGATCGCTCTGCTGCAGCAGCCGCTCTTCATCGCCATGGTCGGACCACTGAACGGAGATCCGTACTGGGTGAGGACGCACACCTATCTCTAACCCCACGCTCACAGCGACTGTAGTTACATTTGTGTCTCAATTCTGAGGTTGCAATAATAAATTAGTTTGTGAGCATGTTAGCATGCTGATGTTAGCACTTAGCTCAAAGCATTCAAGATTCTAGTTCAGTCCTGAAGGTTTAGTAGAAACAAAGGACATTTTCATTGACAAAATAAACTCACACCGTGTGTATGACTGTAACTTAACTTTCCACCTCTGTCATCCATCCGTCCTACAGATCAACCTCGGACTGCTGATCTTCTCATTGAGTGGCTTCCTGTTGCCAGGTTACCTGTTCTATCACCGCAGACACTTGCTGAGGGAAAAGGAGGCCAGAGACAAGCGGGGCAACGGACAGGAGATGCAGGCGCTCAACCACACCAATACCAACGGCTACAAACCTCACAGCAACGGCCTCGCTGCTGTAGAGGCTTAGTGCGACACGACAGAGCCGAAGATCCGGGGGATTCGTAGGATTTATTCAATCATGTACCTTCAAAATGAGCACCAGCAATAACCCATCCATATATATTTTGTTTTGATATTTTCTTTGGTTTTTCGCGTCACTGCTGGTGCACATTTTGCTCACCACAAACTATATGACTTAGCAGATAGATTTCCCATGTTTTGTGACTCAGAGTTGAGGTTCCTTGTAATTTAAGGAGAATCAAGTGTCATCATCATTTGTTGCCGTTTATTTATTTTGGTTTAGGTCAAAGAGCCAAAATAGATGTGATTTAAGCCATAGATTTCACTCACAAGCACGTGCAAAGACACACACGCATCCTGGTGTACGGCCTGTGTGTCAGCTGGCGGATATCACGGTACTTGAAATACTATCACAATCACAATCCTTGCTAACACCAAAGAACAGCTTAAAGATATTAGGAAAAGTTACTATCTACAGTATTGTTTCAGTATTGTGTGTTGAATTAAGCAAATTCTTAGTATTTTGTGCTGTTTCTACTGTACCCATTCAACAAAAGCTATAAATATACCTATAAAACACTATTAAAACATAGAAGCTATTAAGGAAATTTTAAAGCATTTAAATACCAGACATCTGGTACATATAGAGATGCTTTGGGGGCATTTTTTCAGAGCCCAGTAATTCACACATAGACAGACACAAACACACTTAAACACACAGATAGGCTGGTTGTAGAGACATCACATCTACCTCCTCCGTTTCCTTTTTTTTGTACTGTCTCTCTGCAACTGACTCCTACATCTGTCCATCAATTTCTTTTTTTTTTTTTTTCACCGTAGGAAATATTGAACCTTTGATTGTCAAATACCTGACAACAAATTTAATTAGCACATCGTGCGTTCATGTTTTTTAGAGATACTGCTGAGTCAGCCCTTGCATCTCGATGTTTTTATATGTAGGAAAAAAAAACGTTTTTTTTTTAGGGAAATTTCACAAGGAAAAAAAAAATGACGGACTTTTAAAAGTTGTGACACACAGTGTGTGTCAAATGTTATGAAACACTTTGTACTGCTTTATGCACAGAAATGAACTAGTGTGTGTATAAATATGTATTTAAGTGTCTTTTTTTATACTCTAGCTGCAGTAGCATTAAAAAAGGGAAGCATTTGTTTCAGTATGCGCAAATGTTGTTTGGTAGCGTGCTGATTATAAATGAAGCTCGGATGATTTACTGTGTATTCTGCTTTCGCCTTTAGGCCTTTTTTTTAGTCATGTTTTGATTTTGGAGCAAACAAATGTCCATCAGAATTGTTTTTGTAAATAGAACCGAGTTGTGTCTTGTATTTTATTACATATTCTGCTTGCTTTACTATATATATGGGTGTGTGCAGTATGTTACAGTATATTAAGTGACGGCTGAGGAGACACTGGCTATGTTGTTTTAAATGTTAATTGTTTTCTGCTCGGATGCACAAAGTCTCTCTGTTTCAAAGATCATTTTGTTTGAGCCGACTGCATATCAAAACAGAAAAATGTACGTTCTTCCAAAGTGACAACAAAATGTGTCTTTTCTATACATGTTTGTCCTGCACACGGCAACAGTATCATGTAGACTTAAGGAATTCGTTGTAATGTTTCATTTTCAAGTTTTTGACTCCATTTCAGTGTCAGGTTAGCTTTAGTAGATGTTTCCCTTCTCGTCTGATCCATTTCTTACGTGCTTTTTGGAAGGAGAGTGTGTGTGTTTGTTTAAACTCTGTGCCTTTGCTGCTCTCCTGGCTTTACTGCAATAGATATGAATGTACGATTAATGCGTCTGCCAAATGTGTTTCTCTGTAAACCAAAGCCATGTATAGGGACTGTAAGATAGTACGGAGCCTTTCCTCAGGAGAACGTACCAGAGCAAAAATACCAGGAATGCCTTACAACACAATGCATTAGTTGTACAGTGAATACCAGTTTGTTTTTTTGTTGAACATCACAGGTGTTGATTCAGCTTGATGGTCATTTTTGAGGCTGTATTTCGTGTTGTGCATTTCAGTGTGAGGTTTTCTGGGTTGACATGTAAACTGCTTTCCTCTTGTAGCAGGACAGTATTTT
Source organism: Miichthys miiuy (assembly GCA_036365135.1). Classification (NCBI taxonomy): domain Eukaryota; kingdom Metazoa; phylum Chordata; class Actinopteri; family Sciaenidae; genus Miichthys; species Miichthys miiuy. Next base: position 12,766,043 of record CM071611.1, read on the forward strand.
GTAATGTTGGAAAACCATTGTAACTATCTGACCTCTTTATACCTCTGCAAGTCGTTGTCAGACCTCATTAAAGCTGACAAATACTGCCAAATGCCATTCAAATCAATGTGACTCCCTTGTGCTCCTGCCTTTGTACTTGGGATTTACAACATTTTCTGCCTGAATTGTTGTGAATCAAGTTTAATCGACACCTCTGACAGTCTCCACAATAAAAATGTTTTATCTTTATTTTAAGATTGTGATCTACAGGGGCTTATCTAATCTCTACTCTCTTCAGCCCTGGGCTTGAAGTGTTGCTATGTTTTCCTGCCTTCAATCATTATATCCAGCTTGTGCATTTGATGAACAAATAAATGTATGAATGTTAACTGTCTAAGTGACATTTCTTTTGCCATGCAAATGTCTGATCTAGTAATCTAAAACAACTAAATAAATCCTACATGAGGTCTTACACAGAGACACGAGCAAAGATAATAACCAAAGTTTATTTGATTTTGGCATTATGGTCAAAAGATATCACAACAAAATCAAAGAGGGACATACATACAGTGCCTGCTCAGTCATTCATAACACCACACAGCTCTTCAGCGGCTTTCTGCCTTTTACACTGTTCTTTCCATAATCACACACATCCACTGCGTTGCTGCTCCTTTCATGCTCTCACTCGTCATACAACCATTTGCATTATTTGATTCATCCCTGCTCTCATTTAACATACTCCCAATAATACAATTATCTGTAAAACACACACACACACACATACACACACATCCTCTTACAAAATGCTCACACACGCATTCAAACACAGGCGTGCACACAGTGGGCTCTGTCTATCTCAAGCTGTTGCTGTTAGGTTGTGATCCAGCGAGGCCAGGGTGGTCAGGACTGTGGCGGTTCTGGAGACAGAGAGAGAGAGCGGTAAGACACTGGTTTATATTCGACATAAACATCGGCAATCGTGCAGTTTAAACAGACTACAATTTACTGCCAGAAAAGTTAGAGTGTTTAATTATTTTAGTATTTAGATAATTTATTTAGCTGATGAGACATCTAAGTTATGGTTTGTTTAGGTATCAGATTATTTTATTAATTCATTTAATAGCTGTTTTGATTAACTCAGACTTCTGTCAGCTGTGTAAAGAGAAAGACGTGTGACAGAAGAGAGACAGACAGAACCTTCATACAAGCTTGACAGGATCGACACAGTCTTTGGACTCATGTTTAGTTTGAAAATGTTTTTGTTTTAAAATAAATATTTGACGAAAGAAAATAGAAACAAGCAACTCAAGCCTTTTTTTTTTGATCATTCCAACATGTGAGTCAAAAGTAGCCCTGTGACCTGGCACAGCGGTTTTAATAGAAAAAGGACAAGACAACCCAAATCCCACAGCTGTGTTAACCTGATTATGTGATCACAAGATCACAAGAGAATCTCTCATGCCAGGCCTCAAGCTTCACGGTTACAGACCAGTCAACATCCTGTGAGGAACTACAGGCAGCTACAGGCGTGGTTTGATGCCAGATGTGTGTGTCAATGTGTGAGAAGTGATTGCTCAAAAACAACAATGGCAGAGGTTAGCGTAGATGCTGCTATAGCATCAGTTATATCAGAAGTGGAGAGTAAGCTAAGTAAACTCCAACCAAAACAGTTTTCTTATAATGTTACATATCTGATAAATGTGTAGGTGGGAAACTGTGAATAGGCAAGCTATAACTTTATTAAACAATAATAAGCCAGACTGCTGTTTATAAGCTAGTGTTGATGCTCTATCACTATCTAGTGGTCAGAAATCAGTTATTGCAGCAGTTAAACACTCAGTATTACTTAAGACAATAATATTTAGGAACAGGTTTGATGTGTTTAAGGTCAGGATAAAGGCATCATCTCTTCTCATAAGGCATTATTATGGAGCCGAATGCTCCATAATGTGGGTCTAAACTAAATTACTAAGATCTTAACGGATTTTCTTACCTTCTTCTTTTTCTTGTCTTTCTTCTTTTTCTTGCGGTCAGGATCATCATCCCTCTTTTTCTTTTTCTTCTTGGGATCAGAGTCTGATGGAGTTTCTACGACGTCAAAAAGAAGCAGGTCAGGTCAGTGGTCTGAAAACATTCGTTACATTTGTGTATATGAATAGTTTATGTCATACCTTGTGGTAATGGGTCCTGTGGTCGATGGTGCTTGTGCTTATGTTTGCTCTTCTTCTTTGGAGGCTGTATGTGCATCAGTCTGTACTGTTCTGGCAGCTGGGAAAAATACAAACACAAAAACATGAATACAAACAATATATTTAAGGACGAACCAGAATATATTCTAACTGAAGAGAATTTGCCATAACACTGTAAGAGGCTTGAGTAATCAGAGTCAACATGATGGAAATGTGTGAACTTGTATGTGTGTACTGTGTATTCAGTTAGTACCGGTCCTGTGTGTAGTCTGAAGCCTGTGAGCAGAGCACCGGTCAGAGGGCTGAAGGAGTTCCCGCACACTGGAGGCTTATCGATCAGAGAGCGCAACGAGCTGCCGTCCTGAGTGCCCGGACAGTCGATCATACCTGCAGCACAGAAGAGAAAGGACAAATGCATTTTGGTTTGTCGCCTTCATCATTCTTTTATCTGTGGGTTTGAGTGTGGTTGTGGCTCAGATGGTCGTCTTTAAGTTGCAGGTATTTGCAGTCAGATCCCTGGATCTCCTGTCAACGTGTCAAACACCAGCACCTTACATGGCGGGTCTTCTGCCATCAGTTGTGTGTGAGTTGTAAAGCACTTGGTCCGTTAGGAAAAAAAATGTTATATGAATTCAATCCAGTTAGGATATGTGGCCATCCTATTCAGCTCTCTTGTTGAAAAGAGAAAGATTTACATTCTTTCCAGGATTTATGTACATAATTTACTTACTTATTTAAAGACTGTCACTAAAGGCTAGTGGAGTTCCTGTTTCTGTACAGCAGTAGAGGCACAAGAGGCCTTGTTTCCAAAGTTTACTGGTTTATCTCACGCTTAAAGACCCCTGGCAGTGGATGCTTTGTGGATGGCTGATATCTCGGATGTAGAACCAGCTTTTGATTGAAACAAAGTCTGGTCGAACATACTACTAGCCTCCAGAAATCCTGATAACTAGCAAACACAGTTACAATTTATACATCAAGGGTATATGATGCCAAGGAAGCTGTGTTTAATCAAAATGATTGCTGGCCTTATTTGCACTCAATGGTCTATAAAAACGACTGATTCTTATTTTTACATCATGGAAATTGTTGCCTCTAATCTCTCGGATATGTTTAAAACCAATGTACCTCATTTGCCCAGTGTGCTCATTCTAAAGCATCTGCCCAAGCTAGCTAGACCTGACATTCATCAAAAGGTGAGTGCTATTAGCCAGTGTTACAGCAGCAACAAAAACAGATGACAGACATGTGGAGTCTTAATGAAGCCTTTTGAAATGAATGTCAGGAGCTGTGACCTGTTTTATACTTGTAATTGCTGCTGCTGCCAAGCTTTACACATCGTTTCACTCTACTGTAATACTGCATATACCTTATAACATATTTATATTTATATCTGCACTGTTATTTATATATCCCTGCCCATATGTACATTACCCTGCACTTCTGATTAGATGCTAAACTTAATCTAATCTGATCTGTTACACCTTTCGAGGATGATTTATATCCACTGTTACATGTTATAAAAACCTTTAAAAACAACAACAAAATATACCATTTATGAAGAGAGAATGACATGTTTGATGACCCTGATAAAGGTCACACACTGAAATGTTCTGCCCTCAAAATGAAGTTTAATAATAAAGTTAATATTTAAAATAACAGTCGGTGAATAAATGAAACCACCCCTCCATCTTTACCTGGTAACTCTGGCAGGAAGTTGCTGAGCTTCTCCTTCACCTTCTTCCCGCAGAACTTGTTGTAGGCGTGCTCCAGGTTGTAGTGCGTGATGAGGTTGGTGTTGCCCGTTAATTCGTTTCCCACTGGACACACAGATCAGAGTAATTCATGCAAACACATGACATAACAAATTAAACATCTAACAAAGTAGGTACTCCAGCAAGGTGACCATGTTCAACCAGAGCTAATGTTAGTTCACAGATGCTGCACAGAACATCTGTTTATGTAGCTACATAAACTTTAACACCCAGCACAACAATCTAAACTCGGTTGTTTTTATGTCATTGAAAACACAAATAAACAACCCTAGCTATGATAAACAGGTGTGCGAATGCCGGTAATTAGCTTGCTGTACATTTTCACTTATCTTGTTGGCTAACGTTAGCTAGCATTGTTTACAAACTACCTAGAAACCTTCGATAGCAGCGTAACTTTCTCAAAATTAACAGACACATAACATATAAAGCATACGATAGTTATAATAATGTAACAGTACCAGGAAGCTCCCGCAGTAAGTAGAAAGGTTCATTCATGGCTCCGGGCTTCCGCAGAGCAGGCCCTTCATCCCCGAGCTGCGGTGGCATCTGCCCCGCCATGGAGACTTGATTTTGCGGCAACGGCGGCGGAGGTTTGCCTGGTCCGAAACCCAGAGACGACGAGCCGGGCGGTCCCTGAGCTTCATTTTGCCCGAACATAGTTGAAAACATTTCCGTCATATCTATCGCAAATAATACATTTATATAGAAGGGAAAAGCCGGTTTCTTCAAGCGTATGGCCTGCTACTTGTTAGGATGGTGCTCACCACGAATCCATCCGAGTGTCAACTACTCGATTCTTCACTTCTTTGTGGCATTATTGTCATGGCCCCTACGTACCGTAATACCAGGCATAAACACGCACATTACCATAATGATTGGTGCATAGCAGACATGAATATAGAGATCACAAAACGAACCTTATTTCCAAGATTTCAAGTTTATTTTAAGACACACGGGTATAGTAAACAGAATATATACAGTTAATTTAGTTTATATCAAATGATTTGAAGATCACACATCAATGACATCAGCAGGGCAGAGAGAAGATGCCAGCCTTTCAAACTCAGTGACTGATGCCTAAAAGTGAAAGAAAGAACAAACAAACTGTTAACATGCTTCTATTTTATATTTCTGCTTTTGTTATAGTGTTTTTTTGTCGTGGTGGATCTCAACAAGCAACACTCACATTTACTTTTTTTTAGTCACATTTATTTTATTAGACTGAAATAATAATAATTTTCTATATATTTTACAAAATTATATAAATGGGCTAGATGAGATAGAGGGTGAAGCTTTATGTTGCTTTACTTATGCATGCATCTCCTTGTGAGTGTAGTAATAAACGCGTTGAATATGTTTTTTTTATCTTCTGTTGTTTCTCTCACCTTCCACTCTTCAACAGCTGTAGAAATACGATGTTCGGCCTGAGTAATACTCTCTCTACCAGCCTGAACCTTCTGTGCCAGGGCAGCGTTCTCTGCTTGAATCTTTTTCAGCTCCAGTTTCATGTAGGCCTCCTGCCTTTGATAGTATGGCATCAAAAAGCTGCAAAAGTCCTGCTCGGGAACCCCACTCGGCCTCCTGACAGAACAAGCAAGATTATCAAAAGAGTTAAAATGATCCCCACAGTTTGCTTTCATAATTCAAACACATCACATCTTAATGCAAAATGTAAGATTTGCTATATTTTTCAAAAATGCTTTTTAATGCCGTTTACTGACCATGCGTTGTTTGGATTGTTCTTGGCAGCACGCTCCAGTTTGTCCAGCTCATTCAGTTTGAAATCCAACCGGCCTTCTTCAATTAATCTGCTGATGTCGTCCTTCACGTGCACAAACACGCAGACATTCATGTAAAGAGAACGTGAAAATATACGCAGGTAGACCAGTAACAAGTAATACAAACAATTCGGCAGGAACTTAATGTGATGTTAATGTGATGTGATGCGTACCTGTATAGTCCTCCGCAACTCCTCTATGAACTGCTTGTGAATGTTCTCCATCCTCTGAGGGTTCTTCTTGTACAGCGGACGAAATGTGCTGGCAAATCTGTTAAAACTGTGAATGAAAGCAATCTCAATAAAAAAGTCTATCTACTAATGAAGTGTTAGTTGATTAATGTATAAATTAATCAAAAATGAATTGATAACATTACTAAATAATTGTTCAAATATGATTTAAGTCTTTTAAGTCATTTATGAAGAGAAAATGTCACTGTTTGGGATTTTCCACTTTTCTGTGTTATATTACCTAAATATACTTGAGTGCTAGACTATTACTTGGACATAACCCATGCACTTGAAGGCATCACCGTGGTCCTGGTAACTGTTTTCTGACATTTTATAAACTGGCTACAAAAATCCTTCACACCAGCTGTGACCGCAGAACCGCTGTTTCGGTTTAACGAGTGACCATGTTAACTGGTGACCGTTAGCCGAATGCGTCTGTGGTTGTCGTAGTTACGACAGCCGTTGAAACAGTAAGATAGTACACAGCTGTCAAACAAAACACCAAAGACGAATCAGGTATGTTTTTATGACATTGTAACGTTAATAAGAAAAAAAAAACTAAACAAAGCATTCACGAGAACAGCTACAACAACTGTCGTAACTACGACAACCAGACGCATTCGGCTAACGGTCACCAGTTAACATGGTCACTCGTTAAACCGAAACACCGCACTCGTTTTGTAGCTCATCTGTATCTTCATTTTAGCTTGTTTTAACCTTTAAACACACCTATTTAACTCATCCTAATGCTAAGTAAATATCATACCACTGTATTTTACAACAATGATTATGAAAAGCTACAAAGTAACACTGAACTGACACACTACCTGGCGTGATCGATGAACTTTTCCAGGCTCTTCTGCATCACTTTGTCGAACAACTTCAACCTGTTATACCGAGCTTCAGGCTCCTCGGACGGCTTACTAACTGATCCAGGGTTCGATGAAACATCTCCTTTGGCTTCATTAGTCTGGTTTCCTGTGTTGTCTTTAACACTTTTGTTATTTACAGACTCCTTTCTTGTTGCTACTTTGCTTTGCTCCATTTTCCAGTTTCGTGTGTTTACGTTTTGCAGTACCCGCCAAATCTACGGCGAGTCGCTAAGCCCATAACCTACGAAATCGAGTTCTTTGGCGCATGCGCAGTTCAGTCCAGTCGTTTACTTCAGCTGTCATTCCTCCTCACGCTTCTTGTGGCCGACAGTCGTGTCTGCCAACATGGGTCTAATCACAGGACTCTGTACTTTCTTGTACCACTTACCTCAGATTTACAAATGGCTGCTGAAGCCGTATTATATCACCTCGTTCTTGATGACCGTCGCCTTCCTGGTTGTCCGAAAGGCTCCCGGTCTCTGCGAGCACCTGGCGACCCAACGGGAGGACGGCAACTCCTGCGAATTTGACTGGGTGAGCATGGAAGCATGGTGCAGGGATAGTGTTGCCTGCTGCTAAATATGGTGGAGCTGACTTAGCTTCTGTAAGATGAGTTAGCTCATTCAGCACAATATTGTTTTATGTGTTTTGTTTTGTTTTGTTTTGTTTGTTTTGTTTTTACAGAGAGAAGTGGAGATTCTCATGTTTCTGAGTGCAATAGTGATGATGAAGAACAGAAGAGCGAGTAAGTGACCCCCACCATCCCCCCAACACACACACACACACACACCTATGCATTTGTTTAGGTGTAAACTAACTGATAACATTGCAAGTGTTTGTTTACACTGTAAACTGTGCCAGTGATGCTCAGTTTGGTGCACATGTGAAATCATCTTTAACCTAAACTATAGACAGTTTGTGTGACATCAACATCATATCTAACAAGGACACTAGATATGTGTGTCGTATAATGTTTAACTTAAACTAAATAGGTAGTTTGTCACCTAATGAGTAACTGATTTTATTCCTTGGGGTGAAAGCACCCGCACCAAGCCACACCCAGGAACTGCTAAAAACTTTGTTGCGTAAACATTACAGTGTAATCCCGCCTTACTCTGACCTTGTATTAACACTGTGAAGGTTTTTCCCCCTCTCCTGTATTCATTGTTCCTCTCTCTTTCTTTCTCAGTCACACTGGAGCAGCACATAGGCAACTTGTTCTTGTTCAGTAAAGTGGCCAACGTCATCCTCTTCTTCAGGCTGGACATTCGACTCGGCATCCTCTACCTTTCATTGTGTGTCGGTCAGTGGCCATGTAACCCATGTTGCAAATTCTGCCCCACTCCTGATTTAAATTTAAATTATAGGAAGGAAAATTCAAGGGAAACTACATTATGATAGTGATCCTTACAAGCAGCTGGCCACCGTCCGTCACCTCCACCTCAAAATTTTGCAGTTAAAATGTCTTTGGCTGTGAAGCTACACCACTACAGATGCAGAGTATCCCTCAGGAAATAGTTTAGCAGCGATCGATCTTTACACATTAGGTCTTGTAGTCACTTTTGTTTGTTGATGACCCTAAATGATAAGCAAACATGTCATAATGTGACATTAGCTGTGGTCTTCCCTTAATGCCAACGTTTTATTTCATAAAAGTGTATTCATTTTAATAATTTCAGCAGAGGTGGACTTTTATTTCAGAAAGCCAAGCCAAATATTAACATGAATCTATAAATTCGCCTATAATCTCTGTGGAATTATTGATAGATATTCATAAAATAAGACATAATCTGGTGAAACTGAGTAACAAGAGAAAGCTCTTATTTTATTAATGCTTTGACACCAGTCGTCCTCAGGCCATCATAACCAAAACCTAAAGGAGCTCTGTTTCCGGTGTGTAGGTTCTTTAATGCAATAACTAACGTGTCTTTAATCAACACTTTTAAGGTTTAAGTGTATATTTATTAAATTAAGATGAGATTTTCATGACTTCAGCAAGTGTAAAGCTTACATTTAGCTGTTGTTTTCATCCACTGTGAACCTCTGTAATGTAAACTTATCTTTGCTTTGTCTCCAGCATTCGTCATGACCTGTAAGCCACCTCTCTACATGGGCCCCGAGTACATCAAGTACTTCAGTGATAAGACCATAGATGTGAGTTTTACACTGCACCCGATGCTGAATTGCAGTTGTTTAAATGCTTGTAAATTTTGTATGTACAGTATTACCTCAGGGCTCTGATGGGTTAAGTAAAAGCTTTGAAACAGCACAGCTGGGAATTACTTTCAGCTCAGTCTGTTGGGACTGTTATTTCAATTAGAGGTTTATGAGGTCATCAAGTATTTATATGCAACATAAAAGAGCATAAAGATGTTGACTGTTTTTAGTTACAATCAATTACACATTGCACTTTTTATTTATTGCATTTTGTAATTGTATGTCAGACCTCCCTAAATGATGACGTTGTAGTCCTGTCGGTGAGATCTACACCTGTGTAATGTGTTCTGATCTAATGTGTGTTATTAGGAGGAGCTGCAGAGAGACAGTCGTGTCACCTGGATTGTTGAATTTTACGCCAACTGGTCCTCTGACTGCCAGTCTTTCGCTCCAGTCTTTGCCGACCTTTCTCTCAAGTAAGAGATAAAGTAAATTTTTGATCAAAATAAGATGTGAATTTTTTTTTTTTGCTGTGTTTCATTACTGCAGAAGAAAAACATACACCTTTTGGATGTCTGGTCAAAACCTTTTGAGTCAAAGCGCTAATGTCTTGTGCATCCTCCCCTACATTCTGCAGGTACAACTGTGCTGGACTCAGGTTTGGGAAAGTGGACATCGGACGCTATGGAGAGGTTTCACAGACGTCAGTCATTTTCTCCACTCTGCACCTGTCTTTTTGTGTTGACGATTATATATTTTTTGAGAACAGGTATTGATTCTCCCAATGATTTCTGAACAGGCACAAGGTTAGTACTTCTCCTCTGGCTAAGCAGCTGCCTACAGTGGTGCTTTTCCAAGGAGGACGGGAAATTATGAGACGTCCAATGGTGGACAATAAAGGGAGAGCTGTATCTTGGACCTTCAACGATGTAAGTCTTGTAACATACAGTATGTGTTGCTTTAAACACCCTCACACTCACACATAGATGCTAACATGAAGTATTTCATCACTAGGAGAACATCATTCGAGAGTTTAACCTCAATGAGCTCTTCCAAAAATCCAAGAAGCTGAACAAAGGTCGTGATTTGAAAGAAGAGGATGAAAACGACTCTCAGCCAGAGGAGGGCAGCGACGAGCTCCATCCAGGAACCAACAACCCAGAGCAGCTCACAGAGAGCAAGAAAGACAAATGAAGTGAGGAGGATGATTCAGAGAAGGGCTTCATGAAGTCTTTCCTTTTCTTCCAACATTGCCATGCCTTACATTATTGCAAAAGAATGTTATGGAGAGAGAAAAATACATTCAACTCTACTAGATGTCATCTCTACACTCAGTGTTTCTTGTGGCAAATGAATACCCCAAAAACTGGAGCACGTTTCCCTGGTCTGACTGGGTATAACGCGGCGTGGCTTGAATGCAGCCATGCAAAAGATGAACCAACAATTTGGGGACATTTTATGACAGACCTTAAGTTATTTTAGAACAAATGCCTTTTTTTGTAATTGTTATTGGCTACTTTTGGCAACATCTCATTGCTGCATGTAAACTTTTGCTGCCTATATTTTGTAACTTATGTGTTTACTGATGTATTTCAAAACCAAAGTTTAAAAAAATTAAAGCTCAAACTGAAATAAAAATTAAGATTCATGACATTTTGAGTTTTTCATCAGTTTGACCTTTTTATTCTGAGAAGACATCTTTTTAAAAATTCTTTATAAGGCCATTTTGGAAATGTCTTTAATGTACTCGTTACAGATATTTGTTAAACTCGTTCCATTCATCACAGCCCACAATAGCAATATTTTATCTCACATAGAAGTGTACTTACTATACCCACATAATTTGAAATTGATCAGTGACCACCATCCTTGGCCAGAGCAGGAAGAAAAGTAACACGGGTTCTCTTTTATCTCTGTGCAATGGCTGCTTGTGCCATTAATGATGCTTCTTTTCTTGTTACCACCCACACATGAAGCAGGTGGCGATGAAAATATTCTCACAAGTACGCACGCCAGTGAAGCATTCAGCACGACAAAAAGAACAAAAAAACAAACGACGCATGCATACCGAAGACAGCCTGTGAGGGTTAAAAACTTGTAACACAGTCGTTTGGGTGGAACAACGTTAACTTGTGTGCTTCAAGCGTGTCGGTTTTCCCCCAAAGACGTGCCTACAATCAGCCAGCTTTGACATTCTCCTGCAAACACTACTGTGGGCTTCGATGGAAAAAAATAAAATAAATAAAAACTTGACTGTAATGCCCAAACTCAAATACACACCTAGCTTCTTCGAATTATTCCTTTCTCAACATGGCTGTGAATTTTTTTTTTTTTAAAAAGTACCATTACAGAAGTTTTGAAAAAAAAAAAAAAATCAAATCTTGCATTTTCTCAGAACAGTGTAAAAAATAAAAACCAATAGAAAAAAATACATATGCTCTTGCTACACTATGAATAGTTTCAAGGCAAAAAAAAAAAGTCTACTTGCAAACCAGTCCCTCCTTATAAAACTATTTAGTGGCATACCGCATTTACAGTTTCATTTTTTTTCCCATAAAAATATTCATTCTTCCTCTTCTTTTCTCAATAAAAGAGAACAAATTCGTAGAGAAACTGGTTTTAAATTGTGTCCAAAACTACAACGTTGTCTTGTCTGGTGAAATAAATAAGCCCCATCCCTCGCTGCCCCTATTTGGCTGGCCATCTGTTAAAGGTATAAGGTTCTGCTAGCATTTTGATTGACTGACAGACAAAACATTACAGAAAGAAAAAAAAAAAAAAGACATACAATGATCTTAAAGCTAACAACAGATTTTGCATAATGTCTAGCATAAACATTACAAGCGTACATTCCACAAAGATGTTTGTGCTGCAATCGTTTTTTTTTCAGAATTTCCTTGTGGCTTTCGAAATTTAAGCTCAATCATTTGCCGCTTCAGCTGTCCACCAAAGGATCGTCGTTCTCTTTGGGCGATGTCAATTCCAGCAAGAGCTCATGAGTGGCTGATGCAGCCATTAAATATAAAACAGGCAACTGATTCGAAATTGCTTTCATGAATAATTACGCACACACTACACCTGCCGCCCTCATCAATAGTCATTTTCAATACCTGACAATTTGACCCAATAATAATCTGAAAGATTTTATACATTTATATAAAACAATATTTAAAAAAAAAGATTTATAAAATTAAAATGATATTGTGTTTATAGGTTGGACTCTTCCCTCCATGACCAGGTTGTGTGGTCTGTTCAGACAGAAGAAGATGATGTTTCTATTGGTCAACAGTCCAAAATCCTCCCTCTTAAAACTCTACATCCACTGGATAAAGGCCATCTTTTCCTTAAGTGTCAGATACGGTGGTCAATACTCTGTGTGCTAATGTACCAAAGTAAAACAGCAAACCATTGAGAAGCTATGCGTGTCCTATAGACATATCTGTACCAAGCGGTGATGATACAGTCATATCCGCCTGTGTGGCTAAATGGAGACAAATTGATCCTGTGAAAAATGAACCAGTGTCTCCTTTTACGCTTTGTTCAAATCTGAAAGGTTAGCAGAGAAGAGTAGTCAGTGGCGTTACAAAGATAACAAAGTGAGTACCAGACAGGCCTGTTCCTTTAGTCCTTTGCAGCGGAGAACAGTCATTTTTCAGGGGCCTGCAGTCGTGAATAATATCCAGCTCAGGTAAGTAGAAGTAGTCCAGTGACTTTTACCCCCCAACTCCTTGTGATAGACCATGAAGGATGTCTGTCAAACCGATATCTCGTAAGTGGTCCCTCCGACACCTGTCACCTTCTTCACCCCACCCCCTGGTTTGGATGTGGTGTGATTGGCCAAGACTGGGCGAGAGGTGGATCTGATTGGACAGCGATCAGGAAGGGGAAGGGAGGAGTAGGGGGATGAGGACAGAAGATAAATGGATGTGGAGGTGAGTGGTTCAATTTAAAAAAATAACAACACACAAAAATGTTTCTCTAGCATTGATCTTATAAGGCATTTGGTAACTAAACTTAGTGAGGACAGAAAGGACAGAGCACAGCTCACAGAGCTGAACACATACTGGCATGCTGTTAACACTGTTAGCACACGTTCCACCAACCGAATCAATACACACACACACACACACACACACACACACACACACACACACACACACACACATAAAACAACTGTTAAATGCTACACAAGCAAAGACTGGCTGTAAAGGAGGAAAAGGAAGACTCACACAGATCAGGGAGGAAGAGGAGGGCTGACACAAACCAGGGAGGAAGAAGAAGAGGATTAGGAGGAAAAGGAGAACGAGGAGGAAGAGTAGCAGGCTGACGGATCTGGCGACGGATCACTACTCACTGTGGAGCCTGTTGCCCTCCTCCGGCTCCGCCACCTCCCAGCACAGTGCCTCCTCCCGCTGGCCGAGGTTTGTGCGGAGGCCCTGCCTCCCCAGTGTAAGACTGGGACTTGCCAAGGGACAGGCCTCGAGGTGGCGGGGAGACAGGGGGCTCTAGTGAGCGAACCCCAGGGGAAGAGGATGAGGAGGAAGGGTTACGAGTGGCTCGGGAAGAAGAGTCCTGGTTATGATGGAGCAGGTGCTGGATCTCAGGAGGCCCAGAGGAGGGAGGGGGCGGACTGACTGCACGCAGGTAGGCCCTGTGGGGGGAGGAGAAAGTGGCAGAGCCCTGGAGCAGCTGCCCCTCCCTCTGCTGGGCAATCTGAGCCGAGAGGAAGGGCGACGTGTAGCCCTGCAGCCGGGTACTGGGTGACATCAGCTCAGGCTGCCCTGTTATAGTCGCTGAGTGAAACAGAGCATGAGGCTTCTGCGGCGACAGCTCGTGGGCAGCCGACTCGAACTCTGGGCTCTCGGATGGCGTCAGCAGGCTGTCGTAGGACAAGCTGCCATTCCGAGGCGTCTGATTGGCCAGGCTTTTGTAGCTGGTGTCTGTGGTGCCTTCCGATTGGAGCGTGGCCAGCGGGTTATGTGCCGTGTGCGCTGAGCGCAGGCTGGAGGAGTGGGAGCCGCCAGTGGACAGAACCAGAGAGGATGGGTAGGAGGTGTAGGAGCGCCCAGTGAGGGAGTAACCTGACATGCCCCCTGCCATCCCTGCAACAGTCCCGCTATGGCCTCCGGGGCCCTCACCCCTCTCCCTCCCCTCTGCGCGGCCCTACACCTCCCCCCACCACTGTGGCCCCGTCCAGGCTGCTCGGCTCCGAGCGGTAGCTGGGCTGACGGCTGGACTGGAGGATGGAGGGAGATGGAGAGTCCAGACTCTCCCCACGGATCATCTGAAGAAGAACAGGAGAAAGTAGATGGAGGAGGAGGAGGAGAAGTGTGATCGAGGCAGGAGTGAAGAGGAGAGGAGGAAAGATGAAAATCACAATGTTACCTAAAGAATAGATATCACGGCACAAAAAACTGTTTTATACAGATTGTAACAAAAAAAGAGTGGTGGGGAGAAATTGGATGCTTGACCAGTGCTCTACTCCATCATCACACTACTGGACTGGAAACATTGACTGGCTTGAACAAGCACTGACACTGCATGTCAACAACTGTGTGTATCGACACATAAATGGAAATACAAATACATACAGTACATAAACTACACATTCCAGTCAATGCAGTCTCAGGGGGAAAGGACAGATCCACTCAAACACACAGAGACAGCAAAAGGGATACACACAGATGACACTAGCTGTGACTTACTGATCGACCGATGGCCACTGAATGATCAATTTAAAGTAAAAACAAACAAAAAAAAGAGGGGCATGGTATTAACCACAAAGGAAATTAGATGGGGCAGAGCTTATCAGCCACTAGACCATCTGTTACAGTAATCTGAGGGATTATATTGTTCGTCCTGCTCTCTTCACTTCTCTTTGTGCATTTTACAAATATAAAAACAAGCTTGCTATGTAAAAAGTTTCTGTGTATTTAAAAGAATATATTTAGATTCACGTGTATCTTACATGGGTCTACAAGACTTCACTCTAAACTGATGGTTCATTAATACTCTTAATATACAGCTTCTACACAATGTTATGTGAACTTTTTACACCCAGTACCGTGAGGTCTGTGCAAGTGTTGATTGACATGTACCTTGTTGGGATGTGTGAGGGCAGTGTGGTTCCTTCCTGGGCTGTTGAAGGCAGGTCGGTACTTGTACATTGATGGCGTAGGTGGAGCTTCAGTCAACAAGCTGCTCTCTGAGCCGCAAGAAACCAAAAGTGAAATTTGAAAGTGTTTTTGGGGAGTAGAAAACATTCAGCTGTCTACAAAAATACCTGGGCTGAACTTGATGGTCCACATTCACATGTCTGATGATAATACCTGCAACTACCTCAGTTCACCTATGCATTACTGTGTGTGTGTGTGTGTGTGTGTGTGTGTGTGTGTGTGTGTGTGTGTCTCACCTTCTGTGTCAGCACGGGGCAGGCCAGGGTAACGAAGCTCCGGCTTTGGAGGAGGTGGAGGCTCCGCGTCAGCTGACTGGCTCTCCATCTGATCTAGACTGTTCTTGGACTGACGCACAGAAAAGTCATGGAAAAAAAAGAGTCAGCTTAAATCTAATTTATTGAAAAGAATGATGAGGCTGTTAGAAAGATTACACAATGACTGTTACAGTATTAGTTTGCCATAATTACTCCTTATTACGCCCTTTAATTATTTGAATCATCCAACACTACTGACTGACATTGTGTGCTTTTTTGACATTGCTGATTTTTGAGCCAAAAATGTATTTTGACCTCTTTGGAGGGTGCCCTGTACTTGCTGTATTATTCTTCAATACATCTGTTAATCACAGGCCTCATGAAACTCATTCATCTCTGAATATTGTGAAAACACACAGCAGTATCTGTGGACTTCCTACATCCAAACTTCAACATAAAGATTGCTTTTTGTTGTTGTTGTTTGTGTTTAAGTGGATTTAGTATCACTCACCCTGGTGCTGTGTCGGTCATTCTGGATGCCATTGTCCAGGACCTTGGCCTCTAGCTGGGCCTCAGTGAGAGCTGGTCTGAGAAATGGTGGCTGTACTTCCATTGCCTGAGGACTCCGCCACCGGCCCATGTATCTGTGAGAGGGACATAAACATTTTAATGCTAATTAAAACAAATGAAGCATTTAACAACAAGCTTCCATACTTTGCTCTGTTAACAAACATAATCTAACACCAGAAGACACTCACACTGACGGCTTGAATCACATATTCCATTAACTAAACAGACAAGTGAGAACAATAAAAGAGAAGGGTGGAAAAGTGGAAAGGGCAGAAAGAGCAACGGAAAGAAAGAGGCAGTGGAAAGAGAATAATTGTGCAGGAAAGTGTCAAAGGAGCAGAGTAAATAGATGAGTGCAGGAGGAAAAGGGAAGGCTGACCTTGGGGCCTGGGAGCTGCAGAGCACATGGGAAATATTCCTCACGCAGCCGTTGGTGAAAGGGTTAACACCTCCCCGAAACTTCCCTGTCACCTACGGAGAGGGAGGCATCAACGTTACAGGCATAAAAAAAAAAAAACTGTCTAACTGAACTGAATGATGCAGAATGTGATGCACACAACCAGCTCTTGTATGTACCTGTTCATTTGTGGTCCTACCACGGGCCACTAACACTATGTGGAACCCAGTCAGGCCAGCGACCGGGACAAAAAACAGACCAGCCACACACATTACAGCCATACTGAGGTGTGAGAGTCAAGAAGATTACAACAAATGCAGCATGTAAGCAAACAACGTCACAATGCAAATAAAAAAGGGAAAAGAAAGTCTCATAACTCGTCCTGTGTCTTTATGCCTACAGTGAGCCCAGTGAAGGATACGTAACAGCAGCGTGTGGGGTGTCCAGCTGCTGCCGGTGGTGCAGGACATAAACCAAGCCAAAGCCAAACACGTTCATGATGTGGGTGGTAAGTGATAGCAGGAAGAGGAAAAAATAGCGATAATTCCTCCGGCCAATGCAGTTGTTCACCCAGGGACAGTGGTGGTCAAAATCCTGAGAGCACAGGGTCAAAGAAGGACATGAAGGTGCAGAGAGGAAAACGATGATAAGCAAATACTGCAACATATCAGAATCAGATGAACAGACAATATCTACCTCCCACGCTCACACATTGAAAACTAAGAATAGGACAGATCTAGGTTGAGCAGTCGAGTCACACAGGAGTTTATAAAAGCTGACTGTGTCAAAACAAGAAGACATATTACACACACACGTATACATGATGCAAACATATGTAAGTATTGTTTGTAATAGTTAGTGCTTTTGAGATTTGGATATATTCTTTTAGCTTTATTTGACATATACAGCTGAAGAGTGACAGGAAAGTGAGGAGAGAGAGAGAGAGAGATGGCATGCAGCAAAGACTCGAACCCTGGGCTGCTGTGGCAAAGACTGAGCCTTTGTACATTAGCGGCACACACTCTAACTGCTGAGCTAATTGGCACCCTGGTACACTCATTTTCAAATTTATATTTTAGAAATTACAAAGCCATGGAAGTGTTGTAAAGGTTCCACTGACAATCAATAAGTGAAAAATAAAGAGAAATACATCCCTGTATAATTTTCACTCATAACACTGTGAAATAAATGAAAATGTGTGTGTGTGTGTGTGTGTGTGTGTACCTCCACACAGTTGTCGCAGACTGAGCAGTGAGAGCAGCGCGGGGGCCGGTAGAAGCGGCAGGTTGAGCACCACTTCATGCGCACCTGGATGCCTTTGATCTCCACCGTCTTATAGAGCGGAGCGCGGAAATCGTCCTCTTTATCCTCATCTTCCTCCGCTAAAGACAAAACACACATTACAACACCAGATCATATAGTCTTCACTGCATTGTGTTATCCCTGATTATTATATCATGTGTTCAAAAAACATTGCACATGCATCATTACAAATACATACATAGTAATAAGTACATGTTCATGTGTATTTACCTCTTGGAAAGACTCCAGGGTCCATGAAAGTGGCCATGCAAAAGTTGGCAAGGGTGAACAGGAAGATCACGGCAATGTAGATGGGAATGACAGAGGAAAAATACTCTGACAACCACGGGCACCTGGATAGTATGAAAAGGATGGAAACTAAATTACAGACGTGTAATTGCCATAAGTACTGGTCTGTTAAAGTCTGACATATTACAGACTTTTATAGATATTACACAAGCAGGCTTGAATCACTGCACTCGCTGGCAAGACACAGAGCAAGTAACACTCCCTGGACGACTGCTGATAAGCCTTTGGGTGAGGCAATTCACCCCCAAACAGCTTCAGTGAAGCTGTTCAGTGGCCAGAAATAGAAGACTGGGATTGTGAATGGGGAGCTCACAGGTGTGAGAAACTGTGTGAGTGCAAGTGTTGCTGAAAAAAATGGGCAAGTTAGAACAGTGAACGTATATAAAACGTTAAACCACAAAAGCAGCGGGGCGTCTTCGGATAAATATAAAGCACGTGCCATTAGCAAACACGAATATTGAATGTACAAACATGATTAGTTACAGTGCAGTTTTTGTACGCATACACTTGAGCCAGAGTGAGTTTGTGCATATGAGCGATGCAGACGAAGAGATACTTACGTGAAGCAGAAGAAGAGGGTGGTGGACCCGACGAGGAAGGTGGTGGCTGCAGACACCGGGACATATCGGCTGGGTCGAAATGGACGGGGAGGAGCAGAAGCAGGGACACCTACTCCTCCCCCAACCCCCCCACCACTGAAACCCGGCATCAGAGACAGAGAGAGAGGGGAGGAAGACAGCGGGAGAGGTAGATGTCTACTTGTCTACCTACTGCAAAGGGTGCTTTACAGGTCAAAATGGCGAATATGGTCTTTGTTTGGGAGGAGGGGCCATGACTACACACTTGAAGAGAAAACCAACACTATGCAAAGCAGCAACTGAAAGGAAACATGAGGGATTGTCTGTGTACAGACACTTAATGTCTCCCGGCACTAATACAATCACTCAAAAACAGAGGATTTTTTTTTTATTTAGCAATATACAGCTCCACTTGCATGTGTACAGCTTGTGGTGAATATTTAATCTATGTGCATAATCTTAATAGAGGCTTATAAAAGCAAAACTATACAAGAGCAATGTGATACAAAAATATGTGTAGGTAATTCATAAATATTTTTGTATGGCTTTAAAGTAACTGTATTTGGTGCAACAATATAAATAAATCTAATCTTAAACTGCTCCCTGGCACCAGCGCAAACTTGTACATGTACACAAAAGCACACCCGACTAAAATTTGAGCAATACGGGTTTCTCTCCACTCACGAAACTCAGTGTTTACATTAATGCTTGATACCGTGCTTGGTTTCTGATTATGCCCTTCAGAAAAAATGAATATAAAAACAAAAGACCAGAAAATTATAGAGGTAGTGGGTGGATAGCCAGCAGACCGAGAGCAGAAGCACATAGAGGAGAACAGGCAGAGGATTGAGCGCAGCAGCTGCTGATGACTTCTGTGATTGTCCCAGGAAGGCTTATTTAGGCACTGGGTGGGTGGAAGAAACCGAGGATAGTGGCAGGAGAGATAGTTCCAGCGTTTCAAACTAAGTCAGCAGGGAAAAAAAACAACTAAACAAACAAATTCACTTTCAAACCAGTTGCAGCAAACTGCTTGACAACAAACAAAAGTCCAGCTGAAAAAACCTGCTAAAAAAAAAAATGTCTTGAAGATGATCTCTAGCCTTGCCTTTCCAAGTAAAACAGCTCAAACAGCAAAGAAGTCCCCTGAATCTTTTGAGACCACTGCTGTCAGTCTTTGTATCAATGTTGGGACAAAATCAACTCATTCCAAAAAGGAGCCCTGTGCATGTCGCCGAGGTGTCACCGCACTTGGCCAGGTCTGGGTGTGGAGACCTCTCCCACCTCCAAATTCTCTGCAAATAGACCTCCTTTCCCATTTTGCATCTTTTAAATGAAGCCATGTGTAGCAGCGGTGTTATGTAGTCTGACACATTTTAGTCCTTTTTTCTCTCTTTGTCTCTATGTCGTCTTTCACCCACTGGCTCTGTGGGTAGACTGTTGGGTGCCACTGTAAAAAACAAGATAACAAAAAGATAACAGTCAGTGGGCAAAATCAAAGTAAACAAAACAAAATGGTGCAAATATAAAGCAGAAAAAAGTAACTGATTAGATTAAGTAGCAGCCATTTCAATAAAAAAAAATACATTTTACAAGCATATATACCAAGTTCTTTATGTGCCCCTGTCTTTCTCCTCTGTGATGGTAATGTAATGCTGGTTACTCTGAGCGTGAACTACAAACTTCACTACTCGTCAATTAACTTAGTGTCAGGCTGTGGATCAAGCAAACGCAGCGACAGCTTCTTCTGTGTAACCTGAATACTTTAATGTCTTTTTTTAATGAACACTTTAAACTGCAGACAACTAAACACTGACCAACAATGTGAGAGATTATGTTTCACTTCATATCACTCTGCCAATATTAACAAACGCTTTAAAGACAAAGGTCTACTATAAAATATTAGTAATTAATAGAGAAATCGCCCATCCATTTCCTGTAACAGCTTATCCTCATCAGGGCCTGTCCCTGCTAACTTAGGGCGAGAGGTGGGTTACACCATAGACACCAGCTCATCCCAGGGCACATAGAGACAAACAACCACTCACACTTACGGACAATTTAGAGTCACCAATTAACCTATTGAGTGCATGTCTTTGGACTGTGGGAGGAAGCCGGAGAGAACCCACGCAGACACAAGGAGAACATGCAAACTCCACACAGAAAGGCTGCAGCTCGAACCTTCTCACTGCGAGGCGACGGTGTTAACCACGACGAGAAAAATCATGCAATCTATAAAAATAAATCTCATTTTACAGTAATAATAAAAGGCAATGTGAACGTGTAAATTTGGGCTTCAGGAAACAGTGATGGGTATAACATTAGACCCAACAGTAGTGTCCCTACATGTAAACAGAATAAAGAACATAACACCTAGAATAACACGTGTATGAAAATCTTTCATTTGTTTCATACAACTTAAACTCCACAGTGAGTTTCCTTGTTGGGTTACAGGGCAGACTCAGACTTGACAGAAACATAGGTTTCACTCTGATTTCACAACAACCAGGCTGACTAACAACACTTATTTCTGCCCTTAAAAAGCTTGCGTTGTAACGTGTGCGCACGCATTTCTCACCATTACTCATAAACAAAGAGTTGTTCAACAGCCAGCCAGTCAGCCAGCCTGCTGTCACATCAATGCCCTCAGGTGGCCAAATGAAACACCTCCCACTACTGGAAATTTAAAACACCACAGAGACAACGATCTGTGACGGGGTGGATCTGACACACACATCTGAAATCATCTCTGAAAAACTAGTCCGTGCGGTGTGAACACACTGAAAACGGATCCTGAGCAAATGTAATTTGATAGTTTGGACACACCCCTCTCTTCTTAACAATCATCGGGACTAACAAATACAGAGCTGAGGCCAAGGCAGAGTGTCAGTGTGTCCGTTGTTAATCATCTCATCTGCCCCAACAACAAATCCCCCCTCCTCTGACTATAATGGATGTTAATCCTAAAATCTCCGTGCGGAGCCTTCCCTGTCATGTCACCGCAACAATCTACAGTTCGCAGGCTAACTACACGGTTAAGTGGCCGGTCGAGCAAAATTTAATCAGTTTTCCGAGCGACACAGACAGCTGCTGGCTGATGACTTGTTTAAATGTCTACCAGTCGACTGACAATCACTTCATCATGCGTTCATGTGTTGAAACCGTCTAACCGTTAAACAACAGGCCAGGGCAGTGCGAGGAGCCAAGACAACTATCAGTCTGCTCACAGCACAGTGAACCCCGTCAAGACACACTCCACTGTTTTAAACTAGCTAACACACACTGCGATGTTTTAAGTTTGGTGTGATAATGAGACGTTTAAACGCGACCCATACTTGGTAATCAGTTAGCTCTTACCTCGCCTCGAAAGTTTTTTTTTTTTTTTTTGCGACACTGCTCAGTCCTTTACCACAGCTCAAAGAGTTAGCTGGTGAGCTAACGTTACCTGGCTACCATATTATCTTTACTTTCATTAACAAGGTAGCTGCAGCAACGTTCCGTTAAACAGTCACCACGAAGAGCAGGTAGAACAAGCACAACATACCTGATGCCGAACATGCGAGCTGTTTTCTGGCTGTAGGGTGTGGGTCGTTACGGTCCTCCTTCAGTTAGCCGCTAGCAAACTAGTTAGCTCGCTGGCTAGGCCGACATCGGAATCCCGGAACTAGTCCGTCGTCCCTCAGGTGGGGATGAACAGCCAATCAGAGGCCGAGGGGTGTGTGGCCTCAAGACATGGCTCAACTCAAACGCCCAGCGTTATGATGGAGTGATTTATTCAGACCCTCATACTGACAAATAAAGTTAAAAGAATACGCATGAAAGTCATAAACAAATGTCAAATATTTCCTCAAATTGCTTATTTTGTTTGTAGTTGGATAAGTACGGAAGCCCTAACTCAGGGGTGTCTTTTTTTTTTTTTTTTTGACGTTGTGAAGATGCCAAGGGGCCAATACTAACAGTTAAAAAATGAAAAAATTACCAATAAAAGTTAAATACAAATGCACTGTTCTGTAACAATTTTGTTTTCATTGTCACAATTATCATTTTTTTAATGGCAATGTAACCAAATCTAAACCAATCAGGTGTGAATAAATCTAAAAACCAGTTCTTCCTTTCTTTCACATCTGGAGTCAAATAACAAAGATAAATTGTTATGGAATATGTTAAACTTGCATGAAGTTGATACAAATCTGAATCTCATGTTCATTTTAAACATGACTTATTATGAGTAATGCAAAGTCTGTTAATATTTAAGTTTAAAACGTATCACTCTTGCTCTTCTCTGATGCATTAAGAGGGTCAAAAATGACCAGGTAAGCCATATCCTCGTAATGAAAAGTTGTTATCATTTCATATTCCAGCTATTCCTCAAAAAACATGTTATTGTTATCATGCCATTACATTTTTTAACTTACCTTTTATTAATTTTACGAAATTGTAGTTTTTGTATTACTACCCCAAGCTTCCATAGATGGGTCAAAAATGACCCACATTCATTTCCTATGGAATTTCATGGGAACCTTTGATTCTTATCAACTGTGACTATCAGGATATAGTCTGTGTGAAATGTGTATGCATGTCATTCATCACTACTGTGTGAAAGAGTATGTGTTATTATCATGTAATAACAAATTAGCCTACTCACAGTAGCTAGCTAACATTACTGTATGTATTGCGCATGCATGCATGTGTGCATTTATTTATATAGCTACATATTGATCAATAGGTTTGCTTGTCATTCAAAAAATTCTCTTCCTTTTATGTTTCCTTATCCAAAGTGTCATGGCTGCTAGGTATACAGTTGAACACACACACACACACACACACAAACACACACACAAAATGGATGTTGACATTGTTCTACTGCTGTTGTGTAATTTTCTTTTCCAATTTTCAAAATGTTTTAAACATGTTTAAAGTGAAAAATACATTCATGAAATCATTCTTGTGTGGGCCAAAATATAATATAAAATATAATACAAATGATTATTCAAATTCAAAATGACAAAAGTGATATAAAAACACATTGATTCTAACACCGGTCATTTTTGACCCACTTATGGAAGAGTGTAGGGTCCAGTCAATCGTGCATTTAAGGGTTAACAAAATCATTCAGGAAGTAGTATTTAGTGTCACATCTACAGATATATAACAGCAGCAGTTATGTCCTTAGAGGTTCAAATGCTTCGTTATGTCAACCAATAAAGACAAATCTTCCAGCCATACAGTATCTGACAATCCTAGCAGGCCATAAAAAATGTATTATAAAAATGAAGCTTTGGGCCGCATGAAATCATCCCTGCCCTAAGCAGTCATACATTCATAGATTTTATTTAATCTGTTTTCTCATGATGATGATGAGTTAATTTATTTTCTCAAAATCTTGAGTTATTTGTTATCTCAAAATAACAAATGTTGTTATCCAGAGTTAACAGGATCATTTTCCTGATATCTTGAGATAGGATATTAATTAATTATTTGATATTTGTCTGGGTATCATACTCTATGTTCATTAAATTTGGGATATTGTTACTGTATCTCAAAAAGTAGTTTCCAACTGTAATTATTCACATTGTTGCCCTTATATTTAAGAGGAATATCCACAAATATCCAAGGTGAGTCATTACAGCATGTACACCTGTAGGACTTTTACAGATAAGTGCCAATGTATGTCTCAGCTGGCAAGTGTTTTGAGAATAAACAGCAAATGAGCTCATATTGTAGTGCCCCTAAACAGTTACTGCCATACTGGTACTGAATGCCAATTAGAAAAAAGGCCTGTTTAGTGTCCGGTGCAGCATGGACAGTATGTCCAAACAGACATGACGAACACCACAGGATGTATATAGAGAAGGCAGGACGGGTTTCTTACTTCACAGACACATTCATAATAAGTTTTCAATGTTGGATGAGGCTTTGTGGAAATAATTAGCAAAATGTTCTGTGTTTCTTCACGGTAAAAGTCCAGGAAATTTTTAAATAGATTTTCCAGGCTTGATGAAGTTGTAATAAAGTACAGACACACAAATGTTGCCATGGCTAATCCATTAGGTGCTAGGCATATAAAAATAAATGTGAACTGATAAACAGAACGTGTATGATCGGAAAATATGTTGACCATGTAACTGAATATAATGAACACAAAACAGAGAAGTTTTTAAAACATTTATTTATATCAAGAGAAAAAACATTGTTTATAAAACAATTATTACAAAAATAATTCTTTCACCACTAAAACATTTCCTGCCACAGATTGCCAAACATCTGTACAGTGTGTACAGATGTGTGGTCTATAAATGTGGTATAATTTACAGTAGCCATTTTCATAACTGAAATCTTTTTCTCTCTCCCCCCGCCCCGTAGTCCGTAAGTACATAAAGACAACTGGCAAACAAAATCCAGCTCCTCTGGCACAAAATCTCAACAGAACTCCTCCCTGATCCCCACTTCTTTTGTAAACGAGTCCTCTTCCCTGAAGTGTTACTTCATTTCATGTCCATGAAGCGGATGTCCATGATAAGCAGAGTGTGTCTGGGCAGCGGTCTGGGTGATGGGGACAGCACCTTCATTACCTGTGTTTGTGTGTCCACATTAGTCACCACAATAAAGCCACACACAGGGCTTTCCACTATATCCTTTCTAGCACCTTCCTCTCCGTCCTCGGCACTGCTCACGCTCAGCACATGATATGTGAGGTCTCTTCCTGGTGTCACAGGCACCATCTTTAACTGTGTGTCATCTTGAGACATTCCAAGCGGCAAGCACGAGTCTGGGATGGATGGTGCCCCAATCTTGTAAATGCGGACGTCTGAGAAACGCACTTCAAAGGAAAAAGGGTAGAAGGACACTCCACGGAAGCCGTAAAAGTACTCGCGGATCTTCTCATCCCGAGCATCACGCCGACACTCTTTGGAGCGCTCCACCACACCTCCAGACTTGGGTAGGAGCACAACCCGCACAAAGTGAGGGAGGTCTCGTTTGAGCTCGTTGTAAAGCCTCTCATGGTCCAGCACCAGCACCACATCAACCTCAAAGGCTGAGGCACAATGGACCAGAGCCTGGTAACCAGAGCCCTTCACCCAGCCACATGTGTTGATGATACAGCCACCCACACTCGCCTTCCTGTTCACCTCACAGCGCTGGGAAAATACCTCGGCCAGGCGTGAGGTCAACTGCGCGTTGTGAGAAAAACAAACAAATTAACTGATGACAACACACTGAATTTATAGTTTGCCAGCGGGGTTTTAGCATCTTACCGCTATATTACGAAACGTCTAGAATCTTTCTTTTCTCACCTTATTGTAAAGTTTAATGTTGGTTCCTGGGGTGGTAGAGCCAAAGTGGTAGACCAAAGGAGCCTGGACTGAGAAACCCTCCTCCACGTCTGCTGGACGCTCAATGCACAGTGCCGACACTGTCCCAGGTACAGACACCTGAGGTGCAGAACGTACATAACACTTTACACACTCACCTTGATGTTTCCCAACACTTCCATCCTATATCCCAGCTTGTGTATTGTATTAATGTGATGCAATATAATACATATCAGCCGGTGATATTCCTTTAATTTCTGTGGTCTGGGTCAATTATGTTCAGAATAACCTCAAATCATCTTACCCCACTCTGTCCAACATCTAGTTCAACCAGTGTTGGCCTCCGGCCCACCCTTACAGCATAGCTTAATAGTAGCCGGCACACTGTTGACTTCCCCACATCTGTAGGTCCCACCACCATCACCTGAGGGAGGGATGAATAATTAATCAATGTCAAAATGCATTTACTTGGATCTGACAAGCTTTTATGTAGTTCTTTATTTAAACCTACTCTTGGCCCCCTCTCATTGTCCCGCTCTGCTTGTTTTCTCATCTGTTCCAGGGCAGCGTGTGTGTTCAGGTAGAGTAGCATGGGAGTATCCTTGGACACATAAGCCACCTGTTGCAATAAAAGAGAGACACTGTTTGAGCCTCACATTCACAAAGTACATCAAAATAAAAAAGGCACATGAAAACTTTCAAAATATTCGCCTACAAGTGCTCACCTCCGGCTTCCCATAAAGATTCACGCTGCAGCCTTGCCAGGTGAAAACTGCGATCTTGGAGCCTGGTCCGAATGTGTACTTCTTGTTGCGGTTCAGCTCTGAGCCAAACACCTCAGCCATTCCTGTGAGAAGCTCCAGCTCAACTTGCTCTGCTGCCTCCCCTGCCTCCACCTCAAACCTAAGCTCAGTCTCCTTCTCCAGGTCAAACCTGGTGCTGACCTTCCCAGTTGCTGGAGCATCTTCACTCGTCTTCACTTCACCCTCTGTTGCCATGACTGATGAGAGAAAGCCCGTGTTACAAATACCTGGCAGTAACGGCATATTGTAAAGAAAAAGGTCGATGCACAAACAGTAAAACAACAATACAACACATGTTGTCACCACGTCTCTAATACGGTCATACTCTGAACAAACCTTCAGATGCAGTTAAAGACTATTCTCATTTGTATTAATACATGTATTTTTGAGTAATCACTTACTATACTAAATGTCTTGCTGAACCACAAAGTTTTAGAATAATGTTTAATATTTAACCAAGTTTATTGACATATGGCTAACATGTCAGCATAAATATAAGAACAACTAAATTACTATCGTTCACATATATCGCTTGATGAAATAGTAACAGAGATTGTGCGAGTTTACTTAATCAGACCCAAAACGTCAAAGGCAATAATGTTATCAGAAGGCTAGTTAGCCATTACCTCTAATGTGAGATCTTAACCTTACTAAGGTTTAACGTGAACCCCGGTTTAGGGCTCCGCTTGGGCTAGAGTTATCTAAATGACTTTAAGACTTACTTAGATGAGCACACTGTGAACAAATGATTTATCTCATCGGTCATTAAAAGCTAGCAGGCCGTAGCTAACTTAGCCACACTAACTTCAGCAATAAAAGGCGCAATGGCAGCTTATAATCGTTCCAAATCCCAGTGAACCACTCCCACATTGTCAGGTAAATATCTACGAGTTGATTATTTTGTCCTGTATTGTACTTACGGACTAACTTCGAGCTTTATTGTTGAATGAAAATAAGTTCCCAGCTCACGAAGCACCGCTGCTGCTGTTGGTGCTGGTCGCGTGATGTTGAGGTCACATCCTCACGCGACCAATCATATTTAAGATTTGATGACGCGCGAGAAATACGTTTTATGTTAAAAATACGTTTTTATGACGTTTCAGTAACGTTTAAAACAAACATTTACGTTATTTTTGACTTTTATCAATCATAAATAAAAAATAATTTTGAGAAAGAGAAACTTAAATTTGTTGCTGATAATGTCACAAGTGTTATCTTGAGCTATAGTGTAAAAACTATGATTTATATAAAGAAGAAAATGCATGTTTCATCATCCCAGTGTGTAATAAGAGCTTAAGCAATTTGTGATGTGCATTTAATGTTTTAATTGGGCCACACACACACACACACACACACACACACACACACACACACACACACACACACACACACACACACACACGAATAAAAATAAAAACAAACCTACACAATAAATAAAAAACAAGAAACACTTTATTCAGCAAAAACAGATATAAAAACACAATAAACTGTTGAGAAATGGGGAAAGCACTAAAAACAAAAAACAAACAAAAAAAAAAAAAAACAGCAGGACAGTGCATCTAGTACTAGTTCAGAGAGGCTCCACTGGGTGTCACCATGTATCCAGAAGATGTAAGCGTTGAAGCTCAGGTCATCAGAGGAGGGACTGAGAACATCCCATTGGTCTCTCCTCATCATACTGCTTTCGTGGGCCACATCTCCTCAACTCTTGGCTGCATGCAAGAGAATAATTGTTTTACTGTAAAATATAAAGATATTTAACACACCACAGGTGTTAGCGTGAGGCCATCAGTCTCAACCAGCAGCAGTAAAGACACTTCTACGCAGTGTGAGGGTAAAGTAGTTTTTACTGAATTAAATAAGACTTATTGCATGTAGTTTATTATCTAATGTACTTCCAAACGTGCAGCGTGTATTTCATTTACAGATGAAAGTAAGAAGTTTGTTAGCTAATGGCTCAAAGTTGACACTGTGGGAAAAAAAAAAAAAGGGGCAGTTAATGTTTCCACTGATGACTCATTAAATACTAAGACACAAAAGGAAAGCCAAGTTTAGGCTATGACACATGCACGCTGTGCAGAGATGGAGATGGAAATATACCCAAGGGAGCACTGAAAGGAGACAATAAAAGTATCTTATGAGACACTGGTAAAAACAACTAATAAGCAATGAGTCAATGTATTTGGAAAAACAAATCATGTTGTGCCATTTTAGTATCTCAAGTATGTCATGACACAGAGCGTTGACATACATACAGAGTAAAAATATAAGTATAAATTGAGAAAGCAATCATACAGGGCCTTCAATGAGTCAGTGGAGAACATTTCTGAAAGGTACAGAAATTATATAACATAAGCTGGAGTTTTCTCAAATAACATGTCTATGTTAAAACATGTTTGGTTCCCATGTGAGACACTTAATTTTTACGCAGAACTCTAATCTTTAAAAAGGTTGGGTCAGCCATACTGAAGAAAGATAGTAAACTGTCTCATTCCAAACACTAACGCTGCATTGTGTGGCTCGCTCCAAGTCATTTGTTTTCCATTTTCTACCAACTCAAAGCATCAGTATTTTATCTTTCTCCTATATGATTCACCCCTCCTTTAATATCCTTTACATCAAATACAAAATAATGTACAAAGCACTCATACTTAATTTTACAGCATAATTAAACAAACTATTTAGTGTGATTGTGCGATCCTTGATAAATATTGTATCTAGCGTTTCCCTCATATATTCTGTCAGACAGCTTTAAGATGACAAACCTTCACTGGGCGTCTACTCATTCTTCAGAACCTCCTGTAGAGCAGCAACTACAACATCAGGTTGAGGAAATTTCAGCTTGCGAGGCGGACCCTTCTTTATTCCAGTCCACAGAGAAGTTTCTTCAGGGACGACACAGAAGACAACAGAGTAATTTGTAGGAACGACGTAGAACATAAGCAAACCATTCACGTGTTACAAAAGCCTCTGGGAGGATAATAGTAAAATTAAAAGCTTTCAAGAAAAGTTATCAAATGGTAAACAGCAAGTGGTGTACCAAAAGCAAAATAATCATATTAATACAATATACACATGCCCAATTTGTCATGGGAGCATCATGTGTTAGTACACCTCATTCTTTGTGCAAACTTTGTTCTGCCTGGCGGTAATTCCTTATTCCTGGTAAATACAGCCTGTTGACTGTGTGAGCAGGGTTTAATGTGTTGGCAAGAGTTTACTGGCTTCACTTCCTTAGTGAGCACCCATAGATTTAGAGGTGAGGTAAAACTTTTTAAAAAGTGTGGCTGTACTAAATAGTTGGAAAAAAAGTGTTAAATTACGGTATCTCTTCCCTGCCCTAATCAGCCTTTCCACAAATATCTTTGGGCAATCCTCAGACAAAAAAAAAAGAAAACAAATTACAGTCACCACTTGTATCCATCTCTGAGGTGTATATCTAATAACCTTTACAAATAAAACCAAACTAAGTGCAAGAAAAAAAGAAAAAAAAATCACAGGTTTGAAAAATGTTTTTTTGTTTGTAATTCCAGTGAACTGAACCATTAATAGCTGGTACAAATGGTGAGAGTCGAAAACTAATATAGATGCACTTGGCCGGAGAATAACGGTCATCTCTTGGGGACGCCAAATGGCCAAGTTATTCCTGAATTTCACCTTTGCCTCCATCCAGCAGAGTGATCTCGAAGCTGTTCCGGCGGGGTTTTTCAGGGTTGAGGACCACAGTCAGTCCGGGGTGGGCAGCCAGGAGGGCAGATTTCACCGCCTCGGCATTACGCCCATACACTCGTCAGCTCTTACTGCCAGAAATAACACATCAACCGTCAGATGGACATCTGTGCATGCTACTACAGTAATCCATGAGGAGTGTGGCTGCATATAATAAGCAGCTAAGTTCACTAACTCAAGCATTGTCCTTAAGTACAACTTTGAGGTACTTAATTTGAGTAATATTTTATACTCAACTACATTTTAGGAGGGAAATATTGTCTTAGTTATTAACTATAGGCAGCAAAACAAATAACTTAAGAAGATTTTATTACATGAGCATCACACTGAAGAAATCATGTTGCTGTAAAATCAGTTAATCATGTCCACGATGAATAATATCCATCATTCTTCAGAGCAGCTGCTTCTTTATTTTATTATTGTATTAAGTCATCATGCTTGTTATTTTGCCAAATGTTCAGCTGCACAGCTTTGTCAGGTGGGCTCAAGTACTTCCACACTGTACCTCTTCAATAGATGGGATGGCTTTTCGTGGATTTGTCTGACAGTAATCCAATGCAGAGAAAACAGGGGTGCATCTATGGCTTACTATCATACTGAATTCAGAAACTATGGCGCCATGTTTAGACAACTAAAACATTTTACTCATTCACTACCTCTGCCTGGATTCTTCTCCATGGCAACAGCGGCAGAGGCTCATGGGTATTGTAGTGTTTCGAGAGAACACTTCCGGTAGCAACAAATCCTGGCACTACACTGCACTTTACACCACCGTGACTACATTATAAGGCTGCTTACATATATAGCTATAACGTGCTATCAGTTAGTTACTCACCAGTGTTCAATGACCACCCTTTGTCTCTCCTGGTCGTCCTTCTTCTCCTCTCCTCTGTCCTCCTCCACGGACAGTTTCTCCTCAACGACTTCCGCTTTACGCTTCGTCCCACGACGACCTGAACACACCGTGAGGTTACATGTTTGTTTCCATAACACAGATTACGTTTTCAATACTGACTGATTAAATGGGTTGTTGTATAGCACAGCATTAGATAAGGTACGAAAACATCAGATGACAGCCGCTGTATGACGCAGTATATTAACTAAATACAGGACACATCACACTCACCTGTTTTGGACGCCATTGCCGTTACAAAACTTTCGCGCGCATGTGGCCTGTACCAAAACATTGGATTGTAGGGGTTTTAAGTACGACGGACGAAACCATTATTAGGAAACATATCCGTCGGCCAAACTTTAACTATATATACAGCATGCATATATATATATATATATATATATATGCATTTTTATTCAAGTATAACCTGAATATAAGAATTTTGAAAGATGTTGAATGGTTTTGTTACCTGAGTATGAGCCTTTTATATCTGCAGACGCCGTGGGTCCTCTTCCACGGACTCCGCCATGTTGAAACACCATGTTTCTACAGTAGCCCAGAACCAACACATCAAACTCTGGCTGTAGATAACGCATTTCATATCCACTGTAGCTTCTCCCTACTTGCTTGAAACAGGAGTGCAAGTGGAGGGGGTTGCAATCTGCCACAAATCCCGCACACTGGTTATTAAATGTTCAAGCACAAAGCCTGTTTGTTGTTTATCCATTTCTCTATAACTTCTCTTGCCTGACTTGAAAATAAATCACTCTCGCTGACATTTGAAAACCTTACCATGTTTTCTTCCTCAGTCATTTTTTAATACATCTACAATAACCTAATTTATCAATGTAATTCACACTAAGCAGTAATAATAACCTTATAGTCTGCTTCTAAGTGTTTGTAAGAACTATCCTATACTATCTATGTGTGCTTCAGCCAGGACAGATTTCTCCTTGTTTTTCATGGAAAATCATTCCACCTGCTGCTCAAGGTGTTGGATGGATGTACCAAAGAAGCATGAGAAAGAGGCCACCAATAGACTTGTTTATGTGATTATTTGGATTTATGGATCTCACAATTGAGATAATCACAATTTAAGAAAGACATGAAATTTGGCTTGTAGTACAACACTTTTCAAAGACGTTTTCATAGTAAAGAAACCACTTTTGATCCACAGATGATGTGTTGGGACTTCTGACACAACCATGGGAGTCAGACTTTGTTTTAGTCTCATATTTGCGTCATTGCATTCAGACCTAAAACCAAGATACACAATCGTCCCTTCCGGCTTTTAGAACTGAATCTCTATATGTCCTCTGCAAACATGGGGACAGATGAATGGAGAGCCCAGGGGTTGTGCACCCTAATTCTCTAAGTGTTTGAATAATCCCCAAATGTGGACATAGGAGATGTGGCTGAGAGACAGAATCCAAAACAAGCAAGAGGATACTGAGAGGAAACCCAGCAGATGAACAGACGTGTGTGTTTGAATACTCCAAAGTGAAGAGCAAATATGGTGTTCCTGGAATAGCAACACAGATTCCACAATGTCTTTCACAGTGGATGTGACAGTCACTTTCTTGGGCATTCAAACAACTTAAAGGACGTCACAAGCTGCGTCTGTGCCAACAAACACAGGCTATACAACCTCCTGGAGCGAGGCGGTGAGACTGACTAACATACGCTTATCTAATAATTGTTCTTTTGTTCTCTTGTGAACAACAAACTCAAGACCCACACTTCATCTTGGCTATTCAGTCACTTTTACTCTTGTTGTCTTATGATGCCAAATGATTCAGTCTTTCATTCAGTGGGCCTCTTTCATAAAACAGACCAGACACAAAGACACATCAAATCTCGACCGTTTCTATGGATCCCAATCTGTCGTTGCATTCTGTTGCAGTTTATTTTTAGCTGTGTGCGTAAACCTTCAGAGGAGCAGACAGCCCATGTGTGACAGATGTGCCCCGTCTTCACCCGGTTCTCCTCTTTTACTTTAATACCGGATGTACGGCACTCCTCCACATTTGACAGTGCCGTCCTATGATGAAGTGCACACATTCATGCTCACAAACACTCAGATATTTCTGTGCATATGCACAACAACAACAGAAGGCAGATATTTCATTCATAAATTTGGGCCTTTTTTTTCTCTCTTTGCTGCTCTCAGCTACAGCATCTTATCTCTTGCTTCTTTGGGACTCTCCAGTCGATAAACGTATATTCTGAAGTTTAACTGTTTGATAATCAATCTTGTCAAACACATCATTGCAAACAATTCCCCCAGGTGCCTTGAAAGTGTGAGTTAACTAAACATGAATAATTAGTTTAAATCATAGACTGTATAAAACATGGGCGTTGTATCCTCAGAGTGTGATGGCTCTGGCCGTCGCATTCTTGGCAGTTCTGCCTCTGCCGCCTCCTGGCTAATCTAAAAATAGCCAAAAACCAGGATCATCTATGGGGTTGAGGGGGGTGAATTATGCCTGGGTGCACAAACAAGCCATCTGTAATGGCACACACCTGTCAATCAAATAGGCCACGTTGTTAATTATAAATCATAACTTAAACGCTTTATATAATTTGAACAGTGAGTTATACAGAAATTTAGCCTTAGTACAGTTGTGTTGGGGGAAAGCAGAACTATTTTTTGTACCAGACTGTACTGTAAAAACATGTTTATTTCTGCTGTCAATCAAATATTTTTTAGTCACAATGACACAAGTGGCAGTTAGATTTGTTCTGTAGTTACATTCCCTCAGTTTGAAGAATCAGGTCTTACTTTGCCAGCTTTTACTTACAGTATGGTGTCTCTGTTCCTGCAGGAGACACTTTTGTACCAGAGTTTGTACAATAGGTGAGGCTCCTCAAATATTACAGGAAAAGAAACATAGAAGGTTTCTATCATGTCTCTTTTCTTCAAACCACAAGAAGAGTTTTAAAACTCAAACCACACATGCTGTAAAGTTGACTTTTAAGGAAATTTAAGAAAGTTTAAGTTAAAATAATACAGCTTAAACTAACTAAAAATTATATTAAATTAGCAATAAAGATGAGTTGTTTCCAAAAAAAATGATGTATGATGTTTTCAGTGGTTGACTCAAGTGCAATTAAGAAGAGTTTTGCTTACTTTTGTATTTTTATTTTATGCAACTTTGCGCTCATGACAACTGTCTGAACTTTTATGTAACTCACCCGTTCAAATTATATTAAGGCTTAAAGTTATGCATAATCTGTCTCCCTGAGGTCCACCAATGATACGTCTTTGCCAATTTTTAGATTAGCCAGAAGGCGGAAGAGGCAGGCAGAGATTTGAGCTTCAAAGCGGCTCTTCAGAAAGCTATGGGTGACGTTTTGTGTATAAATGTAGCTCCAATTTTGCTTTTTACTTGAAGAAGCTCTACGGTTTGATCTTTGGGGTATAAAAACATTTCAAAACCAGTTGCATAAAATAAAACTTTATCTTTTAAAGCAACATTTTTTCTTCTCTTTTATGTATCTTAATAGTTACAAAGTTTTCCCTGGGTGAGGCAAAGTCTCATTGTTTCTCTGAGAATAGTCAGTTTTTCCACTCAAAATGATTTATTCAGAGAGTCAGAGGATCGCCTCATCTCTCCATTTTGCTTTGCCCTCTTTCCCTTCCTCTTCCGTTTGGTAGGTGACCGGGAGCAGAGGTTCACTGTCCCGGAGGGTCATGTTCCCACATGGTAACACAATGGGAGCTGGTCAGTGCAACAGTGCTGCAAATGGTGCTCATCAATTATGGAGCTCACGACTTGACTGTGGCACTACATTGTCATGCTGTAGTTATAAACCCATTCTTTCCTTTGTTTCTAGCCCAGGTCCTTTGACGTCAGGGTGTTAGTCTCGGTTCATCCTCTGCAAATAGGAGACGTGTGATGGTGAATGTCAGCAAACACGCCAGTGACACGCAAACGAACACGCCAACTCACATAAGCCATCACACAAGCCTGGCCAAGAGGAGCATAACCATGTGGGGGAGAGTGTGTGACAGGCAGGGAGAGAGAGAGAAGTGTTGGAGTGATAGGAGTTCAGACAAAGACTGAGTGACGGCATATGAAAGGCAGGCGAACAAAAGAGAGGAAGAAAGGCAGAGACATGAAAAATACGATAGAGTTGGGGCAGAATGAGTGGGCACTGTGTGCAATAAACGCACATCATCAAAGTCTGACGACTTCAGACACATTTCCTCTGCTAATGGCCTGGTGGTGTTCCTGCACTGCAAATATGTCCCATGACCACCCAGGCAGCTGCTTTCACGCATAGATGGCAGACGCCTACAGTTCTGCCATGACATAACAACGCAGAAGTATGGGAAGAGTAATCATATTGGTCACGATTTAAGTTTTGGATGGATACCGAAGATGGTTAAACATGTCCTCTCAGGAAAAGCTGAAAGGGGATGTCCACAGTCATCCATGACTGCCATCTGCACAATTCTGTGAAATTATAACCCACAGAAAATGTTTTTTTTTTATAATGTAAGTTTAGAGTGGCTTCCAAAGCTTTTTATCAATGATCCTTATATCATCACCATATTATGAAATATTTATGATTCACCTTCTGCATGTAACCATTCACCATTCAAGCTTGAAGAGTATAGGCCAATGTCTGGTGAACAGCAGTGATATTTCACTTGTTTTCTATCCCAAATAATACCCATGTCTAAACCCATTGATGTTTTTACCATTGTTGGAAGCCTTGACTGGGTGAAATTGTTATTTAAAAAAAAATCTTTAAAGCAAAAGTTTGGAAAATCTGGCTCAATGTCTGACAGAAAAAGAGAGACAGATAAGGAAATGTATACTACTGCTTGACAAATGAGTGGTGTCAGTTTTCTCATCTCACTGTCTGCCAGAAGCAGATTTGCCAAAATGTTGAATTGTTCCTTTAAAACTGACATCTGACATCAAACTGTTATAAAAATTAGGTTTATACTGTGTTTCAGATGTTTAAAATCATATGATGTGTACGTGACTTCCTACTAAAGCTGGCAGGGTAAGGTAAAGTTCAGGTTAATGTATAAATAGAAGAAGTCCAGAACAGAACGAGGGTCAGGGACAGGTCAGAGAGGCTACATTTAAATTGGGGAAATGCTAACTATCAGAGGAAATTAAAAAGGCTTATGATGCTATCTGTATCTAGCCTTTTTCTCTGTAACCCCTTTTGTGTGTTGCACTGTTAAACGCTCCTTCTTGTACAAGAATAATTTCAACTTAACTTTGATACTTCGAATCCAGTCTTCCTTATTGAAGGGTCATTTCAAAATTAATATAACACAAACAAAAACTGATTTTCCACATTTCCCAGGTGGCCAAGCATCAGAGGAGCAGGTGTAAACTTGTTACTGTCACAAGAGACAGAACTGTAAAAGTAGGAGTAGCATGTTGGGCAAAAATATAGTAAGTAGTTTTAGTTGACAAAATCAAGTTGCACCTGTCTCTCAAAACACAGTATGGTTTGTGACTGGGTTATAATCTCATGTCTCTATAGACATTTGGTTTATTTTGCCTCGTCCTTCTTTATTAAGGTGAGACAATTGTCTTGAAATTATCACTTTAGTTTACTTGAGATGTTCAAGCTGCTAATTTGAGCTGTTGAAACATCCACTGCAACTGTGCTGACAAAAAATTTGAATCACTGCATGGTACATATAATGTAATGTAATGTGATGGTTCAGTATGTGGTGGTCAGAACACTCTTGAAGAAAAGAGACAGCAGGAATCATGTTCTCAAGCAGAACTTTACTGATTTCCACACATCAGCTTCACAGCAATAACGCTTCCTTCTTCTGAGTACCATGTCACTGAACTAACCAATCAGAAGCTAGGACTAAGGTAAAAGAAGTAGATTGAGCAGAATATTGTTTTAAAGATGCAGATGTAAAGATTCAAATTCGTAAATTATAAATCTGTAACCACTGTATGTATGATTTTAGGAAATTAACTCAATGTAAATTATGTTTACTTCTAAGCCTTACAGGCCTGTGCCTGCAAATCAATTGCATGTTAGCATTGTCATTGTGAGCATGTTAGCACGCTGATGTTAGCATTGAACTCAAAGCACCGCTTCACAGAGCTGCTAGCGTGGCTGCAGACTCTTTCAGTCTCATTCTTTTAACAGGAGATCTTGTTACTCTAACAAATGCCAGACTACAAAGGACACCTTGCAGCTTCTGCTGCCAATCACAGGACAATAACCAAACCTCTATGACAACAGTTCATAACATCCATCCATCCATCCATCCATCCTGGAGCCTCTCCCAGCTGGCATCGGACAAGAGGCAGCCAGTTCACCCAATTTGAGAAAACTCCTAATTGTTTTTTTTAACAACACCCACATTTATATACTAACTTCCCTTTATCTCTATGGATTATGAATAGATATGAATTTGAATAGAGCTACTTTGTGGTGTGTTTATGTTTTAAGTGTTTAATTAACTTCACTTCTAAACCTTACAGTACCATGTTGTATCTGCAGGAAAAAACACACATCCACCGAACAAAATGGAACTATAACAACAATCTTGTTTTCATGATATAGATGAAAACCATCACAGACACATGGGAGAGACTGGTATCTTTCAACATTAGGAATGAGACGTGTTAATGAGATGAGGTGGTGGTCATCAGAACATAAAGTGGGTCGTCCACTAATCAGATGATCGATCCCTGCCTCCTCCAGTATCCGCCATCCGTGTGTGAATGTGTATGAATGGTTAGCTCCTAAGAACTGATGAGCAGTTGGCACCATGCATGGCAATGCCATCAGTGTATAAATGGGTGAATGAGATATGCAGTGTGAAAACGCTT
This sequence comes from Miichthys miiuy, assembly GCA_036365135.1. Classification (NCBI taxonomy): domain Eukaryota; kingdom Metazoa; phylum Chordata; class Actinopteri; family Sciaenidae; genus Miichthys; species Miichthys miiuy. Next base: position 12,804,179 of record CM071611.1, read on the forward strand.
TGAGTGATCGGAAGACTATAAAGGTGCTATATAAATACAGTCCATTTACCATTTACTGGAAATTTGACAAAGAACATGTAGAGCAGAGGAAATAATTCTTAAAGAAGATGCTGTTAAGCACAATAATGTATGTGGGATGATGATGATGAATTATCTCTTGTGAACTATGACTGGAAGAGGTGAGGGAGCTTTTGTCACAGAGAAGAATAAAGGAGCGAGAGAAGGAAGAAGGAAAGGTGAGAGCAGAGTAAGGTGTGTGAGAGGGATGAATAATTTGTGGGCTGGAAGACAAAAAAATATTTGAAGACTTCTCAACCAAATGTCTCTGAACTTTATAATTTGTGTGTTTGTGTGGTGGTGTGTATTTGCACATGTAATGTGTACATGCATGTGTCTTTGCACTTGCAAACACATGCATGAGAGTATGCATCACCATCATATTCATGGTGAAAATGAATCTGGTGAGGGGGTGTGCTGATTCCGGGACACATTGTCACACACACACACACACACACACACACACACACACACACACACACATATACACCCCGCCTCAACAGCTCATTCACCCATCTTACCATATAAAACAGCCCCATATAGCTGCCTTCTGCACGAGTGAGACAAGTGATTGGGGCAAAGGTGCGAACATAGTTCAGACACATGACCTTCGGAAAACACACTCCCACTGTCACATGGATTTCTGACACTTCACACACTTGCGTCGACACACACAACAAATACCACCTCCTCTTTTTTCTAAGAGGTTTGACATAAGAAGTATGACATGATCCTCTTTTAAAACTTTTTTTCCCTGACTGTTGACTCCAAGGATCATAAAAGCTGTCAGATGTCAAAATTAAAGACTGCACTTATGATACTGACACATTCATCCTGTGCTTTAACACTACCATCACCTTTATACTTTGATATGTCAGAGTTTCTATTATCTATTATTATCTGTATACTCTGTGTTTGGGCCAGCTCACTACCTTTTACTACTATCTTTTATCCTTTGTGGCATCCTCAGCAAGCAAAGACGACAGTGAAACAACAAAGAACATTTCTGTTTGTTTATTTATTTTTAATAAAGCAAAACACTTTCTCAACATTTTTTTCCATTGAAAAATCTAATAGCATCACAGTATCTTTCATGTTCTATGCAGAAACTCACAGTTATAGTTCGGGTTGATTTGTACAACATGGACCATATAGGACCACAAGACCATCACGAATAATGCAGATAACAAAGAGGTTGGATTGGTATTGTGTTGAACAGATTGCAGAGTGAATACTCATCTCAAACACACAGTTAGTTAGAAAGGTTAAATAATAAAGTACAGCTTTAATATGGGAGGGGTGGGTTTTCTGACAGCTTGATTGCGGCCTGTAGTGCCATAAAATACAGATATATGTCACTGAAATCAGATGAAATCCTCTGATTTACTAAAATTGTTCATAAAGTAGTAAAACAACAACAACACATTAACAGATTCTGACATATTTCTGAAACTATAGAGTTATGGGTGCATGTGAGTTTATCTGTGCACAGCCACACTGATGTAGACAAATTGCAGGTTAAAGTGTAATGTAACAGGAGCCAGCAGGACAGAGACCTGATGCTTCAAACTACACAAAGAGCTGTGTAGGATTCAACCCCGGTGTTGTTTTTACCTTGTCCTGGATCAGTTTGGACATCCAGACTAACAAACAGACAGACACAAAAAAGAGGTACATGTACACAGGCACTCATTTTAAGAAGAGACCTCATCAAACTGGTCTTCTCAGGACTTTGGTTATTGATCTATAATGGTCTTATCCCACTCGCACAACAAAAACTGAATCACACACATAAAAATCAAAAATAAATTTGTAGTCATCTATTTCTCAGATTTTTTGTTGTTGTCTGAGCGAGGAAGAGACAAGACTGGAAAACATAAAGGGCGTGTTACATTTGTTTGCCTTCCATTCACAATCTAAGTATCTCTTCTATCACCACAAGCTGGTACTAAAATGAAAAGTAAAAATCCACCTAGTCTAAAATACAGAGCAGTTTTTCAAAGAGTGTATGTACAGTGATGGTGTGTGGTATGTACAAGTGTGGGCGGTGGTTTTCTGGCAGATTGTGAATCTGGAGGAGGAAGGAGAGTCGCTCTTGGAGGCAGATCTAATGATCCTCTCATCTTTTTCTGCCTTGAGATGAATATCTAAATCTCACTCCATGTGATTCTTTACTTTTCCTTCCTGTCCTCTCATCATCTTTGTTAATCTATGTCTTTCTCCTGTTTCTGGTAGTGCCACCTGTCATTAATTAATCACAACTTTATGAAATAAATAAATAAATGAGTGATGGATAATGTCAGTGGTGATTGGATGGTGAGCACTAGTTGATCTAGAAAATAGCTGTAGATGAGTAACAACGCCTGCGTTGTTAACAGCTGTGATATATATATTTTTTTAAAAACACCTGGAGACGCCACCAGCTGTCTGTGAGTTGTGTTTCTATCATTTCATGATGCTGTTGTAGTTTTCTGCCTTTGTACCATCACTATCAGAGGCTTTTTAAAGCCTGTACTATTTAGCAGCAGCTACTTCAACACTGAAATCTTGTCCTGCTCCACATCAACTGATATCTGCTCTTTAAAACAGCTCCCTGCTGCCTTGCCTGTCTCCTGTGTCAGTGTGGCACCCCCTGCAAGTTGAGGAGGCAACTGAAAGGAATCAAGATCCAGGTTTTTGTTAGAGTTGGAAAGAGCAGGGGGAGAAATCTGAGGAGAAAAAGGGGGTGTGGAGTAGAGGAGAGTTCAGCCAAAAAGGAAATGGATGGAGAATGTTACTATAGAGAGGGAGAGGAGGTGGAGGAGAGATGGGGTGCTGGGTAAGGAGGAAGATGAAGGGAAGGCTGAGGTATCATAACCTGGGGGGCACTCCAGCTCGAAGCAGCGGATGGAGGCATCTTCGTTACCATAATTGGCCCAGTACTCTTCTTGGTCCAGCTTGGGGAGTGCCACCTCATCCTCTGACAGTTCATACTTGGAGGAGAAGGTTTCAGAGGGGGTTTTGGGGAGGTATTGAGGCTTGACGGCGGAGAAAGGGAAGGCCTTCACTGTCTCTGAGCTCTTCTGGTACGATGCCTTGGATGAAGATGCAGGCTTATTCTTGGAGAACCACCAGCGGGTCTTGGTGCTGAAGGTTGTTGTGGTGCTTCCAGCCAGAGAGCCGGGGTCAGGCAGAGGGCAGAGGGCGAAGTCCAGCTCGCGGAGAAATCTGAGGTCCTGGCCACGACGTTGGGATGGGGAGGTGCACATGAGATCAGAGGAGGAGATGCGGGCCTTGCGGAACCACTCCCACAGGGGGCGAGCCTCACAGCCGCAGGACCAGGGGTTACCATTGAGGCGGAGGAACTGGATACCTTGGGCATCTCTCATGGCCTGGCCTGGCAGTTCGGCCAGGGAGTTGTTGAACAGGTAGAGGATAGTCAGGCGGCCAAGGTCACGGAAAGCCCGACGGTTGACCTGTCTGATGCGGTTGTCATGGATAAGGAGACGGTCCAGGTTGACCAGGCCTCTGAACACATTCTCAGACAGGGCACGGATGCGGTTGCCATGCAGAAAGAGATGGGTGAGGTTGACCAGATCTGAGAACAGATCATCCTGCAGAAAGTGGAGTTGATTCTCCTGGAGCAAAGTCAAAACAAAAGAGGATTTAGTGCTATATGAAGCTGTACAATAAATGCTAACTTTTAGATACTTTACAGCTAAGTTAATGACGCTATAAAACTGATTAGAAGCTCTTGGCCATAAGTGTGACATGTTTTCCCATTTCCTGTTTACAAATCACTGAAGTCCAGCATTTCTATTTGCGCTAGTGAGTAGTATAAGCTATGATAGGAGGAAACAGCTCATTTCCTCTTAAACTGTCATATAAGTACAGTGTTTGAAAGCAGCTTTGCAGTGGAGAAAAAGGCCATCTTAAGAGAGATTTACTGTCTGATTAAATGCTGGATTCAAAGAGAACAGCTGAGATCTCACTACCAGCTGCCAAAAATATGACAACAACTCTCTATGAGATCATCACTGCCTGAAAAGGAGGAAATCATAAATATGAGCTTTGAAAATGTGTGGCAAAAATATGAATTACAGAATATGTTTTACCCTTTGCACTTCAAAGCTATTTGAAGATAAAATATTGCCCTGTCAGAGTGTTTGATCATTTCCAGTCATTTGGCTGTAGTTCTGCTTAAAGAATAAAGTAGGTGTTGGTCTTTTATTCTGTACACTAATAAGAGTGAGGTTTCTACTGAGAGATATGTTGTATCATGTTGTTTCGAATGACTTGCAGCTAGAACTGTTACTGAGAGCAAATGAGTGGGCACACACTCCCTTTTGTGTATTATTGTTTCTAAGTATTGGCAGCTACTCATGTTGCTCATTCTGTGTAATCTCTCTTAATAATATGATGGAAACAGAAAAAAACTGTTTGAGTGTTTACTTATATATATTCTTAGTTTGCATCTTTGTGACTGTGTGCTGTGGCAACTCACTGATCTTTCATTATGCAGAGTATAAAAGCGAGTGTGTGGGTGTGCAGCCTGCAACTTGGCAACTAAAGTGATTGATAAAGCCCATAAAGCAAATTTCCATCATATTCCTCCAAACATCATGTGTATACACTCACATAATATGTATCTTTTGTATTTCGTTTGTATGTGTGCTGGGTTTACCTGCAAGTAGAGGAACTGCAGGCTGTACAACTTGTGGAAGAGGTCATGGGGGAGAGCGGCCAACTTGCAGCGATGCATGTGCAAGCTCTGCAGCTTCTCCAAGCCCCTGAATGCACCACCTTCCAAGCGCTGCAGCGGGTTATCACCCAGATCCAGCTCCTCCAGAACCCTGAGGTTACTGAATGCTCCAGCCTCGATCCATGTGATGTTGTTAGCATACAGCCAAAGCACCTACACAGGATTAAGAGAAAATACTAGCATAAGAAAGAGACATAAAAGACTATTGCATATAAAAGACTGTCTGCAAATAAATCCGGGGAAGTAAACAGATGCAAACACACACACTGCCATTTTTACCTGTGTCTCAAAACCAAAAGAGTCTGCGCGAAGCTCAGTGATGCGGTTGTTCTGCAGGAAAACACGCTGAGAGTCATACGGTACACCAGCCGGCACTATGGTGAGATTCTGGGACTGGCAGCTGACCGTCATGGGCGTAGGGTAACACACACACAGTCTGGGGCATGCTCCCACCCCGCCCGGCTTCACCACCACCAGCCATAGAATCAGCCATAGACACAGTCCACCTGGAGAGAGACAAAGAGACAGAGAACGTTATTTCTCAAGATAAGAACAGGAACAAAATTGAAGGTCGGGTTAGCAGAAAAGGGCCATTGTTGCAGGAGGTCTAGAGAGCATGTGTGTGTGTGCGTGTGTGTGTGTGACAGAGGTACAGAGGTACAGACAAAGAAAGAGAGATTGATTTCAGCTTTTGGCACAAGTCTTTCTTTACTGTCTGTCTGTCAAACCTGTTGCTGTTGTCAGTGATTCTTTTTAGCACTGCTGTGCTCTCACCCTTGACTTGTTGATGGCTCCCAGAACTTTGGGGGTCATTTATAATTCACCAGAGAACATTACAGAAATCATTCACCCATTCATATCCACCGGATCACTTTACATAGGTCTCTGTCGTGACAAGGTTGCATAACTTTGGATTTCAGTAGTTTAGAACCGAAAAGCACCACAAATCTCCCATAAAGACGTTTAAGACAAGAAACCTCTCTGCATTTAATTAACCCGGTTTCCTAGTTCTCAGGGGATCAAAAGGATGTTTCCGTTGAGAGGTTTACCACGCAGAGGCAACCGGACCCGGGAACCGGACCCGGATCAGTTTCGGTTCTTGTCAATACTGCAACAGGTTTTTGGCACAGCTCGGATAACGGCGCACAAAAGTGGCCACGGCGGGAAAAGTACATGCATGAAATAATAATGAACTTCCCATTCATCTGCTGTGCGCAAGATTTTCCAGCGGCTCACCTCTTGACCTCTTAACAAGTTGGACTATTAGCTGAGCTGGACGCTGAGGAAGAACTGGAGCTTTTGAGTGCAATAAGACACCTTTCTAGAGTCTTTCTAAGTCTTATTTACCCAGTCGCCATGAGATGAGGAATAAAGTTAAAGATGGTGCGTGCATCATAAATCTCTCCGTGCGTAAAAGGAGTTGGGGTTTTGGTAAACTTCAGTAGAGCGCCAAAAGAAAAGCGTGTCCACATATAATGACGATATTACATAAATTCACACTTCATCTAGAGCTGTTGTTGCCAAATCGTTGTCTAAAATGGCCCAAAAGTGCGCACTCCAATCTTTTTCATTTCAAATTTTCATCATTGACAAAAAAAAAAATAAAATAAAAAATAAATGGATGCTGAACAATATCTTGCTAAACAGTTTAGGATCTATGCAAAATGGAAGTGCGTTAAAGCATAATAAACTTCATAAATGTAGCAAAAGGTTTCCACAGCCATGCAAGGTGCTGATACCCCCAAACAACATAGATATATTACTGTGATTTCAAAGTTTAATATTTAATTATTCCTCAAAACACTTCAAGTGCCCACTACTGAGTGACAAGCTGCTAACCAACTAAATCACAGAAATGCATTTGCAAAATCAAAAACTCAAACTACAATCTGAAGAGGTACTCACTCTTAACATTGTGGGCGCTGGAGACCTTCAAGGACCGACGAGTCTCCATCTCGAACCAAAGCCGAAAGCGAGTTAGCCTGCGCGGCGTAGAAGTGCCTGCTTGCTGCTATCTCTGCTGAGGTTCAGCTCTGGTGACCGTGTCGCTGCGGCTTCAAGCAGTGACGATCTGGAGTCCCGCGAAGCTGTTTATACTCTTGGTAGGTTCGTCGCCCACACCCGTGGGCAGCGGAGGATCCTCACTACGTCAGCCCGGGAGGAGGGGTGAGATTCACCGGAGGAAAGGACAAGAAAGGTAGTGGCAGGGCGGGTTTACCTAAAAAAAAGTAAAGCCACTGTCTGTTCAGATTATAATTATTATCCAATTTGATGAGGTAATTAAAGATATTACAGCATGTGATGATTCCATTTCGTTTTACGCATTAAGAAACATCTTTTAAAGAGACGTACCCTGAATATTCTTTTAATGGTTTGACACTTTTTTTTCATCATTAAGACAAAGAGCAGTGTGGGAGGAAGCAACCTGATAATGAAGAGTGGAGGTGGGATGGAGTTTATTTGGTGACAACATAATAAGAGTTTCTGGGAAAATGGAAGAAAATTGACTATCCTGGTTATCAGGGGTGTTTGTATTTGTGTGGCTCGTGGCACATACGCTCGCACGGGGGTTGGAGGAGGACAGGAGGCGGGAAAACTCATTTGGCATTAAAAGCCAAAAAATCATCTGCCTCATTTAGTGTAGGCCAGTTTGGACTGAAGCTGAGAGCCGCCTACAAATCAGAACAACAGATGAACATGAAAGGGAAACCCAGCGGTGGAGCGGTATGATCTAACGCAGCATATGGACTCAGGAGGAGAGATGTACCACTGACACATTTCAGTACAATACACACTGTACTTCCAGTTACGGATGTCACCAAAAAAATACTCTTTTAACTTCTTCATTTATTTAAGATCCAAAAATTTGGAGTGGCCAGAAGTAGCATGGCCTTTCTTTGCGCTGAAAATGTGATAAAGGAAGCTGTCAACTCTGTGTGATCACTGTGGTTGAATAAGTCACAGTTTCTGTCTAATTATACTTTGGCTGCTGGAGCATGCTGGAGAAGATGCAGAAGCTCAGCATGGGTGGGGTGTAGGAGGGGACACGGAGGTCTTTCTGCACGTGAAATTCATCGTGTCAGGGTAAGGGGGTGGGCCACGTTTACTCACTAGTCCCCACTTCATGGCACAGGTCAAGGCCAGATCCACCATGATGCACATCATCTGCTCCCAAGTGTACACACTCAACAAAACCTGCTCCACTGAAGGTCATCTGTAACTCCAAGCTGTGAGCGCAGTGCGGGGCATAAATTGCGCGTCTGGAATCAAACTGTTTCTTGGCTGTTGTGTGGTGATTTGGGGAGGCAGACAGCTCATCAATCAGGCATCAGTAGCCTCCACAGGGGGACTTTGGGACAGATAAGGTCGTGTGTGTGTGCGTGCCTGCATATAATATTCACAATGTTCTTGGCCTTGGGATAATACTGGGGGAGGCAGACAGCTCATTGAGCAGACTCCATCTTCAGGGAGGCTGTGGGTGTGTGTGTGTGTGTGTGTGTGTGTGTGTGTGTGTAATGTAGCCTAAATAGAAATAAATGCATGTAAAAACATACACACACATATACACATCTCCCCTCCCTGATCCCCTCCCTTTCATTCTCTCACATGCCTTCTGCTGTGTCAAAGTGAATCACGGGCACACTGGCATTTGAACTGGTGTAAACACAACATGTTCAAAGATGTCCTGATCCTGTTGCTGACTCTGATCATAACCCCCACCTCCCCCCACCCCACTCACACATAAACACACACCGAAAAACCTTGTGTGTGTGGACAAAGTGTGTTTCTGCCCGCTGGGTAGGGAACATCAGGTTTGACAGGAGAGAAAGCTGACCTCGAACACAAATTTTGTGTTTTGGGGGCTTTTTGACACGAGGAACTCTGTCTCTAGTTGACCTTTTAAAAGTTTTTTTTTTGTCCTGGCCCCTTAGAGAACTGGAGCAGCACCGTTGAGATATTTTCATGTGAAACATAACAGATAGATAGATATAGATAGATACTTTAGTGTCCTTACAAGGAAATATAGCACATTTTTCCCCACCCAAATCTAATACATATAGCTCTCAGCACATGGCGGTTACCAGGATATAAGACATGCAGAAGCGGCAAGAACTCACGTTTTCAGGCCGTGAAGGAAGTATGAAGGATTAGTTTTATTTTATCTGAAATGTGACTGCATGGTAAACCAATGTGTATCATTGTCAAGTACTAAAAATCTCAATGTCAGCTGGTGTCAAGGTTTTTCACATTCCGCAAATCCAAGCAAATAAATACAGCGTGAGATTATGCACAAGTGTATGAATCAGACAAAATGTGGGTGTCATTTGGGACAGTAAAGGTCTGACAAGACTTTGTGAACAAGATAGTGAATCATTTGATATTTAGTTGCAGGGTCAGAAGAGACGCTTCTGTGTGTAAAGTTCATTTTTTACAAACAATTAAAATACACGCCTGTTAAGGTTCTTAAAGGCCTCAAAATCGTAGGTAATTGTAATGTGGGAGTCAGAATTCATCATTTCTTGTATGTGGGTTATTTCTCAGTAAATTAGAGCCGTGTTCGTGTTTCTTTCTATCATCCTGGGACGGATAAAATTTCAAATTACACATATCTGACATTTACTACGGTTTTAAAAACACGCTGAGGCAAAGTCAGGGAAGCCTAGAGTATGAGTGTGTGCTGTATTAAGGCTAGTGGCCACAGAAAAGAAGAAAAAGATACATAAAGATTCACTATATGACCAAAAATATGCAGACACCAAAACAATACATTCATATGAGATTGTTTCCCTCAAGTTTCCCTCAAAGCCTCGCGTCCTCTTTCCACAGACCTTCGACACAAACAAGAGAAACTCTGCAAAGGACACACAAGACTTTCTTGCTTTCAGTTCAGCCATAAGAGCTTTAGTGTGGTGCTGATGTTGGGCGAGACAGACCAATGTTCCAGTTCATCTCAAAGGGGTTTAACTAACAAACTGATTAAGAAGGCTGGCTCTGTGCTGGGGACTGCTCTGGAGCTGGTTCTTGAGAGAAGGATTCTCCAAAAACTTCTCAACATAATGGACAACAGCTCACATCCCCTGCATGCACTACTGGTGAAGCAGCAGAGTGTGTTCAGTCGGAGGCTCCTGCAACTTGTAACACTGTAAAAAGGACTGCTGCCCACTGCCATTATCGTCTATAATGACTCCCCACTGTGCAGGAAGAGGAGACTCATTCTGTGACAGGATAGATAATGGATGATGGACATATAATGGATAACTTGCACTGATTCATTCTCCGAATTATGATGCACAATTCCAAAGTTATTGTACAGATTGGTTTTGGTCTTAAGACTGGTCACAAGACCTGTTATGAAGGTTTCAGTCTTGTCTCGGTTTTGGACATAAAAGACTCTTCAAGACCAGTCAAGCTGTGGGGATATCATTAGTGTTTCCATACCATTCACTTAATAATGTTTAGTTTGTCTTGCCTCCGTTGCACAGAAAAACTAAAGAGAGGGCAAGGTTCGCAGCCAACAGCTGCAAAGTTCTTCCAACAAATTAAACTCAGTATTTTATGAAGCATGCCATTAAAAAAAGAAATGAATAGAAATAGAAATATAAAACCTTCCTGCTTCAAATGACACCAATACCTTGACTTATTTCTTATTTAAAATTTTTGCCACTGTTAATGGCTGTTAGCCTTTGCCGCCCTTCTTTACACGCACTGCTAGAAAGTGATTGTCAGCCAAACCTCCTGTAATAAAAATTGACTTCCTAAATGTCAAAGAGTTCATCTGCAAAACAGCGTCCAAAAGAAAACACACTGCAGTCTGTAAATCCTGCAATACACTCACTGAGAAGGCTGCAAGGCCAAAGAAATTTGGCAAATATTAGCCCTATGTTAGTTACCGAAGTACACTTTATACTGTCTGGTCTTGGTCATGACTCGATCTCGCCCTGCCTTGGTCTTAGTCTCAACCCCTCAAAGTCTTGTCTCTGTCTCGTTTAACTTGTCTTGACTACAACACTGATACAGAGTTATACGTTCGTCCTTCTCTTAGACTTTAATTTCTATTTATACTCTAACCAATTCAAATGTATCTATCTCAAATGTAACTGCTGCTGTAACACTCAAATTTTCCTTCAGTGATCAGTAAGGTTGGAAAGAGTTGCAAACAAAAACAAAGATCACTTGCTTTCCTACCCGCTCTGTGCAGCAGATGGACACTAGCTCATTGAGGCCACTAAACTGATGCTGTTACAGTTTTTCTCCTGTTGCTTCAGTCAAAGAGAACAGACATGAGTTAATTTTGAGTAAGCCTGTCAAATCTGTGTGTCATCAAGACATCCTCAGTCCCTGTGACAGATTCAGAGCGATTAAAAAAAACCCCAACACATAACAAATCACCTCATTAACAGACTGGCTTATTTTTATCCTCCACTCCCCACGCCTTCGCTCTTATTTCTGTCATACACTTGTTTATGCAAGGCTGTATAAAAAATCGCGGAGATACTGAGGTTGATTGTGATCATCAATGACGCAGATGCAAAGAAAGAACCTGTCACCATGCACATGTTCCCTGCACACACATACACACACACTGGATGTGACAGACTATATAAAGTTGCATTGAGTTTTTCTGGGCTCGCTGTGTTGTCACACAGCAGGTGTACAGAGAACTTGAGAGAGGCTGTTGTGGAGGAGTGTCCCTGTTATTTCAGGTTTAAACCCTGCCAGAGTTTTTCCCCCACAGACGATTCTCCCCCGTGTGAAACCTTGCCACCGCTATCTGTAACAACATGGTACCGCCTACCCAGACTGCCAAGACTCTCAGGATGACTGGAGACGCCAGACTGGTCTCTGAGGCTTCAGTGAATCCTGCAGGTTTGGACTTCATTCAGATATTTCATGCAAAGAGTTCTTAATACATTTAACACTGCAGTTCTGAAACATAGCTGGACTCACCTACATTACCCATAATGCAACTTAACCTGTGACAGTTTGGTTTCAGATTCGGGTCTGTTATGCTGGTAGCTGCTAGCCTCAAGCAGAGATGAGTAGAAGACTACCGAGGTCTAGTAAGCTCACTTTCTAACTCTTCAAACTTGTCTTCACCTGATGCTGACTCAAGTGACATCACTTGAGATAATTTGTCAGTGGCCTTTGGAGCCACATAAGCGATTTACAACATGCCAAAATGTAGCAGTGATCCCCAAAACCAGTAAATATATATTAATGTATTAAATCGGTGGAGCTTCCCTTTATCGAGGATTCGCGTTAAAGCCTTTGATTAGCTGTATTCTGTTTGGACGAGTGCCTCTCTTTTAATTTCTTCCAATGATGTAGATTTTAGGGCAGTAAAATATATACATCAAACTTCTCCAATACATTTCCAAGAGTTATTTCCCCAATAAAGAATTGAACAACCTAAAGTTGGGTGACCAGAGAGATATCTTTATTTTGAGTCCCAAAATTTCCTATAATGCAACTGAGTAGCATCTTTAATTAAAGCCTATTTGCCTGTATGTCACGTCCCTTTAATTTGTCCTTGTTAGTGATGATAGACTTGATGCAGAGTGTAAAGGTTTTACAACTTAATTTATTTATTTTCCTGCTTTAATATTTGGTGGAGATAAAGAATGAGCATGTCTAAAACAGCTGCAAGGTGCAGCTGATGTTGCATTAAATGCACCAGGCAGTCCAAAGTACACAGTAAACCAAACACTGGAAAAACACAGGAGGATATCAGGGTTCAGTATTTAAATACGATTTGAATGTTTATTTTAATAGAGTTGGATGTTGGATTTTTTATGTCAAGGTGTACAACATACAGTTCCTGGAGTTGTTTCATTTACGGTATTCATTTTATACCATCTGTAATAGTACATCATTTTTCACACAACAGTTTAAAACTGAAACATTAATTTGAGCAGAAGTAAATATCAAAAAGTAACAATGCCCTTTACTTCACTATTAAAGTTCATAACAAAAGGTACATTTTATTTGCAGCAGCATAATGAAGAGTTTGCATATTTATAGTAACATTTAAACAATGTTACCACCATGTCATGGCACTGCAGAAAAACCTCAAACACAAACATACTGGTAACAAAAAAAAAGTACATATTTCCCTTCATGAACCTTCATAGATCATCACATATTATGGCACATTTTCATTAAATTAATTAGTTCTTCTCCTCAACTAAACAGAGCTTCGAGACATCATATGTCGGATACAACCAAAAATACTTAAAAGATCATTTTACTGCAATGTTAGCACAATATTGGTATTAATAGCCAACAGCAACACTAAGAGTCCAGCAGGAGGCAGAGCTGTGTATCCTGCTTTAGTTGATGTGGCTGGATGAAGTCACATGGTAGAGCAACCAGTGCATCTATCAATGTCATGATAGAGGAGCCTCACTGAGCAGGTTTTAAACCTATCAATGATCCAATGAGTTAAGCACCATGAAAAATATCTGTAAACAAAACAGACAAAGCTGACAGTGGCTAATTCTGGGTTTTCACTAAGTGCTGAGATGCTTTAGGGAATAGCTCTTTCTAAAAATGCAGCATAGTGCATGTTCTCCCCCTTCCACAGGTTCTATCTGGGACAACTTAAAGTCCATGTAAAGTAAGAATGAATGTGTTCTGAATTTGTCAGACTGAAATAGAAAGTGTTATTAACCACTCAGCCAAATTTGTTCATTAAAAGTCTTTTCACGTGTTTCAGCAACTATTTTCCAACATATTTAATGTATTTAGAAAGAAATCTCAGAATTGCCTTTACATGGACTTTAACAGGTTAATTGGTGACTCTAAATTGGGCGTAGGTGTGAATGGTTTGTTTGTTTCTATGCGCCCTGTGATAAGCTGGCAACTTGTCCAGGGTGCACCCTGCCTCTTGCCCAAAGTCAGCTTGGATAGGCTCCAGCCCCACAATGACCCTGATGAGGATTAGAGGTTACAGATAATGGATGGATGGATGTATAGGTATGCAAAAGGTTGTGCGTGTCAACTACAGCAGGCTGCAAACAAGAAGTTCTTAATGATTATGGACACATTCAATTTGGCTATGAACAAGCTCCAAGAATGTGCTACATGACTGCAGCCCAAACTGCACTTATAAGCACTTATATGCCAAAATACATGTGGCATCACAACACAGCCATACAGGCACTACAAATCAATCAAACTGAAGAGGTAACAGTGTCACCGGTTCACAGACTGCTTTTAGCTCGCTGGGAGGCACTTCGACAGTGCAGATAGACAGAGAGGGGATGGATGAAGGCAAGCAGGCTGAGCAGCGTCAGAGCAACGTTCACCTGCAGACACATAAGAGAGGAGAGGAGGAAGCAATGAGAGGAGATATTATGGATAATGGTGATAACAGAAAGAGAAGGACCAGAGTGAGTACAGTAGATGAGATTTACAGTTGTATACAGTTATGTAATGTACTCACATATAACGGGTCTCCACCCAGAGCCTCTTTCACCAGGGCAAAGCAGGGATACTGCAGCAAAGAAAACACTGCAGACAGAGCCATGACCAGACCATACAGCTTCCCAAAGTGGCATGACGGGAAACTACACACACACACACACACACACACACACACACACACACACACACACACACACACACACACACACACACACACACACCAAATAATGACAAAGAGAAGATGGAAAAGATGTTATGTGTAGAAAAAGATGTACAAATATTCCTTAAAGACACTTTTCTCATTTGTGCACACATGATGAACTGTTGTCAGCCTCTTTTACAGAGACATATTTTGTATATAATCACAACTGTCATTCATTATCTGTTTATATACCAGCATTTAATTATGAATGTTTCACTGCAAAGTGAGTTCAAATTCAGATTTTTATTTGTCTTACTTGAGTTGCTAAGTAACACTTTCATTGATTTCTCTGCTTTTTTGTGACGTGATGTTCAAGCATTTTATCATTTAACAGATACATGTGTATATTGTGGTATGTAAAGCTTTCTGAGGCATTATTGTGATTACCTTTTTATTAGTTATAAAAACGTCATGTGCTGCAGCAACACCTCTGGGTTGTACTTCCTTAGGAGATTGCGGTCTTTCAACATCTGCAGCAAACTGCTGTTGATGTTTTACCAGTCTGTGGTTGCCAGCGTCCTCTTTTACACTGTGGTGTGCTAGGGGGGAGCAGCACATCTAAGAAAGACACTTCCAGACTGGATAAACTGATCAGGCGGGCCGGCTCTGTTGTTGGTATGAAGCTGGACTCACTGGTGACTGGCAGAGAGGAGGACACTGGACAAACTGCTGGACATTTTTGACAATGCCAGCCACCCCCTGCACACCGTCATCAGCAACCAGAGGAGCCTGTTTAGTGGAAGGCTGCTCCTTCCCAAGTGTAGGACAAACAGACTCAAGAACTCCTTTGTCCCTCAGGCCATCAGGCTCTACAACTCCTCACTTGGGGGGAGGAGTAAATAGAGTTAAGAGAACTCACTGTGCAATCATAATCTGGACACTCTTATTCTTTATTTCTTTGTGCAATAACCCCATCAAAAGTGCAATATTTTAATTAACTGTTAATCTAAGTCTGCCATACACAGTCCTCTATATGTTCTTTATGCATCCTCCATACAGTTCTCTACATTTATTTTATCTTGATCCTATTTTACTTTATATATTTAGCTAAGCGTTTTACTGTTTACTGTTAAGAGTGTATTGTTTACTGTCTACTGTTTACTTTATATATTTAGATAAGAGTTTTACTGTTAAGAGTTTATTGCCTACTGTTTACTGTTTACTTTATATATTTAGATAAGAGTCTATTGTTTATCTTATATTGTATTCTTTTTCACTGTATGCTACTGGAAATTCAATTTCCTTGAGGGAGTCATCCCAAAGGGATCAGTAAAGTGCAGTCGAAGTCGAAGTCTCTAAGTCCGAGGTGTGCATGTTTGTGTTTTTATACTCACGCAATACTGATGAAGGCTGCATTGCCGCCGTAGAGGAAGGACCGGTTGAGCACCTGCAGGATGAAGGTGAGGTACTGAAGCGGCAGGTATGGGGTAGAGGCACAAACTGAGAACAGTAAACACTGCAGCGCCGTCAGGGAAAGAGAAAGCACCGAGGACCTCAGATCCGCCTCCTGTTCACTCTCTCCTGCAAACAGACACACACAAATGTGAACACACACCTGTTCATCCAAAGAAAAAGAACAAAGCTTTTATTCCAGCTAAATGCCAAATTTCACTGACAGCAACTTCTAGCAGAAAGAAAGTACAAATCTGGGAAATAAGCAGCCATTGCTAGATTAGGCCTCAATGGAAAATATACAGGGTAAGTACTCAGATCTATTAGTTAAGTTCAATCAACACTAACACAGTTATAAGTAAACAACAAGTAAAAGTCCAGTATTTTAAATGTTTCAGCAAAAGTACACAAGTAAACTGTCGTTTTCCTGTTGTTTTCTCTGTTTTTCCTGTTGTTTTTCCTGTTATTTTTCCTGTTGTTTTTCCTGTTGTTTTCTCTGTTTTTCCTGTTGTTTTTCCTGTTATTTTTCCTGTTGTTTTTCCTGTTGTTTTCTCTGTTTTCCTATTGTTTTTCCTGTGTTTTCCTGTTGCTTTCCATGTGTTTCCCTGTTGTTTTCTCTGTTTTCCTGTTGTTTTTCCCCGTTTGTTTTTCTGTCTGTTTTTTTCCCCTGCATTTTCCTGTTATTCTCCCCCTTCCTTGGCATAGCATCCTGATTCCTCTCTCTTGGCAATCTTCTGAAACACCTGCAACTGATCATGATCTTATCAACTCCAACCTGCACAGTATAAACCCTGGCTCACTCATCCAGACAAGTAAAGTACCTCTAAATTGTAAAGATTTATCAGACTTTTGGGGGGGAATTTTTATAAATAAACGCTATTGTTGTGGTTTAGGATTTATAGTTTAGTGTTTCTCATTTTGTAATTAAAACTCAGTCCGGTTTATTTTTCATTATTTTATACTGTAAATGTTTGCACAACCTAACAAACAGTTATACAAGACGAGGATGAATATGAAGCAAGGGTGTGACCTGTTGGGCTTAATTATAATAATAGTATGCTACCTGCAGCACGAGGTTTGCCTTTGTGTCTGTCCATGATGAGTCCGTTCCAAGGAGCACACAGCACTCCGCACAGCTGAGTTATGGCAAAGGCATTGATGTACTGGCTCACTGCAGAGAAACAAAACAAACAGAATAAAACAATTCTGCCTGAATATGACATAAGAGATCACAAAGGCAGCCAGAAGTCCACTCTTTAGACAACTTTGAAGGGATTTGAAATCATTATTTCCAACACCTTTACAGCAGCTTCTTGCTCATATCATAATATTGACGCACAGGGGAACTGGGGAGAGGACGATTACCTAAAGAGGAAGGTTTACACAAACGTCCATCTTTGCAAAGTGGTAGTAAATACATACAAAGTAGTGTTTGTGTGTATTTACCCAGTGAAGGCTCTCCCGCCGTCAGCCGCTGTAGCATGGGGTTGAGGGTGCCGATGAAGAGGTAATGTCTGAGCTGCATTACAGACAACCAGAGCAGGTGCCACAAGAAGAACCTGGACAGAACACACTCGCGGAAGGTCTTCTCTGAGAGAGACAACAGAGATAAATGAAGAAGAGAAAACAAGAAAGTCAAGAAAAAGATATAAAAATGAAACATAATTCTAGTAATCTTACGATAATCACAGTAAACACACACCTTGTTTCACAGGGACGACGTTCACTTCGTCTGACATCCTCGGTGTTTCACCATTTGCTGTTGTCTGCTCTGTGCCCAGATCTTTTGATTTACCACAAGTTATCCTGACAAACATCAAAGGTCACAGCGGGTCAGCCACAGACATTATGTACATTATGGGAGTTCTTTGTTAGGGACAATGATGCGATAAAATAATGTGCTGTAAACTGAGACTTTCAATAATTGCAAAGTGTATTTGCAGAGTTGATTCGGATGTGGGAAGCTCAGTGTTTTTGTTTGGATTGTTGAAATTATTTAAAAAGGATCAGATTGTTTAAATTGGTTTTTAAACCAGATTTTATGTCCAGTCCACTCTCGCTGTAAGAGGACACTGATGTGTACTGTAAACTGTACAGGACATTGAGGTGTTTACAATAAACAAGGTTTTCTATTAAAGAGCTCACATGTAAGCCAAGGGTGTGATGCATTAACAGAATAACAAAGAATAAGCCCTATTTACACCTGATGTGTCCCTGAAGCATGCATGAGCTGTGTGTGATGTCTGTGTTCGTACCCGTACGTGTAGCCATCAGGCAGCGGGTGAGGAATGAATTTTCTTGGCAGCAGGAAGAAAGTCCTGAACAGGTGAATGGCACTGCAGGCGGACAGAAAGAGGAAGGAGGCACGGAGCGAGATGCCGGTCTCGTGTAACAACTGCAGGAGGAGATAAAACGGGCTGAAGTGGGGATGATCGGTCTAAATATATCCTGTAGTCTCATTCATGAGAGCAGCAGCGTGAATGTTTCTCACCTTGATAACAAGAAAAAGTGCTGAGGAAGAATCAAAGGCTCCATTGTAGAGAGTAATGATGGTGGAGCGACGTGAGCCGAACAGGTTTCCAACCTTCAGGAGAGAAAAGTCAAATTATTAAAACAAATGAATGTTAAGTGTCTGTGTGGTTTTTGTTTGCATACACCATGCTGTCATTCAATGTAAAATGAGGTCTTGTTGAGTTTAATTGTCTGTTTGAATATGAGCATGTGGTTTTGGACTTCATTCAACCTCAGTAAATGCCACAGTTTCCTAGAAAAGGGGTTGTGTATGTGTGTGTGTGTGTGTGTGTGTGTGTGTGTCCCGTAAGAATAATGAGCTCGGTCTGTGAATAGCTCTGCAGCCAACAACAAAACAGCATTCATGAGAACTCTCTGTTTTGTTTGTGTTCCTGTTTAGTGAAAACAGACCTGATCTTGAACTTCAGTCACTTCCAAAAAAAGCTCTTACAACCACAGTTTCCTGCCAGTTTTCCACAAAATGGTTAAAGGTCCAGTGTGTAAGACTTGATAATGTTTGTTTTCATGCATGTATAATCACCAGAAAATAATAAGCTTTTTGTTTTTGTTACTTAAAAGTTATCCTTTTATATCTATTTTTCACAGAGGCTGCCATGTTGAAAACACTGTGTTTCTACAGTAGCCCAGAAGAGACAAACTAAATACTGACTCTAGACAGGGCCTTTCAAGTGTTGATTCTCCTTTACACTAGGTAGACGAGGGTGATGTGAGGAGATTGCAATGCAGCGATTACACCACTAGATGCAACTAAATCCTACACACTGGACCTTTAAGTTAGTGTTTCTAGATCATGGCAGCTCAATCAAAACTAACAGTTGTGTTTTTAATCTGTTTGTGAATGGCAGCTTCAGTACCTGCATGTTGGTCATCAGAAACAAGATGCCACCCACTGCCAGAAGGGACATAGCGAGGAAGAGCAGGTTGGACGAGGCTGATGGGAAAAGAAAGAGTCAGAGTAGAGTTGAGTCAGCGGTAACATCAGTGATAGACAATAAGGGTCAGAGAGAGCACAAAACAAAGATACAAAGAGAGACAGAAGAATTTTTTTCACCTGGAGTCACAAAGGCTATCATCAAGGTACCCATGGTGTAAAGTGATCTGTAGGGGAAGAGAAATTAGTGTTATGTTATTGGCATAATGGGAACGTTAAAGAACACACGTTCTTCTGCTGCTGCTGTTTGGAGAACTTTTGACCGACTTTAATTTCCTTTTCTAGGCCCATCCTGAGCAAAGATCCAGCCTCATCTCCACTTGCCACAACTTGTCCAACAATTTCCCTCCACCCTCTTTTAGTGGAAACATATGGCTGGACTTCAGTTTGTTATTGTGGATTTAGATATATCTGGGGCAATAAACTCTGTGCATGGTGTTATGTTATATGATAGACATAAACTCTGAGGCGGGACTTCTTAGTGACAGGGTCTGAACATCTGCACAACATAACTGACATTTCTCCATTCTCTGGTGATTAATACTCTTGACCTTTATATTTCTTAATCAATCTCTTGCTTTTCCTCTTTCTAGCTTCAGTTTTGTAGGTTTGCCCTTTTACTGCTTTGTTTTCTTCACTCTCTTTTCTTATAAAGCATTTTTACATCCTGTGTTGCTGTGAGGCCTGCTTTACATAACATCCCTCCAGTGAGCTATTCTAACCTCTCTGTCTTCATGCGCGGCCTCCTCCTTTCTCACTTTTCCTCTCCTTTTCACTTCACTGGAACATGTGTGGTATATTTTTCCACATTCACACCAACACTAACAAACCAATCTTCTCACCTTTCTCGGTCTCCATGTGAGAAAACAACTGTTACAGCAAGCAAACAGATTTAGGAATCCCTTAGAAGGGAAATACCAGAGACAGATTACAGACATTACAGCAATTTGCCTCCTTACATGGCAGCATTAACTCAGCCACCACAAACAGAGAGAGTGACAGCCAAGGGGGACAGAAGCCCATCTGTCTCTAGTGATAATGTGTTTAATGGTTTAACAGGAGGTTGCTGCAGCCCATGACTCTCTTTGTTATGTTTAGTTTTTCAGTAGTTGTTTCTGTGTGCACCTGTGTTTCTATTGGCCAGGACACCCTTAAAAACAAGATTCTTGATCTCAATGGGACTCTCCTGGGTTATTGCTGCATCAACAAACTCAAAGTTTTGGATGAGCAACCTGTTACAAACACAAAAAATTCACAAAAAAGAGTTGCTCTACGTTGTTTAGAAGGTATGAGAACTCACCGTGTCTATTAAGCTAGTTAACAAGCTGTCTTACTTTTTGTGTGTATTTATTTTTTCATGTCATGGATGACCAGTTACTCTGTGGTAACTTTTTCAAAGTCATATGTGCGACATAGTGTCATATAACTAGATGTTTAAAAACACATCATGTCCAGGGTGTAGAGGGGAAAGTCAGAGTTGATTCAAATAAATAAACGAATAATTTAAAAATTCTGCTGTTTGAAGCTAAATATTGGACTTCAAAATAAAATGCACTCTTTGAAATCATATCTTGGTGTTTAATCATTGCTAGATGTACTATTTCTGATTTTTTCTGTATATTTGTAAAGCTTTGGAAGCATCAAAACCAATCAAATCTTCCTAAAGTCAATCCACATAGTGATTTTAGATGATGCGAAAGAAAATCAGATTGTTGCTGGATTATCACTCCTCTGGTCTGAGTGACATTCAGAGCAACCAAGGAGGAAAAATTATTCTCTCACCTTGCACTTGTTGCTCAATGCACACTAATGAACAACTGTTGTTGTTCTTTACTAGTCTAGTTTACTAGATGGGTTCCTCGACTGAGTAACTATATTTGACTTACATGGAAAAAATCCATTGACCATTTATTTTTAAGGTTGTTGTTGTTGGACTTACATTCCAAAGAGCCGAGCCACTGTGGTACCAAACCGGTCAAAGAGGAAACCATTAGGCAGTGTCAGGAAATTGTTCATGAAGGAGGCGATGGTGAAAACAAGGGAGAACTGCTCATCCTGTCCACTGCAATCTGATAAAAAACATTGGTATGAGCTATGTGGTTCAACAGGTAACAATAAAGGCCAGAGGTGATAAGCTGATTATGAAACCACACGCTTAGAAAACTTTTTTGCAGCACAAATGTATTGGATAATTTCTGTAGACAGCCAGAGGTGGAGGTGTGGATATCAAACTGACCTAAGACATGCGTTCCATTGCTCTCTGTGGTGTTGACGCACAGGGAGCTAAAGTAGCCCTCGGTCTTCAGGACAAAAACAAGCGAAGCCCATCCGAACACGGCTCCAGCGAAACACAGACACTCCACCAGTCCTGTGGCGAAGGTGAAGTACCGTCGCACCTTCAAGCTCTTCTCAGACCCCGGCATGGTCCCACACACTCACACACACACACACAGAGGCAGGTAGTTCACAAAGACTGAATTTTTACCTGCATGGACACACTCATGCAGACTGATGACTGCACCTGACAAAAAAAAAAAAGAAAAAGAAATGAGAAATGAAATTAGTTTTCTGATACTTTAAACACTGACATGAGCCTGGTCTGCATGTTCAAAACAACAACTTACTTGTTTTCATATAAAACAAGAAACTGACTTAATGACTGACTGACTTTAATGGAAAAAGTTACACAAGCAGCAACTAGAGCAAAAGCTAAAACTGGAAACATCTGGGAGCAAAATTTCCTGTTGCAGTCCAAACTACTGGACCAACCCAACTTCTGCATAAATCCAAAAGTTGGGTAACTGTCTTTAGTGAGGTACTAGATGATCATAAAACAATTTTAACAACAGAAGGAGTCAATTGAAACAGCTTCAGTAAAACCACAAAGAGGCAAAACTCCAGAAACAAGCTAAATGCAAGTTGTAATACTCTGTATGTACAGCTCTCTAGTACTCACAGTTCAGCGTCTGTGGGTCTCCCCAAATGTCCTCACAAACCACACCTCTCTGCTTTTGCCTCACTCTTCTTTATATAGGCCTGCTTCCTTCCTCTTCCTCACCAGTGCCCTCCCTCTGTGCTGTTTTTCTCTTTCTCAGTCACTCTTACTTACGTGCAGCAGAGACTCTCCTCAGCTAGCGGCTGAAGAAAATAAACAGTCTGATGTAACCCCCATAAGCCAGACAACGGTGGCACTGATGATAGGAGACGTGATCCAGATGTGGATACTGGATGTGCTGGGTAGAATGGTTTATAAAACAGGTCACGTGACTGACACAAGAAATAACTTGTTAAGCACCACGTGGAAACTCTCAACTCTATACGGGCTCTCTGGGTCATAACTGTTTCCATAAGAACACCCTGATAAGCATTATCACTGCTGGCCAGGCTGTAACGCTGGTAGAGTAACTCAGGACTTCCCAGGAGGAAAAACTCACAATTACCTTTTCTGTGTCTCCTGTGATGAAGTTAAAAGTTAAATGTAGGAGATACAGAAATTGAACTTGGACTCACATACACCTGTTGATTTATGTCTGTAAATCAAATTACACTTTTTTTAATTCATCCAAAGTCTGGTCAACCTCTGCAAGGCAACAAACCTGAACGTTGGAACCACTGTGTGTAAAGTTTTCTTTCTTCATCTTTCATTACTTCATCTTTTCTTAGTACCGCTGTAAAAAAAAAAGGCCGCAAGATGCACTGCAAACATGAAATATTACATTAATAAAGTGGTTGAAATCGTCAGTTTTAAATGCAAATCATCCATCCATCCATCCATTTTATGTAACCACTTAGCCTTATCAGGGTCACGGTGAGCTGGAGCCGATACCGATGGCATGGGGGTGAGAGGCAGGGTGATGTTATTGATCATGTTTAATGTCAGTTTGGTTCTGAGCGTGCTAAATTAAACAAGCAAACATTTTACTGCACTGAGAGTGATACCTGAAAGGTTGTAACTTGACAAGAGAGTGCAATCTCTAAAATTGGATAATTTTAAAATGATGTTATAAAACAACATAATTGTACACAATATTTTTACCGTATTTTATCGCATTCCCATAAACATCTTCATTAAATATTAATGATTAAAGCATTATTTTAAGGCTCCTGGGGGTTGAGGAAGCAGTCACTGGTAACTAAAGGTCAGAGATGTAAATCAGTGCTGGAAGTCTTACTTTAACTACAATACCACTCACAAGAACTGGAATCTGGAAGAACTAGAAACTCACAAGAATGTTTTACAATAATCATCACATGATCACACTGTGTGACACGCAAGCTTCTACACACTTCCCAAAAATTTTGACCCAATGTTATCAACTCACTACATATGGCAATGTGTGTGTGTATGTGTATCCTAGAGACAGACGTACTACCTCCAAAGAATACCAAGAAAGGTTTTGAACCACATGACTTCTATAGTCACAACACAGAGTCATTATAGTTTAAAGGATAACAAGGGTAACGCTGGCATCATTTTATCTTTTTTATCATTATCAAGAAATACCATGACAACCTAAACCAACAATACAAATCAACATGGATCACTTTCACATGTACTAAAAGTGTTCAGACTGATGGAGTTTCATGATCTACAGCATCTTGACCTCAGCAAACTTCATATGCTGAAACACGGCGACATGGTTCAAACCTCTAGAATAAACAAGCAAGTGGACCTTGAGTGGAGATTGTTTTCTCAGTTGCTCAGTAGAGATTATTCCTCTCAGCTCAACTCTGTCGTATTTCATCAGATTAATCAATGAATGCAAGTCCAAAGAATCAAATGATAACTGCATGCTCGGGTCAAAGGGCTGTTTGAAGGTTAAAACTTGGTTTAAGCTCGACGTATAGGCGTATGCACAGCTGGATAGCTGAGCACACAGCTGTTAGCTATAACTTCATATTTAGTGGTATCAATCTTCTCACCTCAGCAAGATTATATAAGTGTATTCATAAAAATGTTAAAGTATTCGTTTAAATCAAGATTTAGGCTAAAGAAAGAAGCTTCTTGAGTGGACCTCAAGGTCTGAGCCGTCCTGCTTTAGTACGAAAGCACACAGTCACAGTTTATATTATCACATACCATCTGCCACACAGTGAGCTTGTGGCTTCATTGCCTAAGGGTTTTAGGGATTTGGTTAAAATAATTTACTTAATATGATTAGTGTTTCTCAGACGTTTTACACAGTGTACCACCTCAGAAAATATTAGACTTTCAGTCTAATGTCTAAGTATCACCATTATGACCGACATTAAATAACAGTTGATACAGGAGGCAGGTTTATTAATAATAGGAAGGTCATTTATTGTTGACTGGTGACTCCTGAATGAAACTGGTACTCCTGATCCACACTTCTATTCCTGATTTTTCCAGCTTGGAGCGACAATTGCAGAGTTTTTGAACCACTTGTTTCACTTTTGCTTACTATCTTTTTGTCACATCTGAGCTCATGTATAGGCTAGTATAATGAAACCAAACCAGGAAATGCAAAACTTATTTTAAATTACATTCCAGCAATCCCAATAGTTTATTTTCATGAGAACCTTTGTAGTATTTTAATAATATAATATGTTTTTAAATTAATTAATTAAATTCCTCCAAGTACCACTACAGGTAGGTCACATACCACCAGTGGTACTCGTACCATAGGTGGAGAAACAGTCATGCAGATGGTTACATAGAGTATAGAATTGGTAGCGAGGGGATACGTTATGCTATTAAGGGTTAAAAGTGTGTGTGTGTGTGTGTGTGTGTGTGTTTGTGTATGTGTGCGTGTTTCATAACCAGAAGTCAAACAAACTCTGCCATCGTGCCAAGAGGAAAAGTGGCAACATCAGCAACTTCTAGGACAGCTAATGGTCAGATGTCAATATCTTGTTTTTTTTTAGAAAATGATGCCAGAGTAGAGACAAAGTGGGGAACTCTCTTTCTCCATGTCATTCACTACTTCTTCTTTCTAAAAATGTTACAGTGGAGGAGAGAGGTAAAGACGAAATGATGCACATGACTTATAAGATCTGGTGACGAGATTTGCTCTGATACCACGAGTTTCCTAATTATAGTGTTTGAACATGGATGTTTATTGCACTGTGTATATGCTGTATAGCTTTGTGTGTATAGTGTTTTTTTTATTTAGTTGAACTAATAAAACTTTCCATAAAATGTACTGAGGTGAATGTGTCTGAACTTGGAAGGAATTAACCTAAGAGTCTATGTCTATCTAGTCACTGAGTGGCTTAAACACACACCGGGCTAATGTGTAACCAGGTGTGTGTTTAAGCAAACTTTAAACACTAACTCTTCTATCCCAGAAAAATACTAAACATCTGTCACTGAGAGTCATTGACAATATGTATATAAACACATGTACATGAACTGTGCATAGTATAGTCACGTGTTTGCAACCAAATTTTACAAATAACAACCTGGAGTTCATCTTAAGCTGTGTGAATAGGTTTTGGTTCCTTCATATTGGACAACTATGAAAAGGGCTACAATGTCTTCACAGTTCATCTGATATGAATGCAAACTGTCTATAACTAGTTTACTGCAGTTTAACTTTGAAGTGACTTTCCTGAGAAGACTGGTGCTGCAAACTCTATATCTTCTTTTCAATCAGTTTTAAAATCCACATTTTTTTTAATGTGTTTTTGTTGTTTTCAACTGGTCCTATTGCGAAGCACTTCAAATATTTTGAAAAATATTATACAAATCAAGTGAAATTCAAATGAATAAGAAACTTTATGTTGAAAAGTGTAGATAGCTTTTGCACGCTGTTTCACAAATCATCTCTGCTTTAGATCTGAGAAATCACTTCATACTTTTTTGAGTGAAAACCTTCCAAGACTCCCCAATGGTGCCCATCTGTGTTTTAAGGAGTATGCAGTGCATGAAGGTATGTAAATTATACATTTACTACAAGCTACTACAAGCCCCTGTTTCTCGAACTCACTCTCCTTCTTCTTCTTCACTTCTTAACACTAGTAATCTCCATCCTGGACTTCAGGACGGCCACAAGAGGTTATAAGATGAATCTAAGAAGCTATGACTCTAGAAATGACAACTTATAAAGATGCAACCTGTGTCAAGGGGTCACAAGCAGATAATGTTTTGTATTAAGAAAAATTACTGCTCGCAGCAGACAGACTAAACCTAAAGAAATCAGCATACAAACAGTAAGACTACTCAGCTGCAGTTGATTTAAAGACTGACCAAGCTCCAATGCATATTGTATAATGGTGAGGCTCTCGCATTACACTTACAACATTGCAACAGGATGACAAGTGTGATTAAAGGTGTTTGAATGTGATCTGGGTGGATAAAATCACACAAGGCTCGCAGTTGTTATCTCTCCTTCTTGTTGATTTCATTGCAGCAGATGTGATTGCTACGTGGTGCAATGTTTGCAAATCATGCTGTGGGCTGCTGCCCACTCTGAGCTGGATCCCACGTTAAAATCCTGCAATAAGGTATAGCCTGTGACTAGAAATCATGCATGGGATCACACAGAAGACAGCTCCTCTGATCTATTTACAGTCTATAGCTGTTTGATGTCTTTTCATGGCAGGATGCACACTTACGTGGTGTTATGCCCTCCTACAGCGACCCCATTGTCCATACCATCCACATATTGTTCGTCCCTAAAGATGTAAGGACCCGATGGGGAAGACCGTCACGCCGCGGCCTCAGCTGACAGGGTGGGCGGGGATCAGAGCCTGCTGCTGCTGTGTCGCTCCCATCTCTGGTCTCAAAGCTTCCTCCAGGTCCAGCGCCCACTTTGGAGATTTGTTTGACTACAGCTGCAACACCTCACCATTTTCAAGTTTGATAAGCAATATGTTCGCACAAGTAAACAATAAATACAAACCATTTACAGAATGTAGGATGAAACATTAATGAATTCAATTTGTGAACGCAAGACGACACTTGGATTGTTTAGTCTGTTGGCGCCACCGTGTGACCATTTAATAAAATTACATTGCCTTTTGAAAGCGACAATATTATCTCTCATTAATAAAACATGTTTGATATTGAAATGTAAATAGACCCTACACTAGTGGTGGAGAGTAATTAAGTGTATTCCTTCAAGTACTGCACAGATTTGAACTGTTTTAGGTCATTTCAGACTTCACTACATTAATTTTACAGCTAGATATTTGCAGATTAAGATTTGGCATAATTAATAAATAAAACATGATGTCAAGTGTAATTAATGATATGATTCCTATAGATGTCAACTTAACATTCCAATATCATTGCTTTACGTTGACCACAGGCCTACACTTAGTGCATAATTACTTCTGTTTGCAGTGGAATAAAATAAAGAATATATTGAAGTACTGCTACTTTGATCTTAATACTTCTTGCACTGCCCTCAAGTGTTTTTTGTGTTCTCATTTTTTATGTGACATATAATGCTCTGCATTAGTTTTATCCAGATAATCTGCATCTTCTGGAACATACAATGTGCTGTCTGAGCCACAGTGGCTGGATTGATTTCATTAAACTGATGTAAGAGAGAAGGCGTGACATATACAGGACCAGTTAAGGATTTGGACCTACACTAGTTTAGGTTAGGTGATTTTGGAGGACAGGTCATATGATGCAGCACTCTCACTTTCCTTGGTCCTTGGTCACCTAGAGGTGTGTTTTGCGCCATTGGCCGGTTGAAAAAAAACAAATGATGGTCAAAGCAGATGTGATGGCATGTCACTGCAGAACAGTGTGATCAGCACATCAGACCTCCTCCTCCATGCTTCACAGTGGGAACCACACATGCAGATTCCATCCAATCACCTTCCCTGCATCTCACGAAAGACACGGCACTTTGAACCAAAAATCTCAAATTTGGACTCATCAGACCAAAGTACAGATTTGCACTATTTTTTGTGTTTTTTGACCCAATCAATTCTCTTCTAGCTCTTGGTCTTCCTCACTAGTGGTCTCTTTGCAGGCCGTGAAGGCCTGACTTGAACAGTTGATGTTGATCCTTGAACTCTGCGAAGCATTTGTGTGGGCTCTAATCTGAGATGCTGTTTACTGATGATTTCAGAGGCTGGTAACTCTAACAAACATATCCTCTGCAGCAGAGGTAGCTCTGGCTGACCTTCATGTCTTGAAGCAATGATGGACTGTCGTTTCTGTTTACTTAGCTGAGCAGTTCTTGCCACAATATGGATTACTACAGTTAAATAGGGCTATTGTCTGTATGCCAGCACTGCCTCTAAACAATACAACTGATGGTCTGAAACATTAAGAAGGAGAGAAATGTCATTAATTTTTTTATTATTTTTTAGTTTTGACACAATACCACCTGTTAATTGAAAGTTATTCCAGGTGACTACCTGAAGAAAGCTGATAAAATATAAACTATATTTTTCTTTTTTGTTTACCACATAATTTAGTCTGCTAAAACATAATAGTGTTACTCACACAGTTCAGAACATCTGGTTAAAGTCCAAACAAGTACAATGTTAAAATAAGTGAATGGATCTATGACTAAATCATTAGATTTCTACAAAGTGACAAATTGTGTCCAAACAACAAGGGAAAAGTAAACACAAATAAAACATAATTAATTTCTGCATTGAGCTTCTGCACGAACTGACACAAACTTTGGGAAGCCAACAAATCTTTGCACCTGTGTTGTGGGAGACTAATTGCTTAAGGTTTATCCACCTATGGAGAGGCATTCACCAGCAGCTGTCTGTCGTTAACTCATTAAGCTCTGATTAGTCAGGTCTTGTCTCTGACAGCATTTAAAACCCTTCACATTTGAGAAGGTATTCAGTCTTGGGTGTCATCATGATGGTGGTACAGTTCATCTCAGGGTAAGTAGCTGCCTTGCTTTAAGTTGCCTTGTCACTGGTTATTCTAAGCATGTGTTCATATTGTCTTGTTTGTTTCAGGGCTTCCCTCTTTGCTTTGCTGATTGTTGATGTATGCTGCCTCCCTCTCAAAGGTAAAAGTATCATCCATTCTAGTGAAATGATACATGTTTCAGTGTTTCATTGCTTTATATCCTTTTGTACCTAGGCAGTAATCCTGGACCATACTATGGAGGCTATGCAAATGCTGCTGACTTTAACCAGGGAGCACCTTCTGGCCAGTCTTCACCTGGAGCTGCTGTGTCTAACCAAGCTCCAAAAGGTGTCTCCACATCTTATCAGCCTGCACTAGAGGAGCTCAGTTTCTCTCAGCCTGCTGTTCAGAGACAACCAGCAACATCTGTTGGCAGTCCCTCTGCCCCTGTGTCAGGCCATAGGGGCAGTTCAGTAAGGGAAAACCCTGCCAGCTCCATGCGCCCAGGAGCTGCTCCCCAGCGCCCGGGAGCTGCTCCCCAACACCCAGGAACTGCTAGCCAGCCTGGCCCAAGAGGTAAATGCCTACTGCTTATGCAGTAGTACAGCTGGTAACAAATTTTGATATATGAAACTGGTTTATGGCTACCAACTACCAAATCTCTGCTTGGCCTACTGCTTTGAACAGAAATCTGATCATGAGGAGTTTGGTTTGAAAGTAACTTTTTATTCCTGTCCTTAGAAATTGCCTGGGCGGTAGCACCTCAGAGTTTCTTCTCTGGAGGTAAAGAAATGTCAATTGGCCTTCGTGTTGCCTCCAGTAGACCTGAGAATGTGAGTCCACCTCTCCCACCACCTGGACCAATGTACCAGGCAGGAGAGTTGTCCCAGTATGAGCAAAACTTTGAGTATGGTGACTATGAACGTGAAACGGAGGATCAAGGGTACCTGCCACCTCCCCCACCACCTATGCTAGTGTCATCTGAACAAGGCTACACAAGCCCACAAGGCTACACAAGCCCACCTCAACCACCAGCTAGAAGCTGGGGCCCATATCCTTACTATGACTACATGTTCCTGACTGGCCAGTATCCTCCAGGCACAGTCACTCACTCAAGCAGTAGCTATGAGCAGGGGCATGACAGCTGGCAAGACTCTCACTATGTGAGATACTACAGTCCCTACAACCAGTTTCCTCAACAGACTGAAACCTTTAGTGCTGACTTGGCAGCCCCACAGAGTGTCAAGGCTCCTAGACAACCTGTGAAACAGTGAATGGGGAAATTCATGCACCCAGGTGAGTTAACAAGCCCACTTGCTGAACAGCAGGTGGCTATGATACAGGCATGATGTGTTAATGATCTAGGTCTTACAACTTTTTTCTAATGTTGCCTTTTGTCTTTCAGGTTTGCCATCTTTACAACTTGAGCAAGGTTTTCTGACTTCAATAAAGATTTGTCAAATACTCTGTCTCTAAGATTACTTTGACTCGTCTGTAAAATGGGTCCCTTGCAGAAGGTGAAATGTGCCAAGTGACAGATTGAAATGTGGAAGCTTGCGCTGGGGTTAAAGTACTGTATGACATCAAGTTTTAACCCTTGATCATACAAGGGTCACCCTAGACTTGTGCAGCATTTGAAGAGTTTTTAGCACTCCAGCTGAACTTCACAATAGGTGTGAAGTTTAACCAGAGGCTAACTTGACTGACTCAAGATACAGCCTGAAACTCAGGGTATATCATCTAGCCCATTGACCTGTTGTGCCCTACACTTCAGCCAAATGGTAACACTAACCACAGGAAATGGGCAAAGAAGTGATCTGGGTGACGAAGACTAGTTCCTGAGTTTTAGAAACTTAATACTTAATGCAGGAGGCTGTGCATGAAGCTAAATTGACACTTCAACTTTCAGTATAAGCTAGGAACTGGTGTTCAGACTTGGCATTAAACAACTGATTTTTGTAAATACTGCAGTTTAGTGACTCAGACTTCAATGAATGCACTACATGGAATTGTAACTAAGTATCATGACTTTATAATTCACAAAGAACTTATTAGAAATTGGGTTATTTCTCTTTGGAAATGGCATGAAAAGTTGTCACCCCAGATGACTCCATACATTTATGTTGTAACACAATTAGTTGGTACAAGTTCACTCAGTTGAGTGTAACGCCCAATAACCGGGGACATTGTGGTGCAACAGTAACATGTTTGTTTCCTTATCTGGTGGTTGTGTCCCAATGGCAAGACTCTTACAATTGGCAATGCCCCATTGAGGGCATATGTTCTGAAATAACATGACAATCGTGTGATTGGGCCCAACACTTCAGTGCCACTAACACAAAGTGATCATACCTCTAAATTGGGATAACTAACTCCTTATGGACCTTTTGGTGCAATGGTAGCACTTCTGACTCCAGATCAGAAGGTTGTGTTCAGTTCACGTCAGGATCAAACATCCTGTATCAATAACTCACTGTATTTATGTTCAGATAATCTAATTGGCCATTCAACAAATATTGAAGTTATTTCAATCATATCAAGCCTTATCTTCTGCAATGACATCATGCCAAAGGCTTGTGTATATTAGCCCAAGAGTTCGGTGGCTTATGCCTTATGCTCCCTTACACAAAAGTAGTGGTATAGCATCCCTCTACACTGGCATTAGAGTAGCTGAAGCAGGACCTTGTGGCACAATGGTAGCGCGTCTGATTCCAGATCAGAAGGTTGCGTGTTCAAATCACGTCAGGGTCAAACACTATGTGAGTTAGTCTGTGTACACTTATGACTGGACAAGGTGATGGGTTGAAATTTGAATCAATTGAAGGTGTATCTCCTGGAACAACAACATTGTGATGTTTTATGTACAATAGGCTAAGGTGTCTTGTTGTTTAATGCAGGATGCTAAACTACACACAAGTAGTTGTATAGCATCGTAACCTCAAGCCATTGATAACACCAACCGTATCATATTTGATATGAAAATGTGTGTATCAAAATCGATACAGCAGGTATTTTAGGTAACAATCAATTGTCAATTGTCATTTTATTGCATTTCATGCATTCAATAAAGCAACATACAGTTTTTCCCCTTATTTAAGTAAACCAATTAAAGGTTTAACTGACATAATTAGGTATATTTAGAGTAGAAATTGAGATATTTCGTGATATTTAGTGACATGGAGCAGTTAGAGGAAGGTGATGATGAGGAATGGACACCTACTACAATTTGTACCGATAAAAACTCAGATAATAGTGATGAGGAAGACTTATAACATGAAGGCGTGGACCAGACAAGTGCAGAAGTCGAGGAGTCAACACTAACACAGGACACAACAACAAAGATGACGCTAACAGTGCTGTATGCACTGTGCGTAGGGCACCAAGTGCTGGAGGGGGCACCAAAATGGCCCCGTTATCATCAT
Source organism: Miichthys miiuy (assembly GCA_036365135.1). Classification (NCBI taxonomy): domain Eukaryota; kingdom Metazoa; phylum Chordata; class Actinopteri; family Sciaenidae; genus Miichthys; species Miichthys miiuy. The sequence goes on from CM071611.1 coordinate 12,836,681, forward strand.
GTTATAAGAACAGTGTAATTCCCTTTGGGAGACAAGCGAGTGAATGTGTGTGCGGATGAAGGAGCTGCAGGTTAGCAGTTAACAATGGTTGACAATAATAATTATGATGATCATAATGATGAATATTTTATTTAAATTTATTATGAATCCATTCTGTAATATCCATCATCAGCCTACTATAGGCAACATTTTCTCAAAACAATACATCATGGTTTGGTGCCCTGGCTGCTCCCATCACCCAGTGGTTTGTTCGAATAGGCTACACCAGTCAGATACACACCTGACATCAGCCCTAAAGCGATGAAAAAATGGCGTCAAAAAGGCAACAATGCTGAGAAAAAAGAACCACAAGCACCACAAAGCAATTACGCTTAGGGCACCAAATTAGCTAGAAGCAGCCCTGGTTGTGCAATATGGAAAAAATGTTCTTTTGTATGTTTGAAATTAAAATTTTTAGGGAAAGGAAAAAGGTTTAATGGGTTAAAAATGTTGTGTTTTATATGTTTTTAGTGGTTTAAGATAAACAAACTATGAACAATAATTTACACAAAAATACCGGATGTATCAAAAATGATACAAATTAAAACTCATATATGCAAATTGATATTTCATTTAAAAAAATTTTTTTTTAGGTTCTGTAATAAACACTCCAGTTTAAAAAAAATTGAATTTTCTGACAATTATTTCATGGTTCAGGCTTTACAGGGTTGTGTGAATCATATGTCTACACAACAACAACATGACTTTAGATAATGAGGGTCCAAGGTGTTTGGGATCAGTTAAAAACTGAACTTCATTTTGACCACCTCAGGACCTTGTGGCGCAACGGTAGCGCGTCTGACTCCAGATCAGAAGGCTGCGTGTTCAAATCACGTCAAGGTCAAACACTTGTATTCTGATATGAGTGCATTTATGATCACAGAACCTGATGGCAGTACCCAAACTTCAAAGGGCCCAATTTTATATGACCACATCTGCTTAATGTTATACAATTAATACGTCGAAGGACGGCATATATACTGGAACTACAACATGACTCTTTAAATAAAGAGTTTCTGAGGTGTTTGGAGCCAATTACAAACAGAACTTGTCTGAGTTTAACTTAAAATAAAATAACGTTGCCTAAAGGAAGTATATATAAGGTGAATAGAATTAAGTAAGTAAAGAGCCTTGTGACTAACTTTGGTGTACTGGGAGGATTCATCATTCATCACATTTCTAAACTAAAATCAATGAATCATGTCATCATGACCAGTGTTTGTGTGATTTCATCCATATGGTTTAATGCCAGTTGCTAAATCATACACAAACAGTAGTAGGCATCCCTCTTGTGTACCACATTGGTGATCTGGTGACATTGGTTCAATGGTAGAGCGCCTGACTCCGAATCAGAAGGGTTGTGTGTTCAAATCACGTCAGGGTCAAACACCTTCTGTGCTTTATGATTGAGTAAGTGAATTTAAAGTTTAAAGAACAACATCATGACTAGCATTTGTGTTTTGCTCCAATGTTAAAACACAAGGAGTGGGATGATAGCCCTCGAAATTGGCATTGCAGCAAACAGCTGTAGACCTTGTGGTGCAAAGGCAGTGTGTCTGTCTTCAGATCAGAAGGATATGTATTTGAATCATGTCAAGGTCAAACACCAGCAACTCTATGAGAATAAGTAACTAAAATTATGATCAGAAAATGTGTTGGATCATTGAACCTCAAGGGTTCTATGCATATTAAAGTTATGTGAATAATATGTCAAATGTCGTTTTGTAAAACCAAACCTAGACCACACCAAAGCAGTGGTAGTAGGATGGCATCTCTATAAAGTGGCTGACCTTGCTTGTGATGTGAGACAGTGAAAACGATTACCTCATATTGAGATGTTCCCACTTTTATGCATAAGTTTATGAATAAGGAGGAATGGTTTACCACAACACATTATACAGTAAAGCATCCAAGGCAGCCTCTGTTGTAGACCTACGCACAAACATTCAGTTAATGGAGGAACTATGACTGGCATGAGGCACTCCACTCAGAGTAAAGACAATAATTTCAGATGATCTCTGAACAGTGGCAAAAATACCGACAACAATAACCACGGCAGATTTAACATGTGATCATTGACTCCACCCATGGACACACACAAACACACGCGCGCACACACACACACACACACACACACACACACACACACACACACACACACACACACACACACACAAATAGTAAAACAAAAACACACTCATTGTTTCATCATCTTCTAATTTCTTCAAACATACAAAGTGCAAGTATAGCTACAGAGTGGTGCTTTAGTGATTGGGCCATGAGCAGGAGGGAGTGGGACTGATACACAAGAAGGCGTTGACATATTTATAGCCCCCAAGACTTAAACAGAAGGGAGGAGAAGGATGTGGGGGGTCGGTGAAGATAATGACAGACAGAGTAGGAATAAAGATAGACTTTTATTTTTAAAACCATCTGTTTTGTGTTGAATGATACATTGTTCATCCAGGGTGAAGCTGAAAAGTTGTACTAGTCTTGTTTATCCATGTTTTGATTTTATAAGAATGAATGTCATTTGAACATTTTATGATATTTGTAAGACTGGAAAGTGGGAGGGCAAAAAGAGAGAGAAGAAAACCATTTGTTGAGAAGCTAAATAATGGTGAATAGTGAGAGTCAAATGGGAGGTCAGGTGAAGAAACAAACATGGAAAGACGAGACAATGTAACTATTAACTAACACCAGTTCCATTGACAAAAGATGAGCACTAAGTGGGGGAAAAGACTTTGGGTGACTCTAGGTAACTCCCAGCACATAACTAGCTTGGTGCAAGACAAGTACATACTAGATGCATAATATCACGTGGAATTTGGAGGCATGTGATGTTATTGTATATTGACTGACACACTTGATGCTAATTTACAGCAAAACAGCTGCACTAAAAGCATTAAGGCAGACAGAGGGAGACTTCAGGAGATACACAAGATCTTTTCATCTCTTCCAACAATAAGTGCACTCTTATTCACATTTAACGAAAAGGTTCCTAATTTGGTGTGTTAGTTTCACATTTTGGGAAATACACGTTCTTGTTTTCTTTTGTTAGTTACATATTTTTCCTTTACACATGAAGCTAAAGCTAGGAGATAGTTAGCTTATCTTAAGATAAAGACTGAAATCAAAGGGAAGCAGCTAGCCTCTGTTCAAGGATAAAAAGAATTTGCCGACATATTAACAAATTATATTGTTATCTTGTAATTATTTTGTTTGTTTAATCCAAACAGAGATGGGTTGTGTGCTGGGCTGTAATTCTGCCAAATGTAGGGCGTTCCCAGGAAATTATTGTCCACGGCCAAGAAATAGTCTGGCACATTTTTGTAATGCATTAAACAAACTAGATAGAATAATTAGTGAGCTTTAGAGGTGCTGGTAGGCAGATTTTTTTTCCCCTTGTTTCCAGTCTTTAGTTTACCATTCAGACATGAAGGTGGTATCAATCATCTTATCTAACTCTTAGTAATAAAGTGAAGAAGTATATTTCCCAAACTGTCAAATCTGCACTACAAAAGTGGATCCAAATCAACATTTTATATTAAAAGCAAAAAAGAAGTGCATGCATGTGTATTATTTGTGTACAGCCACGGTTTCCACAGCAGACGCAGCTGTCTGGCCCGTTGGACTGCGCCTATGTCACTGCGACTCTATTTCAGGACCCTGTGTTGTCCGAAAGGTCAGATAAAGAAGCATAGGAATCCTTACAAAGCAAAGGGTGGGGGTGTCGGGTGAACGAGGTTGGAGGCGGATATCCACCACTGACAGTGTATCCACAAACCAAGACACACATCTCAAACAAGAGGCAGTGCTGACAGAGAGGGAAAGAGAGGCAGGCAGAGGAGCAAAGGAGAGTCGTGAGAGACATTAAGCTGGATTCACCTTTGACTGAATGAAAACTTTTTAGGGAAGACAGGAGGGATCAGTCCGGGGACATTAGTTTAAAAAAAGTCTGATTTGACTTTTGATCCAGTGGATAAACAGACATTTCTGGACATCATGGATGAAGAATCAGCCACCCAGGAGAAACCTGAATCCACAAAGATGACCAGTGAGACTGACACCAACAACAACAACAACCAGGTTTGTTTGTTTGTTTGTTTGTTTACATGTTTTATTCAACTGCTGTAAAAGATTTTACATTTGTAAAAACCCACAATAGGTGGTGTTAAGATCCGTACCAGGAATAGGCTGTAGGAGTATTTGTGAGCATGGCAGGTGTTGTGTTTGGACAGCAGGGCAGGAAAGGCTGTGCTACACCTGTTCTTAATCCTGGATGAAGAACATAACACACAGGGTCACATAAGTTGTACAAAGTAATGCTCACACACACACACTGCTGCAAGGCCTGACCTAACCTAGGTCATAAAACTGATATTTTACTGGATAAACAGCATTTACAATATTATCAATCTCTAAAATAAAAATGATGTAGGGCACATTTTTAATATTTTATTAATGATTCAAAAGTATTGTAGGCCTACTTACACAGAGATTACCATCAGATTAATTAATAGCACCCATGGCATAGGGAAACACTTCATGTGATATTTAACTGTAGAGACCCAAAGGGGTTTTGATTTTTGATTAGTTGGGGATTTAAAACACTTTCATTAAGATGAAGTTGACCTGTGTTTCAGGTTCAGCTGTGATTTAAAAACTACAAATATTTTCCATCTGGGAGATCAAACCTCACAGCCTGTATTCAAATAAGTGAGATACTCAACAAATCCCAGAGTAGAGCTTCAGGTCTCACGTTACATTATGCTATTCAGTACAAGGACCATGATATCCCTAGAGTAAAGCGTGGACACTAATTTTAGTACATCTTACATCATGTTACCTTTTTAAAACAGAAGTCATGTTCTTAATCATTTAAACAAGATGGTCACCAGATTAATTTCATCTTGAAGGGGAGCGAAGTTTAAAACGACCAAAAACAGAAACATAACAACATAATTTACACTCATGTATGTCCTTTAATATATTGATACAAATAATGTTTATCATCAGGATTGTGTGAAAATATTAAATATCTCTCAGTTTAACCCACGGTGAAAGTAAATTGGGTTCCCCTAATGGGTCTGTCAGGTGTGTTTTAAATGATCTGACACAGTGATGAGTGAACAAATGATGTAGAGCTTCTCTGGATTTGTACAGTAAATATATTTAATGGCAGATTTGTCATCAACATGTATAAAAATGACACTACAAGTGAGTATCCACACACCATCCAAGTAAAGTTGTCTCGATATATTGGCCCAGTCCTCAGAATAATAATAATAATAATAATAATAATAATAATAATAATAATAATAATAATAATAATAATAATAATTTGTGGGGGAAAAAACTTTCAATTGTCTTGTGTTTTTCCTCAACAGATTAAAGCTCAATTATCAGAGATGGTTTAGTTGTATTTTTGCCAAGAGGCATAATTAGTACAGGTTAGACATAGATGTCCAAGTGTGAGTTTAACATATCTACAGAAATCTGTGTTGATGCACAACCATGCTTTGTAACTAGTTTATCTGATTGAATATCATATAAAAACTCTTATTACTACTATTTTATGTTGCTTGTCCTCCAGACTGATGAGCCAAAGCCAGGGGAGAGTAAAGACCCAGAGAGCAAGCCTCCAACAGAGGAGACAGCAGGAGGTCAGGGGGTAAAGGAGGAGGAAGAGAAAGGGGAGGAGGGTTCGGTACCAGAACAGGGAGGTGACGAAGAGGCGAGCACTGGAGACACTGATGAGCCCCAGACTACTGCGTCAGAGCATGTTGAAGGTGACGCTGAAGAAGCCGCACACAATAAAGATAAAGTCTCTGCCGATGTTGACGTGAAAGATCCTGAAACAACGAGTGGGCAAAAAGATGGGGAGGGAAAGAGAGAGAAAGACATGGAGGGTGAGAAGGTAGAAGAAGTGAAGAGTTGTGAGACTGGGAGAGACGGAGAGGAGATGAAGGACAAAGAGAAAGAGAAGAGTAAAACAGAGGAAAGGGCAAAAGAAGTAGAAAAAGATGTGAATGAAAATGCAGCAAAAGCAGCAGAGAAGACAAAAAAAGTCAAGGAAGTGGATGCAGAGACGAAAGACAAAGGAAAGATGAAGGAGGTAGAAAAGCAAGGGAAACCTAAAAGAAAGAGTGGTCCTCCTTCCTCTTCTCTCTCTCGACCGAGACCCTCTGCACGCTCCATTAGAGCATCCGCTAAAAACGACATCATTGCCAAGTTTCAACAAGGTGCACCAGAGTAAGTCACATACACACGATATACCTCAAATAGGTTTAAAGAGTGGCAATAAAATATGGTTTGATAAAAGAATATTGTGACATTTTTAGGACACCAATACCCCGCAACTTCAAGATTCAGAAGTCATCTACAGCTTTGGCTACAGGAGCTTCAATCAAACAGAAGATGCTTCAGTGGTGTCGCAGCAAGACTCGCAATTATGAGGTAAGTTTAACATGTAATCATCAGATGCACCAAATTTGCTTGTCTGTCGTCTAAATTTGGGACCAGATGACTTACCAAAAAAACCTACGGATGTGTTTTGCTCCTCTTAGGGTGTCAACATAGAAAACTTCTCATCATCCTGGTGTGATGGGCTGGCCTTCTGTGCCCTGATTCATCGTTTCTTTCCTGATGCTTTTGACTACAGCTCCTTAAATGCAAAGGAGAGGGAGAAAAACTTCACCCTGGCCTTCCAAACAGCAGAGTATGGACAATTTAAATCTCTCTTCTTCTTTTCTTCCCTTGGTTCAGTTCAGATGTTTATCATCACCACAAGACAGCATAAAAAGATAAAACATTAACACGATAACAACAATATGTTTTGGTACTATGCACACAATACATAACACAATAAAATAGCCAAGCAGGCTAATAAAAGCAAAGACTGCAACAATAAGAAAAGGGATAAGATAAAGTAAATTGTGCAGAGAGCCATGCAACACTTTCTAGTGTATCAGATTAAGGTGGCTATGATCAATAGTTCTACAATGTGAAAACAGAGAATTATCGCCTGAATCTGTAGCTCATCTCAGCTTTACAGAGTTTCAGCTCTGTCCAGCACCGAACAGCAGACAGACACAGTCATAAACTAGCTGGTAAACATATAGAGCATTTAGGGGCTATAGAGCCAGAAATTACCCTGAGAAATTGGCAGAGACCAAAAGATTACATTCTTTAGACTCCAACTAAATGATCATTTTGCTCCGTAACTGCAGATGCATGTTCACCATTTCAATATGTTAATATTCAGTCCACAACTTGTTTCCTGTGCCTCCATGTGGCCAGAAAAGGTTATTATCAGGTTATTGCAGGTTTAAGAGTGCTTATTGCACATGAGATAAATGAAAACACTCAATTTTCTCAAACCTACATTTGGAAAAGATGTCAAATTCTTTAAAAGGATAGTTCAAGTTGGCTCAAGTTGACACAGTCAGGACTGTCGCCCCTACATAAGTAGTTTCTATATGTCTCTGTTCTCACTTCAGTTCTCTCCTTTTCTTTCCTCTGTCCCCCTGTCGCCTCACTCCCTGACAGGTCCCTGGCTGACTGCTGCCCTCTGCTGGAAGTGGGTGACATGCTCATGATGGGTAACAACCCGGACCCAATGTGTGTGTTCACATATGTCCAGTCCCTCTGCCACAGTCTCTCCAAAATAGAGAAAGCGAGGAAGGACAAAGAAAATGAGAAGAAAGACAAGGCTGGTGATGAGGGAGAAGAAAAAGAGAAAGGAGAAGCTGCGGCAGAGGAGGTGTCCCAGGAGAAGGATGAGGGAGAGTCTGCAGAGAACGGGACGATGGAGAGCCGAGAGGAGAAACAGGGAAATGTTACGGAGACAGAGGGAACTGTTGAGGAGGAAAACGCACCAAACAGCTGTGAAATGGAGACAGATGAAGGAGTGTTAGTCGAGGCAGAGTCCTAGAAAAAATCCTGACAACAAACAGAAAGACTGAAAAGACCAAAAAGAGTGTTGATGGTTGTGGTTTTACAATGAGTAAGTCTTAGTTTGGTGTTGGATTGATGACTGGAACAGTAAAGAGGCACAACAGGTTGACTCTCAACTCAAACGATGGCAACGTGATGTTACAGTTAGCTGTATGTTTAAAAGTATACTATGCTGTGTTATATATATATTTTTATTCACTGCCGTGTTGTATATGTTTGATTGGAGCACATAAAGAAGTCATGTTCTGTCCATCCATTTGCTGCGTGTTCAAAGAAAAACATAATTAAATGATAGACTTGAAAAATGTCTCTGTGGAAAGAATGTTATGATGAATGGCAACAGTATAGATGGAGCAACAGGTTGAGTAGTTAACATATTATTACTAGTTATGTATCTTCTATAGGCATTGATGCAGGATCTGTTGTTCAGCATATATACAGTGCATAAAATTAACACAAATATTACACATGCTAAGGGAATAATACTTGGTACACAAGTGCCCCATGAGGAAGTACTCTACATATTAAAAAACTGAATGAGGTGACAGGTTGAGAGACAGTACAATTTTACAGTGCAATCATACACTTTAAGTATAATACAATGAAAACTTAAAGGGTTAAAATCTACGGTGTGTGTTAAAGGTTTGGCCTGAAAAGACTTTACTCAAATCTTATTCTAAATGAATGAACACCACTTCATTTCTACATTACTACTCTACTGCAGTAATAAATCTATTATTGTTGTGTGTTGTTTAAGGGACAATCTGGAAAGGGTTCAAATGAATAGTTATGCATAACACGTGACAGGCATTTAAATTATATGTACAATCAATTAAAAAATAAGAATTCTTATGTTTTTCTTACCTTAGGATGAGCCTTTTGTATCAACAGATGCCGTGGGTCCTCCTACATGGAGTTCACCATGTTGGACAGTCATGTTCCTACATAAGCCCAGGAGGGACAAACTAAACACTGACTCCACATAGGGCGTTTAGCGTTTTTCTCACAGTTCGTAGATCTTGGAAAAGGTTACATATTTACAATCTGTAACTATACGCTGCTAGATGCCCTTAAATCCTACACACTGAAGCAACAGATGACAAAACAAAAGTTTACAGAAGTTAAATGCTGGATGAATTTAATTGTACATTGTTTTTATCTCTTTCTATCTATAGATAATTGTTTTTAAATACTTCAGAATTTGACAGATAATTAATGACTGCTGTTTTTGCTAGTTGATATCTTGAGCAGAATACCAACCAAAGGTGCGCCCGCTTTCTCTGCGTTACGGTAATCAGCGACATGCTACCGGAAGAGCCTTTGTGTTGTTCCCTTTGTAAGCTAACTGTCCGACTGTGTTGCGCTTTTCTCCAAACTATTTCTCTCCGGCAGCAGCGTGAAACATGTCTGCAGACATGCCACCGGGCAGTCTGAACCTGGAGTCCCAGCTTTTGTCCATAATGGACGTGCTGGTGAAGGCGGCGGTGACCGAAATCAGTCAGCTGTTCTCGGAGAGCTCGGCGTCTCTCCGTCTGCATCTGACCCAGAGTCTGAAGGAAAACGAAAGCCTGAGGATGAGGATGAAGGTGATGAGGAGTGAGCTCTTCTCCCTCAGGCTGCAGACCAGGACGAACCGGCCAGCCAGCCGTTTTACCCCGAGCAGAGCAAACATCCCCAAACCACGAGCTAAATCACAAGGTAACAAGTACTTTCACTGTGAAAATACTTACTCGAGTAACAAGTAACGCTCCTTCTCCTCCTGCTGCTGCAGGCTCGTTCACACATAAAAACACAAGTTCAAACCCACAACCAGTTACTTTTAACAGTTATAAGTAATGATGTAATAACAAACTATTAATAAATCGCGGCAGCTCCGTATCACGTGAGTCAAACGTCATGCCATCCACATTTTGCCCTCGTGCCATGAAGTTTGTGAAATATTCATTGTGAAATTTCATCTGACCTGTTTAATCCATTTAATTTAATCTGATCTGATTTACCTGTCATGTTTAAGTTTATTATAACTTGTTTAATAAAGTTAACAAAGTTTATTATTAAGGCTATTTAGAGTGTGTGTGTTTGTGTGTGTGTGTGTGCCCGCTATAGGATAGGAAGTAATCAAATAAAACCTGTGCGCCAAGTATTCTTTCCTCTTGATTAATACATCTATCTCTAAGTGGTCAAACTGGTCATATTGGTCAAAGCTCCATTATATCTACAAGAACTTATTGTTATTGTGTTTTTGAGGCAGGCCGGTCTTATTCTGTATGTTAGTTATTATTAATATGTTATTACTGGTTAAATATATTTTCTATACATTAACACAGGAGCTGAAATTATTTGTCAAATAATCATTTCCCATTTGGAGGCACGATTGCAGAGTTTTTGAAACACATATTATAAAAAATATATATTAAAAAAACATTTTAGAGATTTCTCCAAGAACCACTATGGGGCTTGTACTACAGTTTGAGAAACAGTGGTTTAGGCAGTTGATGAAAAATTGCTACTATTTTAATGATGAAGATGATGATTCACTGATTGCACTTTCTCTCTGTTTTTATCATTGTCCAAATTCAAACTCTGAACAACTTTATTAATCCCACATAAATGTGGAAGAGCCATTAAATGGCAAAATGTTTGATAAATAAACTACAAAAGAACAATAAAAAAAGTTAAAAAGCAGATAAAAAAAATACACCATTAAATAAATGAATAAAAACTGAATATATCAAACAACATATCAACATATCAAAAAATATAATTAATAACACTACCATGTGATTAGTTAATACTTAAGTGCCATGGGTGGCTGTTACTATTTTGTTGTTTATGTGCATTTATTTTATAATCCTGCTGTAGATAGTGATAATACACCCCACCTTCTCATTTATCACCATCAGTGGTCCTGATATCGTGTTGTTCCTTCCCTCCAGTTGTCATTAAGCCACCAGTGGCTCAAAAGACTGTTGTGGAAGCTGCTTCCATTTCTGTACAATCAGAGAACAAGACTTCCTCTTCTGCCACTCGAGCGAAGGTAATCACATACAGGATGTGTACTTTGACTAACTAACAGTTTTGTTTGAACTTTTGTTTGCTCATGCAAATGTATTCTTGCTTGTTAGTGTGCAGATGTGGAGACCCCGGATGTCATCCTGATCAAAGATGAAGACGACGTTGGAGGATGTGAGCCAGTTGTTGGTGAGCAAGCTGTTTTTAATCATGTAATACCCGATTGTTAATAAGCACTCTGGTGCTGATGGAAAATCTGAGTCTTGCACAAAAGCACTAAAAGCATGTCCTCGATCGATTGGTTAGATCCCGTTAAAGGTCCAGTGTGCAGGATTTAGCGGCATCTAGCAGTTTCCAACCCTGTCGCCTCATCCTCTCCTTGTAGGCATGAAGGACAAACTACAGTGGCCAGGAAATGCATGGAGAATGTGAATATCTAGAAGCAGTGTTTAGTTTGTCCATTTTGGGCTACTGTAGAAACATGGTGGTTCAACATGGCAGACCACAGTGTCTGTAGATATCAAATATTCATTTTAAGGTAACAAAAACATAATTATTGTTATCTTCAGGTGATTAGACACTAATGAAAACATAGTTATGAATATTATGTTCTGTAAATGAAACTCCCTAAATCTTACACACTGCTGACTTCACGTGATGGGCCATGTTCTCTGTAATGAAGGAATATGTCAACAAATGGTAAAAGCGTGACTCTTGTTGATGTTGGCACAAAGCCATATATGATACAGGGCAGTGGCTACACAGGTAATAATTAAGATTATTGTTAATACAAATTCCATGCTGGTTTAGTCTTTTCAGGAAATGTGTTGACAAATCATGAATAAGAAAACATGTTAGCAGCAATACATTACATTTACATTTAGTCTGACGCTTTTATCCAAAGCGACTCACAAAAAAGGGAAACAATCATGGTACAGTGTGACAAGGACGTGTGAGTGCAGCTATAAGTACTGTGACAGTACTAGAGGGGACAGATTTAGCATGTCCAGTTTTGGTAGTGTTAGGAGAGGAGGTACCCTCTGATGAGCTGCTTCTTTAAGAGTTTTTTAAAGATAGAGAGGGACGCCCTTGATCTGGTAAGAACTGGTAACACGTTCCACCAACGTGGAACAACAGACAAGAACAGTCTGGATTGTCTTGAGTGAACGGGGGGCAAAATACACTTTTTAAACACATATGTGACTGTCACAGCTGAAAGGGTGTCAAGACTTGATAAGACAGATCATCACTTAAAACTCATACAAGTCACTCATACAAGCTTTCTTTTTGCATACTTCATTATATTGGAGCATGCACTTAGATGTCAGTGAGTAGGCTTTCAGGGTGCAAAAGATGATGAATGAATGTTTTAACTTTTAGTCATTGTTGACAGTCATACATACATATTGCTGCAGCTACCTTTAGCGTCTTTATACAAGAATTGTTTGATGTGTAAATCACATTCTACAAAACTTTCATACACGCAAACCCTGATTTATTTTGTCTGATTTGTGTGGTTTATCTTTTTAGGTCAGGATGACTTTGGAAACCAAAGTACACACGCTGATGTTGACACAGAGTCTCCCTGCATGACAGGTAATCATGAGGAGCTGAGAATTGTGAGTGTTCACGGACGAGGGGAAGGGCCTCTGCAGGACACAAGCAACACTCTCTTCACCGCCTCTGAACTCCAAGCTTTTAGCTCTCTGTCTCCTGACCACAGTATCTCCCATGACACTCTCCTGAATTTCACCACTGGTGCCAACGACAGAGCACAGATGAGAGGGATGCAGGACAACAGTGGTGGACTGGCAATAAACAGCCAAACCAACCAAATGGCTTCAATAAAAACATCAGTAGTAGGAGCTGATGTCGGGCACCCCAGTCATGTCAACCAGTTCTCCCAGCAGCAGAACGTCTTCCCACACACCGTCAGCAAAACTCTGGACTGCAGCTTCTGTGGCGAGCACTTCGTCAGCCGGGAAGATCTGATTGCACACCGGGCGACTCACACCGGTGAGTCACCCATTCCTTGTTCCTTTTGCGGCAAGTCATTCGTCAATAAGACAACTCTGACCATCCACATGCGCATCCACACCGGGGAGAAGCCGTACGCTTGCATGCAGTGTGGGAAACGCTTCACGCAGAACGGCAGCCTGAAGATCCACCTGCGGACTCACTCTGGGGAAAAGCCGTACACCTGCAATCAGTGCACGGCCAGCTTCAACAACCCGAGCAACCTGCGCAGGCACATGATCACACACAACAGTAACGGAGTGCTCTGACGAGAGGGCGTTTCTTAGCATGTTACTTTTACATTGTGTATTTGGGAAAGATGTCTTTCCTGTGGCAGTATCTCATAGTCTCGTCCTTTTTTGTGTCTCTAGTTTTGCCTTAGCACAGTGAATGTTGTTATGGGTCAAATGTACTTACAAGTACACCAATGTATATCTTGACAGCTTCCCAGTAAATCAATGAACTGTTGTGGACACAAACAAGTATGATCTCTGAAAACCAGCAATAAGGAAACCATCAAAACTAAACTGCCTTTTTAAATTTTATTCTGTGGCTCAAAGAAGTTAATTTTTTAATACTTTTTAAACATGGATGCGTCTCATTATGCTTTCATTCACCACAGGTCCATACATTGACACGACCAGCCCTGCATATTATACAACTGTAGCTCAATGCTATATAAATAATCACTGTGTCAACAACACTCATTATTAGTGATTCTCGCAGTTGCCGTATTGATTTATCTTGCAGCATGAATGCTTGTTAGCCGTACCAATGGGAATCTTTACCACTGTTACTGTAACAGGAATCTTTCCTAATGTTACTGGAGGAAACCTTTTATGGGAGAGAAGTTGATGATCGATGCAGATTTGGATGCCGAATTTATGAATTACATATGTTTGTATGGTTTACTATATAGTATGCTGCATACCTGGCATTAGCAGAGCGCATTTTACTTGTTTTATTTGTGTGTTTAATTTTAAAAACAAATCTACCTCCAGTATTATCTCTGTTGCAGCTCTGTTTTCCTCTTTTTGTACTTCCTGGATAGTTTCAGACGAGGCAATAATCATTTTAGTGTGGATTTTGTCTGTGGTTTTTGTAATCTAGATGTAAAAAATATGAATAAATATTGATTTTCACAAGTCTCTATCATTTTACACCTCTAGAGAGCAGCATTGTTTTTGTTCCTAGTTATTGTTGTGACTCAGGTTTACTCATACTGTAGCACTGTGGGGGGACTCTTAAGGAAGCTGGGGGAAATTCCTTGCATTGTTCCTCTTTCCACCCTGCCCACACTTAATTTATTTATCAGGCTTCTGCTTTGTTTGACTTTGACTCCAACCAAAGCTCATCAAATTTAGAAATATACAAGTAAAAGTTCAACAATTACCACAAATGCTCAAAAAATAAGATGAAAGAAATGCAGTTTAATTTTGGAGTGGTGCTTCAGAGTTAGTCATGCAATGAATAGTGCAGTGGCCATACATCTTCTGGGAATCAAGTGATTAGAGGAGCTTTTTTACATCAGACTTGAATGATGAGGCACATGCGTAGGATGTGATGGTCACTTGTAGTGGTTTTATGTGCCAATAGTTTTGTCGGGTTGGTGAGGAATGCAGTTGTTGTACTTCCCCAAGAAATGCTGCTTCCTCTCATGCTATTGTTCTTGGGCAATCAATGAAATGACATCAGTGTGTGTGTGTGTGTGTGTGAGGGGAGAGGGGAGCGACAGACGGAAATAAATGGGAGGAGAGAGGAGGCAGTGGGTGGTAGCTTATTTTACCACTGCAACACAATTTAAATCCCTTACTCGCTTTTTTTTTTAATCATAAACTTGCTTTCGGTCAGTGTGTGTGTGTATGTGTGTGTGTGTTATCTTATTCCCAATCCGACTGGTTTCTGAGCAGCTGTAAACTGTCTACAAACTTTTGACAAACACCTGTGCGAGAAGAGAGGAGTGTGCATACGCCGTCTTTACGGTAAAGCCGCTTGTTGATCCCGCCCTCTCTTTGATAGAAAACTCGGTGATGTCGCTTCGTCTTTAACGAGTTTGACCCAGAACCCAGGGAAGGAGGGGAAAAGAGGGGAGAAAACACACTAAAAAAAAACCCGGAATAGTCTGGAACGGGTCGGGGCAGGCTTTCCACAATCAGGTGAGTTAATTCATAAATGTTACCAGATGCTTGATAAAGCAGGGGTTGTGTTTTTCCCCCCTTCATAGATAGTGGCTACACTGCAGCGTTGGCAAAGGAGTGGTCACATCATCGACAGACCAGCAGCAGCACGGCTAACGGCTAGGCTAACGATGCTAAAAGTTCACACAGCAGCACCAGCAGCAGCAGCTCGCGTTTCTTTTGTCCAACGCGCACACTGTGGTAACACATTTTAAAAAAAGAGACATTAAATCGAGAGCGGCTAAAAAAAATGGTGAACAGCGTCTAAATTAGCTTAGCTTGGAGCAAACTCCAGCTCGCTCGCTTGCGGCTAATCTGTTTTTTGCTCTGCTAACGCGCTAGCCTCGGTTGTTAGTCGGCTATGTGGGTTATTGTGATGCTAACGCAGCAAGACAGCCAAACCAGGTCACAAGGGGGCTGCTGGGCGAGCATCCCGGCCACATCTCCCTAACGTTTATGTGGGCAGTAGCAGTTAGCACAACCGCCGAGTAACCCAATGCTCACGACTCTTTGTTCGTGAGAGTCATTTTATACCGACGTCTCATTGTTACAGACGCTGTGTTTGTCTTAACGCTGCTCGTTTTTTGTTTTTGTTTTTGCTCCAGATTGCTGTGATTTAGGTTTGCAAATCAATTCATGATTCAGAGTTAAGCGGGATAAAATGCTAACTGGGAAAGGGGGAGTCCAACACTGGCGTGATAACGTGACGGTCAGGCGGGTTTAAACACCGACGTTAGCCCGGGTTGGGTTGGCCACATTTGCTTGTTGTTGTCTCCTTTCTGTCAGAAGCACTTTTATCAGTTTAAGCAGATAATTAGATTTCATCGCGTCAACTTGTGTTATTGTTGAGAGGAGTTAGTTTAAGGTGATTGGAGACCTTGCTTCTTGTTAGATAGATAATGTATAAATATGTTGAGCCTGTTTTATGTATTTGAATGTGTTTTTTTGTTTTTTTAAAGATTGTAATCTCTCACACTGTCTGGGATTTTTTTTTTTAGTCTGTTTGTGAACCTGTTAGGTGGGTCCTGTGTGAACTTGTTTTGGGTGGGGATAACTGTCACCATGTAAGTGTGAGCAGGTAAACTAGCTCCCCCCGCACCACCGCCATCCCTTGTAAACATTAGTTTCATGTGTGCACACATTGCAGTGTAGGTAAGTGGACTTCAGGACTATCCTGGTTTGTGTTTGTACAGTATGTGATGCTGATTTAATGTGCAGCAGGTGTCACCACTAATAACACCGCGTGTGCCGGTGAACACCCATTTATCAGCCCTTGCCTGACTCCTCTCTCAAGTAAATGTTTGATTGTTGATGCATGCAATTGTGTCTGCTCTCCTGAGGTGTGCAGGTTAATCCACAGAGAGGGCCTAACCTGTGTGTGTACGTATGTGCGTTCATGTAAGCATCGTGTGTGTGTACGTATGTGCGTTCATGTAAGCATCGTGTGTGTGTGTGTGTGTGTGTGTATGTGTTAGGAGGTAAGTGGATTAGTGAGCTAAAGCTTCAATCCCATTACAAGCCACGCTCTGCTTAAGCCAGCGCCTGTAGCATCACACTGACTTATCAACAAATTGCAGTGTGAGATACCTCGAGATGTGTGAGCAGATGTGCTTTTTGACAGAGAAGGTGTTGTTTCTGCTGCTAACGGCAGGTGTAGGCGCTCATTGCATTAACCAGAGTTTCATTAAGTCGACAAAGGCTGTATTGTAGGTTACACGCGCGTATGATCACAGATGTCTTCTGACTGGGTTGAGTGAGTCATGCTGACTGATGGCTGCAGTATCAGATGGACTTCTGTGACTCGTGGTGTGTCAGGGCTCAATCAGATGCTTCGTGTGTGTTGTTGACCTCCTGGCACTGTGTTTGACTTTTGACCATTTGTTGACCATCATGTTTGGGATAAGCAAAACATAACTCATAACATTCCCCATGCACTCTTGCTCCCTTCCCCTTTTAAAGATGTGTTATTTGACATACAAAGTACACACGTAGTGAAGTGAATGAAGGCACAAGGTCAGTAAATATGACAAAAATGGTTCAGTCCATTCTTAGTTTTACAGCAATAGTATTTAGTATTTTGCACTACTTTGAGATTTGTTATATTAGGGGGGAAACTAGGATTTTAAAAAGGATTATTGATAATTGTGCTGATTATATTCTCATTTAAATGTCATAAAATACATATCATCATATTTATTGGCATGTTTTGTCTCAATAACCAGCCCAAAACCCAAGTGTAACCAATTAACTGCCATAAAGGATTAAAACTTGTTTCATATGACAGTATGAGTTAGTCAGTATGAGGATTCAGTGGTTTAATATTGGGAACAAACCAGAATTTAGTAAGTTATTATAAAATAATGTGATGATTCACTGAGATTGCTTTCCAAAGGTCATGAAAGCAGAACAGAAAGCACTCGATGGAGAACAATATTAGCAAAATAGGAAGTGGTTTGTGGTCCTATGATCAACATATCGACCATGGAATTTTTTTACCACGCTTACTGATAGTGGGAGGAAGCCAGAACATCAGCAGGTGTGGTGTGTTTTTTTTTTTTTTTTTTTTTTTAATGTTTACATCCATCTTGGTTTGTGCTGTTGAGGAAATTGGTTTTTGGTGAGCCTAAGTAGCCGCTGTGGCTGCGGCCCTTTACTCAGCTCTAAAGTTGAATCCATAACATCCTGTTTCTCAGGAAGTAGGTAAGAGGGGAAAGGGGAGGGGATTGTTTTCATTGTTCAATGAAACTCACTGCTGACTTTCAAGGCCAAAACTAACAGCTGTGAAAGCGAGGGGGGGGACAGAAGTCATAAGTGTGCACAGTGACACGATGTCGACCTCTCACAAAAACAGATGCACCCTCGCTCAAATATGTCCAATAACGTCCTGCTTGCTCTCTGACTCTTTTCACACTTGCGTTCCTGCTCTCCGAGTTGCACAAACTTCTTATTGTTCCACCAACCTCCCGGACTGACAGCTGCAAATTCCCTCCCCTGGTTGTGGTTAACACACCAACGCACAAACACACAGTCTTAAAATCACACTCCCGTGGGCACTTGCCAAGAAATGTCAATCACAGTTTATAATTCCTCTTGTGTGAATGACACTTATGAGATAAGTATGTAGTGTGTTAATAATGATAATTCCCTGTATAAGAGATAAGATGAGCAGCATGGCGTTTACATACGGCATCAAATTATGGAAAAATGCCAAATGAGAAGAGGACTGGTTGAATTATTTTATGTTTCTTTGAACGGTAACTGTAAGATCTCTTGAATATTACAGTGTCATGTTAAGGTTTTACAGTGGGTGAGTGAGTGGGTGGGCTGCCGTGCTGAACCAGCAAGGAGACAATGCTAGGAATGCAAGATTAGCTTTTATCTTGTATTCAGCAGTCCTTTACATATCTCTACCCTTTTTTTTGCTCCAGCTTGCCCTCTCATTCCCCTGAAAGACTACCAGTCTTTCACCCTGCTTTATTTGTTAGCAGCTCCCACTCTGCCAGTCTGTCTGTCTGTCTGTAGTGGATAATATCAGCCCTTGTCCTGGCTGTGACCATATATAGTCAAATGTGGTACAGGACAGAAGTGTGTGTGAATTGCTCAGGTGGGAGGTTATGGCTCTGGGGCGCCTACAGCCACTAAGCATAAAAGATGGTGGGTGTGTATTTGTATGTGACATCATGTCTTCCTGTCAGTCTGCCTTATCCCACATGCAAATCCTGGTTTTGGTTTTCACAAATTCCTTTTGTCTTGTGAAATATTCTTCAGCCACTCCTTGTTTTCTCATCAGACCATCCCACTTTCCTCCCTTTTTTCCCACACTAGGCACACCCCGAGCAGATACGTATACACATTTACACATATACGTGTGTGTGTGTGTGTTAGTCATTTACTTGACTGACGCACAATAACTGACTCTGCATGCTTTATCTTACTAGCTAAAAGATGTTGTAATAGTCTGTCTAAACAGTGATATCATCACATCTTTCTTTTTTCTTTTTTTTGTTTGCACAGTCTGATGTAGGTGAAACTGAGTGATTCGTCACCATCTCCCCGCTTGAACTCATTACACCTTTGCTTGTCTTTTTTTATTTGTGCTTGTTAGCACTTTGTCATGCACACAAACACCTGCTGCCTGAATATAAATGCAGGTCCCAGTTTGTTTCCCAAACCATTGTGAACGCTCGGAGAATAGTGTGTCTGTGCATGTTGGCTAGACAGAGAGAGACATTGAGAAACCGTGTTTGGTAGCTCCTCCTCTCCCTTGTCTAACCGGTCATGCAGGTGTGTGTGTGTGTGTGTGTGTGTGTGTGTGTGTGTGTGTGTGTGTGTGTCTGCGTTTATTCACCTTTCAAGCCAGGGCTGATGAGGAGCCAGGCTGCCCCAGCAGAGACTATATCAACAGATAAGAGGATCTGAGTCTCCACTTGTTTGGCTTTGATATAACAATGTCTCTCTCTCAAAGCGCAGCTAAGATAACAAAGGGACACATGAGGAGGGATGAAAGGCGGTTAAGTTGAGAGAACAAGAGTAGCGGACTGACAGAGTCGTGCCAGAGGTAGACAAAGACTGATTAGAGAGAGAGGAAAGGCTGGAAGACGGTGGGGAGAAAGGCAAAGTGAGAGTTGATCAAAGAACATATGGTTCTTCAAGGATGTTACTATCTATAAAACCCTCTTTCTCATTATGCTGACTGTCTATGTTCTCTGGCCCAGAAAGAGCTGCAGGTTGGTCAACTTCCAGCAGCTAGCTGCCGTGCTCAGGCCAAATGTTGAGTAAATACAGGGTGTGTCTAAAGGCTGGAGCTACTGTATGCCTCTGTCTCTTGCTGTGTTTTTGTGTTCACGGAGCAAACACAGTCCTATTGACACACTTGTATGGTATTCTCACTATGTTGCTGTTTTTCAAACAGAGGTGCCTTCAATCTTCACTTCATTCTCCTCCCTCCACCTCTATCTCCCTCTCTCTCTGCAGTCCATTCCTCCCTGTTTCTGGGCTTGGTGGTTCGGTGATCTTCTACCCATGAGCAACTAGAGCTCAACCTCTGACCTTGGCGTGATCTCTCACCTCTACTACCAAACCACGCCCACAGGTGAAGGTGTGTTCTTCTGATTTTCTTTGCTTTTTAGAGTGTGTGCTGTTTAGTGCTTAAAACCATGAAGGGAAGTATGCAGTTCTTCTTGGATCGAGTGTCGAGGTGTAAAGCTTCATCCAACAAATATAAAAGGTGCTTCTCTTTTTAAAACAGGCCACATCCCCTTTAGCCTCTTCTGTCACAATAAATTATGCTGATGCATGGATAAAATATGGAAATGGAAATATGCATGGAAATAAATATTTCTTGCATAACCAAGGCTACATCGGGCCTTTGGGATCTAAAATTGGTGGTTTAATTTTCATTTCATGATGTTCAAGTTTAGAAGATCCACCTACCTTTTTTCCCCAAAGTTTTGTAAACCACATTTTGATTCTGGAGCTTCTTAGCCAAAATAGTAGATCCATAAAATAAACATGTAAGCGAGACACCCCCATGCAGTACACCAATGCTTGCAAGATCTAAATGCTGCTGAGCAGATGATTTATCCAGACATTTATGTTTCTGTTTTCTGGAGAGGTGTCTGTGTGAGAGGGTCACTATTATCCTCCTGATGCGTTTGTCTCCTATTGTGTCTACTGTCTGACCTGATATTTACTGCATGGTGTCAGGTAGGGCTGGGCGATATATCGATATTTTAATCTATATCGATTTATTTTCAAACACGGTACAGCATGAGACCATATCGTTAATATCGATATAGTAGTTTATATAATTTTGTGTTAAAATGACTATACATTTCTTCCTTTGAGCCGCCAGTTCGCTCTGTCCAGGTCTCCCACTGCTTGTTGATGTCGTCACGTCAGAGTCTCCAATAACTCCAGAAAAAGTTGCTAGATTTGTCGCTAGTCGCTTTTTGGGGAAAAAACAAATTGCTAGAGGGTCTGAAAAGTCGCTAAGTTGTCAACACTGGACCACTGATTAATGTGTAAACAACCGAAGCAGCGGGGTTAGAGGTGGTGCACAGGTCTTGACCTGTGTCAGCTGTTGCAGTGCATTGTGGGGTTTGTAGTATGAGTGGTGGGAGTGCGATTTACCGGCGGGCCATTAATAATAGACATAGGAAATTATCGAGTATCGCCATTCAGCTAAAAAATATTGAGATATGACTTTTGGTCCATATCGCCCAGCCCTAGTGTCAGGTAAATTATGCTTCGACTGGCACTAATAGGGTGGTTTTTTATTATGCTTTATTTTCTTTACTTGTTCGCACCACCGTGGAATGAATTCACTGGTGCATTTACAGTCGGCACTGGTGCGTTTAGCACACTCCTTGTGATATAGGTTTCACCGGTGCTGACGTGGTTGGGTATTGCTAAAGGCAGTATGTAATTCGAGTCTCTGCGTGGGAAAAACTTGAATGAGTCATTAAACCGTATCAGGCTTTCAAAGAAAGAGAAAAATACGCAAGAATTCTGTGTAACCGAGAAAGTTTCTATGTCTGAGTTTCAACCAGATTTATGTCTTTACACGGGTGACTGCTCATTCATTATTAAAGGAAACAGGGGATATCAACTGTTGTGCAATCCCTAAAGTGCTGATGAATTTCCAAGAAGCTCAGTCATCAGATAAAACCTGTCAGCAGATAAATGAGATAGGGCTAAATAATACTTCCTACTTTATCAGCCCAAAAAACTCTGCATCCACCGGATCTTGCTGTACTTTGTATGGAGAGGTGTGTCTGTTTTTGTTGGACACCCTCTCCCTGTGCTGTAGTGTGTTCGAGGCTGTATGGATGTGTGTAACGCCCCCTCCCCATCCTCTTTCCCCTTGGGGCTGTGTAGTGTGTATGGAGCAGTGTGAGAGCGCAGCGGCTCTGCTGGAGTCGGTCAGAGAGCAGGAGGTGCAGTTTGAACAGCTGACCCGGGCACTGGAGGAGGAGAGGAGGAGAGTGGGCCTCCCTGCCACCAGCCCCTCTGCCCTGGGTCGCCCCCTCCCTCACACACAGGTAACACTCCCCAACATCCCCAACCAGAGTCTCCTGTTGGCGTTACAGCCCCATCTTTATCATCTAATCCATCAATCATCCAATCCTCAAAGTTTTTCCCTCCAGCATCCATCCATACATCATTCATCCCTTAATTTCTCCGCCTCTTCTCCACCAGAACTCAGCGACTTTGTGTCCATGAATGTTCGTGTACGTCACCATTAAATATCTCTCTTCATTTACTCTGTATCTTTTAAGTCCATCTACCTTTCATATCTCATCTGCATATATCAGTTCCTGTCCTCACATAGCTGCACTTCCTTTAACATGTCTGAGATGGTCATCATCGCACATGTTCAGCATGCCTTCACTGTCACTCACCGGATACACACTGACACATACATGTATACCTTTCGTTGGCCCCCGCTCTGGAATCTCTGTTATTTTCCTCTCTGTTCCAGCATGTCGTGTAAAGGAATGCAGTCGATTGTCATGCATGTGTCGCACAGTCCTGCATCCGGTGTGGTTTCTCCGTCATAATGAAGGATTTTGTCTTTTTTATTTTCATTTAAATATTTATCAAACTCTTTTAATTTCTTCTGTTGTGCCTGCTTCGTACTAAGTCTTGTTTGCATGCACTTTTCTTTTGTATATTGAACATCCACAAAATTGCAAGCTCCTTGTTGAAATAATGTAATAAGTCACTGGTATTTGTTATGTTTAACATGTTGATTATGTTCTCAATTTATTGATTCTGGTTTTTAGTCTATGAAATGTCAGATAATTGTGAAAAATCACAATTACAATATCTTTTGTCCGAAATCCAGGATATCCAAATAGCTGCCATAGAGGATTTTTTTTTAAAAAGGACAGTAAATATTCACATTTGTACAGAGTCCGTCTGGTGACATGGGTAGGAAAAAAATAAATTCCGTGGCCACGAATTAATAATGCGTGTGAACGAGATGATTATTAGGTGGTCACGTATTAATTGTTTATTAATTAATTAAGCCGCAAACGTGGACAATTTTGATCTGATTTCATTTTATTTTATTATTTTAATCTGGGGATGAATTACAATGATATTCTTAAGTCACTTGCGGTTAGACATTTTCATTCATACAATAATGTCCTACAATTATTATCTGAAGTGAAGGATAACTTTAACTTGAATCATCTCGTTCCCAGGTGTTATTAATTCGTGGCCAAGGAATACATATTTTTTCTGACAAATGTCAACAGATGGGCTCTGTACATTTGAGAAGTCAGAACTAGTAAATCTTTGGCACTTTTGTTTAAAAAAAATGGTAGCTGTCACTTTAATATTTATGTTGTATTTGAACATTGTGGGCAATGTTGCAAAATCCTGAGAGGGATTGCGGTGTGGCAAATATGGATTTTAATATGGCATTCACCTCAAAGTATCTCGATCTGTCAGGTAACTTTCTGCTAAAAGCAGACATCCCCACCTGGTTAATTTATCAGGGTGGTGTTTTTTTAATTGTATTTCCTGAAAATGTGATTTATTGTGACATCTGTCTGTCTTTGAAGTTCAGCTTCCCTGTGTTGAGAGTTTTAAGACTTGGTCCTAATTGTTGCCTCCTTGTCCTGGTTTGTTGTCTTCACCAAAAGACGTGACATGACAGAGCATGGTAAACTTCACCTGCCTGTAGGCAAGCAATTAAATAAGATTATCGTTTTGCTCTCAGGTAACACTAAAGAGGCAGTGTCATACTCAGTGGTTGACATTAAGGAAGTTACTGAGTAAACTAGTTTAAAATAAGTTCCTAAATATTTTCCTTCCTTTGAGGTCTCACTGACATAGATTAGTTTTTATGTTTTGTCTCTTTGAATCCTTGAAGTGTGGGGGATCAGCTGTAAGATGACGACTAAGAGTACAAGAATTTTTTTTTTGGCCGACTTTATGTGTTTGATTTCTAAAAATATTAACAATGATGAAGGTACTCATGCTTTGGCAGCCGTACAGTCTGCACATTTTTCCAAAACCTGACAGAGGTGTTGGTAAATGTGGCGATATTATAGGAAGAGCAGCTGTAGAGGAAGTCTCTTTTTGGTGTCAAAGCACAATCTGTACTTCTCATTGCTTTAAAAAACAGCCCTGCCTCCCTGTGGACATGACATGAAGTGCAGTATAACGTACTATTGCAGTTAAATATATCACATATTAGTCAGTAGTTTCACAGTAATACTGAAACCGATAGCAACTCATGGTGATAAAACGATTGCTGGTAAAGACTTTTGAAACTACGTGCATTGTTTCAGCTTGATGTTACTGCTGACAACTCAGCTGTGTTGCATAAAAATCAGCATCACTCATGGTTTATACAGGTGACGGTCATTGATTATGTAACGTAGTGAAGCAGAAGGAAGTAGGGTGTGAGGGTGAGTGACTGCATACCAAAATGTCCTCATGTCTGGCAGTGATTCGCAGACCATAAACAAGCAGGGACTGTCTGGTCAGCACTGAATGTGCTTCAGCAGCAGTAATATCATCTGGGTGGTTGTAAGAAAGTAGACGGCACTGGCTAAAGGCAGCCGTGCCTTGAACGTCACTTTTATGTCTTGTTTCAGCAGATTTGTAAGATATTAAATGTTGTAGTTTAGTGTATGTGTATGTGTCTGTGTGTATGTGTGTGTATACTCATTGTGTCTTACTTTTTCATCCCAGAACGGGCGTTTAGGGGATGCAGACATAGAACGACTGAAACTGACTGACTCGTACATAAACGGCACGCAGGTATGTGTCTGTGTGTTGTAAACATGTAAATATAACTATTTTTCTTGTATTCATGCAGTTAAGTGCCAGTGATTTTTAAAAATATAAATGTCTGGTGTGTCCCTGCTACAGTACAGAATGGTGGACCCTGCACACGGCGCTCTCGATGAGAGCTACACACCAGAGGATGACTCCCAGGAAGTGCACTCAGTCTTTTCTGAAGAGGGAACCACACGGCGGTCAGACAATGGGGTAAGTGATATGACACGTGCGTCATATCATCAGATATCTTAAAAGAATCAATCGATTATCCTTTACCATAAACATATTTTAAAACAACCCCTCCCTTCGCTGTGTTCCAGATGAAGAAACCAATCTCGCGCACGGTCCTTCCCTCTGACTCAATGTCCATTGAAGGGGGCTTGTCGGTGTCCGGTATGGGCGGCTACAGCGCCACACTGGACCGTCCTTACAGGCAGCCTGTAGCAGGAGACTACCCCACGGCCACAGTGCCCAGAAACTACCACTATGGACCTGTAGGGGGTTACGATGACTACCGGGGAGGCCCACCATCAGAGGCATACACTAGTCTGAGCAGGGGCTCACACATGGACGACCGCTACAGGTAAAAGACAGACTGCAGTGTTTGGTTTTCATTACTCTGCTTTATCCGTAAAATGTCACATCTGTGTGTCTGAACAAAAACTGTTTTACAAGGTGAGCTGCCACAGTTAAATCTCTGATTGCTAAGAAAACAAGATCTGGAACTGTATATAAACAACACAAAATAACAGCTAATAACTTTTTACCTCTATCATTTTTCCCCCAGGCCAGTTGATGGCTACAGGACTCTGGACTCTGGCTACCGGGCCCCAAGTCGTCAGCAGCTTGACCCATATGCAGCACAGCCCCAGGTGAGCCGAATGAGGGCCCTGGGGTCAGCATTGGAGATGCGATATGGCCAAGGTCACTACGGCCTCGAGGATGACCAGCGCAGCGTGGGATATGACGACTATGGCATGGCGCCTGCACCCATGCACCCTGGAGGCTATGGTACCATGCCACGCCTCGGGCCCGGCCCCGGGGGTATGGACCGACGCAGACTCAGGTAAAACACAAAGGCATCGCTGTGTCGTTGTATCACATTTGTTTTTTCAATCGGACCACGTGTGTAACACATCTAACTGATCTACGTGCAGGAGCTGTGAGGATACTTTGGATGGTGACGTGGGAGGAGTTGACCCTTATACATGGACTGTTCCCATGACGATGGAGAGGGGGAGCATGGCCTCATTGGACAGCACTCTGAGAAAGGGTCCTCCCACTTCATGGAGACAGCCGGAGCTGCCGGAGGTCATTGCCATGTTGAACTATCGTCTGGATCCTGTCAAGACCAACGCTGCCGCCTTCCTCCAGCATCTCACATTCAAAAATGATAAGGTGAAACAATCATCACCTTCAAATGCAACAACAATATTTAACAGTTATCTTTATTTTGGCTATTTGACAAATCCTTGACGTGAGCTTGATAATTTTATGCGTGTGTTTCTAGGTTAAGTCAGACGTGCGTCGCCTGAAGGGCATCCCGGCCTTGGTGTCGTTGCTGGATCACCCCGGCAAGGAAGTGCACCACTCAGCCTGTGGAGCATTAAAGAACATTTCATATGGGCGAGACCAAGACAACAAGATCGCCATCAAGAACTGTGATGGAGTGCCCGCCCTGGTCAGGTTATTGAGAAAAACCCGCGACCAGGACCTCACTGACACTATCACAGGTATCCACATCTTACGATGCTTGTAGAGATTGTTTGTGGTGTTGTTTTTAAGACGATTAAGAGACAAAAGAAACATCAAATCTGACATTTTGAGAGCATTTTGATAGTAAAAGTATGTATTGTATCATCCCAGGCACCTTGTGGAACCTCTCATCCCACGACTCTGTAAAGATGGAGATCGTGGACCACGCCCTGCACGCTTTGGCTGACGAAGTGATCGTTCCTCACTCCGGCTGGGAGCGAGGGAGCAACGGAGGAGAGGAGAGCTGCAAACCACGCCATCTGGAGTGGGAGACCGCCTTGACCAACACTGCTGGCTGCCTTAGGTAGGCAAGAGATCAATGGATGGAAAGCAGAGAAAGTCCAAGAAGGAGAAAGAAACTTATTTTGAGAAGAAAACATGCAATTATGTGCTAACTTCTCCCTCCCCGCAACAGGAATGTTAGTTCAGAGCGCAGTGAGGCCCGGCGAAAGCTGAGAGAGTGCACAGGATTGGTGGATTCACTCATGTACATCGTCCAATCACAGATTAACCGCAAAGATGTGGATAATAAGGTGCCTGTTTAATTAAGTCAGATGAATTTTGATTTTTATCTCCAGCTCTGTTTATATTAATAAAAAAAAAAAAAAAGATCTTTGATCATGTTGTCTTCTTTTCGTCCTGCAGTTGGTGGAGAACTGTGTCTGCCTCCTGAGGAATCTGTCCTATCACGTTCACCGTGAAGTCCCCGGGAGCGAGCGCTATGCAGAGGCCGCGCCTCTCAACCAGGGGCCTGCCCCCGCTAACAAAGGCGGCTGCTTTGGCTCTCGAAAGGGCAAAGGTCAGTGTCAGACGGCTATCACAGGGTCTATGATATTTGCTGTTGAAAGATGCATAGCTGCTGGGGGGTTTGAGCTTGTTGGTGGCGGAAGCACCTGTCGCTGTTTTTCACACTCTACTACCTTTTCCTCTTCATCCTCCTTCCTCTTACCCCTTCCCCATCTTTCTTCCCGCCCTCCTTCCCTTCCTCCTTTTCTCTCTGCTGTGTTTAGATGAGTGGTTTTCCAAAGGTAAGATTCTCCTCTTGGCGTTCTCATGAAACTATCGATCACTTGCTCATTGCTCATTTTTACTAACGCAGAATAATACTTCACTACTGCAGTGTTGAATTCACATCCAGCTCATGAGCATGCTTACCTGATGTCACGCCAACAACATTGCATGCTCACAGTGCCTGTTTCACTGGTTGCATGGCCACATGGTTACATAACGGTGTACCAGAATTGAGGACTGAGGATGATTGACTGCTCATCTTACAATCTGTCTTATTTCTTCAGCTCAGTCCTTCATGTTCTGTCTTTTTGTTTTTTTTTGTTTTTTTCTAATTTGATTTGCAGGAAAGAAGGACGGAGATGATGGAAGTGGAGATCAGGTCGACATTCCAAAGAGGACAACACCTGCCAAAGGTATGCATGTCTCTTTTCCATTAAAAATCAGTTTGCTGAAGTACAAATCCTCTCATGTCCTGTTTAGCACTCTGTGTACAGCTTTATATGCCTAATTTGAGATCTGGTCGTATAATAATGACAATGTTCATTGCATATCTGCATCATATTTCACCCTCGAAATGTGTATAACAGACTAATGTTCATGGATAAACAGTTGTGTGTCTAGCTGGTAGAAGTAAGTTTTGGTATCGGCTTTACCTGTGTCCAGCCCAAATGTTGAAGTTTGTCAAACTAACACTTCTCTCTTTGTGGCGACTTCAGGTTACGAGCTGTTGTTCCAACCAGAGGTGGTTCGTGTTTACACATCGCTGCTCAGAGAGAGCAAGAACCCCTCAGTGCTGGAGGCAGCTGCTGGCGCCATCCAGAACCTGTGTGCCGGCCGATGGACCGTTAGTACCGTTTCTTAACAATCTGAAAGTTCTTAATCTTAAACCCAAAGTTTAAAGTCAATTTAATCTCTGATTAGTCAGTTGTAATAAAGTGCATGATACTGTCTGAAGTAGTTTTGAATGTAATATTCATAACTCCCTCCCTGTCTGCTTGTTGTTCAGTATGGTCGGTATATCCGGGCCACTGTGCGTCTGGAGAAGGGTCTTCCCATGATGGCAGAGCTGCTGGCTCATGGCAACGACCGCGTGGTTCGGGCAATGTCCGGAGCCTTGAGGAACCTCGCCATCGACAACCGTAACTGTGAACTGCTCGGTAAGGATGCTGGACTGTGTATCCTCAGTTATTCTCAAAACAATATTCAATGCACTTTGGATGTTTGCATATGTATCAGTCCTGATAGATTTTCTTATCTCACTGTGTTTCTTCTGCAGGTTTGCATGCAGTGCCTCACCTTGTTGCCAACCTGCCTGGAGGCCAGAGTCAGTCTGGGCGCACCCTGTCAGAGGAGACAGTGGTGTCTGTACTGAGCACGCTCACTGAGGTGCTAGGCAACAGTCTGGAGGCAGCAAAGACCCTCCGAGCTTCGCAGGGCATCGAGAGGCTGGTGTTGATCAACAAGGACGGGTAAGTGTGAGCTAAGAATATTAAAGTAAATGTACTGCTTCACTTTCTAGATATGAAGACAATGTTTAGTAGTTTATAATAAAGATGCTACTTCTGAGCTGAATATAATATTTACCCAAACACATTAGCGGTAAATGTGTGAACATATCTTCTTTGTGTATCCTACAGCAAGCGCTCAGATCGTGAGGTGCGAGGGCCGCCAGGTGCTGCAGCTCGTCTGGGCCCACAAGGAGCTGCGCCGGCCTCTTGAGAAAGACGGCTGGAAGAAGACGGACTTCATGGTCAATCTCAACCCCAACACCGGCACCACCAACGGCCCGAGCACCCGAGCAAACGGCACCTATGAAGACAGCACCACACCACTGCTAGACAGAGGTCAGAAACGTTGTAGAATTTAGTGTAGAAATGTTTCTTAAAAGGTGATTTATTTATTAAGGTTATTCATGAAGCTCTCTGTTTTCTGTCAGGAGCTGTTTGTTACATTTAGGCTGGTGTAGATATGAAGCTGGTGTGTTGTGTTTGTTTAACTTGTGACTGTTTTTCTTCATCTTAGGAGAAAAGAGGGACATGATTCCACTAAATGACCTTGGCCCTGGTTAGTACGTTTATTATCACTGCTTTTCAAGACAACTTTATCGAAAATGTCTTTCCAGATGAGCTGTAGTATGATTTCTGTTTTTCCCCCATTGTCCTCTTCTTTTCCACAGAGGCCTACTCTACACTGGACCAGAGGGAGAGGAGACACACTCTGGATGAAACCACAGACACTTTACCGGTACTTTAAAACATTCTTGTGTATTCTCACATGCTGGATTGCTCACTTAACTACACTAACCCATAATCTCCTGCACCACTATGAATATTTCCTGAATTTAACCTTTTGCCTTTGGCAATAACTGACATTTTTCTTTTCTCACACTCACTTCCTCTCCCTCTTCTCTCTCTCTCTCTCTCTCTCTCTGTCTCTCTCTGGTTGTCTCTCAGCGAGGGGTGTATGGGGGCAGAAAGGGCTCCTTGCCCCTGTTGGACTCTTACGATGGTTAGCCCCCCTCCCCTCTACCCTCCCTCTGCATGTAACAGCATGGTATGTCCAACTGACCTCTCGTCCTGCATGGACTCTATGAGCTCCTTTTTGTCTCGTACAACTTCAAACCCTCAGTGAAACCTGATCTCTGTCTCTGATGGTGTACTAAAACACTCGGCGAGGTCTACTGTACTGATATTTAACTATCTGATGCCCTGATGTGATGTGTACATGCTGGTATAGTATGCTGCGAGGTGCTCCTTGTGTGTTGTGGTCCACACGGTCTTTCAGTGTAGAGATTAACCCAAGACTGATAATTAAAGTTTAAATCCTCAGAATAATAACTGTTGTTTGTGCAGTAGTGTTGTCACAATACCAGAACTTTGACTTTGAGCAATGCTAATTTTAGTATAAAAGATACTACTAAACTACTGCGTCAAAGAATTAAAGTAATGCAGTGTCACAGAAAATCAATCTAACGACTAGATTTGTAACTTTGCAAAAGCAGTGACATTCTGTGTTTTGATCTTTCTCCTTAATAGTTTGTGTGTCTTTTAAAGTGGCAACTTTTGATAGTTTTGCCATGTTGATCCAGTCCTCATCTGCAGCTCCTGTCTTTTGTTGCCTGCCAGGATTTGTGTTTCAGTGCATTCTTGTGGCTCTGCAGGGTATTACAACAATTTATGGACCAGAATAGATACACATTTTTAATGCGCTGGATTAATTTTTTGTGTTTTGTGAGTAACTTCATACCAGTTTAAGAATTAGAACAAGATAATAAACCTGTGCTGCTCTGAAATAATGATCCGTGATTGATTACTGGTTACATTTCCAAGATAACAAGAACAATATAATGTTGCAGTCTTAAATTATCTTGCAATCTTTCATACACATAAGCAGAATTTACTCAAGTGTGCAGCTTTCTCCAAGCCTCTTATACATTAGTCTCTAATGCTGTGTCTGCCGTCATCAGATCATTTGGGCCTGAACACAACTTGCTTCTTACACTTATATTTTTAGTTTTACGAGTATATTTATTTATTATCAGTGTATTCTTCTTTGTAGGTTATCTATCATTGTGTGATTTACTAGTTATTTACTAACAATTATCTGGTTATTGTGACAGCACTACCGTGCAGTGTGCCATACTTATACCACATAATGAGTCCATGTGTTGCCTCTGTGTTTATTATGTATATTATATATTTGTTGTTTTTTGTTCATTCTTTTTTCTCCGTTCCTGCAGAAAAACTGATAGTATGCATCACCCAGACTGGGCCGTCCCTGCCCTACCACTGCTACTGAGGAGAGAAGATCCAGATGCACAGACTCTCTCCCTCTCGTCTCCCCCTTCCTCCTCTTCCTCCTCTCCTCTCTTTCTCTCTCTATCAACACGCAGATGGGATTAGAAGATGAGGGTTGGCATCCAAAGAAAGTGGCTGTGTTGCAGGCAAACCTTTTCATGCAACACACACACATACACACTCGCACACAGACGTACAGATACATTCACACTGACATTTTACAAATTCATTCAACTGTAGCAACAGAAATATATATTCAGTTTTTTTTTTAATTATAATTCTTCTGTAAAGGCAATCACCTTTGTCGACAATCATTTTAATTCTGGTGTTGTCATTCTGCTTTTCATTTTTAATTTTTCCCTCGCTATCGTCAACATTTTGGTAAATTTTGTCATGGTCGACGTGTTGCCAACACTCGCATCCTAATGACGAATTTGTAGGTAGACTTCTATGTAGGGTATATATACTGTATATAAAAAGAAAAATGGTATGACTGCATTAGTTTTGGCTCATTAATTTAAATCGTCCACTGGGATCGTTTGGACTAGCCGACAGACCGCCGGCCGCCCTGTAGATTGGGAATGTTTATATAGGAGTTATTTTCCTGTCTAGAGTTATTTTCTCTCGGTTGGGACGAGCACAGGTGCAGACAAGAAAGAGCAGGTGTGTGTACATTTTTGTCATACAGTAAGCCTGTGGCCGCGTGTGTGTATGTGGAAAATGAATATGGACCTTGGAGTGAGTGTGTTTCTTTGTGTGTGTGTGCGTTCACAGACCAGACCCATAAAACCACATGTTGATTATTTCATCTGTTCATGTTGACTATCTTTATCTTGTGCTCCTAGTCCTGTGACTGGACATTGTTTTATTTTATTAGTTTTTATGTACCATCTGCCTCTTTGTTTTTCTTTTCTTCCCCTGGTGAAAATCACAATTTTAGCTGCTGCGTTTTTTGATTTTTTTTTTTTTTCTGTTTTGGATTTAGCCGACTAGACAAGAATAAGACATCAAACTTGGTATTCAAATGTGAAGCAGAGAACATAACACTACTAAACCACTAAAACTAGTTGACATCCTGCTTCAGAAACCATTTCTGGCTCTACTGCTTTAACAGAACGAACAACACTATATAGACACAACCTTCTCTTCAGCTTGTTCTTCATTTTAGTAACACTTCAGGAGGATTGCTTTGATATAATTATCTCTAAAGAATCACTACTTGCTGTTTTTTTGTTTTTTTGTTCATATTGGCATTCGCAATGTGCCATTTTATAAAACACTTAAATATGGGAGACTTCTTCACTCAGAGGAGACTCGAGTTTTAACAGACAGGGGAGACAAACTGATGTGTAATTTAAGTTGGAAGTGGACAAAAAGCACATTTGGTCCATTTGTTACTGTTTTTTGTTAACTTTTTTTCACTTTGTGTCCAGTTTGTTTGTATTTTATTTCGGGGGTTTGTATGTGTGGGAGCGGTGGGTGAGAGCATTATGCAATTTGTTCAACTTTTTAGTCACAGTTTTACCGCCAAGTTGTTTTTAAGGCAAAAGAGACCAATCATCTTTGTGGTTTTTTTTTTGTTTTTTTTTGTTTTTACTCTCCACACACAGTATATTTGTAATGTTGCCTATCCATGTAAAATTATGATGTACCATTCATACCTGCCTTGGCTCTGAGAAGTTGCTTTTTTCAGTAAAGTATGTAACTGGTAATACTGTTGTTTTTATAAATAAAGATCTTTTCTTAGACCAGATTTGGCAACGTGTGATTGATGTTGCTGTGAGGCGAGGCGAGGACTGCTGCATCATGTAGATAAACATGTCTAATTAAAGAGAGGCAGTCTGTCCGTCTGGGTAATTTCATCCGTTCACTCTTGTTAAGGCAAATGGCAAATATACAAACCTGACACTATGTCAGATATTCATTCTCACAGCAGTGTGCTCCGTTAGGTTTTTTGGTTGCTCTAATTATTAAGGCTTGTTAGTAATAAGTCCTTCATGTCACCAGACTTTTTTTTTAAACTCACTACAAACACATTCATGTACCAAGTTAAGACCTCAAACTGTGTTTCGGCCTTGTCTCCATTCCTGCACAAAGCCGATTAACCTTCAAACATCATGAACACAGCGCAGTTAAAGACTTTCAAGTGTTGACATTCCCAGCTTGGCTGTTGTCTCAGATTACACGTGCTGACAGAGGATAGCTGTCATATACATGTGGTTGTCAGCCTCCAGACATGTTGCTGCAACACACAAGGGTTGTACGAGGACGTGAAAGTGTCTTGGCGTTTCCAGTATGCAACACGTTGAAATGTATCCCACACAGATTGAGAAACAGCTGCTGGATCACGAGGGCATGAAGTGAATGTCAGCGTGTGAAACTTTGATATTAGTCAGGTTCAGATGTGGATCAGCCTGATCCGGACAAAGTCACATAATTTCACAGAGTACCTCTTAAATGTTACTGAAAATGTAAATGCTGATGAACGTGAAGACATTTTCACACACTCCTCAAAGCTTTAAATTTGTGAATAGCTCATAATCTGTCAGGTATTTTGAAGGTAGATACTAGATATACCAGACAAACCGAAAGTTGACTATAGATCTGCAATTATTTTAATTGTTCAGACTATGAAATGTCAAACAATGTGACTTTTGCCTGGCAATGAGGTCAGGAGGTTTCACATCTGTATATACATGTTTGTTCCTCTCTTGTTTTTACTCTCTAACTTTCAAAGTGATGTCGTTTTCAAGAAATCATGATTTAAATTATATTTAATTATATAATTATTTAATTATATAAGAAAAAAGCTGAAGAAAAACAAAAAATAGTCATTTAATAAAGAATTAGAGTTGGGTATCAATATTGTTGCCTTTCAAATTAGTCTGAGGAATATAAACATGGTTTGACAATATTTTTGTCATTTATTTTGAAAGATATTTTCTCATTTAAATCATGAAACATCTGATCAAATAATCAGTAATGTTAATAGACACTTTTTAATACTCGATGCAATGGACACATAAAAAGATAGTTGAGGTTTTTTAGTAGAAAATTCCCCGAATGTTTCTTCTTTATACTAATCAATCATTTAACCAATCAAGTTAGGAATTTCTTCGCTGCCTTTTTGGTGAGGAGGGACAATTACGAGAAACAGCTCCTGAAATGCCCATGAGGACTTGTGAGTATTGATTTTTATTCCTTACAGTGTGAAGACGAGTTTTGAAACAACATTTAAACCTTCATGTTGCAAAATGCAATTTAAAGGAAATTTAATACAGTTGACAGAAACTCCTAATAATGAAACAGTGGAGAGGTGGGGGTACATTGGGGGACTTGTGGCCTCAGCATATCTCAAATGTCGGCTACAGCCCTGTTAACAAGTGTAAAGTTTATGTATGTCAGTAAAATCCTATAGCTGCCCCCGTCATACTTTATATACTGCAAAGAAGCTTAAATGGTTTTGTCCTCTAGCTACTACAAGCATATCTGTGTGATACGTGTGTGCATGACTGTGTTAGTCATGGAGTGTGTGTAATGTTTGTAACCCATGCAGCTGGTACGCACACACCCTTCTTTAAACTTGAGACCACCAAACGCAGCAGATTCTCCCTCCCTCCCTGTGTCCTGTCATTTGGTGTCATATCTATTTAGGGCTCCTCCGCTGTTCTTCATTTCCTCTCGATCACTTTCTCGAGCTCAAATAGAAGCAGCAACATTTAACTCCGGGACACGAGATCTGGGGGGAAAGTGCTGGAGTATAAGACCAAAGGAATATAACACATGTTCAGAGAGGAGTGATTGTTGTGAGGAATTTAGCACCGGATTCATCACAGCAAATCCACATTAGGGACGCCTCCGGGTGTGTTACCATGCATGATAAGAAAGGGGAACCACACCACTGGGAGATTATGTCTGGCCCTCCTTCCTTATGTCCTCTGGAGCTTATTTGTGGAGGAAAGTGAGTACAAACAGTTGAAGTGCAAAGGAACTGCTCGGCCTTTTAACTCATGGGTTCACTCGGTTTTCCGTCCTCTTCAAACTCAGATGACGAGTCCCCTGATCGCACTCCAGCCCCAGATTCATCCCGTCACACTTCCCACACTGGGAAGCAGAACGGGATCAGCGGCATGGGCTATGGGTTCTTGGTGGCTTGGCACCATCTGAGGCCATTTATCCCCTTCTTCCTCATCAGCTTCATGGTTGTGGCCCTTGTCTACCTGATGCAAGCTATCATCTATGGGGGGCCCTTCAAAGACCCGTTCTTTTTTGTCAAGTTCAACGAGCGTTGGCCCCGGCCCACTCCAGGCTCTCCAACGCCAACCAAGGTGTTCAATCCTATCCCCTCCTCGTCCTTTGAGCAAGTCCTCGTTGAACTACACAGAAACAATGAGACAACGTGAACTTTTTGATTACAAAAAGTGGAGGAACTATTTTCTCTGTGGATTTGAGCAACAGGGACTCTCCAGGGATTACACCAGGTCTCAGAGCTATTTAAAGGACAGACTGTGTATATGAGTCTTTCAATTTGGGTTGTTGTTTATGTGATTGATCTGTGCACATTTTCCACTAATGTGCAGCTTCATATCGAGGACAGCAAACTTCAATCAATCAGCGTGCTCCAGTAGTTGTTTTTTCCATGTGAAACATGTAAGACTTGACCACGGTAATAGAACAACCTTTTCAATTCAACAGTGCTGCAATTTATTTATGTAGTTCGTCTCTAGTGACTTTTTGGAACAGGCTTTCAGAGGCATTAACAGGTGCTTAAATGGTCTTTAAAGTTGTAAAAGAAATGTATAAATCTGCCTGATATGTACAGCAAAGCACTAATGATATCATACAGTATGTTTGGCCTGCATTTCTGGATGTTGACAGCTCTTTTCCTGGAGCTAATATGAGGTTTCAGGAGTCTGAACCTATCAAGTGGGAATCGCCCAAAGTTAAAATCTTTTACACAGCTGAACTTTAGAGGTAATTTTACTGTTTAGAGGTCAAACATGTGAACCAGTCATTTATAACTTTCCATGAACATCCCACTGAGAAAAAGCAGATTGCAGTGGCACGCCTTGTCTTTAGACACAAGCTTTGTCTTTTTCCAATTCCCACAGGGTGAACATCCAAAACAAACACCTGCACCTCACTATGAAGACTTAATTTGATGTACTATACTGAAGAAACTATGTCATCTCAAGTGGACAGACATATCGTAAAGATTACGCCTGGATTATTGTGGATTAGCCTGAATTATTGTGACATTTTTATAACCATTTAAATGCATCTCATGTTTTTATCACTGCTATCACTTTCATCATATATTTTTGTACTAATGCTTCAACAGGGAAGTAGGGGTTGACAAGCAGATGTGCAGCTCCGTACAAAATAACATATAGATAGATAAAAATATCACCTAGTCAATGTGTTTATTCATATTACTCAGGGACAGGGTATCTAAGGTCAGTCATTAAAATTGTTTAGCCCACATAAGATCTTAACCAGACTGTGGTAGAGCTGGGTCGTAACAATTAACATGGGATTATGTTTTATTGTGTCTTAGTAAGGAGTGTCTTCAGCTACAGTCATGTGCTATATATAATGTTTCCCCGATTAAATGTGATGTCACATAATGAAATCTCCAAACCAATAGTAGTCATAGCTACAGAGAAATATGTACCTAATAATAAAATAAATATATATATATATATATGCATCGTTAGCTACCATAAGCGACATAGCAGATGAATAAGGCAAAAGGCAGAAGCAAAACCCCTTAGTATATTTAATTAAGTGCTGATGTGTTTTATTGCTTTTGAATTAAACATTTCATTTTTAAAAAGAGTAAAGTGTTATTTTGTCCTTCAGAAGTTACGTAGTATCATTTGAGGTCCTCTCAGCAGGACGTATGCAGTGTAAGTCTTACAATTAATATCTGTAATAGAATCTGTAATAAGGTTATCATGTTTAGTTTCAACGTCAAGTATTATCAGCAAACGACTGGTACTATGAAAAGTTTGTTGCTTTGTTTGTCTGATTGGGCCCTGTCAGTGCTGTCATTATATTACTGGACCATTTTTATGATGATGACATGTAAACAGTACTTTAATATTGCTGATTTATAAGATGATTTAGGAGGAGCTGATTTTTTTTAAATTCTTTATACACTTGCTATTTACACACTGAGTAATTAAATCTATTATATTGTATATGCTGGTTATATACTGATCATGTTTGTTTGCAAATTCTTGATCTGAAAAGTAACTATTAACCTATCACTGTCGAGCAAAGTACAGTATTTGCCTCTGAAATGTACAAGAACGAAGTAGCACAGAATGAAAATACTCAAATACAGGTACATCAAAACTTTAATTTTTAAAGTGCAGGACTTGAGTAATGTACTTACATCACACCACTGTAGGCTGGCTACAAAGTCTAAATTAAATTGTTAATTTTTTTATATTAGTTTTGGTCCCATAACTAACTTCTATTCTATAAATACAGTCACTAACCACCGAAAATGCACATCTTATGAGGAGTTTAATCTTTGGCAGCGACCGGGTAAGGTATAAGAGGTGACTTATCTTGTGTTTAATGCTCCTTCTATCATCTTTGATTGTCTGTCGCTGTAACGGCTGCGTGGTGACGCTCCCGCCCCCTGGTGGCGGAGGAACACACTGCAACTGTACCGTCCGTTACCTGTGCTGACCACGCTGACCCGTGGATGACCCCACTAAAAAAAACGGGACAGAAAAAACAACTAAAAACAAAAAAAACACACTGTCTGTTGAAGTTACTTTAAAACGTACATGCTTTTAAAAGAGAACCAGCTGTATTCTTTAACGTGAGGACGGATTTATAGAGAGTTTTACGACTTCAAACGGTGAGTGAAGCCGGTGTCTGTCACCTGCCCGCGTTTGAGTGTAACCCTCCGCCTGGTTAAAGTAGTCCAAAGTGCTCAGGTTGGTTTACAAAGTCTTGTTAGCAATAATAATGTAATGTTAATGACATGTTAACTAACAGCTGCTCACCTATGACTAGTTTACACCACACACAGTATAAAACAGCTGCTAACTCTGAGAGGTCTGCTAGCTGGCCGCTAGTTGACAGCAGTGATGCTAACCTGCAGGTGGGCACAGCCGATTAAATCATCTTTATCCTGTCAGTTATCAGTTTTATTGCTGATTTTATATATATATTTATATTTATACAATGAAGAACTTCAACAGCTCAATAATTGTAGTAGCCTTGCAGTGGACTAGTTAACTTTAAATGCATGATTTCTTTGAAGGCTGTTAATATCTGTTAATAATGGATTTAATGTGCCAAGCTATTAATTAAATTGTCATATTTTAAAACAACAATTTAAAGCATAAGCCATAAGTAATCTAATTAATAATATACATAATAATATTGGAAGAATATGCTCAGGTGCACAGCCTCCAGTTTCTATGACACTGTGGTAGCATCTGCATTATTATGTGTGCTGCATGGAGAGGGTTAGGAGAAGAGTGTTGACGATCCATCATGAACAACTCCTCTCACCTCCTGCTTGAGGCTGTGGAGGCCTTAAACAGCTCCTTCAGCAGCAGACTGCTACTCCCACCATGTAAGAAGGATTTCTCACTCTCCTCCTCTCTGCTCCTCCTTTGAAGTGGATGGGGAGATGTGGTGCTACCAGAAACCGGGGTTTGAAGCCCTCCTCCTCACGGAGCTGCAGAGGCAACAACAGTGCAGGCAATTTTGTGACATTCTGCTCAAGACAGAAGGTATAAACTCAAAAAACAGCTCACACATGTAATAAACAACAATGAGGTGTGCATATAAACACATTGTCTAAATTCTACACATCTTTTACTGTATTTGTGAAAGTTATTATTATATCTGATGTCTTTCCTCTCCTCCAGGTGTGTCAGTGCCGGCACACAGCTGTATCCTCTCAGCCATCAGCCCACACATCTCTGCTGCTCTGTCGTCTACGCCGCCGCCCCCTGCAGGACAGAGCCGTCTCTTAGACTTACGGCCTCTCGACGCCTGCTCGCTGCTTCACATGGTCAGACTGCTGTACTCCGGAGAGATGGTAGGGGAGGGGGAGGTGGAGAAACAAGAGGCTATTTCTGCCGCAGCCAGGCTGGGCATCCACGGGCTGGTGGAGGTCACAAGAAGAGTTTGTAAATGCAGACATGAGGAAGGAGAAGGCCGGCGTGCAGAGGTAGGAGTGCAGACGGAGCCGCTGATGCCTGAGGAGAATGAAGGGAGATGTGGCAGGTGGAGGAGAGAAATGAGGGACGGATGCACCTTTCTGTGGAAAGAGACACTGTCAGGTGGTGGAAAAGAGACATGGACTCAGACAGAGGAGCAGGCTGGTTCTCACCCAGCAGCCTCCTTTGAGACCATTGACTTGGCTGCTCTGCAGAGTTTAGGACAGACAGACACCGGTCTTCCTCCCTCTCAAATTCCCTATGTCCCCATGTCCCTTGTCTACCCACAAGATGAAAACCAAGCACACCAGTATTCCTCTGCCACTATGGACTCTATGCAAGAATCTACAGCAGTTGTTGTGGCACCACCGTACACCTCCCTGCGTCCTTTCTCCAGCCAAGAGACCCTGTGTGCTGCTGACCCTCACAGCTGGTGTTCTGGTCCTCAAAGAGCAGGCGGAAATGTCCCAGCAGCTGAAGAATGGACGGACGAGCAGTTCTTACAGTTCCAAGGCAACATCCCAGGATACATCAACTACTTCCTGAACCCAGAGAAAGAGGAGAGCTCCCCAAGGGGGCGAGCAAGGAGGAGGCGGGGAGCAGGAGTGGGAGGTGCCAGGAGAGCCGGGACTGGGGAGAGAAGAGCCAGGAGGCCGCGAGCAAGAAGAGGAGGGAGTGGGAGAGGGGGGTTAATGCAGACGGTAGATGTGCAGGAGGTGAAAGAGGGCAAGCTGCAGAAGTTGTTCTTGCATAGGTGGGGCATGAGGGCGTCCAGGATGGGTCAGGGTGGAGGAGCTGCAGGCAGGAAACTATACCTGAAGACCAGAGAGCTCCTGAAACCAGTCAAGAAGAGGATCAGACGCGGCAAAGGGTTGGACTTCAGCCCGAGTGGAAATGTGCCGCTGCACAGTGAGGAAGGAGCAGGTAACACACAACATGGACGAAAGAGTGCAACGCAGCAGTTCAACCAGGTGAGATCAAAACACTCTGGGCTGATATTTCAAAGTTAATACAAAAGCTTCAATTTTAAGAACATTTTATATGTTGAAATACGGTATTTTATTTTGAAAAATGACATCATACGGTGGGATAATTCATCTGTAATGGTGTTTTAGATTTAACTTCTTAAGCCCCTTTTTTTAGGCCTCTGCTCAAAAATGATGTACCCAAAATGAATAGAGTATATCTCTGCAACTACAAGGAATCATTTTCATGTCAGATATGACATTTGTTTAGATGTATCAGTATCAGTATGTATGTCATACATATGTTGTATGTATGAAAAAAGAAATTGATTTGTGAATCGACTCAGGTTCTAAACTTAGTGTACTCACTCAGTAATGTTTACTTGCTTTTACATCAGTGTGTGTTGTCATTAACACACTTTTCTTCCGGTAACAGGATGATCTCTCTGGTGGCAGCACTCAGAGGGCAAATGCCAAACTAATAACATCGGTTTTCTTTTCTTCCCCTCCTAAGCGACTCTACAACAATACCTTATCGGCCTCCAGCCCCTCCCTCCAGCCGTCCTCACCCCGTCTACTGTCTCCAGCATCGTCTTTCCTCCCCACCACCCCCATCCCTCCCCCGGCCCCTCCACCTCACGAGGAACACTTTGATCGTCTACTAGAGGAGGTGATGATGGGCCTGGACATTTTGCCAAACAACAACAGTGCTTCACATTCTCAGCCTCCTCTTCTAGCCAGGAGCAGTACTAACGCCTCCTCTGGCAGTACATTGACCAGAAACAAACAACAAGGCCGTGCTATGGACCTCCTGGAAGCAGGGCCAGGTTTTCATGGGTCCACACAAGTTGACGTTATAGCAGGCGGCTCTAACTGTGCAGACAGTGAGATACCCATCCTGCAGCAACAGAGGGAGGGAGAGCTCAATGAGATGCTGGAGAACCTCCTCCTGTCCTTCGAGCAACACGCTGACAGCTGTGCTGCCACAGAAGAGATGGAGATGCGTGATCAGAGCTGCACAGAGGTGATGAATGATGAAGCTGAATCACACGAGGCTCGAGCTCACAGTGCTGTTACTGTGGGAACACCGGGAAAAGTCAAAGAACGAGCCAAACAACGAAAAAGAAAAAGAAAAAATGAATATCCGTTCTCATTCGAGAAAAAGAGGGTGAGAAAGCCAGCATTGTCAAGTGACGCAAAGACCAAAATGGTCCATGACCGACAAGACAAGCAGCTAAAGCAGATGCCAGTGGTGAAACTAGAGAGGAGTGGCCCGCTGCCAGCCCAAGTTACACTGCGGGGACTAAGCAGCCAGTATCTGGAAGTCAAGGTGACAAACATTTCTGACTACTCTCCACTAATGCTTCTGATGATGTCTGCTGTCAGCAGACCGAGCCAAAAAATGTAAACAGCCACAGAATGTGAAAGAAAATGTCTCAAATGTTGTTGTTTTTTTCTGTGTTTCTATTTTTCAGAGTGCAAAGTCCAGTTCTTCATCAGTGAGATGCCTACGTAACAAGAATAAGCAAGTCTTTGGCAGTTTGAAGATGTATCCAATCAGGAGCAGGTTTAGAGAAGCACACATGGTGAGCATCGTCTCTTTTTACAAGATTGAAGAATTTTTTTTTTTTTTTAAGATTATTTTTTTGGCCTTTTCAAGCTTTATTTTGATAGACAGCTAAAGAGTGACAGGAAATGTGGGGAGAGAGAGAGATGGGGAATGACATGCGGGAAAGAGCCACAGGTCGGATTTGAACCCTGGGCTTCCACAGCACGGACTAAGCCTTTGCACATGGGGCGGCTGCTCTACCAACTGAGCTAAATGCCGCCCCAGACGAACGTGTCTTTATTTGTTATTATTTTTAGACACACTAGCAGCTAGGGATCTATCGGTCCACCGCTTCAGTCCAGACTGAAATATGTCAACAGCTGTTGGATTGATTGTCGTGACTTTGCACAGACATTCATGGTTCTCAGAGGATGTATCCTTATGTATTTGGTGATCCCCTGACAACATTTACAGGATAATTTGGCATAAAACTTTATAAAGACACTCCCAAGGTAATGAATGCTAATCTCTTTTGTGATCCTTTAACTTTTCATGTTGCGCCCTCATGAGATCAAAACTTTACTTTGTCCAATACTTATACCAAATACCTGAAAAACTAACAACATTCCCATCAGCCTGAGCTGTACCTTTGTGTACAATAAACTAGATGTTGAACATGGTAAACATACCTGCTCATTTAAGCATGATATATGGACATAAACACTGCCTTGCAAAGCCACTAAAATTAGCGTTGTTTTTGTATTTGTCTGTATAATCTAATTTGTTTTACAGGACAGTACTCCCTTTCTTGAGGAGCCACTTGGACACAAAAGGCCACCTTCAACCCTCCAGCCAAGTCACAGGCCCAAGAATAATGTCAGTCTATGTAACCGTGAAAATTCAACACCACCAATTCAGCCGCAGCCTGCAGATGAACGACAAGAGAGACATGAAGAAGAATGGACTCTTCCGCCACAACTAGAGGCAGAGGAACCTGGTAGGAGGGGAAAGAAGAGGGGAGCAGAGTCAGAGGAGGAGTTAAGTGATGATGCCCCTGTGGCCAAGAGGGTTTGTTTTCAGCAGATGCCACAGCTGACACCTGAAACGTGCACACGCAGCCGTGAATCTGCAGACTTTGAACCAGCAGCTGTAGAGGTAGAGGATGTAATCGATGAGATGACTGTTTCTCTGACTAGAGTAGAAGATTGTTTGCAAAAAGGGGAACGAGAAGAAAAAACAGTGCGGAGTGAAATCAGATGTTCAGCAGGTGAAGAGGCGGAGAGCAGCGGCGATGAGATAATTGATGTGGATGGAGATGTGGAAGATCAAGGAGAGCCAGAAAAGGATTGCTGCCAGAGCACGACAGCACCAAGAGAGAAGCCTTCTGCCTCGTCTGCTTCACAATCAGAGGTCAACCTGAGGTCGACAGGGAGCTGCGAAGAGGACAAAGACGATGACATCGATGTGATTGGAGGGTCCAGTCCCGTGCCTGATCCGGTGACCATCGACTGGACAGATTCTTCAGAAGGCGAGAAAGAGGAAGGAGATGAGGATGTTGACGTTGTCGGGGAAAAACAAACTACGCCTTACCAGCGGTGTTCGCTACGATGAGTGAAGGTGAGCTTGTTAACAGAAAATATCAGACTGAGGTGCTCTTATGTTATGCTGTCATATTTAGTCCAGTACTAACAAAGTTATAATTCCTTCTGTGTTAACCTTCACGTGACAGTCGTGTAAAGAGTTTTTCTTTTCCTGTTCCACCAATGTTTAGGAAAAGAAGAGCTTTGAGCAGCAAGATTACTGAAACGGTGTGCATCATGATGCATAAAGACACTTGAGTGAGTGTAATCAAAACAACATGAGTTCCAGTTTGAGCTCTTGTAGTTATGTATAGAGACAACATGACTAAAACAGTTAATTTGTACTTTATAGCTATTAAGACATTGGTTTTATGTAAAGAGTTGCAAGTTTGTTACTGCTAAGTTCAGTAGTTTGTGATTTTTACGCAGATATGTTCAGTTAAGTTTGTTTTAACTGTCAAGTATTGAAAACAGCATTGACCAAACTGCAAGAAAATCAGGTTTCTGTACTATCAAAGGAATCAAGAGAGTTTTATTAGGTGTAAATACGACAATGACCGTATAAGTTGTAAATATGATGCTAATGTCAGCTTCTGTTCTGTCACAGTTTGTTAAATGTTTCAGGAAAACTCTTGTCTTCCTTGTTTTACTGTCACATTCTGTTTCACGGTGTTCCACACGGCACTTTTGAGTCTGCAATAAAAGTTCCTCTCTACTTCCTGTGTCACATCAGCTATTTTCTGTGACTTCGTGTGCATGTCTCTCAAGATGAGGCTCACCGACACAGATACTAGACTTGATGAAAGACATTATTGATCATCTATAATATTATCCAAACACCAACATGTCAACAGTCAGTAACTCCAATAATACTGGAATCAGTGTCACAACTAAAATACACAGTTATCTCATTTTTGAACATCACTGACATGTTTGTCGTTGACATATTTGTCAGTTTCAGTGTCTGCTGTGACTTGCTTGTGTCTTGCACACATTTCTTTATGCCGCATATTGTCAAATTGGCAGATGTATTTCTTAAATTGCTTGTGTTTTGTTTGTTTGCAGAATATTTCCTAAATGCTGCTCTAATTTTGTCAGGTATGAAAATAATATTGTGATTTCTGAAGTG
Source organism: Miichthys miiuy (assembly GCA_036365135.1). Classification (NCBI taxonomy): domain Eukaryota; kingdom Metazoa; phylum Chordata; class Actinopteri; family Sciaenidae; genus Miichthys; species Miichthys miiuy. The sequence continues at coordinate 12,881,666 of CM071611.1, forward strand.
ATGCTGTGGTTAGATATCTATGGTGTTGTTCCCCATTACCTCCCCTGTCCTGTCCTTTTTATCTATTAGTTCTCACCTTTGTTTACAGTTATACAATTATAGGCAGGTATACATTTGAATAAGTACCACATAACCCCTGACTTAAAAGGCGACTGTAAACATTTTGTAGTTTCATCCTTCAGACGTCAGTGATTAGCTTGACTTTATGCCAGTTGCATGATTTCATTATGGAACAAGGTATCAAAACATCAATAGAAAGTTATCAAACCACTTTCATGCAGAAGTTTCTACAGACATTATGACTTTACCTTTATGAAAACCGACCACAGCGCAGGGTGTGTTTCATAATGCAAAGAGACAAACTTTATTCATATATTTGTTGAAATGAAATCACACTTCTATAATAAAACAACAAGACATGAGGTGAAATTGAGTTTATTAGTTTATCAACCTGTGAATCAACCTCCTACACACAACCACAAAACACATCTGAGCTGCACCACAGCGCAGAGTGCCGCACTGAAGAAGGTGAGTGCAGCTGGGGAGGTTTTCCTGATTAATGGCACCATGTCGGAGCTTCATCTCCCCTCTGTTTTGTTTCTCGTCCAGCTCAGGTGACAATACAGCGCAGGTGTGTGTTTGCGCACGAGTGTGTAGGGACTTCTTAACCAAATAAAAAGACACCGTGTGAGGGTGTCAGTTATGTCGGCGTGTATGGAGCGTGTGTGTTCCCTGTGCTTTAACAGTGCGATATTGTCTCTTATCACACTCTGGTAGCGGCTGTAAATCAGTAGTGGTGTTGAGTCAGGGCGGGGTGGTTGTTGCGGCTCAAGTCAAGAGGAAGGAAAGGGTTGAAGAGAGCAAGAAAAAAAGCGAGGAGAGGGTTATGGATAAAGGGAGGGGGGAGGTAGAGGGGGAGCTGCTATCTCAGTCTCAGCCTGTCCTCTCAGTGCTGGATACGCCTGATGGACTGGATCTGGGGGGTCTGACAGTGGGAGCCCCAGTTCTTCCAGTGCTGGTAGTCTCCACTGTGCCTCTCACACTCCATGATGTACTGCTGGCCTCTGTAGCCAGGGTGCTGGTAACACACGAAGCTGTGGACAGAGAAGGCAGCGAAGGTTAGGGAGTCTATTTTAGGAGCTGCATGAGCTGCTGTGACAGCGAGGGGATTTAGTGCATGCTTAGAGCTTCCAGCTGGTATGTCTATTACATATAATGCATTGTGATGAGGGGTTATAGTGACAGTGTACAACTTTGTTTGCCTGCTGTGTGGATTTAATCAGCTGATATCTTGACAGAACAGAAACTAAACTATATAAGACAGAGATACGTCTCAATCACCTGGAAAATGATGGAGCTTATTAAGGTGTGTGTCCTGTTCAAATATTATATAAATCACAAAACACTTACGCGCCACACTGCACGTGCATGGAGCCGACTTCAGGCCACATCCAGCCCATGGCCTGCAGAGAGGGGTAGTCGTCACAGAGCTCCACGCTGCGGCCCATGAAGTTCTCCCTCTCGAAGATCATCATGCGACTGCTCTGGTGGGACTGGTGTAGAGGAGAGAAAGCGACAGTTTGGATTTTTGGATTCTTGTGTTAAATCTTGATTGCTACTTGAACACTAAGAGACAGGACGAAACTCACAGCGCAGTAGATGGGGCGCAGAGACATGAAGCGCTCCACATGGTAGGAGAGGGAACCACTGTAAGCGTCCCAGTGGGGGTACTCTCCTCTCTCCAGGACGAACTGCTGACCCTGGAAGTCATGGTGCTCAAAACCAACCCAGCTGTTCAGAGACAAGGAGAGAACTGATAACGTTACAGTCTGACCTTTGTTTCACAGTGTGGGACCAAATATTCTTTGTATTTCATTCAGAGAGAACAAGTTAGTGAGACTTACGCTCCACTCTCCACCCTGATGGAGCGGATGTTGTCCAGTCCGCACTCCTGGATGTTGCAGCACTCGGAGGTGAACTCCAGGCACTTGCCCTGGAAATGCTCCTGCTCAAACACAGTCACCTGAGAGAGACACACGGAGTTTAGTTGGCAACAAGTTTGCAACATAGTTCTTTAACTTTCAGTATCAAGCACAGATCATATAAATTCATCTCACTTCTATTTAGTTTTGGATCACATCATTTGTAAACAAATTAGTGTGTTTTTACCTTGAAGAAAGGAGCCATGCCCATTCCTGAGTTGACCAGTGGCTGCATCATTGGGTACCTTGAAGTTCTGTACATCTTTACTCCTGAGGAGGACAGAGAGAAGGAGGTGAAGTAAAAGGCAAGAAGATATGAAGGGGAACAGTGTCTTAAAGGATTGTTTAGTGATTGAATAATGAATATTTAAGACTATTTGGCATGTCTTCTTCAAAGTCTGCTCACCCTCATCATTTAGGCTATAACTCATCTCAATCTGAACTCAAACATGTGGAGGAGCTCTGGCCAAAACCAGTCAAATTAAAGGTGAAAGATGAACAACATGTCACACGGGTGTTTCAGAAAGTGCTTTTGGTTTTCAGCTTGTGTGGCCCTGAGCTGTGTGGAGAGCAGATGTGCAGCCTTACCTAGATTGTCACTTTATTAGATGAGCTTTGGAGTGGTACGCGCCTACCGCCTGCCTCGCGTGGAGCTTTGGGAGAACCTGGCGCTTCAGTTTTATACCGACGGTCGGAGGAGCGCGCCTGCTGGTGCGCGTCCACGGCTCTGACTCTGCTCGTGCACGCCGTCCATTTGGCACAGTGATGGTTCCACCACAGCCAGTGGGGCGAGCTCCCGCTGGACTCTGTTGTCCCCCCTCCAGCGACCAGCTCAGCAGATCCCATAGTGCTGCTGGTTCTCTGAAACAAAAGCGCTCCGGTATGTTCGGACCCCGGTCAGCAGTCCAGCTCGTGCCCAGGCACAAAGGGCCGGGATCGGGGTGGAGAATGTGGGGATTAACGGCGGAGCACAGAGGCACCGCGGGGGGACACTGTAGGAGATAACTGGGTAGGTGTGTATGGATGTATTGAAACTTTAACGAGCTACAAGTTTCATTTTAGTCCTGCTCACACAATGACACCTCATTGTCACCAAGAGCTCTTGCGCGCGCGCCCTCACAGGTGCAGGTCCACCTGTGTGCACACCTGTACTGGTGTCAGGACCACCTCTTACACATTTATGCACTGAATGCAGCAGTTCTGATTAAAGTTACGTCTCAATTTAAACAGTCATCCAAATATAAATCACATTAAACACACCTGTGCTTTCCTATCAAATGTGGGTGTGTGGTCTTTTGGCCTCTATGTAGGGGGTCTCAAACATTAAGTGAGGAAGGACTTCATTCAGATTTATGCATCACACATGAATATGACAATATCTGGAAACATCCATGAAATATTTCTGTTAAATTTCATTTAACTTTAGCAACTTTATGCGGAAGCCGGAGGTTTAAAGCCACATGTTCCTGTAGCCACAATCAATACTTCATGTGTAATCTGTTTCGAATGAGTGGCTTGTTATGCTGATATGAGAGTATGGAATTTGAAATATAAGACACAGTTATAATGATTTTGGCTCCACTAGTTACCTCTAAATGTTAGAAAACCTGTACTAGCAGAACTGTGATATTTCTATCAGTAACTGGTGTTCAGTCTGTTCCCTAGCCTCTGTGAATCCTCCTCTGCCTCTGCCCATCCCCTCTGTGCGTCCCTCTGTGATGATGTAGGGTTTCTTTTGTCTCGCGCCTCTGACCTCAGCAGGTTTGTTTCTCTGGCCATAATCCCCCTCCCATGGGCGCCAGCGTATAAAAGGGAGAGGCGCACTCCAAGCCACACACATTCGGAGTGAGGTTCGGCGTAGGCATCGTACACACACACAGGTAAGGTACACATGCACACAAGAGGAAGCAAGCAAGAGGAAGAGATACAAAATATACATATATCTCTAATGCATCCTTTAATTTCCTCAATACACCATCAAAACAGGTTTGATTTGTCACATGATACCCTCTCACAATGTTTTTTCTCCTCTCTCTCCGCTCAGTAATCATGTCCAGTGCTGATAAGTCCAAGACTTCTTCCCAGACCGATGGGAAGGCTACCCAGAGCAAGAAGACTGAGATGGGAATGATGAACTACAAGGTGGGTGGCTGGCTCCTGTGTCAGAATAGTCTCAGATAAATTTAATTTATCACATCGCATCCCTTAATGTTGGTGTACCGACTCACCTGTGTGCTCCTGTCCCCCTCCAGATGTACGTGTTCGACCAGGAGAACTTCCAGGGTCGCATGATCGAGATCAGCAACGAGTGCATGAATGTGTGTGAGATGGGCATGGACCGTGTGCGCTCCCTGCGCATTGAGTGTGGACCGTAAGTCTCACAAAAAAAGATACACGCATTTACACATTTTTACTCACCTGTCTTTGCGTGGACTGGAGAATTCATCATATGATATTGTGTTATCTGCAGCTGGGTCGGCTTCGAGCAGATGAACTTCTGTGGTGAGATGTACATCCTGGAGAAGGGAGAGTATCCTCGTTGGGACTCTTGGAGCAACTGCCAGAGGAACGACTACCTGCTGTCCTTCAGGCCCGTCAGAATGGTAAAACAGCTACACATGATTTCATACTTTCATATTTTTCCTTTTTGCTTTAGACTCCTCCATAAACTTAGTGTCTTCCTGTCTTCCAGGACCCTGAGAAGCACAAGATCTGCCTGTACGAGGTCGGAGAGTTCAAGGGCCGCAAGATGGAGATCATGGACGATGATGTTCCCAGCATGTTCTCTTATGGATTCACCGACAGAGTGGGCAGCATCATGGTCAGCTGTGGAACGTGAGTATCGTTTGCAGCTCAAACATCGGGCTCACTCAAAAACATGCCTCCAAATGACATGAAATCAACTGAATACTGACTGTATTCTGACTGACTGTTTCCTCCTTTTTTTTCTCCAGCTGGGTGGGATACCAGTTCCCTGGATACCGTGGCAGCCAGTACCTGCTGGAGAAGGGTGACTACAGGCACTTCAACGAGTATGGTGCCCGCCATCCTCAGTTCCAGTCTGTGAGGCGTATCCGTGACATGCAGTGGCACCAGCAGGGCTGCTACACCATGTCCAGCAAGTGAGGCTCAGGGAAGGAGAGAAAGAGAAAGAGCGGAAGTGAGGGAGAGGGGCGGAGGAAGAGGGAAAGGGGGAGAGACACCTGAGGCCTTGGTACCTTTAAACAGTCTATGATCTAATGTAGTGAGGGGAAGGGTGAGGATTTAGATCTGCCCCTGATTGGAGACAACATCTCAGTGGAAGGACGACCCTCTATTCCTCCCAGTCTCTACTTTTCTCTTTCTCCCCTATGGGCTGAGTTTTGCTTTCCCCCCTTTTCTCCCTTTTTTTAGTCCCTCACCTTATTCCCCTCCACAGTCCTCTGAAACACCAAAGAGGGAACACAACACCTCTGATTCTCGGCTCAGGGTATTAATGCACCATGGGAAACTGAGTCCCTAGAGCCCCCCGCCTCCCGACTTCTTGCCCCTGTGCTTTGCACATCCTCTCTGTTGTACAGAATCCTGGCCAAGTTTTCAATAAAAAGAAAAATCTTGATTTCAAAGATGCTGTTGTTGTTGTTGTTGTTGCTTATTACTGCTAAATAATATAATACAAATGCGATTATTCTATATTCTATATATTTAATAATAACCATCATCATTTTAATTAATCAATTTTAATAATAATTAATTACTTCTTTTCAGGTACACTGTTAAAAATATCTGTAGATTTTACAGTGAACTCTTTAACAGACAAGACTGTAAAATATGAAATATGCCTGGATTTTATTGTATACTGTAAAACACATGACATGTTTCCGGTAAAATTCTGGCAACCACAGCTGCCAGTTTTTTAATGTAAAAACATTTATAGTCATATTTTATGGCAAAACCTTGATAAATTCCTTAAAATGCTGAATAAATATAGAATAAAGCAGTGTTTTATATTAGAGACCATTAATCATACAGTAAAATACTGTAGTATTTAATGTCATTTTACAGTCATTTACTGTCACGGTTTGGCAGATTTTCAATGCACAATCTACAGACATTTTAAATTGTGGAATAAAACACCAACATTAATGTGTAAGCAACAGTACTAATATCCTTTTTCCTTTATACTGTATTTGTTAATTGTATGGCTATCAAGTCTCCAATTCAAACAATGCTTTGTAACAACAATGTAACGTATAATAGAAAAGCACAACCTTATTTCTATTTTAAATTAAAAACGAGACACTCTATAGGCAAGCAACATATTGAAGTAAAATAGAGCCAAAAACCTCTTGTTAATTAATTCATTAATTAACTGAATGAAAATGAGACATTTCATGCTCTTCATAGATTGACTTTATTTTAGGAATATTGTATTAAAATATAAGAAATACAACATTTTATGCATGTATAACGTAGAGAATAAAAAATATATATTAAAATATGAATCCATTTAAATATAATTAATTCAATTTACAGTAAAAATGTTTGAGACATTTTCTGTGGTTGAACTTTCTGTTTATTTGTTCAGCTCGAGGCTCAAAGCCTAGATGGGATGCTTAGATGTTGCTCGAGAGTGAACTGTGTTTAAATCAGGTGTCAGTATGATGTTTATGCATGTCGTCCGACTTGTTTACAGCAGTTGATCCTCTTGATACTTTCCTACACACACTTTTACGTTTACCTCAGACCAGGCCGCGTGTGTTCTTGTTGAATCTCCATTTACAGCCATGAGTCAGTCATGATTCAACAAACCATTTGACTGTCAGAGCACTGTAAGCTGTTTAAATGTTACAAACTCCATATTTATCCTCCATAGTGTCGAATAATTTGACATCACATTTTTGCACGTTTTTTAATTTTAAAAAAAGTCTCACAGTTTTACAAACAAGATTTGACTCAAAGGACAAACACTGATTATATAAAAATACGGTTGTCTATGAAGCTATTGATATGTGTTATAGTTGAAACACTGTGCTGCACCTCAAATGTAAATACTTGTGTCAGTTGTAGGCTGGATGCTATTTGTCTATTTTTTTTTCCTTTTTAATTTTTAATACAAAAATACACTTTTAGATTAGTGCTCTTAAGAGCAAAAGAATAATGTTCACTACAATGTAGTGTGGTAACTAATCCAGTTGCATAATGTCTGTCTGTCTATATCCATCTGACGTAGTCAGCTGGTCAGCGGGACATCATTCGCACAAACTCTGAAAAGACATAAGAAAGGAGTGAGATGGAAGAAGATGAGAATAAATGTGATCTCCCAAGACATCCCATAAAGACACAGAGTATTTCTCTCACCCTCAAAGTCCACCAGACCGTCTCCGTTGAGGTCGACATCTCGAAGGATCTCGTTGATCTCTTTGTTGGTCAGTTGTTCTCCCATCAGCTTCTTCATGGCCTCACGCAACTCGTTTAAACTGATCTGACCATCACCATTAGAGTCAAACTGGACACACACACAGAGAGAGGAAGATCATAGCTAGAATACACTGTCAAGAAACTGGTTGCCTTTAAAGCAGCCACAGAAAAAGCATCAAATTTCACATCACATGTTTCCCAAATCTGTCTGGCTGAAGCTGAGATAATATCACATCCACCCCCGCACATAACTGGTTTATCAACCAGCAACAACACGGGGAAACTCCAGTACAAACAAAGATTTCTTGAAATAACATTATAAAGAACAAAAACAGCATTTTTCTCATTCAACTCTGTCGTACAAATGCAAATTAAAGAAGGCTGTACATGCTGTACTTTTCATGTTGTTGTTTTTGATTCTTTAAACATGCAAGAAATAAAAAAAAAACACTAAACACATTTCACTAATACTCCATGTACAGAATAAAAGCGTTTTATTAAACTTCACATACTCTTTGTCTAGCACCTGAAGGCTGAAGATCTGAATCCTTTTTCGTGAAAAGCGCCAGTGTTTATAATGCGCATCCAAATATTTACCCTTTGAGCACATCAGTATCTTTCTGAACTCTTGAGTCAGACTCATACACCCTTTCCACAGCAGACATTTTGTCCTGTCATAATCACACTGCACACTACATCCCAGGAACTCCTGCAGCAGTTAATAATGTTATCAGTTATACTTGATTAGTTAAAATGTCTGCTGGATAAAAGCTTTGAATGCCAATAAGTACATCCGGACCTCTTTGAACGCATCTCGTAGTTCTTTGACTCCGATCATGTCTGCTGTCTCTTCCAACATCTTGGGTCCCATCAGCTCCACAAAGTCCTCAAAGTCTATTTTACCTCCGCCTGTAACACACAAGATATATTTAAAAAGTCATGTGAGTACCCGCTCTCTAATCTAATCACTATTTCTCATAATCACACATGCCTCTAAAATACAAATTATTGAATTATTATTAATAATCATCTGTATTAACAGTAAACACTTGTGTAGTTTAAGTATGTTTCTGCTGTTAAAATTTTGTTGCTCTGGTTTGTTGTTTTGATGTGATTTGTGTCTCTTTTGTTATTTATTTATTATTTATCCTAGTCCTAATCCCTGTTCCTGTTTTTATTTGTTTTTTATTCTTACTAGCTTCCATTTTATTCAGTTCCTGTTTCACTGTTCGGTTCTCTCAGATGTTCAAGGTTGTTGTTCCACTCACCAATCTGCTGGCTCAGTTCGATGATCTCCATCTCTGTTGGCATGTATCCCATGGTCCTCATACACTCCCCCAGGTCTTGACACTTGATGTAGCCCTTTTTGTTCCTGTCGAACTCCACAAACGCCTCACGGAGCTCTGATAGAAACACACAGAGAAACATATGTTAATATTTAAGTTGGCCGTCATGATAATATGCTACACTTTAAATCATCTCACCTTCAATCTCCTCTGGTCTCAGCTCTCTGTCCTGTTGAAGGGAGAAGAGACAGAGATGAGCTTTTCACATAATTCGTTGTAGCTCACACACACAAATCACAAGTACTGAAAATATTTAGAGAGCTTGTTTGGTCTGCACAGACATACAGTATAAATTGTCGGATTTAAAGCAACATCATTGCAGCAACAACCAGACAACCACTGAACGGGGAAGGAATGATACACAAACACAAACATCAAGTAACCAGAAAAAATGAGAGGAAAGATTGATGGAGTTTGGCATCATGTGGAGATGGTATGGAATATTTAAACTGTCTATTTCCATTGCTGAGAACCGAGCTGAGCCCATGTATGTATGACTGTCAGGATTCAACATAATTTGCAAATGTAAGTGTAGTTGTTCAGTAAGCTGTATTAGCTGGACTAACCCAGTGCATCTCGAAAATGAAAAATTGTGTCTACACCGTATTATGATGCATATGACAAGTCATGTACCATATATCACAGTGGGCTACCAGAGTATTTGTGGATTGCCAGGCAACACACATCTGGAGATTATGAGATTTGGGAGGTTTAGTTGGTACAGAGACCCTTGGATACATGTCCACTGTTCCGACACTCATAAATACACATATATGTCTTTCACAAAGCACTCAAGCTCGCACGCAAGTGAGTCCATAGAAAAGCACTCACTCACACAATGGAAGTTGTGGTTCGGTATCGATGAAGAGCTTTACAGAGAAAATGACAAATCCTCTGAGATCCTTTGGCTGGTCCATTTTCACATAAATGTCTCAGATCAAATTAAAATGAGTAGACATTTTCTAAATGGATATAACGGGACAAAATAACGGGAATTCTTTGATGTAAGTTTCATATTAATACAGAAAAGTGGTGTGATTTGCAAGATTGGAAAAATCCCATCGTGCTAAATGTTATTGCACTCCTCCTTTAATTCGAGATTTTCTATTACAGTTGTCTATATGTATAATCTGTGATGTATAATCTATGTCAAAACCCACAGATACAGATTTTTGTGCAGCTGTTTTGGAAAAAGGGGATTATGAACCCATAGGGATCTGCTTTATCTTTTGGAGCCTTCAGGAGCCTTTTCTGGCACCCAAGGTCAGCCATCTGGTTGGAAATCCAGCCTTGTCCGTCGTATCACCCTGTATGCCTTATATATTTTAGAGTAAGCTCCACAAAACCAGTCAATAATTTCCATGGAACTGAATGATCGACCCCCCGTCTGACTCGCATCTGTGATGGGATGATGCAGCTGGTGTGGTGGAGAGCAGGAGGGTCAGCCACGATGTGGGGATGAAAATGAATCGACATGAGTGGAAAAAGTTGCACCAGGGCACAGTGTGTGCACACTTTGTGTTCAGTTACATACGCGTGTCTGTGAAAAACCCTGTTTAAGGAAGACGCACGCCGGGCCCACAATGTTGTGCAGCATGTTGCAGTTCTTCACCAGCGCACCAAAGGGATCGTTGAACGGCTTATCCTCCACGTCCTGATCCTCTCCCTCCAGCTGCAGACCCTGCACGCCCACTGCCCTCACCTTCCCATCCACTACCTCCTTTAGAGGCAGACCAGGCTGTTATTCCACCACTACACTGTCTGCATTATGGATTTCTTCACACATAAAACAAAAGCTTTCAAGGAACAAGTTTTCTAGTCATGCGGGCATTAGATAGAATGTGGCAATCCACTCCTTACTGAGGAAAAACATCTTGATCTCAAGACTCTCCTTTCATGTTCCTGCTGCTGCAGCCTCTACTGATAATTCTGCTAACTGATCTAATGACTGACATCACTGCTTTTAGAGAGATATTAAACAGTGTCGCATTTTTTCCAACTACCATCAGCTACCAACAATATATGATGGATGATGTGATTTAAAACAACCAGTGCTGCAATTTTAACAAATACAAAATTAATATAAAAAACAATTTTCAAAAGATTAAATAGTTACGACAAGTTGCAAAAAAAAAAAAGCTAGCAAAGAGTCAACTTAACTATCATTATTTTACCCAAATGGCAAGAATGAATGTCCATCAGCATTCAAAAGCGTCTATTAGCAAGGCAAGCTCCAGCATGAAGCTCCAGCATGCCATAGGCTGACAAAAATGATGCAAAGTGCTCTTACCTTCTTCATTTTGTCTTTCATAGATGGTTTGGTGCAGTTGCCCATTGCCCAACCTCCCCTGGTCAACAAGCAATCTCACCCAGCTGCCCAAATCTTTCTTTCGCCTCTCTCTCTCTCTGAACTTATTTATATGTTTTATCTCTTACTCCCCTTTTTTCTCTGGCCTCCTCTCTTTGAACTTCTCAGAGGTTCACCTCAGGCTCGAGCTCTGACTTGTCCGAGTGTCCCATGCTGTCTATCAGTCGTCAAATCTGATACCACAGAGATGAAAAAAAATCATCTCTAATCCATGCATGATAATTCCTGAATGACTCCACCCATCTCTATATGAAAGAAAAAAGTCCACAAAAACCAAACTATCCCAAACAAACGCAACTCTCGACTAATAGCAGCAACATGTGTCTTTCTCTTCACACTGATCAGCGCTTTTAATCCACCCCTCTCTTGCTCACTTTCCCCCTCTCAGCTGCTCTCTCTCCTCCCTCTCCCTCGCACTCCAGCATTCAAATGACTTCATCTACATCTACAGAAGAGTTTTAGAGGGAGAATTAAGAGGATGTAAATGGAGAGGGATTAAACCCTTCCATTTGAGATTAAAGGGGAAGATGGGGTGATGAAAGGGATACAGTGAAGAGATAAAAACCAAAATAGGGAGGGAAAAAAACAAGAAACCAAAACAGGGAGTACATGACTACTGGTCTGTTTGTGGCAGCTGTGGGTCAGGATGTATTAATCAGAGGGTCAACGCGGTCTGATCCTCCCGAAGTCCATTCGAAGTGTCCTCAGGCAAGATACTGAACTCCAAACTGCTGCAGATGGCTGTGAGTGTGTGTCAGTTTGGTATCACAAAAGCCAAATTTCTAAATTGGTTGATATAATGTTCCTGCAGCAGCTTTAGTGAGAACAAATATATTGCTATATTGACATCAGGATAGACGTGTAAGATAACAATGAATAAAAACTAATGATTTCATGTTTATCTGATGCAATGGTACGTCAGTTTTTCACACAAAACAATTTTTTCCCAAGTGCAAACTAAACAAAAACAAACAAAACATGTGTGAAACAAAAAATAATTATTAAATGTGCACTCATATAAATTACAAACCCTATAAAATAGTTGTAGTAGATGCTAAAGAACATAATTTAATATGATGACTTCAGACTTGTCCATGAAATCTGTGGCAGAAAAGCAGCAAAAATCAAGTTACAATACAAAGACTTCGAGAACAGAACATTATTATGATCATTTTGGAGCTCACTAGCCTACTGGATGTGAAATATAGTTCTGAAATCAACTGTCAGCTGTCAAACACATGGTTGTCAACTGTTTCATAATTCCTTTAAAGGAGCAATGTGTAAGATATGGCCAGAATTATAGCTGATGAACGTTTGAACATTCAAAAAATGAACATCATCCCCGGACCCTGAAGAGCTATGACATGACAACAAATACTTCTATGTATTGTGTTGCAGAGATATTTATTTAAATTAGCATGCTATTCAGCTAGCGTCAGCCCATACTTTTATTGTAATACCACAAGATAGTGAGTCACTGAAGCATCCGGTCTGCCCCACACACAGTATAAAACATGGAGGTAGTATCTGTGACGTCATCCACAGGTTTTTAAAGAGCCCTTGTGAAGCTTAGAGTGTGGTGGCTCTGGACGCCGCCATCTTGGCAGTTCTGCATCTGCTAGCTCATGGCAAAAACCAAAAATGGGCAAAGATGTAGCTCATAATTTGAGCTGAGGCGGGCTGAATGAAGCCTGGTTGCTCAAATAAGCCACCTGTGAAGGCACTCGTCAATCAAATGGTCTTATGCTAAGCGTTAATATAATATAGAGATTAAGTTGTTCTGTAGCCAGCCTCAAGAAGACATTAGAGCTACTGGCACTTCCGCATTGGCTTCACGTCACAGCAGATGAGGATGAAAAAGTAGAGAACCAGGTGGAGTTGAGGGACAGACCTGCTCCTCCACAACAGACAGTTGGGGCTGTCTGTGGGCACCCAGAGCTCCAAGACCAGACAAAAAAGGAGACTGCTTGGAGAAAAGGAGGAAGTTGGACTACTTGGTAAGTAGTTAAAATATGTGTCTGTAACTATCTCATTTTCTCTTCTTAGCTTCTTCTATCAGTGTCCTCTTCTGTCTTTTTGCCTTTGTCATTATCTCCATAGAGGCTGCTGTGCCTGGCTACACTGCCTGCTTGCCCAGCTCCAGTTCTGGCACGACACTGTTCTGGCTTCCCTTCAGCATTCGCCCGTACCTTAGGCCTGAAAACCTTGTCTTCCCTGTGGTACAAACACAAAGACCTGGTGCTTTGAGTTCATAGTCCAGGTAGCCTGGCTAATAATCTGAATAATATTCTAATAATCTAATCTAATCTAATCTTTTTTGGAGCATGTGGTTGGTATTTTCACATTGCTCCTTAAGGTTTTGTTGATTCACCGCTGAGCTGTGATGTTCTGAGTGTCTTCTATAACCAATTAGGAACGTATCTGTCACTTGTGTCATCCGAGGGCACACTTGGCAGGATGTAACAGCTTTGAGGTGTTTGAGCTCTCCCTGAACATGACCTCTTTCGTCCCCAGGAGTAGTTTGGCCAAACTGTCTTAAATTATTTAAAATCACAAGTTGAGGTTATGAGTGCAATGTGAAGTGGCCAGCAGAGCTTGTAAACCATCTGTCAACAAATCCCTTCAAAAGCAGATCTGGCCTGCTGCTTGTCCGGTGATTCCATATGGAAAGACACAGACACAGTTTATTTTCTGTTGAATCAATCATCCATAACAACATATTTATCCTTTTCATACACGGACTAGAGAACCATCAGAGAACCATTTTTGGTCTCTAACAACTCCTGAGGGAAATATCTGATTCAAAATGCTCCACTGTGTTCAGCAGCTAGTTGCTTACTGTGTCTGTCCGCTGTTTGGTGCCAAAAACAACACTATGAGAGCAAAGTACAATGGAAAAAGAGGCTCATTAATGATGACATAGATGAAGCATGTGGTTTAAACATCCTGAAACATCAGATCTGTTTCAGAGTGATAAGAAGACTGTAACCTTCCTCAAATAAATAAATGATAAATAATGATAAATGCCAGATTTACATCATGTTCATGACTTCTTTTTTTTCCCACCATTTGAGATTGCACTTAACTTTGTCATCATGTTGCACCCACTTGTTTTGCAATGGTATGATGACACCTAAGGTTATGAGGCTGACTGGAGTATTAGTGCCATCTACTGCTTATCTTAATGAACTGACCACAAATATTCAGTGACAGTAGAGAATGGAAACAATACCACTGTTGTAAATATGGATAGTTGTACATGTGTATTTATTATGATCTGTCAGTCCCAGATTTAATCTTGCAGCTTCTTGCACAGTCTCTCTCTCATTTTCTCTTCTTAGCTTCCTCCTTCAACGTCTCCTTTCGTCTCTTCGCCTCTGTCATTATGTCCATAGAGGCTGCTTAGCCTGGTGACATTGCCCGCTTGCCCAGCTCTGGTTCTGGCACAACACTGGTCCCAGGCTTGAAAACCTCCTCCATCCGGTCGTCCAAAACGCCTGTGGTAATACTAACACTCCCCCGGTGCTGTCAGCTCATAGTCTGGGCAGTCCAGCTAACAAACTGAAGCTGAACAGTAGCTAACAACAGCTATAGTTAGAAAAATATGATTCAGTTTCGCCAAAATCAGTGCAATAGTTGTGGTGTGTGACTTAGTGCCATAAAGCGTTACATACTAACTATAAAGCTGTAAAGCCGGGGAGCGCTGCAGATTCAGGTGATAATTCTCTGTCAGATCATCACTTCTAGCGACCCCTTTCACATTATCCTATTGTCACTTTTTCCCCCCACATTTCTTTTTTCTTTAATGCTTCCACAGATCTTCTAATTTAATGTTTTAATATTGCCTAAAAAGAAGCAAAAAATGTGTAAAAAAAAAAGATGCAATTTGTCCCACTTTAAAGGACCAGTGTGTAGGATTTAGTGGCATCAAGTGGTGAATTTTGTGGTTGCAACCCCTCTCACCTCACTCTCTTCCTGCTAGTGTGAAGGAAAAACACAAAAGGCCTTATCCAGATAACTAAAACACTGTTCTTATTTTTAGGTAATTATCATTATCATATTATTATCATTATAATATATAATTGAAAACATAATTATCTATATTATATTCAATTTCTGACATATTCTCTAAATAGAGCAGCCTACACACTGGACCTTTAATAGCAGCAAAGCTAAAAGAAGAGTGATAGAGATGTCAATCAAGCACAGTTGCTGCAGCAGTTCTGAAGAAGTCGAATCTGGAAATATCGGCAGGAAGAATTATATGATGGTGTAGCTTTATATAACCTGTGTGGTCTGAGGTGAGTTACTCATAAACCTTGTTGGATTATAATGTCAATTTGGTGACACGTGCAATAATCATCAATCGCCACTAGAGGCCACTTTAGGACAGGTCTAATAACTGAGTTTTATCTGACAGCTGTTGCAGTGATGACTTCAGACTGTAATGATACAACTTCTATTTTTAGCTGAACTTCTGAGCAGATTGAGATGTTGCTGAATGACATGCAGCTTAAGAGCGACCCCTGAAAATGAAATCCTTACCCTGAAAAAGTTCTTAAGTAGAATCAGACTATTTGGGCTCTAATTGTGGGTGACCTATAGCCGCCATGCAGACAGACACGAGTGCTGTCGATGGGTATAATAAGACTTATCTTATCATGTAATCCTCATGTAGAAGATCAAAATGACATTTGCTCCAGGCACACTGCAATATATTTTACTGCTAGGGACACTGACTGCAGGTTTTCTGTCATTAAAACAAGAGATTAGAGATTTTGATTTTGATTTGATGGAAGCATTTTTGGCTTAATTCCACAATGACCCTTCAAGAGGTTAAATGGACATAGTTACACATGTAAGAAAACAAAGGAAGCAGAAAACAAACAAATCAAAAGATCATATTGTGTTTATACTCTGTCTGCATGCATGTACCTTCCAACCGCTCCTGTCTCCAAACTTGGAAGCCAGTTCACAGCAAAAGTGTAGGTAATTATTATGTATCGCATGTGAAACAGAGATCCTGTCTTATGTAACGTGTGTCCTCACATCTGAATTTAAAATGTGACAACTGAAGTATAATGTGACACATGGACATATACGTTTTCACCTGAAGTTTTTGGAGTGGGGGCGTATGTTTTAACCCTCATGCGTCACTTTGGACATTTTTTGTTCATTTGGGCAAATTTATCTGGCCATTATTTTAGCTGTGTTAGTGCATACGGCACAATTTTTTGTAACAAAGTTTCTCTCTTGACAAACTTTGGAATTCAAATTTGATTTTTTTTCTAATAGCTCAATAAAACACTGTGAAAAACTTTTGCTACCCTCTTAAGTCATCAAGGACAAAAATGTCCACTACCAGAAAACTGCAATAAAAACTTTACAAATTAATATTTTTTCTGCATAAATGTCTTAAACGACTTCAGCCCTGCTCAAAACATCCAAACATGAGAATTTTAACCCTTTAAATGCCAGTTTGATTACTTGACGTCACTGTTGTTGTTTATGGAAAAAAAGGGGGAAATAACTAATTGCTTGTGATTGAATGTGAAAGCATCTTTGCGGAATAATTAACTCATTTAGTACATTTTCTGCTGCTTTTTCATAATTAGTAATTACCTCTTGCATAAATTAATACCTCATTCTAATCTTAATCTTAAACCTATTATCAACTTCTGAACTAGTCCAACTACAAACAGAACTACTACATCAATCATCAGTCCAGCTGATTATATACTGTACATTACATAATATACCACCCATTAACAACCCATAACATTTCAATTAGTCGGAATCCAATTAGTGAAATTAACTCTACACAACACAGGACAACTTTGTCAATCAAATTAACTCCTTCAGTGACTTCCTTCACGATTCACCTCGATGTTTGTTTGTTCAACAGAACTGACACCATCGTCTGCATGAATAACCCAAGACAACCAATACCATCGAGCCTGATTAATTACCAGGCTGATTCTCTGCTCTGTTACTGATGTTTCAATTAATTACGCAGATTAGATGCTGTGGTCTGTGTGTGTGTGTGTGTGTGTGCGTGCACACACAAGTTTATTTATGTTACTGGGTTTCTGTTTTGATTACTTTTCAATTGCTTGTCTCCACGTATCAGCATTGAATGACAATGTCACACCAGCAGTTATTTTTAGCACCGTGCATTGTGGGTATGTTTGTGTGTGAGATGTGCAGTAATGTGACTCTGTTGTTTGTTTTGCGCGCGCGCGTGTGTGTGCGCGTGTCCGTGAGCAGGTAAACCAGGGGACATATCATGTATTGATCTGGTGTCAGATGTAGATCAGCTGGTGTCCAGTAACGAGCGCTGTCATTCAGAAAGACTAGAAGAGACAGCACAGATGCAGTATGGACGAATGAAAGGAGGCAGACATAGAAGAAGTATTCAAAACATTTACTGTACTAAAAGTAGAAATACAGTGATGTAAAAATACTCCATCACAAGTTATTGTCCTCTTAGTCAGGTAAAAGTACAGACATCATCATCATCTCTTTGTTATACTATCATATGTTAGGCTCTTGTAAAAAGCATTTTAATGTCGTAGTTGGTCATGTTTGAGTGGATTTGAACTGGGTGATTTAATCAATAAAAATAAATCCTATTTTATATGTTTATTGCATGTTTTGTATTTAAAATATTAATCTTAAAAGTAAAAAAGTAGCTGTCAAATAAATGTAGTGGAGTTAAAAGTAAATTTCCCACTGAAGTACAGGAGAGTAAAAGCATGAAGTGGCATAAATACTCACAGAACTGTGCTTCAGGATAGTACTTGAGTAAATGTACTTAGTTACTTTCCATCACTGCAGATATGAGAGATCTCTAAAACCGTGGATTGTGTGGTTTTGTCATATTTTACTGGTAATAATAGGTAACACACTCTCACACACACTTCCACCAATCATTTCTAATTAATAGCTGGTTTAACTTAAAGTGTCTTTAGTGAGTGCACAGGAGGTCAGATGAACACGCAGAAATGCGAGAGTCGCTTTCAGGCACGCTTATAATTCAACATATACGGAGGATAAAGTTTGCAATAATAAATGAATGATGAATTCATGTATAATGGAGATTAAATTATGTCGTTCTGTGAAGAAATTTCTCTGGAAATCAACAACTTCTTATTTTTTACTACAGTAAATCCTAACTACAAGTTTGTTTTAATTTTCTCTTTAAATTATTACAGATTACATTATTCTCTAAAAAAAAAAAAAAAAAAGAACTCACCACAGCATACGGAGACTGTCATATAAATAAACATATATTAAAATAATATTAGATTTATTTATTTACTATTAGTAGTATCATATATGCAGTATAAAAGTATAAGCTAAAACTAATTGTATTATTTTTATCCATCAAAAAATAAACATATTGAAATATGCAAAATACTGTAAACAGTTACAAAGAAAACAAAAACGTGTCTGCCAAAAAATGTACCCATCAAGAGTCAAACACGCCGTACAGTCATATTTAAAACACAGTCTCTCCCTCTAGGGGCTACATGAGAATGACCCCTTACATTATTTTTATGTTATGATGTGTGTAACTGAGCTTGTTTTTCTTTTAATAAAATATCACTTTAAGAAGATGATGAGTTTGAGCAAGCCTTTTCAGGCGCCGTCTGTTTGATTTCGGTTCATATGTGGGGGACGGGGGACTCTGGGAATACCACATGCTCACTCCCTGTGACTCGCCTGCTTTAATCAAGTTTCCTCCTAAAAATCAGCTGTTAAAGAGAGGTTCACGTTCTCCTCTCTCCCACTCACTCAGTCGTTCTCTCTTATTTTGGATTACTTGCATCACTGCTGACATCACATGTTTGTTTTTTTATTTTTATTTATGTTGATATGTTTCTAACCTCAGCCACAATCATCGTCAGCCCCCTTCAGAGTTTGGTGACGTGATCAGGTGGGCTCTTTGTTCAAATCCAGAGTGACTCACGAATCATGCTGAGGTCCACAGCAGGAGATTTTTTAAATTTAGTGTAATCTATTTGATTTTATTTTTATACACACACACACACACACACACACACACACACACACACACACACACACACACACACACACACACATAAAGCCACCACTTGACAGATGCTGTAGTGGTGTAGCCTACCGTGCCGTGTCCTGTGTCACTGCTTACCATGTGAGTGATGTGATACTGATCTGCAGAGATAGGGTGTTCATCAGATCTCTATGGCCGTATCTGTTACGGATTATAATGTTCCCCAAAGTAACAGAGTTTAAATCCTCTCAAACACACGCTATCTCCATCCTCAGCTTTAGTCCTCGTGCTTTGCCACTCATGTGAGAGATTAGGGGTTAAACGTAAAGGCAAAATGGTTATCACTTGTGTTGTTGCCGTGAACGCAGCATTATGCCCTTTTGCCATGTGGGAGCAAAGAGGTCAGAAACACAGACAGGCTTTAAATTTGAAGGTTTAGGGTTTCAATCAAGCCATGGACGAGACATTCAATCAGCCAGAGAACCTGATGCAGCAGCACATGAAACACACACACAGGTGTCCAATACTCATGCACATTTCAAAGACAGAGACACTCATGAGTCTAATACACAGCAGATGGCTCCTACCTGTCCAAACATAGAGTCCACTATGGGCAACAGGTCCGCAGAATCCACCTCCTCTTTCTCCTCCTCCACCTCCTCTTTCTCCTCGTCTTTCTTCTGTGGTCCCTCCATCATCTCTTCTAGTGTCTCCCCCAACTCCTGTTTCTCCACAGCGGGTGCTGCTGATGCCATGCCGGATTTCTGACGTCGAGAAGTCTTAGGTGTGCCGGTCTGAGCCTCACTAGCACCTCCTCCGTTCCCGTTAGTTCGTTTCTTCTGCTTCTCCAGCTTCTTTTTGATAGCGGCCTGTACCTGATGGGTGGTGGGATAGAGGGGCTGAGAAGATGAGTTCAGACGAGATATGTGTTTTTAAGAGCATACAGTACACAGCACAATAACATCACAACCAATACCTGAATTATGACCTATTTAGTAGTAAACAAATGATGGTGACCAGTACTTCAAATGTCTTAAAATCAACACGTCTTTGTCTACTTGGCATCCTTTCATTGTGAAGACTGCTATATAGTTAAATATTCTGACTTTATTTACCTATGATAATGCAAAAAAACTAACAAACAAACAAAAAAAAAAACAGCAAATTGTTTTAACCTTTGCATAATTCAACTTTTAGGCATTTATTTTTATATTTTTAAATGTTGTTTAGACATAATTTCATTGGCAATGTCAATTACACTTACACAATACCAGTTGAGGACCATCATTAAGTTATTTTATATTGAATTAAATCATATTGAATTAATATGAATGTATCTTTGTGTACATACAGTTGCATATGCACACAGAAAAACATCAGTTTCTCAGACAAAATTACACAAAATTACACAAAATTTCTATATAAATACAGTTTATAAATGGATATAATATATGTACATGCTATATATATACATATATGAAGACTCCACTCCACATAATGTCCACTCACTTGTTTTGCGCTCCTTTCTGGTGGTGCGCTCATTCCTCCAGGACCGCCTCCTGCTGCGTTCGTCTCTCGAATGATCATGAACATCTCGGCGTCACAGGCTCAAACTCTCTCTCTCTCTCCGTCACTCGCCCTCCCCCTCCCTTACCCTTTCTCTTGCCTCTTTACTGCTCTCCTCGCTTCAGCTGTAGCTCTTGATTTTTCTTTTATTGCTCTATTTTGTGTACTACAACTAAGGCAAAGTAAAACATAAATATAGATATATAAAGATATATACATATACTATGTATACATATAGAGGATGTCAGTTTCCTTCAGAAACTGCTCAGAAATTCAGCTGACACAGTAGATGTCTCCAGGTAAAGAAAGAGATGAAATGAGAAAGGTTTACCGATGAAATGATAACTCAAATGTTCCTCTACTTCCTCCTGTTTGTGCTAGTAATTTCCTCCAGTTGGTTTCCTCAGTGCTGACCCGTGCTTCTGTCCATATCTCTCTCTTGGTGTGTGCAGGTGAGGAGGTTTTTATCATCAGCTGTTGTCTTGGCTCCAGGATTGAGTTCCTGCACCTCTGCCCCCCCTCGCTATCTCTTGGTCCTTTAAGTGACACTCTATACCTCCTGAACCTTAACTCTCTCACGTTATCTACCTGTAACACAGCGACCTATCTCTCTCCTTCTCTTCCTCCCCTTCTTCCACCTTTCCCCCTTCATCACATGTAAACACGCCTCCTGTTGCCTGGGCACTTTGTCACAGCAAGCCTTCCTGTAACTGGTGTATCTCTCATAAATTGTGCACCTCTGGCATCTTTCAATCATCTTTTTCCTTATTGACTTTATTTCTCCTCCTCTCATCCTTTGCTCTTTCTTGTCACCATCATTTCCCTCTGACACTAATCCTCATTGCTCTCCACGCTTCTCCTTCTCTCAATCTATCTGCCCTCAATCCCCTGTCCTACCCTCTGTCATATTTGGTGCCTTTGTTGTAACACAAATTGGATTCTTTTGGAGGTGCCCAGGTCAGCTATTCATTAAGTGACAGAGACAGAAAGAGAGGGAGGGATACGACAAACTAAGCAGCTCTGTGATGATTGAAAGACTTTTTGTTTAGCTTTAACACATCACCTCAATGTCGCTCTGCATGCATAATCTCATCCACCAAGCATGGATGAGCACACACACACACATACACACAGGTGAACATGTCACCACTGACCTCTATTTTTAGACATACATGTTCATTCAAGTGCGTAAACATATTATTGTGCCTTTGAGCTCTCTAAAACAGCCGTATAGCTTCGTAGCTTTTATCTAAAGCAACTAATTCCACTAAAAGCAGCAGCTTTTCTATAAATAAAGCGTCCCATCAATTTGTTTTTCGTACTCTCTCCCTCCTTCCAGTCAAAAAAAAGGCAGGTGTTTGGCAGCTTTGAGCAGATAAAGCGTCATTCCATGTATTTTGGCCTTAACTGCCTCCCCTGAAATCTCTCTCCATCTCCGGCTCTCCTGCTTTCTCTCCCTCTCTCTCTCTCCTGTTAACCTGCATTAAACATTTCTCTGTCAAACTGAAACAGACCCTGATAGCGTATATTCTCCAGACCTACGGGGATAATGTATAGCTTGACTTCTCTCCAGTTCCTAATGAGGTTTCCATTAATCACTTCAACCCTGTCATTCAGTTGCTTAGCCTCCGTGTCCCTCAGCCCCTCTCGCTGTACCTCTCCTCATCGATTATTGATGGGAGGGGAGAGGCAAATTCTTCAACGGAGGCAGAAAAGAGATCCATTACAGAAAAGCTGAGTTACACGCACTTGAGGGTTAAAAATAGGGAGTTGTATTTTGGGAACAGATTAGTCATGTGAGAGAGGAAAGATGAAGGATGAATGAACAAGATGAAAGGAGATGAGGGATGGAAGAAAATGCAGATTTTATGACCTTCTACGATCTTTTAATGGAGAAACTGTAAAAAGACAACAAAAAACAACAACAAAAACTTTAATCTCAGACCAATCAAAGACAGGGATGACTGACAGACAGAGTGGCGCCACAGCAGTAATGTAGAAGTGAAGGCTTGTGTTACTGCATGTTGATCAGCCTGCAATAATATCTAATTACAGATCAGGACAGTCAGAGGAGAGAGGGGCCAGACTGCATATAACCCTTACAGGTATAGTAGTCTATGGGTAATGTATAGGCAGATGACGCACACAGATTGAGCTGGCATGGATAACAGATACGTTTTATTTGGGTCAGACTAATTCTCATTATTTATTAGTTCGTAATCGTAGTCACAGATGACCAAGTTGCTCGATTGGCACGAGACATCTCATTTACCTTGCTTAACTGGACATTGAAAAACACTTGTGTATCCGTTACCGGTAAACACAAAACTCGAGCACAGTGCACAGTGCCGTGTGTTGTGTTTCATTATAATGTAAACTGTGGAACCTCCTTGACACATTATCAACAAACAATTAACATAATAAGCTCCACAAAGGTGTATTTGTTCAAAGGCCATTTAATTAGATCACACAAGATTGTATTGTTTGCACGTCCTGTAACTGAGACCTCATGAGCACTACAACAGTTCACTCAGGTGTCTCAATCCATCTTTGATTGACAAGTGTAGGACGATCAGCCCTCCTAAAACAACCCAACCCCTTCTCATTCCTAACTCGTCAAATACCGAGGACTTCTGCGTCACTATGAAACGCTCTGGGTTCTCAATTGACTCCAATGTAAACCCGGTAAGAGACGCTCAGAGGAGACGCCCCAGCCGTCCATTCACTCCAATAATAACCTGATCACGGCGATAGATGACACTGTGAGCTTCAATCTGATTGGAGAACCGAGGACTCTCTGTATTTTTCTCACTATTTTAAGGATTTATTTCAATTTATTTTAATGCCTTTGTCAACATTTCTCAACACAAACACGCCAAAGTTTCACTGATAATTCAACAATAAGATAGGTTCGTGTTGTGGCCCTCGGTATGTTTTTTTTTCTCCTTCGATCCTGAGAAATAAAGTTTTATTTGAAAGTTTTAGATAGAGGAAAGAGTTATTCAGCTCATATATGATGTGAATTTGAAATGTCTTCCTCATATACTGTATGCAGATATATTTTGCTATTGAAAGGAAAAATGTAATTCCCCGTGTGCAGTTGTTTAACCTGGATCATTCTTCCCAGTCTCATTTAATGAGTACTGTACATATACAGTACTGTACAGAGTACATATACAGTACTGTACAGAGTACATATACTGTAACATCATTTTACTTATGGAATGCTTTCTGAGGTACTCAAAAACTCTACATAAGTTAAGGATCATAATACACACTAAAAGCACGAGGCAGCACACTCACAAGGTGAGTTTGGTTCAGTGTTTTGAGCTTAGACAGGTCAGTGCTGATGTGCTTGAAGAAACAGCTCCTCGGGGAGGAGGCAGCTATGGAGAAATATGTCACCTGTGTGAATTGAGGAAGACTGTTTTAGGAATGATTTCATCACAAATATGCTCAGCCACATATTCCTGGAAATATAAAATCACATGAGCAGCCTCGTATTTTACAATCACCAGTGATAACACGCCTTTTCTTCGTGAGAATAGTGACCAATCAGCGGTAATTTGAAGCGGAATGACGCCCACGTACGGCAGACGGCGCATAACAGTAGTCCAACGCGCCAAATGAATCCACAACACAGTGCCCTTCCCTAACTGTAACCTGCATAATAAATAAATCAAAATCCTTTACAATGAAGGGCATGAAGATGAGGTTGAAAGGGCTGTTGTGATGCCAGATCTGGATCGTATTCTTCAAAATAAAACGCTGACATCCCAGAATGCATGTTTTATACTGCAATGACAGTGAGATTAAAAAATGTGGTTTTCATGGAAGTCAATGAGGTATTTTTGGCCACGAAGGTGTCCAGAGGGAGTATTTGACACTACATAAAAAATGCTAATGAAATCAAATCAATTTTGTTGCTAATCTTTGACATATCCAAGACTCTAATCACCACCAAAACCCCACCCCCTACTATTTATTATATGGAAAATAATTATTTGTAAAAAATAATGAATCATTCAAATAGTTAAACTGGCATTTAAAGGGTTAAAATCCTGGAAATGATTGAATGTTTGGTAGTTTTGAGCAAGTCTGAAGTTGTTTAGGAGATTTATGAAAAAAAAAAGTAGAACAAATATTGATGTATGAGGATTTTATAGTGTTTATTTGGAACGTGTACATCTTTGCCACGAAGATGGCGAAAGGGTGCAAAATGCACCAATAGAGTATAAAAGACATGTGAGTGTAACACAAGACACTGGATTTCAAAAATTTTACTACAAAGAAAAGTTACTACAAAAATTCATGCCACGCTGTAACAGCGAGCTGTAACATAGCCAAAATGATCACCAAATAAAAAAAAATGGACAAAAATGCCAGAGGGGGTTAACATGTTTGATACACTGTACAAATGAAGTCTACTGCATGCATGACATTTCTTTCATCTTTTTCTATTAGAGTTTTTTTGGGACAGTTTTGCTTTTCTGAATTGAAGGTCTAAGAATCAAGGGTGCTGTATTTTGTACTGATTGTAACATCATTGAGGCAAAAATTGTGACATTAGGCTTAATAAAAAAATGACCTGACAGAGAAAATAATTCTGCATCATATTTTAGAGATTATTTTTTGAGCTTTTGAACCTTAATTTGACAGTAACAGCTAAAGAGTGACAGGAAAATAGGGACAGTGAGGGGGGATGACATGCAGCACAGGGCCACAGGTTGGAATCAAACCCTTTGACGCTATGGCAAGGACTGAGCCTCTGTACATATGATGCAAAGTCACCATTTGAGCTACAAGGATGTCTCTGCATCACTTTTTAAGATGAACTCTTTCCTAAAAACTTGTGAGTGGGCTGCATTTGCAATTGGAGGTTGGTTTTCCATGTGGTTCATTAAAGCTCAAAGTTGTGTTTTAATCACCACTGAGGAGCGTAGTGATGCTGCATTCAAAGTTAGTTTTGACCGCCCTCTCGTGGAATCAAATGTAACAACAACAACCTCAGTAGGATATTTAATCATCTTATTAAAAGCTCCTGCCAAATGTCGAGACAGTGTTTTCTGTGGTCATGCTGAAACACTCTAAAACACTGAAAGTATTTTAAATTTACATTTTTATGTAGTTGTGTTGTCATTGTAAAGTAAAGGCACAGAGAAGCGATTCATTGTATTAGATCGACCATACATCATTGTTTTAGTGCAGTACATGTCATTAGAATTAGAAAACAGGATTGGATAATATAGTATATTGTTAGTTATAATTTCAAAACACACATCAGTTAATAAAATTTGAAAACAGAGACGACCAGTTATAAAATAAAAGTTAAATAAAATAATCAGTGTGACTCACCAAAACTTTCATTTGAAGCCAATTTTTTAGTATTTTACCCCCTGTGTTGTTTACAGCCACGTTTACAAGCTATCAGTCTACTTTTTTGGTTTTTCGCTCATTTCACAGGCACACTAATTTTTCCTTCATACTAGAAAGGAAAGGGTGGGCTGAGGGGGTTGCAATCAGCATCTACACTGCCAAGTGCCATTAAATCCTGCAGACTGGTCCTATAAATAGTCTGAAATCATCAGCAGAAAGAGAGAAACAAAACAGTGCTCCCCTCAAAGAAAAAACAGTTAACATGGTGCTGCTAAAGGTCTATGGTCTACTCCACAGGGAAGCTTCAAGTCTTTGGTCTCCAAGAAACCAAGAACTAAGGCTATTCTATGTTTTCTTATTCAACAAGTTAGTACGTTGATCTATCTCTAAATACTTATTTGGCTCTCATCTCCAAGCCCATTCACTTCATCTTCAGATATAAATCTTGTATCTAAAATGGTCACAAAATATAACATAAAAAGTTAAAAAAAAAAAAAAAATTAACAGCAGGCATTGTATTTTTTTTTTTTTTTAGCAAACATTACTAAAACAGGAGCAAATCATGCATTTATTTGACTGTTTTTCAGTTGTGGATTAATACACATTTGGCACACTAGTGAAGGTTTATGACAGCAGCACAGATGTGGGATAGGGATCATTTAATCCAGTCCAACAATGTGGCTCATTGATGTGTTTTTAATATTATTTTTTTTGCAATACAATTGTATTAAATGGCACAGAGGAACAAGATTTATTTGGCTTAAAACACACAGTACTTGTTAGTTCATTGTTGGTTTTGGTGTTTTCATTGGGCTTGTTGACAAAAAGAAAAATGTAGAATATCAACAGCCATGTCCATTAAAGTGTCATTTGTTTTAGTTTAGTAGTTCTATCTTACTTCCAGTCTTTGCAGACTCTGAGGAATCTTCACCACATAATTAATGCAGTCAAATCTTGAGGCAGATGTGTGAATGCTCATAAGATGAGTCCATCTAAGTTCATCAGCTGCTGAATTTTCGTCTGCAGATTTATTCTGATCCTGCTGACGCAGAGTGTCAGTCTTCTGATAAAAAAGAACATCTATCCCCAGTGTGGTGTTACTATGGTGAGCGGCTCCCTATTGTGCCCGCTGATAATCGGCCAGGGGTTGAAGTACGGGAAAACAGGCTCTTTGAATTTTGCATCATAGAAGGTGAAGAGGTGGCTCATGTCTCCTGCATCATAAAATGCCACTTCACCACGACTATAGTCCAGATAGACCCCCACCCTTGTAGGAGATTTGGAGGGATATAACAAGCTTTCCTCTGAGTCGGTGCATGCTTCATACTCGCTAGTGCCGTTGCCGTTGTCTCTCAGTACCATGGTCCAGAAACCATCATCTGGGCAAAGGCTGATCTCCTCCTTTCTGTTGACGGAGGCAATGGCGACGCCAAGACCCCATGCTGTCTTGGAGCCTACCTCCACCTCCCAGTAGTGTCTGCCAGAGGAGAAAGCTTCAGAGCCCAGGACGATGTTGTATCGGGTGAAGCGCTCTGGGTTGTTGGGCAGGTTGGGCTGAATTTTTCCAACCTGGACGCTGGTGCGACACTGGGAAACCCACAGACAGGGGTAGGCTGTGTCAGGGTCGAAGGTCACCGCTGTGATAGCTATGAGGGCAACGAAAAAGTAAGATATGGGAAAATGCATCAACTAATATGTGCTTACAGACAGTGAGCCAAGAAAAACTCCTTGGCAGTGACCTTCAACAAGATACTGAACGCCTACCTGCTCGATTAGTGTAAGATGAGCTAGATAAGAGCATCAGCTACATGGATACAAATAAAATATAAATGATACTACGTCAAGAGTTTGTAATGCTATAGATTCATTAAATCCAGTATTGCAGTCTAGCATTGCATCATCAACAATGTATGATGACATGTAATGGGCAAACGACCCGAAACACTTTAAATAAATCTTTGCACGTGACTCTGACGCAGCGGAAAGCAGACAGAGTCATGTTTGAAGGTCATATTGTTCAAATCCTCCGCACAGAGCAGGTTGATACTTGACAAAAATATCTTCTCTAGATTAAGCCAACTTTTTTTTTTAAGACACAACCAAATATACATGTTAAGTCAATGTGCTAATAGCCTGTAAGGACATCTGGATAACGTCTTCTATGGTTCCCCAAATGGCATCTAGACTCATGCTTGGAGACTGCACAATTTTTGTCTATTTGTGTCTTGGTGCGTCTACATACCTGGCTGAAAAAATGAGCTCATTTTTCTCCAGGTCCTGTACTGCACAGGTCCCAGGAACTCTGCTGACTGCAGGTTGACATCCACCTCTGGGGGGCGCTCAAACAAGCTCTCAGCACTGACAGAGAGAAAGAAAAAGATGAGAGGTGAAATGATTGAAAGCCAAAGGCAACACAAGATGAAAGGAAAGGTTCTTTAATAAAGATCAACACTCTTTATGGCTGCTTCAATGGATACACATACATGTACAGCATGTTGAGTGTGGTCACATCTTAGCTATACCATGTATTAAAGAATAAATGTTGAAAACAAACTAACAAAGCCTTTATCTTCTGAGTTTTCAATTGTTTTAAAAGACAGTGTCAGATCTACAATGGCACATTTAGACATTAACAGACTAGAACAGACTTTCTGCTTCTTTAGTGGCCACTAAACTGGCATGATAAAGTGACGCAAAAGTGGTGTGGTGACACGCTAAAACACAATCATGCCCCCACATCCTGTTTCAGTAATACGCAACTGCCTTGTGATTTCTGACATTTAAATAAGGATGACAGTCATGTAGAGATAGAAGGAGAGATAATAATAATGAGTAACTTGGTAAGATCACTGCTGATTAAGTGTGAGTTACTCATGTTACTCACCCTCCGATGAAATCTTTGATTCCCTGAAACAGAGCACACACAACAAACTATTATTACGAAATACTTCAATCTCAGCTGTAATATTCAGACAAAATCTCTAACACAGTATAACTATAATCTTCTGTATTTGTCGGCTGTGTTTTATTTTATTTCAGCCTATCCAGTTTAAAAACATAAGCTCTATACAAGCATCATGAGCGTCATCCATTAATCGTCTCCCTCACCTTGAGTTGCTCCGGGTTTTCCTCTTCTCTCAGTTTAACGCAGAGCTGGTCAGCTGTACTCTCCAGCTGACTGATTTGCTCCGTGGTTTGAGTGAGCGCCTCCTCCAGCTGGTTGAGCTTCTCCTCTTTCTGCTTCTGCAGTTTCTCCTTTATGCGTTCCTCTTCCTCGAGCAGGAACTCCCTCAGACGACTAAACTCTGCAGTGACCTGCTCCTCAAGATCTCCTGCTCGCTCCTGAAACATACAGGGAGGACTCCGATCAGCAAGAACATGGAAGAGAGTTTGTCTCAGCTCCGGGCCAAAGTGATTCATTTTTAACCATATGAATCAAACTAATATTTTCTTTTCTTTACCTATAAATTGCTGTGCACGGCATGACTGAAAATATGTGTTTGCAATAAATATTTGTTTGCAGGAATGGAATACAATTTTCATTAGTATGTTTTCATGAGTGTATAATACCCTCAGTATAAGTATTGTTGCGTTTTTGTTGTCTTAAAATAAGCCCTTTATATCTACAGAGAGAGCAGGTCCTCTTCCATGGAGTCCGCCATTTTGAACCACCATTTTTCTACAGTAGCCCAGCACAGACAAACCAAACACAGACTTTTTATGTGAATTTCGCAGCCAGTTTTTCCTACATGCTTGAAAGAAAAGGGTGAGATGTCTGAGGGTATTCATTTGGTTGCAATCTCCAACTTTACTGCTAGGTGCCACCTTTAAAGGCCCATTGTGTAACAGTTAACAGATTTTAAAGCAAGCAACACTGTGTAACTATTCTATCATGAAATAACAAATTTTTAATCATTTTGATGCTACATTGACTTGAAATAAGGTGAAAGATGTCTCTGTCCATATTTCTGCTCTTGCATGATGTAACTTTGTCGTTCGGGTATGTAGCACTTTATGGCACTAAGTCACACCCCACCAACTCTTTGACTGATTTTGGTGAAACAGGATCATATTTTATGGAGAACATGTTTTCTGGTTTTCCCTCTGATGTTCCCCAGCTGCTTTGCTGCCTCAACTCTCTGTGATTTAGAGTTTCCTGATGGACAGTAAAGTAAACTGCAGCCAACTGTAGCTGCTGTAAGCTAATATTAGCTCAGTTTGTTCGCCGGGCGGCCCAGACTGTGAGCTCAGACCAACAGGAGAGTGTTAGTATTTGTACCACAGGTGTTTCTGGACTAAATGGTAAATGGACTATATAGCACCTTTCTAGTCTTCTGACCACTCAAAGCGCTTTACAGTACGTATTTCATTCACGCATTCACACACATTCATACACTGATGGCATTAGCTGCCATGCAAGGTGCCAACTGCTCATCAGTTTGAGGAGCTAACCATTCATACACATTCACACACCGATGGCACAGCCTTTGGGAGCAATTTGGGGTTCAGTATCTTGCCCAAGGAACTTCGACATGCAGACTGGAGGGGATTGAACCGGGGATCGAACCGCAGATCTTCTGATTAGTGGACGACCCGCTCTACCTTGACTACTGGGAAGAGGAGGTTTTCGAATGTTGCCGGGGAGTGGAGCCAGTGTTGTGCCAGAACAGGAGTTGTGCAAGCAGGCAATGTAACCGAGCTCAGCTCTGTTATGTCCTCTATGGACATAATGACAGAGGTGAAAAGACCAAAGGGCGTTGACGGAGGAATCTAAGAAATGAGAGAATGACCAAAAAAGAAGCCACTAGACAAGATTAAATCTTGGACTGACTTTCAGTCATTGACGAGCTTTGTAAAATAAAAGAAAGACAGATGCTGAGCTGGGCTTCTTGCTGTTAGACTAGTCAGTAATATTAGCTGGCTGCTTTGTCTTGTGTTGTTGGACTTGCTTGATGTTTGGCTGTTAGCAAAAAGCATTGTAGGTATTATACATTGAAACAGGGGGCAGCTAAATCACAAAAATATCGATTACTACGTAATGTTACAGCACGATCGAAGATCAATGGAGGCGGGCGGATAGAAGGTTGGCAGGTAAAATCATGGGCGCTTACGAAAACACAGACACAGAAAGAGAAATTTGCAGGAAAAGACAAACTGACACACACTTCCTCTCAACCCCGTTGACCCACATCCTGTCATCATACTGACGGAGAAACAGAGAAGTGAAAATCTGTGTATGTGCACATAAAGTGGGTCAAACAGACAGACAGTGAGACACAAAATTTGCTGAGGTATTCAGACAGATGGCTCTAGTTGCCTAAAGCAAGAATATGTTCACTTATCTGCACCCAACACAGCTTCACTCATATATCTGTTTAACACACACACACACACACACACACACACACACACACACACACACACACACACACACAGTGGAAAAAGCAACCCAACCTAAATTCTGTCAGCTGTTATCTCTTTCTGTGAGGGTGTGTGACATACGCATTGTACACTTGTGCATACCGTACACGCGGTACATGTGTGTGTTTGTGCGTGTGCACTGTGTGTGTGTGTCTACCTGTGAAACAATAGAGTGTGAGAAAGACAAACACGACATGACGTGTGTGTGTGTTTATTATTCACCGATCTTACCTCAGGAAGAAAGCATGAGAACCATCACGTCCGGACAGCAGTGAGTAATAAACAACCTGCTGTGTCACCACTACCAGTCATAACCAGGATGAGTCATCTGCCATTATGTCTGACAGACAGGTAAAGGTGGAGGAATGCAGGTGAATGTTGCTTAGCTGCCAGAATTTCTGGTTCAGGATATTTTCCTTACAAAGATACACAAACGCACACACATCTGTCAATACCTTAATGAGCAGGATCTTTTCATTGGTCTGTCTTTGGAAGAGCGTGGCCTCCCCTGACTGCAGTTGAACCCTCTCTAGAGCAACAGACAGCTTATCCTGTTAGAAGCCAATAGAAATAGAGAATCACATGCAAAACATGGTTAAGAAGCGATGTCACTAAACCAGATTATGCTTAAACTTAGGTTAATTTGATTGGTGCCTCGCTCTGAACAACATCATCTTTGATGGGAGTCATATGATACATTTCTCAAACTGAACGCTCTGACCCAGAAATTCAAACAAAACAGGAATTCAGCACCAGTAAAACAAGTTGAAACACACTGACAGGCCTTTCAGGGGGAGTCCTCAAACAAATGTGTAATGGTCAGCTGCGAGGTTTAAAGTGTAAAAGGAGTTCAGAGGCCTCACAGTGGCCTGCTGAATTCCTGCAAAACACAAAGTACCGAAAGGCTGCCAGGGCAAACTGGGAGTGTGCTTTTAAAAACGAGAATAAAAGCACTGTTTTCTTTTGTCAGAGCAGATTTGTTTAATTCATAAATGAAATTGAAATAAACTTAAGTTTAAAGGAAAGTTTGTCAGGCTTGAGATACAGAACAAGAGGCGTGTAAAATGAGTACAGTGGAGCATGGCACTAAAGTTTAGACATCCATAAAGGCATTGAGTAAATAATGCCAAGAAAATCATCACCAAGAATTTCAACTGTACAAACTTGTCTGAGGAGACATGTCGCCATACCTTGGGCCTAAGAAGATTTATTTCAAAGAAACATGTCTACTCAGCCAATGAGAGAGTACCTTGTAGTTTTCAAAAGCCTCGTTAATGGGGATGACATTGTGGGTCTTGTGGTCCCGGGACATCCCGCACACCAGACATATGGGCAGCTGGTCGTCCTCACAGTACAGCTTCAGCTTTTCCTCATGCTCCTCGCACATATCCATACCCATACCCATGCGCGGCCAGTGCCCGATGGACGAGGCCACGCTGCTCATGCTGGACCCGGGCTCCCGCTCCTCTGGCTCCTCCAGCGAACCTTCCGGGTCCCACCCAGTTTTCCCCATGACCGTGTCCATGGTCCCGGCTCTCCGCACACTGTCCACGACGTTACACAGAAGCGAGTTAGGTCGCAATTTACGGCTGCACGACTTTCTACACTTTGGACAACTCGAAAACTCATCCGCTTTTGCTTCCCAGCACTGGATGATGCACACCTGGCAGAAGTGGTGTCCGCAATCGAGGATCACCGGATCACGGAACAGCTCCAAACACACCGGGCAGGTAAGCTCCGATTGCAGTTCCTCAAGCGCGTTGGCTTCCGCCATTCTCGGCTGAGCACATAATCTTAAAGAAAACAGTCTGATGGCAACAGAGGAGCGAGCAGAGACTTGACTGCTCTGCTGACAGAGGGAGTGGTCTGAAGCTGACAGCAGCACAACCACAAGTTTCACGGAAGAGACGGAAGGGCGTGTAGCAACAGGCCGTGCGCCGCCGAGCAGCCTATGGAGCGAGAGAGAGAAGAGAAGAGAGAACTCAAATAAACCTAATAAAATAATGTTGTCTTATTTAATTACTGAGATACCGCACTGAGGAAATGTAGGTACACTACCACTTCACCATAAGTCAATCGTTCTGCTTAATCTAGAGAATTTATGAATTAAGAACCATGAATAGATGTCATGTGTCAAGTCCATCATAATAAACTCAAATATACTTAAATACATGTTGGTCCACACGCCAGAAGGTCAGAGGTCAAATAATCCATGGATCCAAGGATGAATAAAAGGTCTAAAAACTAAAAACTGTGAAAACATCTGACACAATCTGGCAATAAAAAGCAGTTCTTGTTTGACTTATAATTGATGAAACATTAGTAAATGATTCCTTGGCCATTAATACAAAACATGAATCACAATTTATAAATCCACTATGAATTATGTCCTTTTAGAAAGCGGCCCACTGAAATATGATGTAAATGTGTTTCCTTAGACATTAAAGAGAAATCAAAAAGGAATTTTGGCCATTTCTCCAGCTGTACCTACAATCAAACTTAGCTTATAGTTAGCCTTCATGTTTACCAAGTGTTTTTTTTTTTTTAGGCATCACTAAATTAAGATGGGTTGCACAAGTTAGTTATGTAAAGGATAATGTACAGCAAGCTGGTCATTGTTGTGAAATAAACTGCAATAGTGTAATGCAACTCTTGAATCACATGGCGAAGAAACTCAAAAGAAATCAATTTTTACAATTTACAGTTACATGGAAATTACAGTTGTTAGATATTTACACATAATACCAGGTCAGGTGTAACTTAACTGTTGCTGACCCAACTGGCAATGTATGGTTTGCTAATGTATGACCTGTTTAGATTGAGAGTTAACATGACAGTGTTACAATAATGATTTAAACGTGAAAGATTTTAAATTACATTAAAGTGTTAAAAACAATACCTTTGTATGAAATGACCAATAGGCTAACATTTGTTTGGTTATCATGATATGCTAACACTCACACAGTCTAAACTGCATTAATAGTTTACTGTCTGTGAAATACTTCAGCTTCAGCTTCAGTTTTTATATTTCTCAGCATGTAATGAGAAGTAATCTAAACATAAAAGGCTAGTGTTAGTTTAATATAATAACCTATGTGAATCCTTGTTTCTGGATGTTATGTGCTAGCCGATGATTGTTTTTGACCGAATGATCAAGCCTACCTGTTTCTTAGCAACAATTTTACGCATTGTTTACTTGTTAAACATTAAATTGTATGTATTTTTTGTATTTATGAAAGTATTTTCTATTTCAAGGTGTTTATCTAAATTCTGTCTTTTGCCTTAGTCTATGTGTTTTAATAGTGAAGCACTCTGAGAAGGTGTTCTTGTAATGTGCTGTTAACTAAAACTAACTTTAACTTTATTTTGAACATTACACACACATTCGGAAAGATTTACTAATAGCTGCTGCACCTCAGTCACCAGTCATGAATCTATACTTTGCAATCACTTTGCATTCAAATTAGTATCAATATTTATTACTTACGTACATATATTGTATTTATTACCATTAATCTAATGTGAGAGCGCATTAAGGGCTCATTAATTGTTCTTCAGTTGTGCTTTTACCTGTGTAAAAATGTATTTCAAGCCTGAGTGAGCCAGGTGTTCAACACAGGCTTTAAATCAGATTCTCGAGCTGCTGAGTCAGTAACACAAAACAAGAAAGAAGAACAGAAACTAGCTGACACAAATAAGTCAGTAAGGGGATGTAGTTATTATAGTGGGGTGCTGAATCAGGGAGGGTGTTTTAGTATTCTTTTATAGTTCACTTGTTTTCATTGTCAAGGAGGAGGTGGAGGGTCCAGTAAGTCTAGACAAGAAGTCGCTCTTTCGTTTCAGCCCTCCTTCCCACCCCAGTGATTTTTTAGTAATTGCAACTGGGGTAATTCCTGATCATTCACAAGTTACAACTCGTCATCAGTGATGGTAAATTAATTATTACTCACAGTCCAACCAGTTTCATTGACCTGACCTGATCTATCTATCTATCTATCTATCTATCTATCTATCTATCTATCTATCTATCTATCTATCTATCTATCTATCTATCTATCTATCTATCTATCTATCTATCTATCTATCTATCTATCTATCTATCTACTGGAAGTCAGGCTGCTGCCAAGTGTCATGTCTCTGAACGCTCACTAGATGGCCACAATAGACCACCCACATTTACAATATGAGATTTATACAATGCGTTTTATCGCTGATCAAATTGTGGGCTATCCCCTCAGGCAGCAAATTTAAGACCAAATTTTCAATCACTGTTCATAATCGGTTGTACTGTATGTTGTGGTGATAGTTTATGCTATGATTTTAGAAATATGCCCAAAGAAATCTCCATTAATCCTCACAGAGTGTCTTGAAAAGAGCAAGATTCATGATTTCCACCTTTGAGAGAAACTAAGTAACATTCACAATCAGAATAGAATAATTTTTGAGAGAGACGACTAAAATTTGTCATAAGGTGATCCCAAAGCTAAACATGATAATTTGGGGTCACTCAGAAATGGGTACATTATGGATGGACAATACTATTTGGGTCAAATCCAATAACAAGTAACACCAGGACCAGGATAAGGAATATCAATACCATGACGATACTTGTCTTGACCTGGACTCGAGCCTCTTTGGACTTGACTCAATCTCGACTTGTCCTGGTCATGGAACCAACAAAGGTGGTCTTGACTACAGCACTGTAATTTAATAGATAATTAATAGGCTTCCAAACACCTTTTTATAATCACTGAATGATTAGGTAAACAATATATACATTTCTTTTTACTGTTCTCTGTTAATTGCTTTATCACATACATGCATGTTAAAACAAGACAAAAATGGTAAATAACAAAAATGTTCATTAACAACAAGTTGATCACCATGCACAAAGAAGCAAAAAGTGCATACATTAAAACGTGTGTTCATGAGCCCAGAACATAATACAGTGATACATTTTGTGTCGGTCCTATTGACAATATTATCGATACTCTAAATAATAGGAGTTATAATTTTAGTATATAATGAAACGAAACAGTTGAGAAATAATGGAAGTATGGAGCATTTATGTCTTTGAGGAAATATTTTGGGTTCTCATAATGGGGGAAGTTTTGACGGAAGAAGAAATGTAAGACGAGACAGAAACTGGAGAGAGATAGGAAATCAAAAAAAGACAGCTGACCTGCTCAGAGAAATGTGCTTCTATAATGATATTAATTAACAAATGAATGCTAAAAAAACATGCAATCCAAAGAGCTCAGTGTCATGCGTACTTCCATGATGCTTCATCTTTTTAGACAAACCTACATGACTGGTGTGACATGAAAAAAGACTTTAGCATTAGACTTGGAAGATTTGATATTAGAAGAAAAAGAAGACGGTCTCTACTTCAGCTGACTGATGAGAAGCTATGTGCAGAGCCATTATTTCCCAGAAGGCAGCCTGACTGCTGGTTAAAAGGGGAATTTTGATTTAAAACGGGGCTAGGGGGTTGGTTCAAACTGTCATTCACAGGGCGACTGTTGTCAGTATATATAAGAGGAAACTCAATGACGGCCAGCACATGCTTACAAGCCAGATGCTGAATGGACACAGAGGAAATATAGGTTTTGTGTAACTCCGGAGCTGTGTCAGAGAGGAAGTCTGCTATCAAAGTGTTTGTTCGCCTGGTATCTCTTTCCAGCAGACGTCTATATACTCAGTACTGTGGGATGTCTCAGAGGAAGATGCTGCAATTCTCCACAGGAGCTCTGCTCTTTCTCCTACCCTGGTTTGGTGGACCCGTCTTTGGAGAGATCAGTGACAACTTCACCCAGTGCCTTGACTTCTTCTACAATAAAACCCCACCAAAGGGTATCAATGCAGCAGGATACCAGCCGATATGCCAGCGCTACAAAAACCAGTATCATTTTGCCAGCTTGTATCACCGTCAGCATCGTGCACCCTTGTTCTCTGCCTACATACTCAGTTCTGCAGATGGCAAACGGCCCAATTCCACCTGGATGTATGAACCACAGGTAAGTGGGAAAACTGTGTGTGCTGGGGAAGAACAGCTATTTTCTTTGAAACTGGCAGGTGATTTTATTTTTATAATTTTGTCCACCCTATTTACATCCATGAGGGTGGACTAGATAACAGAAACACTTCTCTGTACATCATAATATAGTTGCTCAACAAAAACTTAACATTATAACCTTCATGATGGGAAGAGCTCTCTTCTGTTTTTTTTCCACAACGGAGCAGCACTTCCTTTTATGCAGTTAAAAAATAAATGTTTTCAAGGCATAACTGTCGACTTAATTTTGTCTAAAGAACTCAACCTAATGGAAATTTGTGTTTACGTTTTAAGGCTACGAGAGAAAAATATTTTTTCCCAAATGATATTGGCTTCACATACTTCACAGAATATTTTTTAAAAAATGATTCAAATGACTTCTTATTTGAGCTTTAAATATAAATATTTTACCCAACAGAAAAATTGTATTAATCATCTTGCGACGTTGTTTTCCATCCAGAACCACCAACATAATATTTTTGGGTGTAAGTTCGGAATAGATGAGCAGTCTTAACAAATTTTGGATTAGTCCACAAACAATATGTGGACAATAAAAACAAAAAGATGCAGCTGGTCTTCCTCTTCAGTGTTACAGAATCTACATAATGGTGACTGCTCAATGTGAAATCTTTGACAATGTTTTTTAGTAGCAATGGTTTTATAAATGATCTTGATTTGGTTTTAGTTTGTAGAGTAGGAATGTATTGTTGTTTTGTAAATTGTCCTGAAAAATCATTAAAAAAAAAAAAATATATATATATATATATATATATATATATATATATATATATATATATATATATAAATCTTCCTAAGGTAAATAGGCTGTTTGTGGAAAAATGTAAGACTTCTCCTCTGTGAAATAAACTTAAGTTCATTTATTTATCTTTGTTTTAGCTAGCCTCTAAAGGACAAGAGAAAGATGTTTCAAAGAATACTTGTTCCTCGAAAATACTTGCGTTGTAGTCAATGTGTGATGTTTTTTTTTTTGCCACTTCATCTCTCAAAGTGTAAAGTCGCTCTTCTGATGAGGGGGGAAAAAAAAGGAAAGATACAAATTCTGTTTTAATTTTGCAACTTTTGCAACCTACATGGGTTAATCAGTCACATACCCGGTCAGACGTAAACTCCCATGACTCTTAAACAGTGAGCACCAAAACAAAAAAATATTTTGTAACAGTGGCATGTCCTTCTTCCTCTCTGTCATGTTAAGTTGGCGTTTTCCCGTGCCGGCTCAGAGATGAAACCTTTCCATACCCCGATGGACCAGAATGTGATTGAGAGCCAGGCGGTGCCTCAGGACTACAAGAACTCCACCTACACCAAAGGCCATCTCAATCCCAGCATGCACCAGAAGACAAAAGAAGACCGTGAGGCCACCTTCACCCTGACAAATATTGTCCCTCAGAAAGCAGGCTCCAACTCCGGCCCATGGAGCATTCTGGAGAATGAGATGTTAAGAAAATTTAAGACCTACTGCAATGGGTTAATGTACGTGATCACCGGAGCTATGCCTTATACTTCTGGACCCCGCTGGATCAAGAACAGGGTGTCTGTTCCTGAGTACATGTGGTCTGCCTACTGCTGCCCATCCTACATCAGCAACCTTCCTGAGTCTGTGAGGCCCTTTTTCCCCACATACGCTGCAGTGGGAAGAAATGACCGCAACAGTGGAGAGGAGATTGTGCCGATTAATGTCAAGGCAAAGGCCTCAGTGAGGGGCTATGATGTGAGGCGGATGTCCTTAGAGACTCTGGAGGACATCCTGGCACAGAGGATGGCCATGCCTATCAGTCTGTTTCATGGGCAGTGTCAGGTTGAAATGCTTTAATCAAATGTGAACTGCTGGATGTGGACTGCAGTAATCACCATGTACACACCAGTGTCTGTCTTTACCAAAGTACCCCCCCCTCTCCCTAACTCTCTGTAATTACTAAATGAGTGTTTGATTAACCAGGACATGCTGATTATCTCATGATTTTACTAATAAAGCAAGATTAAAATGGATGAAGAGTCTATAAATTTTCATTTTATTCAATATGTTAAATGACTAACTTTGTTCATTATTTCACCCTTCGTACTGGTATATGAACCCTAAAAATGCTGTGTGACAGGCCAAATGCAAGCACAGCCATTAGCTTTGAATGCTGACTGTGGTGTGCTGAGTAAGACATTGTCAGATTGTTTTAGATTAGTTTGTTACCTTGGTAACAACTACACTTCCTTGTATATCCAGATTAAGCTGCTGGGTTGTTCATCCCACTCTTTGTGCAAATGCAGTTTTTCTGTGCTGGAAAACTGTGCGACTGCAGGTTGACTGTGTGGTACTTTACATAAACACAAATATATTTAGAAATATGTAACATTTAAGCACAAAACTGAAAAAAACTAAAGATCTTGTTACCCCTTGTCCCCCATTGTCCCTTATAATTTCAGTTGGTGATGTGTTTTATTGGTGTATAATACCCAAACTAATTTTCAATCAAAGAAGTGGATTTACAGCCTTTGTCTCTTACTTGGTATGACCCAGCCTTGCTTGCTGGGGTCATTATAAAAAAATGCAGTAGTAATCAATAAGGGTTCACATTTAGATAATTTATAGTAAATTATATAAATATAATAGCAATAACTAAACTAAATAATAATACATAAACTAGAATAACTGCCCATTAAAATACTAAAAAACAAACAAAGCATACAAAATAAACTATCTGAACTTTTATACTACAAAGAAAGTTAAAGAAAACTTTTGTTATTTTTACATAGATAGATAGAGCAATCATCCAGTAGCAGCATGCAAACATACATTAAAATGAAATTAAAATTAACCCATAACACAGTAGTCATACATTAAAATTAACCTGAGATAAATCTGAATTTGAATTAAAAACTGTGCTAAAAAAAAAAAAAACATTTACAGGGAAATAAGATATGACTTGTATTTCAATGGTCTTTGGTAGAAGTTGTACACTGACCATTTCATCCATTGTCACCCTCTTTGAAGCGATTAATGACAAAATGCAGAGGTGAGAAATGAAGGTGTTACTTAGTCATGTGGTGGTTTGTGGGCTGATACAGTTTATAAGTGAAGCTGCAGGGAGATTTATAGTCAGTGTTTGCATACACAGCTAACAAGTCAATTTTTCAAGACTAGTTTTCCCAGCAGGTTGTGTCTGAGAGGAGGTCTGGATTAAAGTCAGGTTTCTGCCCAGTACTGCAGGATGTCTCTCAAGACGATGCTACAGTTCTCTACAGGAGCCCTGCTTCTTCTTCTTCTCCTACCCTGGTTTGGTGGCCTGGTCATTGGAGAGATCGGAGACAACTTTTCCAAGTGCAATAATTTCTTCTATAAACAAACTCCACCAGAGGGCATCAATTCAGCAGGATACCAGCCAATATGCCAGCGCTATAAAAATAAGTACCGCTTTGCCAGTCTGTATGACCGTCAGCATCGTGTGCCATTGTACTCTGTCTACATACTCAGTTCTCCAGATGGCAACCGGCCCGAAGGACCTTGGATGTATGAACCACAGGTAAGATGGGAAAAAAACACTATGATGTGAGAGAGCAGCCACTTTCTTTGTCAGTCATAATGTATTTGCATACTGCAGTAATTGGAAAGAAATGAGTGGAGGACATTTTATTGAGATGGACAACACTTCCTTCAGGTTGAGTGCTAAAGAGTTCACATTTGTTCTTCTATTTGGATGTTAAGTGCATCTATATAAATCATACATGGAAAATCTCACAGACATATAGAAAATTCTGGATTGTTTTTTCTGTTTTTGAGTTGTATAGGGACAACATGTCAATATGTGAAAACACCCTAGCAGTTCCTGTTAGCTACTCTAAGTGTCACTGTGGTCAGGGTGTGACTTGCCCAGCCTGCACAATGCTATCACACACTTTATCTTTTTTCTCAGAAGAAATAAAGCATTTTATATGTCATTGTGGTCAATATCAGTTTTTGCTAAAATACTCTCTTATACTTTTAAAACATGTCCTTATTTCTCTCTATCATTAAGTTGGTGTCTTCCAATAAGAGCCCAGAGATGAAACTTTTCAGTAAATGGGTGGACAATAATGTGATTGAGAGCCAGGCGGTGCCTCAGGACTACAAGAACTCCACCTACACCAAAGGCCATCTCAATCCCAGCATGCACCAGAGGACAAAAGAAGACCGTGAGGCCACCTTCACCCTGACAAATATTGTCCCTCAGAAAGCAGGCTCCAACTCCGGCCCATGGAGCATTCTGGAGAATGAGGTGTTAAGAAAATTTAAGACCTACTGCAATGGGTTAATGTACGTGATCACCGGAGCTATGCCTTATACTTCTGGACCCCGCTGGATCAAGAACAGGGTGTCTGTTCCTGAGTACATGTGGTCTGCCTACTGCTGCCCATCCTACATCAGCAACCTTCCTGAGTCTGTGAGGCCATTTTTCCCCACATATGCTGCAGTGGGAAGAAATGACTGCAACAGTGGAGAGGAGATTGTGCCGATTAATGTCAAGGCAAAGGCCTCAGTGAGGGGCTATGATGTGAGGCGGATGTCTTTAGAGATGCTAGAGGGCATCTTGCGCGTGAGACTGAACATGCCCATCAGTCTGTTTAAAGAGAAGTGTCTTCCTGACCCTTAAACCTGCACACAGTCCATCCATCATAGCAGTAGTGACTCCTCATGTCTGGTCAGTCAAAGCCTTAATAATAAATAGTGTTTAATCAGAATATTGCCTTGTGTCATTGTAGTTGGAAATGAATATTTGATGAATATGATTTTGCAGATTTGTTCCCACTTATCTTGTAACATGTTCACTAAACTGATGATTTTCCATTAAAAACAAGACTGAAATGGTTGAAGAGCCTTCTGATGAACTGAAATATTTATTTCATAATGATGTGACTGAAACACAAACATACAAAATACCAAGCTGTCAATTAAATTGTCAGAAACAAACAAAGCCGTCGACTTTGAATTATTGATAAAAAGACATAAATGTACAATTCATTGATCATCATAAATAAGTACAAGCTTTGTACATACAAATGAGAACACCTCAAATTAAAATGGATGTACGTCTGAGATTGATTTTTTCTCCTCCTGTAGAGAAACACCATGTACACCACTTTTGGCATTTGCCTTCATTATAAAAGGCAACTCCATATCACTGAGATAACATAAGCCTCTACCACACATTCATCACCTAAATTCTACCACATTCAATGAAAAACCTCCTTTTT
This sequence comes from Miichthys miiuy, assembly GCA_036365135.1. NCBI lineage: Eukaryota > Metazoa > Chordata > Actinopteri > Sciaenidae > Miichthys > Miichthys miiuy. The sequence continues at coordinate 12,924,456 of CM071611.1, forward strand.
TCCAGTTCTGTCAGAGATTTGAAGCTTTAAAAACACTGGTGGTTTTTCAGTTGCTCCACATCACTAAAGCCACTTCCACAGTTGGAGCACTGGAGCGTCGCCTTTTCGCTGCTGTGTATGAGTTGGTGTCTCTTTAAGTACTCCACCCGACTGAACCGTTTTCCGCACGCGTCACACCCGTATGGACGTTCGCCCGTGTGAATCCGCTGGTGACGTTCCAAATTGCCTAGACGGCTGAAGGTGCGTCCGCACTGAGGGCACCGGTGCGGCCTCTCGCCTGTGTGCACTAGATGATGTCGTTCAAGTGAGCGCGAGTGTGTGAAGCGTTTGCCGCAGATCTCGCAGCAGTGCGGCCGCTCGGCGGCACAGGCACACTCATGGTTCTTAAGTGCCCAGGCATGGCTGAATGTGTTGCCACAGTGGGCACAAGGGAAAAGACTGTCCTCTCCTCCACTGCTCTGTAATTGAGAGCCCCCTAGTGGACAGGGGTGCTCCTCCAGCTCAGCCTCTGAAGTGAAGCCTCCTCCACACTGTGGGCAGAAGTGGAGCAGGTCCCCGCCACCCTCCTCTTCTCCACTCTCCCCGACACTCCCTGGAGCAGACAGGTGAGGCAGGTGCTCTGGCTCACCCAGCTCCACCACATCCTCTCCGGTCATGACTGCGGCCGAGTCGCCCTCCCTCAACTTTTTCGACCAACCTAACCTCACCTCGACTCCAGCCCTCAGAGCGTCTTTCGACCTGCCTTGCCCTATCTGCTCCTCTCTCTGCAGGGTGGGTGGCTCCAGCTCTCCGTCCTGTTCCATTCCATCGAGACCAATGTACTTCGGGACCAGGCTGATCTCGCTGCCTCGCACTATTTCAGGGTTTGGGCTGACAGGCTGGGAAGCTGTCATTGCAGCCTGTTCACGGCCTCTCTCAGCCCTCAGTGCAGACTCAAGACCCCTGAGCTCATCCATGGTCATGCCCCCCTCTGATGGCTCGGTTGAGCCCACCTCCCAGTCCTCCTCCTCTCTCCCTCCTGGATGAAGCGTCGGGGGATGATCTGACAGGTCTCCTGAGTAGAGACAGAGGGAGGAGGAGAGATGTGGAGGGGGTAGAGAGACAAAGAGAGAGCTGACATTAGCAATCATTTCCACTTTCTTTTAAACTGTTGGTTGGTTGGCCCTCCCTCAACCAGAGTGACCTGGACTCATTACCTTCGCTTTGAGTTCTGGAGCCAGCATGAAGTTTCTTGTTGGGAGGTTCCATCTTCAAGGCCTCTTTGATTAGCCGAAGAGAAGCGGGTTGATAGCCCTCTGTGTGAGCAAACTGCATAGGAGAACAAAAACAGCCTGTTAACTTCCATGCAACATTTATAAAAAAAAACATACATTATGACACTACCAATTTGTGTGTTTACAATGTGATTAAAACTATTATGATTAGTTATATTTTTTAAAGCCATTTCATACTTGACAGAGAGGTTAATAACACCTGCCTAATGGACCTGCAATAATCCTGCATGCTTTGAATATTGAAATACAGAAGAGAGGAGAGTGGATCTGTGCCCTGCAACTTGGTCATGTGGCGGAATAGCAAACAGCTTTTCACCTCTACTAGTAGTATTTCGACTTGCTGCACTTGAGATGTGGAGAGCTCTACTCAACGGCCTCCTCTGGAAGCTAAATATCAAATCAATAGCCTCCTTTAATCCACCACATGTCTGCAGTGACTTGATGGCTGCAAAACACAAGCAAAACTCTCTCTGTCTCTCTGTATTAGCTTGCTTGTTTCTGCCTTTTTCATTCTATATGAAGGCGCTGAGCAGTGCAGAGATGCTGTGCCACTTTCTCCTCCTACTCCTCCTCCTCCTCCTCCTCCCTCCTCCTCCTCTGAGAAAGCTCGTCTCCCTCACCTCCTCTTTGATGTTGGCCGTCTCCTCCCCCTCAACGCTGAGGCTGCCCTCCCCTTCCTCGTCCTCCGCCATCCCTCCCTCATCCTCTTCATCCCCGGGGAACTGGATGAGGTACATCTCCCTGGCCTCTTTCCCCCCTCTTCTTCCTGCTCCTGATACCATCCCCACAGCTCCTCCACTTCCTCCTACTCCTCCTCCTCCCCCAACACCACTGCCGCTGCTACCGCCGCCACCACCACCTCCTCCTTCCTCCCACACACCTCCAGGCCAGCCTTTGCCATAGGCTGCTGCTGGGCCCTTCTTTGACTTGCCTCCTGTGGAGTAGAGAGGAAGATGAAGGAAGGGTGGGAGGAAGGTGAGAGAGGTAGGAGAAAGTGATGAGGGGAGGGTGGCAGGAGAGAGGGAGGGCATGGAGGGACAGGAAAAAGAGAAAATGAAATATGAGGGGGAGTGAGATAAGTGGGAGGTCAGGAGAGAGGGAGAGATGAAGGAGAGGGTGGAGAAGTGGGAGATGAGGAGGAGGAGGTGGAAGAGGAGGAGGGGTAGGAAAGGCAGAATGGAAAAGGAGCAGAAGGGAGGTTGGGGGGAAGGGAGACAGAAAGGGGAGAAGAGGGAGGAGTAGTGAGCATGATGAACGAGAGGAGAGAGGGGGCGTAGAAGGACAGGCTCAGAGAGCGGGAAGGAGAGAAAAACACACAAAACGGAGGAGGAAAGCATGTGAAGCAGAAAAGAGAGGGAGAAATGGAGTTGGTGGGGGCCGCCGTGGAGAGGAGGAGGTGGAGGAGAGGGAGGACATATTGAAGGAGAAAAAGGAGGATGAAAATGTGAACAGATGAGAGGGAGAGAGACAGAGGAGAAGTGGAAGTGGAGAGCAAGTGTGTAATTATGGTGGTGGTGATAGAGAGGAGCGGGAGAGGAGTGGAGTGGAGAGTGGAGGAGGTAGGGGAGGGAGGGAGGGAGCGGGGTTGGGGGCATGTGTGCAACGTGATGAAGGAGAGAGCAGAGAAGGAGGAGGAGGAGGTGGGGGCAGGGAGAGAGGAAGGAGGCGAGGGTGTGAAGGAGAGAGGAGCGGGAAGGGGAGGAGGAGGAGGAGGAGTTGGAGAGAGACAGAGACAAGTGAAGGAGGTGGGGGGAGGGAGAGGAGCAAGGCAGGAAGGGAGGGAGGGAGAGAGTGTGCAAAAGCACAGAGGAGTGGGAGGGACAGAATGCAGCCGGGAGAGAGAAAGAGAGAGAGAGGAGAGGGGGAGGTGAAGGACAGAGGGAGAGAACATGAAGAGGAGGCGGAGGAGGAATGAAGGAGGGAGGGAGGGAGAGAGGAAGGAGGGAGAGATCAGCTCTTGCCAGATGGTTTCCAACAAAACAAGTGCGTCTTCACATAAGCCCTGACTGCATAGCAAGAACCCTGTTTCGCACATTAAAAAAACACAATCTTATAAAAATATGTGTGCTATTTTAGCAAGATGGCAGCTACAAATGAAAGGTGCTTTTAAGCCTCCTTGTTTGGGAGGAAAGGCCATCCTCAAAGGCAAATCACAAATACTTACGGGCCCCCTCAACTTTTCGTTTCTGCCGCCCTCCTGCTCCTTCCTCCGCCGCCGACAGCCCGGCGTTGCGGCGGTTGGCAGCCCAGCCCATCCCGTACTTGCGTTCGGTTCTCAGCTTGTTCTCGGTGAGCCTCAGCCGCAGCTTGAGAGCCTCGTTCTCCCTCCTGTTGAGGGACAGCTCCACCAGGTAGTCGTTCACCGTCTCCTGGAAGAGTTTGGTGATCTCGCACACCGAGGCTCGGATCAGACTGTCCATGACAGCAGTCAGATGCGTCTCAAAGGTGGACACCGATTCCTCCATCATCCTGACAACAGGTTCGGACCTGATGAACATGTCATGGTCAGGAGTGACACATAGCGCAGTTTTCACACTGATATCGCAAAAAGTTTCACGCTATCTAATCTGATTCACGGCTATAGCCACTTTATATATCACATCTTATCCATATCACCGATGTCAGTCACAAATATATACTTTATTTGTCGTTACTAGGTAACAGCTAACGTACACATGTTTAGAATGACGACAGTTAAGAGTGACAGCCAGTCACATTATTATTATTATTATTATTATTAAATCTTTGCTGCCATTTAATTAAAGGTTTATTCAAAACAGTACAACAGTAATGTTGTAGTTTAATACCAAACAGACTACCTGCGTCAAGTTCGCTTGTTGTGATAACTTATAACACTGACCGACACACAATAATGTTAAAGTACAGGAGGAGCAGCAGCCCCTCCGTGGAAAGTGAACGTGCTAGCCAGCTTGGCTAATTTAGCTTTGTATACGCACCGTTTTGTTAGATGAAATCCAGAGGTGTGACTACACGTAAACGGCGACAGATGGTTTGAATTCACAGATCGCGGATGAGCTCGGTGTTAATAAGCACGGAGACACGGCGACAAAGGAAAGCGCCATCCAACTTCTGCCCTCTCTCCGCCTGCTGCCTGCTACTGTTTCCCTTCTCGCCTCCTTCAGCACTGCTTACTGATGCTTGAGAACACTGCGCATGCCCAGTACCGTAATTACCCTACACTCAAGAGCAGCCGCACCCTGGAAAAAAACTCAGGACTTTGTAGCAATTTTGTGTTTAATGTGATCTCATCAGCGGTGATTGGGATTATTTCTAAAAGAAATATCAATACAAAAATGTCACGCGCTTCTTCTTGTTTTGTGTTTTGTTTCTAGAGTGTCAACAAAAGTGTCTGGATGGACAGATGGAGGCGCTGTGGTCATTTTGCTACATGGTTGCACACCACATAGAGGAAGAGACGTCTTTCCTCTTGTCTTCCGCCTGAGAGCAGAGTAGTGGCAGCATCTGCAGTTTGTGAAAGGAGAGAAGGAATACATTGCGATCATGCCGATGTTTGTGGTGAACACCAACGTGGCCAAATGCGATGTGCCGGCGGGTCTGCTGTCCGAGGCTACTGGGGAGCTGGCCAAAGCCATGGGCAAACCTGCGCAGGTAGGCCAGGGGGGGGAAAGCTTATTCCTGCAATATCTGTGCTCATCTTCACTTAGCTAACTAAGTCCTTGATTTTGCATTATTTAACTTCTCCCCTCAACAACCAGCACCTGAAGCGTTATTTTCGATTATCTGCAGCTAAAGTAGAGATTATCTCCATTGAATAAACAAGGTTATCTTATTGTGCAAGTAAGCAAATATAGTCTTGGATGTTATTTTTAGAGTTAGCATGGGTAGATGATTGATAAACAGTGTCAGTTCACTAAACCCGCAGGTTAAAAGTAATGCTGCATATGTGACATGTAACAGCTTGTATAAGTGAGATTTATGTCACTTCATAACAGGAACAGGACTAGGTTTAAGTAACATGTACATAAAACAGTCAACATTAAAGAATAAGTACTCTGTACACTGTACACGATATCTAAAATATGGGTTTAAATTGTAGTCAGGCTATTGTATTGTTTATATTTCATGTTTCTCCAGCAGAATATTATTAAAATGCATTTTTATTAAGTTACATAGTCAAATAAATGACTAAGAAAATGTCTTCAGGGTGTGGTTGCAGTGCAATGCCACATTTCAGCTCAATTATATTAACACCAGTCATGAATAATCCACCTGGTATGGGCTAAAATCAGTCTTGTGTCTCTGTCATATTCCAGTACATTGCTGTGCATATCAACCCTGACCAAATGATGATGTTTGGAGGAAAAGGAGACCCCTGCGCCCTCTGCTCCCTCCACAGTATTGGCAAGATCAGTGGTGCACACAACAAGCAATACTCTAAACTCCTGTGTGGACTGCTCAACAAACATCTGGGCATCTCTGCTGACAGGTAGCAAACACACACAGCAGCCAGCACTATGCATAATTTGATAAGTAAAGCAGACTGCACATAACTGTGTACCTTGCTCACAGTTAATGTCTAACCTCTGTGTCTATTTCAGGATTTATATTAACTTTGTAGACATGGATGCTGCCAACGTGGCCTGGAACAACACTACCTTTGGCTGAGATGGAGGTCAACACACTGAAATAGAAGATCATTCCAGTATTTTCTTCCATGTAGGAACAGAATTAAAAGAGACAAAATGAAGAAGGAAAATACCTGGTTATTCACTGGTCAATATATTGTATGGCTATGTTACAAGCACTTAACTGGACCATTTAGCTTTGCACTGATCCTTCTCAAATGCAATAAAGTAAACCCTGTATAACATCAATAATCTGTTTTCCTTGATTGTCCTGACACACCACATTTTACCTTTTTAAAAAATGGATTCAACCCTGGAAAACAGGAAAATAAACATGACATAACAGGACTTTAACACTGCAGACATTTTGACTTGTCATAATAGAAAAAACACAGGTGTTACTGATAACATTAACAATGGCTCCAGTTCATTCAAGTGTCACAGTAAACCCTTGACAGCTAGCCAACATGCATAATACCAAGAACCTGAAACTGAAGCAACTGAATGGAATTCAGCCAAAATTAATTTAGTTAATTACACCTTTGTGTTTCATTAGACAGAAAAGCCTACTTTTGGTATATGAGCTCAAAGCCCTGAATCTAAACTATTTCATCAATTCATTGATATAAAGTTTGTCTTTGTGTTTGTTCCATTTGTGAGATTAAATGTGAAATATCACAAGTCACATCTCATATGCCCATTAAGATGATTAATACACTTTAATACAATTTATGTGGAGTTATTCATTACTCTCTGGCTAAAAAAAGAAATGATTTACAATGAGTGATTAACTTGTAGTTACAGTGAGAGACTATCAAATTGTGAGTGAGCAGAGAAACTGCTAAAAGACTGAAAACTGGTGAATGAAAAGGAAACTCAGTCAGGGTAAATTGCATGCATATGCAGAATAATTTCTATCAATGTAAACACACAAATGGCAATGTCTGAGCAGTGCTGCTACACAGCCTGCTGTCTTCCCCATTCCTTCCCCTCAACCAAGAGCCCCTCTCCTGAAACAAACCTGTTACCACAGCAGTCATCCTCCTCCTCATCCAGACAGGTGGGACCATCAGTAATCTAAGGGTTAGAACAAAATATGAATAACAATATTTTTTACAGAATTCAGTCATAAGACAACATCATTACTTCTTTAGCTGACCAGGACATTTGTGTGTGTTTATGTGAGTTTTACTGATACAGATCTGTGTCTGAAAATAAAGTTAACTTGACCTTGAAACGTATTATATTTCATAAAAGAAACTGAAAGTGGTTGGCTGGTTCACATTCACAACTGAATGACCACTTTTACTCCATGATCCCCTGCTCATTTTGCCATGGGTAAAGTTTTGATGATGTAGAGGTACCTAATTGAAAAGGTAAATAACTTAATACCTTTAAACCATATAAAATATTACAAGGCAGTATTTTTATACCTTGTCCTTAAATCTGGGCACAGATCATGTCTCTGTAATGAGATGTATCTTGGTTGTTGGGCTGTGGTGAGGGATCATCAATGCAACTACCAATCTCATGACATGGCGTAAAAGCTGTGTCCCTTTAATATATTCAATACATTGTTTCTTCACTGCTCTCCCCTCTCACTTAACCAGCTACAACATATGGGAATAAAATTAGCTTCACACACAGTGACAAAGAAGCTCAAATTTACGTTTTTGTTGTGTGAAACGAGGATTTAACGATCACTAAAGGTAGTCTTGTTTTGTTGGTGCGGCTAGATTAGTTGCCATGGTAACCTCCAAACCTGAGAAAAAAAGGTGGAGCGCTTATTCCAACTATTTGGACAACCACGTTTTAATTTTAACTCTTTATTGTTGTAAAAGCTATAAAAACGATATAACACATTGTAACTTATTTTTTATCTTTTTGCAGTAAATCGAAAGATGACGTGCCAATGACGCATACGCTCCCTCCCACTTGCTTGGCTAATTGAGTAAAAATGGCGGACAGGCGGTTTGTGCTGTGGTTGTTTCGTTGGTTAAACTAACAAGAAACAAAATGCTGCTGATTTAAATGTCATACGTGAATGAGTTGACTTGCCGTTCATAGTAAAGTTTAAGGTTTCCGTGTTCCAGACGAGGTTACGGAGCGTTAATCGTCTTTGTGCATCTTTGAGCTCTCCTTCTGCCGAGCGGTCAGTATTTATAGAGACGGTAAGTTACCCGCCATGTGTACGTTCATTGAACATTCAGCTTGTAACAGATGTTTGCAGCGTTCACAGCGCCTTCCAAGTGTTTACAATAAACACACGTGGTCATAGCAAGGACCAAATTGTTGGTGTGTTGTTTTTTCTAAAGCGAAATGAACAAAGCTAGCTAACAGTAATGTGGTGAAAATCCTGAATTAATCACCTGGTTTGCATTCACAGCCTGTGAACTTGCATCTACTGTAAGGCCACCCCTGGCTTGCTGACTGTGTGTACGTTTTAACAGTAATTCTTGATTGGCTTTTGAGTGTTGGTAAGCTTAAAACCAAACCAGGATGGGGGGGATTAGCACCTCCAGCCTTCAGCCAATTGCTGGTAAAATATGAAAGTTGCTGGGAGATTTCAGACAAAAATGGTTAAATAATGAGTGTTTTTAAACTTATTTTGTATTAGTTTTCATCAACAACAGTGTAGTATATACATGTTTCCTCTATCCAGCTGTAGACAATATTTGTACAGCTTATAGTTAAGTTATAAGCACATAAGACAGCAAACAAACAAAATACATGCATGCATATACATACACACATACGAACATGTAACCAAACCCAGATCATAACTGTCTACTCCATAGTATGATATTGCATGGAAACAAACAATACTTACTAAAATACATTTAGGCATTGTGTGAACTATGTGTTTGGTGAATTTGAACATGTATCTGTCACTGGTGGGTTGTTTTTCCTACCCAGAGTTTGTTTGTAACTGATGATTTTCTCTCTAACTAAAGAATTGGTCTCTCTCTCTCTCTAGGGGGGTAGGTGGAAGGACTGGTACAGCATCACACAAGTCATTCTGTTCAAGGATATATGTAAGCTTCTGCCAACCATCTTCAAAGATGTCTGAGTTTCTAACAAGAGGTTTCAGGGCCCAGCTGTCTACAACCATGGAGTCAGTCCTGAGGATGGCTCTATTTGAAATAATGAAGCTCTTTGAGAACAGCCTGCATGACCATCAAATCGAGCTGGCACATAAAGGGGAGGAGATTGCTCAACTAAAAATAAAGTTACAGAGAACAGAGGTCAAGCTGAGAGAAATTGAGTGTGGAGGTGAAGGTGAAAGAGGGACGGAGGTGAACGAACTGCAGAAAGAGCCTGAAGATGTTGTGAATACCTCTGGACAAACATCTGAAGTTCCAGAGATTGATTTTGAAGGTATGGTGTGTTAATGAGGTGCACAAGTTGATAAAACAGGCAGCTTTCTATTGTGAATGACATTTTATGGTTAAATATAATCCGTGCAGTAATGTTGTAGAGTATGTACAACACTACAGTAAAATGATCAGAGTATTACATGGCTTGTGTGTGCAGCTTGATCATGTCTGTCTTTGTGTATGTGTTTGTGCAGTACCTGATGACTGGTGTGCTCCCCTGGGCTGTGAGACTGTGACCAAACAAGATGACAACGTGTGTCCCAGCATAAGACTGCGATCGCTTTACATTCCTCTGTGGCCTGTTCCAGTTGTCAAGGAGGAGGTGTGTAAATGAAGAGGAAATCTGATGTGGTGGCATTACAGTTTAGCATCTTAAGTCAACAGAGAAAGCCAGTGATGACAACTAGAAAACTTGTGTTGTTTGAAGAGGCAGGATAGAGAGGTTGTCAGCACACCCTGTTGTGTTGTTGATAGTTGTTAATGTGCTTCTGAATTGAAAGTCAGTATGTGAGATCTTAACAACACAATCTTTCCTTGCGGTAACAATATTTTACATTGTTTAACTGGTTTATATTTAAAAAAAAAACATTGCTATAAAAGTGTATAAATGTGTTGACTGCCTGATACACTGCCATGATATATTTGTTGCACTTTTGTGTGTTGTTAATTATTACGAAGTTTTTATAACCAGTAACATCTGTATTTTAGGCGGTTAACCGTAAGATTGGCTCCCAGCAGCAAACAAAGGGTGGTAGAAGATTCAAGAAAGGTGAGTTTCATTCTTAATTAAATCTTTCAAAATGAGCACCAGCCAAATGCTGGTAAAAATTGCAAGTGGCTGATAGATTTGCTTCACTCACCAACAAAACCCTGTTACCCTGTTATTTTGTCATTTTTGTCCCTGTTTTGTTTTCCAAATTAGGATTTAAATGCCTTCCCATATCCATGTTTACATTCACTCCTTTACACATTAACATAGCTACTTCTACTGCTACTTTTTTTGTAAATAAGAACTATGCTGTAATCCACAACTCAAAGGGTTGGTTCATCAAAATTAAATAGAGTGTGTTTTCCTCATTGTTCATCTCTGAGTTTAATACATCCGCCATCAATGACACAGAATGTAGTTTGTAGTACTAACAGCAGTGGAAAATTAGGTTTTAAAATCAGCAGCATCAACCTCTTCCCAGTAATTGTCCCCATTATTCTGGTTACTCCATGCAAGAGAGTTTTATAGGGACCATTTCTTCAGTAGAAATTCATTCTAGTCAAAACTGCTCAGTGTGACTGCATACTTCCTCTGTACATTGTGAGATGCAAGGGGTCAGACCTAGGCTGAATTTCGACTGGCTGACGCCACAATATTTCTTAAAGAGTTCTTATTTTTGTACAACATAATTGTTGATGAAGCATTTAATTACTATATTGTTAATGTTGACATTATGGAAGGTAAAATGCCAGTGGCAACAAGCTATTAGTTTCACTTCAACCACTGGTTTACAGTTTACTTTTTGCAATGTTTTCTTTCGCAGGTTCCTCATTAAAGGAGAGACACAAACAGACTCAGGACAGAAGTTCACCAGTGGGAATTCGACGTCCACCAGTGAGAGACGACATGAAAAAATTGCTCGAAGACATCAGATATGACTATGCAGACCTATCAGGCAGATCTACAGGTCTTAGAAGAGGAGGGAGAAATGCCACAGGAAAAGAGCAAGAAAACACACTCAAGACCAAAAAAGAGGAAGAAAAAAGTACAGCACCTGAGTTCAAATCTAAAAAACAGGGTGAAAAGAAGTACTCCTGCAAGTTTTGTAAGAAGATCTTTGATACATTGTATGGCCGAAACGTGCATCTACGATCACACAAGAGGTGCAGAGGTTGTAAAAGAGACTTTCCTTTCCCAAGTGTTCTTAAGAACCATGAACCATCCTGTGCAGAACTCAAGAAATTGTTGGAAAAAGACACACAGTCTGCTGAGCCTCCGAAACCTCAGTCCTGTGATAAAGAAAAGCGAGCCAAACCGAGCAAAACAGAGGTCATTAAGAAAGAAAACACACCTTCCTCTAGCAACCACAATGAATCATCTATCCAGAAAGATGGACCCACAAAAAAGCATTCCTGTGTATTCTGCAACAAGAAGTTTCGTATACGTTGCAGGCTCCAAGAGCACATGCGTGTTCATACTGGTGAAAGGCCATTTCCTTGCCCCATGTGCCCAAAGAAATTCCGCATTAACCAGTCACTCAAACAGCATGTAATGAGAATACACCAAGATCAAGGGAATTCCAGCGAAACAAATGAAGAACTCACATGGACCAAACCTTTAGAGGTGATTGGAGATAATCAAGAAGATGTGACTTCTCCAAACAAAGACACGAGTCAAACAGTCAACCATATTAAAGTTCAGAAAGAATGCAATCCAGAAAAAAAGCCAAGATGGCAAACAATGGGCACACGGTGCTCCAATGGTTTCATCTGCCGATTGTGTAAGAAGCTCATGAAAAACAAACACTTGTTGATTAAACACTTTAACACCCACAAAGGAGAGAAGCCCCTCGAATGTGATGATGGACAGCTTAGCATTAGGAAAAATAGGTGCCCTAATCCTCGGATTCCATGTAAGCAGTGTGGGAAGAAGTTCCCCTCACGAATGAGGCTTGATAGGCACATGTTCAACCTTCACAGCCAGTGGCCTAATACATGTAATGTTTGCGGCAAAGGCTTCTTCACTGAAGGACGCCTTAGAAATCATATGGAGCGCCATAAGTAACCCAATATACAGTTAGCATCATCTGTCTGTGCACATTGAAACACTGGATGTTGTCATTCATGCACATAACTGTTGTTTTTTTTCTGGTTTGACATTGAGGGTTTCAGCAAATAGCGATGATTGATACCAAATTTAAAATGCATACTTACCTGAAAATATTTGTCCAAATGCATGTAACACTTTAAAACCGGAGACTACCGAACCCTCTAAGACTTTTTGTAGTCCAAAGGTAAAACATCTGTCTGTGTACAGGGGGGTTCAAGTATTCTTGTTGTACTATTTACTGATCTAAGTATTAGCCAATTATTTCTTAATATTACACCAATGTGTAATATATTCACTAAACAGTTTATAATGCGGTGGGTATGAGATAAAAAAAAACTTTCATGGTCCATATAATTTCAGATTGTGATAGCGGCACATATTGTGATGTAGTAAACTCAGAACTTCAGAAAACCCAATTAAGGAACCATTTATGGGAAAAAAAAAAGTTTCTTTTATTGAGGTACTTCATCACATTGATGCAAAAGTAACATAAATCCAGTATTGCCTTAAAGTAGACCTGATCTTTTATTATGCTAGTGGTCTAATATGTAAAAAAAAAAAAAGAATGGCTACCTCGGTTGAAGATGTATAACAAACTCTGTACTTATTAAAACTCTGTCACCTCACCGTGTACAGTAATCATCAAATACCACAACCCTGTTGTATTTATTTGAAGTAAATGTTGAGCTATCTGTACATATTTGTCTTCTGTTTACCTGCTTATTGAAGAAACTGCATCAGACGATGGTTCAGACAGGTTGACTGTCAGACTTTTGGACCCAGCTTTGTGATATTGATTATATTTGCTGGATAAAATGTTTTTAGCTATCCTGTAAAATCATTTCATCTGATGCTTGAGTTCTAAAACAAGCCTGAAGAAAACTTGCAGTTTGAACTGTTTTTCTATTTTTCTTTGATAAAAGAAACAATAGTGAATAATGGTGTCACTAGGTTGAGACATTGTCAACATTACCTCCAATAAAATCCATGTTTTGTTTTTTTTACCTTGTCTTGTATATTAATGAGTTATATGAATGTTAAGTGAGTAATGCACGTTTAGACATTACACATAACTTCTTTTTGTTTCCCTTTATCAGGTGCAGTCATATACATTCACACATTCAAAGATACAGCGCAGGTGTAAATGGGGTAGAAGTAGTCCATGGATTTTGGCATCCCAACAATGTCCAGACATATTTGAAAGTGGGCAGTGGTATTCATTCGTTGAGCGAGAAAATGAATATACAAGATACAAACAATCATTAATCATTATTGAATGGCAGGGGAGGAAAAAACACACACATACAAAACAAACAAACAAAAAACACATCTGTCACATCAAAGGTCATATCAATTAGTAAAATCTGACATAATTGGGGACCATTTAGTCAGGAATACATCCGTTTTCAAGTGTAACCGTGCTGTTATATTTTCCATGTAGTAAACATCCTTAACTTTCTCTCTCCATTGTGCTACTGTGGGGGCTGTGCCTCAGCCAGGAGATTATAATCATCTTCTTAGCACACATATTATCATCTAATTTTAATGTTTGATATCTTTTGTATTGGCTGCAGTACCTGAGCGCCTCAGCTGAGTTATCGCGAGATTTGCGGCAGTTCTCGCATCACATACCAACCTGCTAGCTGGACGACGAGTCTCCGCATCTTTGAATGTGACTTGAACGTTTTCATGGATTTAATGTTAAGACAGTGAAGATATCTGCCAGCTGCTGCTAAGAGACATCGCTGAGCGTCGTTTGTGTGGTTTCTTTTACATTCACACAGTCGGCTTGAGTGCTAGCTGGAGCGGGATACGCTTGGTTGGCTCCAATGTTTACACGTTAGCTGTCGGCTGTTGATGTTAGCTCATATCTCGTTACACCGACAGCTTGTTTACAACCTGCTCTCTTACAGCTTCTTACAAACTGTTTATGTCGTCGTACTATGCAATCTGGCTCTACATTGCTCGTATATAACGCTAACGTTATAATGTCGTAGCTACTTAGCATGGCAACATCTCATGGCAGTTCATAGATGTCACAGCAGAGGAGTGTACAGTGGTAGCCACATCGTCCCCCAACTGCCCGTGGAGGCCAACCACAGGAGCAAACAGCGGTGTCAGTCTATAGTTGACATTAAAACAACACCGCTGAAACAAAGAGCCATGGAGTCTGTGAGGAGTGCTTTCCATGCTCAGCTGGCCACCGTCATGGACTCGCTGCTGGCAGCCGCTGTGTGCGAGATCGCCAAGATCTTTGAGAGCAGCCTGTGTGAACAGCAGGCGGAGCTAGCGCAGAAGACAGAGGAGATCTCCATCCTGCGAGGAAAGCTGGAGAAAGTGGACAGGAGGCAGAAGGCGAAGGGTGGAGGTGGAGGTGGAAGTGGAGGGAGCGAAGAAGGAGAGATGTCATCAGGAGACAGGTCAGAGGTCAGCTTGAGGCAGCAGACCCTGACAGGATCAGGTAATATTCAGGTTAAAGTGGACATATGTTCATATCTTGTGTCCTAGGCTGTATCAATACACTCACCACCTACACTTTTCTCTCACAGGACCAAATGTTGGAAAGGATGTGTCCTCTCATTCAGACCCAGTCGAAGGACTCAGCCAGAGCCTCAGTGGGCTGAAAGAGGAGATCACAGGCCAAGATGGAGCTTTAGTAAAACATGAGGTAAGACCTTGTCCTGCCTCTCCATGATTCAGAAGTTTGCTATTCAATAATAAATCAAGAAATTAAGCCTTTTATGAGTTCTGAACAGCCAGCACAAAGTGACATTTGCACCATGCTTTGCTGTCTGTTTGACTCATTTTCCACAGCGTGCTGGATCACGACCTATCCTGGGATCGGCAGTCCAAGCCCCAGAGGGAAGCCTTGCTCCTGGTGATCAGAGGCAGATAGATACCCTGTCTGCCACACAAGCCAAGACCAAATGTAAGAAGTCACTACATTCTTATCCCTTCTTTTAGACTGTAAGTGAGATAGTGAGATGAAGGTCAGTTTTCCTTTTCCCCTAATTTCTCTGCAGTGTCTCATTGGGATCAGGGCAGTCGCAGTGCAGACCACAGATCCCTTCAGAATCAAGCCTCCGCCCCTTTTCTCTCCATCTCCCAGAGTGGACGTTGCTCCCCCAGGCCTGATCCAAGCCTAGCTCAGCCAGGTGAATGGTTACCAGGGTTGGACAACACCCGTGGTGGGGTTGCTGGTCTGGAGAACATGCAGGCAGATGGTACTAGCTGCTCCGGTCCAGCTAGCAGCAGCACTGGCACAGACGCATCCTGCTTCCGACCTGGTTTTGGCTCTGATGAGACCAGCAACGAAGATGATGATAGTGCTTTCCCTTTCCTGGACCAGGAGCCTGAGAACCAGAACTCCAATCAGAACTCAGTGCAGGGCCAGGCCGTGGGGCAAAGGGGAGCTCGGCAGGTTCAACCCCAAGCCCCCTCTGGCGAATTACCATGGAGACCCAGAGATGACAGAGGTGGGAGAGGACCCATCAGTCACGCACGGCGGGTCACATCTTTTGGCAACAGAGACCCTCTCCGACCGCAGTCCAATTCACAGTCGCTCACCCTACGACACACGAACACTCTCAGCCACCCTGCGGCTCCTGGTGGAGGGAACGGACGACCCTATACCTGCCCATACTGTACCAAGTGTTTTACCTACCCCTCCCACCAGCGCAGACACCTTTTACGACACACAGGAGTCAGACTGCATCCCTGTCAGTTTTGTGACAAGAGCTTCCTCACTCCCTCTGAGCTCACTGTGCACACTCGCACACATACGGGGGAGCGGCCTTTTGGCTGTGCTCAGTGTGGTAAACGTTTTGCGCGCAGTGGGAACTTGAGAGCCCACCAACGGGACGTTCACATGGGGAAGAGGCCCTTTGCTTGCACAGAGTGTGGGAAGCGATTTGCCCACAGGGGGAACCTGAGGGTGCACAATCACAGAGTCCATCAAGGAGATCCATACTACATGGATGATCAGCAGGAGCCTGACATGGGCCCTAATCCTATCTGAAGAGATCAAAAAAATTATGGATCTGCACTTTAATTTTGTCTGCAAAATAAACCTGAGAAACCTGTTCTGTTTGTCTTGTTAAATTTGATGTGAGGAAAGCATTAAATCATCAGATTTTATTATATATTATTAATGAAGTACATGGTCAAAGTACATTTCTGTTGCATGTCTTAATTTTATTTTCAAATATGATTCGATGTCAGAAATATGGGTCACACTAAGAGGGGAGAGATAACTGTATTGTAAATGACCAGATATAATCATCCATTAATAAGAAATATTGGCTATTGTTGTAATGAAAATGTTTTTTCTTCAGGGCGAGTCTCTTCCAATGATGTTCTTCCTTATCAGTGAAAAGTTACTGATCACGTTTCATTACTTGAGGAGAAAGAACTACAAAATGTTTTTCATAAAGCCAAGAAAGAAAGTCTAGTTGGTATTAGATATAGACATGTGGCATGCAGAAAAAATGATAGCATGTCTCTTCCTTAACAATTGTTCTTATGTAACGCCCATCTCCTCAAAGTTTTAGGTTGACTGTGTTGTAAAATGGAAACGTGCTGTTTAAGATGAGGTGTGCTTTAATTTTCCATCCTGTTTTTGCAAAGTGAAATTAAATAATATACTCATGTACAAACTTTTTGTACTATCTTTTATTGTTGCACCATGCTTTATGAGACACCAGGAGGCAGTGTCCACGTACAAAATATTTATAAGAGACCGTGTTGGAAAATGTTGGTAGAAGTGTTGCTTTCAGCATGTTTTACCATGTGCCCTATATTTTCAGATATTTTTCCCTGATGTGTGCACTTGTGTCATCATGCCATCTCTCACTGTCATGGTCCATAAGCATGTGCCTAAAATGTGATTATATGAATCCTTGAGTTACCGCGTTCACCTGCACAAAACCTAATGTCTCCTGCATTTTGTCCTGTATGTTAGTGTCTGTAAAAGCATGAGCAGTCTCATCCCTGTATAGCAATCAACTTTAACAATACCATGACATTTTTCCTGAGTCCCCCTTCTTAAAGGATAGGCTCAAATTCACAAAACAGTCCTCACCTGGCCTATGTAAGTCGAGTCATTAGTCCCTGCAGTTGTTCCTCCTCCCTACATAGGCTCTGACAACATCCTTTATTAATGTGATTTCAATTTGAATAACAGGAGACAGAATTAGCAGCCTGAGTCAGTCACATCTTGTGGGTATCTGCTAAAGTTAGTGTTTTTATCGTTGTGTACAGCTGGGAGTGTAAAGCTCACCAAGGAAACCCTGTCTGTATGATGGAAACACAAAGAGGGAATATTGTACTAATAAGGTTTTAGAAAATACACACACAATTTGATTGTCTCATAATAGCTGTAGAATCTATTTTTATACTGAAAGAAGACCTGTGCCTGATCTCTTACCCAAAGGCCTATATATATATATATATATATATATATAAATATATAGCCTCGAGCATGTGGGATGTGTGGATGTTGATGAGACATTTCTCCCCATCTCTGGCTCACTCTCCATTTCACACAAAGTCTCAACTGCTGAGCAAGGCTCGACCGAGCTGTGCCCATGTATTCCCCAGGCTGCTGAGTCCTTGGTTTGCTCATTAAAAGATTATATTCAGTGACCCCACCCTCCCCCAGGGGTCACCTGTGTCTGTCTCTCCCTCTGGGTTTTTATGGGCACAAAAAATGTCTTAAGAGTGCACAACCAAAAGACCACTGCCTCTATGACAGGACAGAGAGAAATATTTGTCTCGCTTATGAGCTAAATCGGGACAATGTGTGTGCGAGTAAACTGCTGCTGATGTGAGAGAATTGAATCTTTACTAAGTAGAGCCTTTACAGACAGAAATTCAAATTTATACGTGTGTGTGTGTGTGTGTGTATTCATAGGCAGGGGTCACATAAGCTTTGCAGTATTTTCTGTTTGTATATTTGGTCATGTGTAATCTCCTTTCTGCTCTAAGCAGCTTTTCCCCGGGGGCGGAGAGGCAACAAATGAGCATGTTTGTTTGAAAGTAGGTGATAAAAGCATTGCATGAAGGTAAGATGTATGTAGATATTGTATCAATACTTACATTCAAATCAATGGGTAACACCAGATGAAATAATTTCAGGGCTAAAGGCTCCACAGTCTATTCCCCTGGTGGTTTGATTGGCTGTAAATTAGACCTTTCTGTTTGTTCTTACAGTCTGCATGTACCAATAACTATATCCCTGTCAGGTAACCATGTCCTAGCTAGTGTTTATCATCAGGCCACAGTATTATCATTCTGTTTTCCAGCAGGGATCAAGCTTTAATGTGCTCTTTACCTTTTATGTCACCGTGTTTCAGTTTATTCCTCTCGGCCCTGAGGCTGCTGTTTTAATTTGCTCAGGAAAAAAAAAACACACTCTCAACCTCCTGCCATCTCCTTGTCCTCGGCTCAAAGAGTCATTCCATCACCATCCCATAATCCTCCGGTAATAAAATTATCCCCCTGACACCCAGTTACTGCACCCACCTCCCTAAACATGTCATACAGATGTAAAAAGAGAGGAAATATTTACCCCGCGACTCAGCTGAAGATGTATGTGCAGTCAGTTGGATTATATCCTGGATATTTTGTGTGTTTGTTCTTTGCATGTGCCTATATATCTGTCTTTATCTTTTCCATTTTTGAGTATGCTTATGTGTGTTTTCATGCATGTTATGGTTGCATTTACGTGTGTACACCATCATCTTTCTGTGTGTATGTGTGTGTGTGTCGGGGCTATAAGGGTTTTAGCATCGCCCCAAGGCTGCTCATAATCTACCCAGTCCCACCTCTCCCCAGGGGTTGCGGTTTCATGCAGGTCACCATTACTGTAGTGAAACCCCCCTTTAAGGGATTACAGAGCTGTCTCCCGCTCAAGGCACTGAGTTGATCCATCGTCTGCTGACTGTATTTAAGCACTCACTTAATGTGCTAATAGTGTTATACTGGGGAGACGCTGCAGAGCTTTTAACTTTCATCTTCTAAAGACTTTTGTCTGTTAGAAATGCTGATTTCATGGCTGCTGGCTTAAATCCATCACTAATCAGTCAAAATCACAAAAATTTTGTAAAGTTCTGGATGAAGTGGGCATTAATGTGTGCATGTTTTCGTGTGTGTCCTGGCCTGGTAACTGAGAAACAGTTACCAGGCCATCGTTACTGGTTTGAATCTCTTATAGTGAAGTAAACTGTTCCCTCCTCACATTTTTGGGGGTCACAGAGCATGAGGGAAGGGTGAAGTGGGATCTTCCTCCCTCAGAGTTGTTGTGTTTTCCACGTGTGTGTGTGTGTGTGTGTGTGTGTGTGTGTGTGTGTGTGTGTGTGTGTGTGTGTGTGTGTGTGCATGTTTACACAATTGAGTGTGTGTTCTCCATAGGCTGCTCTTGGGTTGCTAAGCAACGGTGTGTCTGCACATCGGAGTGGGGATGGGAAGGGGAGAGAAGCACCAGGTCAACAGAGACAGACACTCACGAGCATCGCTGCGTCTGATTGGACACACTGATGCTCCTGATGAATGATGCTGATCATTATCACGACTGGCTGTTAGTCTGAATTGTGTTGGAGGTCTCAAAGTCCACTCACCTCCCTCCACAGAGGGAGAAAAAGTCCATTTATCTGTATGACAATCTGTGCCATAGCTTCCAGTTATCTTCCACACCTGATTTATTTTGGTCTAACATGTTTGACCCATTTTCTAGTGTATGTAAAAAGATCATCCTTTCCCACAGAGACTTGGCTATTTTTGTGCTCGTACACTTGATGATGAGAACAGCACTAGCCAAAAAATCTGATACTCAAAGACTGAACGACAATAATCCTACCTTGTTTCCAAAGATGGTTACTATTACTATTTAATATAAAAAACTCATCATCATCACTAATCATTCTACATGAAAATATTATTATATTATATTATCTTGAGACAAGATGAATGTGGGTTGACTTATGGCTTTTTGATATTTGCTTGAGATGACCTGCTTTCATCACTATCAACAAGGGTAATGTCTTTTTTTTAAATGTCATTTTAATTTATTCTTAATTTTTGATAAGGTCGCTTTGATTTGAAACTATGCCTACGACTCTGTCCTACCTTTGCAGAGATGACTTCTTAACCCTTCGGGATCAACAGTGATTAGAAATAATCTTTCTGTTTATGCTGAGATTAATCTTTGAACTTAATTACTGATTTGCTTTTTTCATTTTTTTTTTTGTTGTTTTTTTAACTCATCACTTCACCAGACCAGAGCAAATACTTTCATCAGCTAAGAGTGTTGTCTTCTCCCAGTCTGAATATTGAAAATAAATATTGTATGTTAAAATATAGTATATATATATGTATTGTATGTTGTATTTAAATGTAAAAAACCAAATGAGGATTCCCCACCAGTGTCCCTACCATCTCTACTGTAGGACATGATGCAAGGACACAAAACAGCTTAGAGTCACTCCAGGGCAACAGGGCCAAGTGACGCTGGGGATGGTGGATGGTCACGCTCCACTATCACCAAGGTAACAGGACCGGTCTGAGGCCAAGGTTTCACGGTTGAATGGCACGGTCGCCACGGGAGACAGACCCAAGACTGCTGTCACACAGGCACAGGGTCAGGCTTGAGAGGTTAACAAGGACAAGCTGAACTGGATTTACTGTACCTGGACAAACGTGCCACATGCAGGGGCGATGACGGTGATGACTGTGTTGAAGTGATAACTATGATGATGAGAGGGAGGAGAGTCTGTACATAACAGACGCACCCTATACATAACAGAGCCCTGTATACTCAGTCCCCCACTTCCAAGTGCAATGCATGAGTATTGGATATTAGGACTTGTTAATCACTTAATGTATTTGTTGGCTTTTCTCTGGTGTGCTTCAGTCACACTTAACTGCAGTTAGCTTTTTTTTTTTTGCCCAGGTTTGAATGACCCATCTCTCTGAAAAATAACAGACAAAACTGAATTTTATTTATGAAAAAAAAAAAAAAAAATTAAAATTCAACCAATTTAAACCATCATGTCTGTCCAGAAACAGAGAATAGTGACACATCTGTGCACTGTGGAGCTTATTTAACCAGTTTCAGCTTATTGATTTGTTTTTTTTTCATGCAGCCAGTAAAGTCTCACTTCTCTCATCAACCTGATTTCTCAGTGGGCAGCTGCACACATAGTGTACACTGGGACTAAGTTACCTGCCAGCATCAAATGGCTACTAGCTGGAGAAGAAAAATGATCGTGTATCCTCGTCTTCCCATGGGTTGGTGTTGGACAAGACAAAGCTCAAAGGTCAGTGAATTTAACGCCATATAAACACTGCTGCTAAATGTTTAGGTAGCAACTGTTTGCTAACACTTTAACAGCAGCGGTACTGTAAGGCTAAAATATGTCAGAAAAGATATGGCCAAAAAATGATTCATTTACATTTACCTATTAGTTATTTCTGTTTATGTTTATGTATGACAAACTGTCGCTTTATGCCCCCCTATGGAGTAAATATTCAATATTAGCTAAATGCTAATCAGTGTCACAGCAGGTGTTTTCCATCAACTGTCAACGAAACTGACTGTTGTAGCAGGCATTTTATTTATTTATTTATTATACATCTTTTCATGCTGTATGTATCTAGGCTATTTATTTCCTCTTTATTCAGTTGATTTAAGTGAAGACTCAAAGTTATTGTTATTCATAAGTCTGTCCTCTTATTTGAATCAATTCAAAACCCAAAGATAGTCAGTTTAAAATGTTAGAACGCAGGAAAACCTTCATATTTATGGAGGTAGAACCAGCTAATATTTAATTTGGCATTTGTGCATGATAAATTATTTAAATGCTTACATTTATTTATTTAAATGATGCATTTATTGTTAATTGGCACACCTCTTAACAATAGCAGTCAAATTGAATGGGAAAATTGCTAAATTAACTTACAAGGAACAACTTAAGACTTTATGCAGCCTTGATATTTGCAAATATGCAATATCCAAATGTAATTTAATAGCAAATCCACACAGTTAGCCTATACCAATATATTGGAAAGCATGTTAGAGAATACTAAAAAAACATTTAGTATTTCTCATCTCTCTCCCTCTCTGCTTTGGGTTTGGCAAAAAGGGTCAGATCTGACACTGGTGGGACCTTCAGTAAGAGCTAAACACCAAACCTTATGGGTTTAAGGATTTTACTAGAGGGGGATTTCGGTGGCATATGTTTGGGGTGAATCAGTGGAGATGTGCAGGTAGAACCGTAGCTGTATATGGGGGACAGTGGGTGGGCTTAGGGGAGCTTTGTGGTGGATGTTAGGCTGGTGGGGGGCAGTTAGAAGGGCAGACGTGGCAGTGAGGTGTGGAGCATTGCCCGTGATTGGTAAGTAGTGGGTGGGGGAGGGCGATGCTGGCAGTCTTGGAGTAAGTCAGATAAACAGCTCTTCTTGTTCCCTGCTGAGGGGGGTTTAAAGCCTGCTGGCAGACAGCCAGCACCAGTGATGGCACCAACTGTCACTGGCATCCCCTCACTCTCTCTGCTGCCACCCTGACTGATGCCTCTGTATGTGTGTGTGAAGTATTTCTCTTACAGCCTATCATCATTTCTGGTCCCTTCTAGTAAACCTTGGCAATATAGCTTAAATATTTATCTTAATAGTCGTAAAATATTTTCTGATATTGATGTACTGTAAATCCCAATATGGCAAATTAATGCTATCACATATAAAATGATCAAACTGAGGTGGGTGGATCGATACCTAGAGTGTTTACTGTTGATACTGAGGCTTATTTTTTAGTATGGATACTACCAACTAGAGCATGAACGATTAATAGATTGGTTCATGGTTTGACAGAAAATGAATAAGTATCTTTTTATTTGTAAGATATTTTTATTGAAGCAATTTTTCATATGTATATTTACACAAAAAAGAAAAGACAAAAGGAACAAACATACACAAACTTAGTACCACCCCGCCCCAGCCCTGGTTAGCCTACATCTAAAAGGCAAATTAAAATACAGTCAAGGGCTGTATTTATCATTAGTTAAAGTCCGCCGTGTAAAGTAAGAATAAATATGTGTTCTGAGTTTGTCAGACCAAAGAAGAAAGTCAGTGTGTCATCGAGCCGCCCTTTAGGACCGCCCAAAAACCCTGGACTGAAAACTGGTGAAAAACTGTTTTAACCTCTGACTCCACATTTCAGATATAGATCGTTTAAAGTCTTTTCACACGTTTTCAGCAACAACTTGGCTACCTCATTGGCTACCTTTTTATTCCTTGTTGCTTGTCACAGACATATTGGTTTCAACATATATCCTATCCATTATGAAAGAGAACAGAACATTATGCAGATAAAGACGCTCTGGGTGATTTAGATCCATTAATTGCGTTCTATTTCTGTTTTTTATGTATGGTTTGTTGTTGTTGTTGATTAAATTCACAATGGATGTATGCATAAATTAATTTAGAAACATTTAATATCGTCAATACTACAAGAGTTTGAATTAAAATACTTATGAGATCCTGTGATATTTAGTTTCAGTATCATCCTGCTCCATAGTCATGTCACGTTCATGCAGGTAGCACGTAGGTCACATACATCCACGATTAGTTATGAGCTAACGAGTGACGGGTAATTAGAATGATAAAAACAACAATGAAACATTCTTCCTGTTGGGAATAAACCTTCCTCTTGTGTGAACTGTCTGTATCTGAATAGGGTCGGCCTACTATTTTTTAATGTCTAATATAAAATATACTAAAACAGAATATGAGAAAAATATAAATATGCATATAATGCACAATATACTGAAACAGAATATGGAAAATATGTTTGAATATACTTTACACTGTACAAGGTTGTGACAACTATATTCAAGTATTACTGTTCTCATTAACTCCTGGTGTTAGTTTCATGTGTAACATACAGATGAGAGTGGTATTGATGTTCTCATTTAACTCTCAGCAAGGCAGCAAATAATTGTATTTCCCTGATTTTCTCAAAAAATTGAACAACAGAAATTCATAGAACGATAACTTGATAAGATGATATCATGACATGAGTCGATAAACAGTAACTGAATTATCACCCAGCCCTCCCTTCTATGTAGACTTAAGTATCAGAGTTTCTGTGTGAGTGTGTGAGTGATGTGTGCGTTAGTCATCTCTGTGCTAATTGAATAACGTCTCCAGGTGAATCCTCTAGTAGTCACTGTAGTGTGGTTCATATTCAGCAGTCAGTGGAGTGAAACAGTCCTGCTCTCATCCTCCCTCTTGCTCTCTCTGCTTTCACTCCCATTAGTCAAAACCTTATAAGACACACAGCTACTTCCGCTCTGTCACCCACTCCTCCATCCCTCTCCGTTTCTTTATCATATTTAATCACCTGCAGTCAGTGGTCAGGCAGATCTCGACTCTGTGATGATTGGCTGCCGCCGAGGAGTGGGCGGGGCCTGCCCTGATGCATCACACACGTACCAGCGCGGCAGGACAGATCCTCCCTCCCCCTCTCTCTACCTCTCACTCTGCCTTTCATACATACGCCAGAGCGCAGACTGCAGCAGAACGCAGGGCCAGTAGGATTTACCTCCCCACGCTGAAACAGCCGAGAAAAGAGAGACAGTTAGCTGCCGAGGAGGAGAGAGATGTTATTCATGGAGGATCCTCTGAGGAGTACCTGACCCACAAGCTGCCCAGTGTGTAGGTGAGTGTGTGTTTGTCCCACTGTGCGTGTATATGTGTGTGTCCATGCGTGTGAGTTTACTGCAGAAGCAGCAGCACTGCAGATACACGACCAGGGGCTCTGCTCATCCCTCTCTCCCCTCCCCCCACTCTCCTCCTCCTCCTCCTCTTCACCTCCTCGCCTCTCTCCTCTCTTGGAGCATCCATTAACAAGTAGAGACTTCTTTACCCATTTATGAGGGCCCAGAGCTGTGTTATGTTTGCGAGAGAGTAGAAATGGTATGACCACACCTGGACACTGGAGCAACTGCAGGGTGGACACGAGGTGCGCTGGATTTTTCTTGCCTCACGAGTGGTGTATGCTCTCGTGAGGCACAAATCAAGCTTACCCCTGGCAGTTTTTGAACTGTTTTCAAATAATCCTCCTCCTGCAGGTTTGCATCTGGCTCTCGGGAGCAGTTGTGTGGACTCCTACACGCACCCATCCCTCCTTCGGGACCGGCCCACTCCCTCCCCTACTTGCCCCTCGTCCTCATTTTAAGGATAGGATGCCCGGCTCTGCGCCCCTGTGCTGAGGAGGCGTCGGCGGGCAGCAGTATGGGCACTGTGCTGGCCGGCATCCCCACCACCCCCTCCACCACCGATCTGCCACCACCACGCTGCCCCACCGAGACGGGCGCTCCCCCCAGCCCCGCCGATGGGCGAAGACACTGACGCCACCCCGACGCTCAACCACCGCGGCTTCCTCCCCGACCACAACTATGTGACTGAAGGTAAGAAGACGACGGAGGAAGCTGCATGTCTCTATATGTTACAAAGTGTGGCCCCATGTGAGTGTGTGTCTATGTTTTGGACTACTGGAGAGTGTGTGTGCGACTAAGTGTGTGTATGTTAGGCAAAGCAAGCTCAGGACGGCTTCCTAATCTTCTGTAAGCTCAGTGTTGATCAGTGTTCAGACAGAGTTGAAGCAACAAGAACTAGACGGCAAAACACTCTCCTGTCTGCAAAATTAAACCATCTTAGACAAGTTTTTCTATCCACTTTCACCCTTTACTCAATTTCTTTATGTCTTGCACCCTTTTGTTTTTTGTTCACTCAGTGTAACACAGCTATTTTGTTACACTGCAGGGAAAAATTGATCTGGCCTGTGTCCGAGTGTGTGTTTGTGTCTGTGTGTCAGAGAGAGAGTGGAAGAATTTTTTTTCTGTAACAGCACAAATGTCCAGAAAAACGAGCCAACAACATCCGCCACATTCTTTTGTACTCATTGCACTGCACGTCACATTGTGATTGAGTCACACACATGCGCTCTCTGTTACTTCCTCCTCTAATATAACAAGTGCAGGTTTCATATCGAATATTAAGTATCACATCTCAGGCAGGGGAATATTAAAAACTCCAGTAGCTCATAAGTAAACAAGCAAATCACCAAATTCCCTTGGTTTGATTCATAAAAGAGATTATAACCCCTGGATAACCCCGCTGCTCGTAATCTCAATTACACCACTAATCTCACCTGCACACTAGCTTTCCTGTCTTGCCTTTTCTGCCTGTCTGTCTGTCCCCAATCTGTTTCTTACACTCAGCTCATTGTTCGCCACGCCTCTTAGACCAGAACAGCGGATTATCATTAGGGGGTCATGAACGTGTTGTGAACTCATTTGTGATCCGTGTATCACTCCAGAAAGGGAATTATGCTTCCTGTGTCTGTGCTGTAATATCATTTCCTTCACACAGAAGCACGTACTGTAGTCAGGGGAGGACCTGTAGTGCTGCCTGTTGATTGTGTACGTATTGTATTTCTGAGACTGGAGAATATCTGTGTGTGTGTGTCTTTGTTTGTCTCTGTGCGTGGGAGTGTCCGTCCTGACTTATACATACCGTGTTTCCATGACCAATTTGTGTCTTTGTCCATTTCAGAAAAGGATTTTGATGAAATAGTGGCAGAAAATCAGTCTTAACATCCATCACCAACCATCCATTATTGCCATAGCAACAGTCCGTGATGATAAACGTGCTGCTTTTCATGCTTGGCCAGTATGACTGACAGGTTGTCTCCACCCACCAATAATGGCAGTATTAATTATTCCACACATCTCAGACAGACACAGACATTATTCAGGGTGAATTGGTGATGAGCTCACGCCAAGGTGGACACACCACTGAACACGATCGGTCTGAAAGGGCCGTGCAACACATGGACAGGCTGAAAAAAAGATAGTTGCAGAAGAAGATGAAGAAGTACAAAAAAAATCTATTTCACAAGAATTCCCCTAATGACCGAAGACTTTTCTGTCACAAATAAACAAAATGATTCCTCACCTGCCTCTTCTTCTACATCCACTCTTCTACAACCCCCTCCACCTTTCCTCCACATTCACCCCATCCCCCGTCCTCCTCCCCATTTCCATCCCCCACTGCCTCCCCCTCCCTCCCTTTTTCCCCATCAGTCCTCTAATGCAACTCGCAGCATTGCCCGGTGCTGAAGTGGCGCGTCTGCCAAACAATTATCCAACAGTGCTCTAAAGACTGCTCAAACACAATGTGCCTCTGTATGTGTGTGTGTGTTTGTGTGTGTGTGTGTGTGTGTGTTAAAGAGGTGGACAGAAGGTGGTAGACAGACAGACAGAGCCGGTGCATGTGATTTTATGCTTGGGTGTATTCTGTTAGCTCCTGTGTCTCCATCTTTCTTTATTTCTTTGGTCCTGTGATGCATTCATAATCATGTCTGTGTCTTTAAGTGTGTACCGTGTGTCTTTTTGTTTGCTCAGGTCTGTGTATGTATGAGTGTGCGTCTGAAAGCGTTTTCTGTGTGTGTATATGTGTGTGTGTGTGCGCATACATAACAGTGTGTCTGTAGATCTTCCCATGGGGATTCCCCTGCCCTTTAACTCCTACAGGGGAGGGATGCTTAACCTCCCTCTACCTTAACATCCCTCCCTCTTCCCTCCATCTCTTACTCCCTTCCTCTCACTCCTTGTTCCCTCCTCAATATTTCCCCTTGCTACAACCTCACCTCTGACTGGAGTGGCATTAGGTCCAAGGATAGATGAGGAATTAACAACAAGTATACATTAAAACAAACTTGAATCTGAATTTTTTTTACACTTTTTGCAGTTTTGTAAATAAATTATTATTATTATTATATGTTTCCATTTCATAAATAATCCAAGCACACCATTAACCCCCATTATTAATGTTCCCCATGTACAAAAGTTTCAGTGGTGTTAAGTGAAAACTGTTGCAGTGAATACTCAAAATAGTAAAGAGCAAAGGAGATAAAAACAATAATGTAATTCAAGGCAAACTTATGTTATGCTCATTGTAAAAACAATAAAAATGTGTAAATATAAATTGTATATGTTGCTCTAAAAGTCTTTTCTGATCGCACCATCTCAGACATGAATATTTATTTGCTCGTCTTCATTTCAAATATATTTCAAACTGTATATCTTTTGGGGTTTCTCGACTGTTGCTCACACAAAATTGCTTAGGCTTTTAGCCACCTGTGATGAGCACGTCATTATGTTTAGCTTACTGATAAATCAGTAATTAAAATAATTGTTATTATCATACTTGTTTGTAAGTAAGTGTGCTTTCACCAGCTCTCACTGCTGTTTTCAAATTGTCAGTCATTGTCACACTGATACCTACTGAGACATATTAAGAGTCTGTCCAACGAGCTGTCTATCTCTGTCCATCCTGCATGTCTTGCTAGCCTTCCTGCCAAACCCAACACGTGAAAACATCATGTTGTATAGACACAGAGTGATCATATATACACAATTAGTAATTTCTTCTGTGGTGGGTACTCATGACCAAATGTGGTGATGTAGTAACTCAGTCCCTACCCTTAACCCCACCCTCCCTGGTACTTCCTTCCTTCCCCTCTGCTCTTCCCTGTTGCCCTCTTCCCTCCCTTCCCTTCCCTCCATCCTTGCTCCTCTTGCAGGGCTGCTCCTGGCTATAGCCTGAAGAGCTCCGCCCATCCTGTCCACCCCTCTCCACCCTGGAGTCCTCCCCCAGGATGTTGAGCCCCATCCAGGTCCTGTGCTCCGACATCACTACCCTTTCTCTGGAGCCCGAGCCGTTTGCCTCTTACACTGAAGGTGTGTGCTCTATCCTCTTCTATCCCGAAGGTCATATCTATGTCGCACAGTCGTGCCACATGACCCCAGTGTGAGCTATGAGAGTTTGTGTGTGTGCACCTATGTGTTGATAGCGGTTGGATGTGAGAGTATGCATGTCATTAAGTATATGAGTGTGAGTAGTTTGAATCAGGTGAATACTCACGTGAGTCTGAGTGTTATTAATATCTTAAACATCGCTTTGTCTCTGTCTGTCTGCCTCATCCCTTTTTGTGCACCTCTATTTTTGTACCTGCCTCTTTATTTTAGTCTCAGTCTGCCTGCTTCAGTGAGGATTGTGTGTGTAATAGATTTCTTTAAATAGTTTGACCAGATAACACCCCGTCTCCTTCAAACACGACATGTCTGCTTCTGTTTAATCCATGCACACACACAGACACGCTCACTAAACCTCTAAGCACACAGTCTGTACTGCGTGGACATTGATACACGCAGGACTAACTAATGATTTGTGTCATTATAAATGAATCTGCCAATTATTTTCTCAGGTTATTAATTAATGGTGTCTATAAAAAGTCTGAATTATAAGCATCTCTGTCCAACAATGATTATATAACATGTATGTAATTTCATGTTGATCGAGCTCTACACATGTCAGCAGAGAAAGATTATAGTGGCAGCACAATAAAAGGGTGAGGGTTCTCTGAATATGGGATTACATTTCAGTATTCATGAGGCGTCAACATATAATCCCAGTTTTCAGTATCGCCGGGGTTAGACTGGGTGTAAACCAGCTAAGCTGCTAATCTTTTTTTTATGTTAGAGTCTCATAAATCTATTGGCAAACAAATTGATTTTTATCAAAAACAAATCACACACTGCTGCTTTAAGATGTCTTTGTAGCCAGACAAAGCAGGATTACAGGTGTATTCCACACATGAAGCTGAAACTGGCCTGGTTTGTGATTCTAATTGTTTATGTCTATAACCATTAGGCTCACACCAGCTCTGTGCCATTGTGCCGATGTGTGTTTTGAGAAATGGCAGATTCCCTGCTGTGCTGTGCTTAAATCACTCCTCTCCACACATGTGCACCTCTAACACAAACACATGCACCAGTTTTTTTTTTTTTCCAGATAACTTCAAAACTGCAGGACAGGGATCAATTTAACGTCTCCCTCCGGCAGCCCATCCCCTCGTCTCCTTCCCTCCCGCCCCTCTCTCTCTGCCTCCAACCCATTTATTTCTCTACAGGGTAATTGAGTACACACACTTGTGCACACATACACAGGAAATGCGGGGTACTTGAGCTTCTGCATGCACACACACTCGCCAAGACAAGCACACACACACACATCTCCTGCTGAGTGGCGGCTTGTCCTCGCTTTTAAGGAGTGTGTGTTTTTGGCTCGGCTTTAATAGTCTGTGTTTACCCGGACCTAAGATATCTATAATTGGAGCTGTAGGACGTCTGCTTCCCTCTCTGTCCCCAACAGTAGCCTTAACAAAAAAAAAAGGAAATCCCCCTCCCTTGACCATCTCCACCTCCACCATGTATCCCATAAACCTCTTCTACCTTGACTAATTTTGTAGCAACAGATGAGAACTAATCTTAATGTGTATAATACAGACTATGGTTGGAACTAACATTTCATCTGGCCATTATTTTCTTAATGAATTGATTAATATTTGCTTCATAAAATGTCAGGTGACATCTTAAAATTGCTTGTTTTGTCCAACCAATTGTCCAAAACCGAGAGATATTCAGTTAACTGTCACTTTAACTGTTAACTGTCACAGTTGAGATGCTGAAATTAGGGAATATTTCTTGGTTTTCTTCTATTGTTTGTAAAATGTCTATTCTATTGATATCAATAATCAACATATATATATTGATTATTATACTACTACTTTATAGTAGTAGTATAATAATCAATATATATATATTCAATAATCAATATATATATATATATATATATATATATATATATATATATATATATATATATATATATATATATATATATATATATATATATATAATCATATAATCTATATATAGTATACTACTATATAGTAGTAGTATAATAATCAATATATATATATATATAATATATATATATATATATATATATATATATATATATATATATATATATATATATATATATATATATATATATATATATATATATAGAATAGACATTTTACAAACAATAACAAGAAACATTCCCTAATTTCAGCATCTCAACTGCTGTTTTTCTTAGTCTGAAGTGACAGTTAGATATATATTGATTTAACAATTTTAATTTCTCTTGGTCCACACGTAGATTCATCAGCTGATCACTTCAGCTCCATCTGTCAATTACAATGAGTGTAATCTATAAGATTATCCAACCCTCACATTTTTAGGGCTCAAGGTAACATCTTAAAACAACAAGCACATTTTCATAGATATTCAATTTACAATGACACAGCACCTCACAGTGTTTTTGAGTGTTTCTGTGTTTGGTGTTCATCACTTGTTTTTTTTCTATGCTCCTCAGTGTCATCGGGTCCATTCATGTTTGTGTGTTGTTTTGTGTTGTTATGCATTGTATGTGTGGGCGCCTGCACTTGCAGTCACAGTGTGTTCCCCCAGCTCCTGCAGTGTGGCGATGAGTCAGGCCTGCTGATGCTAATGGACTGTCTGTGGGAGACAGACACAGCTAGCTTGCTTTACTGTAGCACACGCACATTCGCACTGTAAGACATTGACTTGACAACCTAACAGACAGTAACACACGCACTCACACATATTATCAGTACAGCTCCTTTTGGAGGAGCGCCACAGCACTCATGATGCTTGTTTTTGCGGTGGTTGTGTTCTTAGAGGTTTATTTTTCTGTAGTGCTCTTCTAATAAAGAGCATTAGAGAGACAGATGGGTGTGTGTGTGTGTCAGAGAGAGAGAGAGAGGGAAACAGAGAAACACAGAAAGATAAAGAGGCTGCAGGTTGAGAACAGACAGAGGATGAGAGAGGAGAGTGTGTGCTACATATTTTATTCAGCTATATTGTGTGCCGCTCTTGTGGTTTTGCTTAGCTTAGCTCTTTCTCTGTACGACTCGAGTGGCAACACAGTTATGTGTAAATGTGTTGGATGTACACACACACACACACACACACACACACGGAACAGCCAGCACATTTGCTGTGCATCATTACATGACTGTGTGTTTTTAAGGCTACCTGGTGTGCATACGTGTCATCACACGTTTTCATGCAATAATTATCTTCATATCCTCAATTTGGATCTTGGCGCCTGCTCCATCTCCCAATATTAATTTTACAATGTTTGTCAGTGGACCAAACTGCTGTGCCATAATTATTTTACCACGCTCCTTCCTGTGAGGATTGGATTGATGAATCCAACTTCCTCCTTCACCAGACTGCCATATACGGCTAACCGTTACGAGTACGGCTGCTACTGGTTGGATCAGCCTGTTACCATGGCAACCCCTGCTCACCGACGGACTCCTCTCCGCCGCCTCCGCCCCGGCGCCTCTTCCCTCCACCTCCCTCTCCATCCTTCCCATTCTTCCACCACCAGCATTACCAGCACTACATACACGCTAACCTACAGCCAGGCAGCAGAGTGCCGTGGGGGAGGGATGAGATAGAGAGAGAGCTGAATGTGGATAGACAACCAAGACGGAAATGAAAGAGTGAAATGGGGCAAAAGGGAGAAACTGGGGAACACAAGATGAGATTTGACAAAAGAATCTATGGGGGGAGAGGGATCGAGAAGCGAGAGAAATCCTGAAATAGAAAGAAGCAATTGAAACTGAAGAATAAAGAAGGTACTGCAGTGACTGAGAGATCAAGTAACAGTACAATTACTAGTGGTAAAATGATGAGAGCGAGATAGAGGCAACCAACAGCACATGATGTGTGTGAGGAACAGGCTGAATAAGGTTGTGTTAGTGTAGTGATTGAGGATCAGTCCCTGCCTCCCCTCATCATAAAACCTCTCTCTCAAGGCCACCACAGAATAGGCATGGCTCACTCGAACTCTCAATAAATACGCTCTATTTTTATTGGAGTCAATGCTTATTGAGGATGTTCTTTTCTATCAAAACTCAGCTCCTTTGTTGAAGCCTTGGTGGGATACAGCATCTGAAATGAGTCTTATTTTTAAATTCAGTCTATGACATTTTTGAAGATATTATCTGGTTATTTGGTAGTGGAGTGGCAGATCTAAGCTTTTACTGTACACAAATCTCACCACTTTGGAGGCTAGAACACAAGGTCAGTCAAAGTGCACATTCTTTCTCGATTACCTTGAACACAATTTGAGAATAACTGTGTATAACAGGTTTGTTTTTGTTTTTTGGTGAGAGAGGTTTATAGAATTTATTTTCTGTCAATAAAACTACATTGTGCTTTTTCTAACACATTTCTATGCAGGACGATTGGCAGACTTTTATTTTTTTTTATGTTAGGTCATTGTTTATGACCTAAGTGTCTTTTAGAACATGAGAGCACAAAAGTTGGACCTGATTTTGTTCTAACTCAGTCTTGTTATTAAATCTTGATGTGCAGGGGCAAAAAAAATAGCAGATTTCAGTAGTGATCAAAAGACAGATTATTCAAATGAATTATTCGACACTTTGGGAAATACATTTGTTAATTTTCTTGCAGAAGGTTAGATGAGAAGATAAGTGCGGCTATCATGTCTGAGAGCTACATATGCAGCTATAGCCAACAGTCAGTTAGCCTAACGTAGCATGAAGCCCGGAAGCAGGGGGAAACAACTAGAATGACAAAATTTGCACCCCTGAAGCTCACTGATTAATATGTTGTATCTCGTTTGTAAAACCAAAGTTCACACACTGAAACTATTTCTTGTCTGAGAGCAGTAGCTTTGTGGAGTCTCTGCTGGTTTCCTGGAAACCTCACAGTGACAACAAGACTCCAGGAAGCCGAGCACTGTTCCTTTTGATTTGGTCAGTCTGCAAGAATCATGCAAATTCATCATCTCACTTACTGCCACACACATCAGCAACTGAGCTGCTGAACTGAAAACTGAAGCAGTTTTGCCTGTATGACGTTGGTGGGTGTCATGTGAAGACAATATGCAGATATAATTACATGAATGAAGCTTTAGAATCTGTGCGTTTGTTGTGACTGTAGTTGATTAAAACCATGAAAGTTATCCAGTCTCTGAAGCCATCACCATGCTGATCGGCATCACCAGCAACCTTAACACGGCCTTAGTATTTACAAGTGTGAACACAGTCCATACACAGATTTGAAAGTTCACAGCTGAGCTGAACATTCAGTTCACTTCTGTTAGCAAACTGACTCGACTTGTTTGTTTTGTTTAAATAAATTAGGTTGAGGGTGACTGAGAAGCAAATGTATCCATTTGTGACCACCGTGCTGATTTTGGAGGCTCAGCAGGCTAACAAATTAGCTTACCTGATGTGGCTAGTTTGAAATTTGTTTTAGTTAAAGTAGTGTCGTATATTCAGTGGCGATGCAGTTGAAGATGTTTGAAGAAAAAGTCCGCCGACACTTTCTTAGTTGTATAACAAATTTATTACAATAAGTTCAGTATCGTAATCAAGTAAAACGTTACTTGGAGAGCCGAATAATGAAACTCTCCTGAACTATGCGGGGCAAGCCCTTATATACAGTGGAGGTTATGCTCCCAAAACATGCAGTCCAAGTCAACAATAGTATAACTCATGGTAAGAGAGGGACAGAGAAAAAGAGAGGCCCCTCTCCCAGGATGCCCCAACAGATAGCCCTTGACCTTTGACCTGATCTCTCCCTTAACCTTGTAAAAGGAAACACGCACAGGAGAAAAAAAACACCACATGGGACCCGAGACACCCCACCCCACATGACTCTTTTAATATAAATTGTAATACATACATAAACACACTTGACAGTGGTGCCATCCTGGCAGCTCTCCGGTACTCCTATCCAAATAACCTCAAAGTCAGGATGGACCAAATTAACAGCTAGCGACACAGACAAGTATCTCAATGTAAACCATTTGTATATAATTAGTACTAGTATTAGTATGTAACTATGCACCTATGTGCAGACACCTCAGTAGCTCAGAGTGTGGTGCAGAGGAGGACACAGAGGGACAGGGAGGCGATTACATGCCACATTAATCCAGATTCAAGACACTTACATGCCCTTCATTAGACGTCACAGCCATTTCACATTCTGTGTATTGCATCGTACAGCAAGGTCCACTGAGAGCATTGAGGCACTAAATACTAAGTGGTAATAACGCGCTTGCTCTTCATATTACAGAGTTGTCACTGAGTCGGACTGTGTTCGTGTTTCGTGACACAGAGCTCGAGATCTGACTGTTGCATCCTGAAAAATTAATCACTAATGCTAATACACTCTGAGTTGTGTTTACACTTTAAAACACTACAGAGATTATGAAGCACAGAATTATTCCTACACACACACACACACACACACACACACACACCCTGTAATCTTGAGTACTGGAGTGTCATATTGTACGTCATCGTGTGTGTCATACTGGGATAACACCTGTGCCTAATGTGACACAGCTGTGTGTGTGTTTGGTGTGTGTGTGTGTGTGCCTTTGATTTTCTGTTTTAATGACCTAATAAAATGTACTATATAATTATTTTCTCTGAAAGCTTACACACAATTACAGAATATTTGTGTTAGTGGTCAAATATTGTTCTATTCTACACATTCATTTGCATATTTTAATCCACTTACATGTTAATGCATTGGCTGTTGATTCGGTTTAATAATTTAGAGTCAGATAAACAGATTATATAAATGAATGATGATGTGCGGTCAATTAGCTAATGGTTCTTTTTCCATATCGTTCTTTCTCACCCTCTCTGCCACTCTCTCTCTCTCTCTTCCTCCATCTTTGTCTCTGTGTCTCTCTCTCACCCCCAGCTGATATCATCTCCACTGTTGAGTTCAATCACACCGGAGAGCTCCTGGCCACAGGGGACAAAGGGGGCCGAGTGGTCATCTTTCAGAGGGAACCTGAGGTAGACACACACATCAACACTCATACACACAAATACACACATTTTTCATTCCAGCTTTGCGAGCGGTGATGACCGCACACCGTTCCCCTCCAGCTACAGTCTTGATTGATTGATAAATAGTTGATGCTCCTGCTGTGCCGCACACTGTATTATCATAGCTGTGCAGAGTCTGTGCCATACTATTTCTCCACATGATCAAGGTGACAGACACTGTCTCCACTGGCTCCAGGGTTTTACATTACTATGGGATTTTTTTTTCTCCCTGCTTTTTCCATGTACCTCCTTTATCTTTTCACAGAGCAAGACTGAGCCATTCTCCCAGGGAGAGTACAATGTCTACAGCACCTTTCAGAGCCATGAGCCCGAGTTTGACTACCTTAAGAGTCTGGAGATTGAGGAGAAGATCAATAAGATCCGATGGCTGCCTCAGCAGAACGCCGCACACTTCCTCCTATCCACCAATGGTGAGAGACTTCACACACATGCATGCACCTTAGGGCGAACAGGAAGATGTGGAAGTAGTGATAAGCTTGGTTGATATTTAGTGGGAAAATACTTTACTTGAATCAGTTTGAATAAAAATGTTTTTAAAGGGCACGGCTGAAAAAATTAAATTAAGAATGGTATTTGAGTTTCTTAGGTCAGAAAGCAGATTTCCCCTCGCCTAAAGAGAGGGTGCATTAGGAGTTAGCCTTCCTAGGATAAGAGGTACCATCATCAGTTTACATTCTGAATTTATGGCTATATTGGAAGTTCTATAGATTTTCCCTCAGCGCCATGTTATTGATTTATTTAAGTACTGTATTATTTATGATTGAGGGTATGAAGAATATAAGTCCTGCCTCAGCAGTTGTGTAATGCTGCTGTTGGAATGCTTGCTGTCATTTTTTCAATATAATACAAAGACTTTCTGTGTCTGTCAGTGTTGGTGAAGCAAAACATCACTGATAGCGCATTCAGGGTCCATGCTGTCTTTCAGAGCTGACAGTTTGAAGTGTGGCGGATTATCTTGTCTATTAAATCATATCTTTTGGGTTCAAGTGCCTGAGCTGAGTTCCTTTATGCTAAAATTAGGAACTTAAGAAATTAAGAACCATTTTTAGGCTCTAACAAATGAAAGTTTAACCACATTTATGTACCTTTTATTAATTTATTAGACTTTCAGACTGTACTTGTTCTTACCTGATTACTTAATGGCCCTGTCTGTTCCCAGATAAGACCATTAAGTTGTGGAAGGTGAGTGAAAGAGACAAACGGCCGGAGGGATACAACCTGAAAGATGAGGAGGGTCGCATCAAGGACATCTCCACTGTCACCTCCCTAGGTATCTATCTATCTATCTATCTATCTATCTATCTATCTATCTATCTATCTATCTATCTATCTATCTATCTATCTATCTATCTATCCATCCATCCATCCATCTCCATCCATCCATCTCCATCTATCTCTATCTATCTATCTATCTATCTATCTATCTATCTATCTATCTATCTATCTATCTATCTATCTATCTATCTATCTATCTATCTCATCTCCCTCTTGCACACACTAAAACATTTATGCAGACAGTTGTGCAACATAACTGGGTCAGTAGGTACAGATGTGTTTGCATGTGCAAAAATGGGTCACTGGCACAATGGTACATGTGTGTATGTGTTAGTGTGTGGGGGCGGACAAAACCTCGGTTTCCAGCTGTTTTCCAACAGCAGCACAACATCTGCAAAGCGTCTAAATTAATCAGAGCAGCAGTGTTTCTATTTGTGGTGAATTCTTGGTGATGTGGATGCAGTTATTTGGGCATAATATGTCCTTCTTTGTGTCTTTGTAGTGGTCTGAGAACATGTATGTGTGTGCTGATGGTGTTCCTGCTCTACTGTATGCAAATAAGGACATATTTAATCTGTGTATAAAAATGTAAATCATGCAACGACAATGAAATTGTGTGTTAATGCAAATGCCAAGATATGAAATGCAGCCAAATGAGCTGTAAGTCATGCACGGAAATGGCTCTTCATCTTGCGATCAAGTGAGGAAGTTAGCGTTTTAGCAATAATGTCAAAGGAAGTCATACATTAAATATTAATTTATGATACAATACAAATGTATTAAACGGAATCTACTGTTTGTATCTAGACCATCTCTCTCCCCAGTTATATGAGATGATAAATTGCTCTTTTCAAGGTGCCAGTGTTGAAGCCGATGGACCTGATGGTGGAGGTCAGCCCTCGGCGAGTGTTCGCCAACGCCCACACCTACCACGTCAACTCCATCTCCGTCAACTCCGACTATGAGACCTACATGTCAGCTGATGACCTGAGGATCAACCTCTGGCATCTGGACATCACCGACCGCAGCTTCAGTATCCTTTGTGGGTCGTAGTGTGCAAGCGGAGTGAGGAGAAGAATCATGTAGGCGTGGACACACGTACAAACGCATATGAAAGCAGAAAAAGATTTATTAAGACACAAGAATAATCAAAAGATAATTCATGCAGACATTAACACACAGATCCTTATACATGCTCAATAATCAGTCCCTGCCCACCCACACACAGGCTCACACACACTCACACACACACACAATAAATTCCCACATTGCAAATCTTATTTTGTTGTATAAAGAAATGCACAAAGACACACAGTATTGGGGGAGGGGAATATTTTTCTTGAGGATTGAAAATGTAGCTTAATGAATAATTCAAAGACTGCATAAATATTTCAGCCTCTTTTTGAGCTTTAATCCAGCTCACTAGGACACAGTCAGTCCCACCCCTGACCCAGACATGATTTATAATATTACAGTTTACCCCCACCCTCAGGATATATTTATATTGGTTTGCTTTATTTCTCATATAAATTATTTACATATTACTTATGGTTATATATACGTATACATACACTTCTGTCTTTTTGCATGTGGATTATGCACCTGTGTGGGTTTCCATGAATCCAAGCAGTCAGTTAGTGGATAAATCTGAAAGAGATAAATGAAAGCGTTCATACAGAGTGGTAGACAGTAGTAAAGACAGTTTAGCCTGAAACAAACTGCAGACTCTGGCATGTTGACTCTCTATGTTGTTTCCCTGAGCAGTGCTTTTTTCTCAGACATTGTGGACATCAAGCCAGCCAACATGGAGGATCTGACAGAGGTGATCACAGCGGCTGAGTTTCACCCCCACCACTGTAACCTGTTTGTCTACAGCAGCAGCAAAGGCACCCTGCGCCTGTGTGACATGAGGGAAGCAGCACTGTGTGACAAACACTCCAAATGTGAGTAAACCTGCTGAGCGTGGGGATGGAGACACACACACTGTTTTTTTCTCTCCACAAAGGTCCTTAAAAGGTCAAAATGTCTGTTTTGCATGTTTTAACCTATAACAACAAGGGTTTTTAGACAAATGTCATATTTTTAAAGGTCTAAGATTTAGGGGGAAATGGCAGAAATGGAATTTAAAATACATAACTATATTTCATTACTGTACAATCCCCTGAAAATAAGAACAGTTGTTTTTGTTACCACAGAGTAGTCGTTTATATCTACAGACGCTGTGGGTCCTCTTCCACAGAATCCGGGACAAACTAAACACTGGCTCTAGAATAGGGACTTTGTGTTTTTACCTTCATGCTAGGAACTGGAGTATTATGCGAGGTGCAAATAGTAACTACACTGCTAGATGTCACTAAATGCTACACACTAGTCCTTTAAGGTTGTATGTTAGCGGCATAGCTTCAGGATGGCATTGTCAGTTAGTTGTTCGGTCCACCGCTTTGACCCAGACTGAAATATCTCAGCAACTATTGAATGGATTTCCATTAAATGTCTTACAGATATTCATGGTCAATGTTGGACTCATTACTCATTACAATATAAGATAATATTCATGGGCGGCACGATGATGTAGTGGTTGTCCCTGTTGTTGTCCTTGAAGGTTCCTTGTTCAAAATCCTAGGATCTTTCCGTCTTTCTTCAGTTTGAGTGTGTTCTCTCCGGCTTCCTCTCACAGTCCAAAGACTTTATAGGTTTATAGGTTAATTGCCCATACAGTAGGTGTGAATATAAGCATGAATTGTTGTGTTATTAAAGCTTTGTGTCTGTGATGAACTGGTGCCCAATGTGAGCTGGGATTTGCTCCAGCCCCCCGTGACTGTAATAAGGATACAGCATAAGGTTATGGAAAATGGGTGGATGGATATAGTAATGGGTAGTGGGTGGTGCAATGGTTAGCACTCTCACCTCACAGCAAGAAGGTTCCTGGTTTGGTTGTCTTTCAGTGGGTGGATTCTCTCTGGGTAGTCCAGCTTTATAGGTTACTTGGTGACTGCAAGTTGTTGTTGTTGTCAAGCTAGATGAAAAGGTTCAATCTGATGATGAGACACAATCTTTTGCTATTGCCATTTTTTTTTTTACCTGGTGTTTTTGTTGCTTGAGCATTTTTCCAAAGATCTGTCTGAGAGTCGATCATTGAGATTTCATCCATCACATATTCAGCCTCAGGCTTCATCAGTTTTTTTGCCACTTGTAGTCTGCTGTTTAAAATCCAGCTTTATTGTTTAGCTATTGTAGAGTTTCAGCCATCCTTGGATCATCTTTGATCTTTGATCATGCATTTCCACAGACTTCACGTCATTGTGTTGTCACAGTAGGTGTTTCAGGTCACATCTTTTGCAGTGGAAAGAGTCTTTCTACCTGTAGACAATGTTCTTGCCATTGTCTTGTCCAACAAAAAAGTAATGGGAAAATTTCTAGCTGCTGAAAGTAAGGCAGCATTTCCTGTGTAAGCTGTGCAAATCATACAATGACAATGAAAAGTAGCAGACAACAAAAGTAAGATCGTAAGTCATTTTTGGGGGGGTAACACTACTTGTTCCTGCTGAAAGTAATATTATCACTCTAATATTATTACTAGTTATTGCCCAACATTAGTCATGGTGACGATGAATCCTAATAACTTTGGTGTTGCTACATACATTCATACAATCACTTTGGCAGAGGATCCCCTGACTTTTCATTCAATGTGAAAATAATCTTGCAGAGACTTGTTTAACATACCTAATCCATCACAGTGAATTACTCTCTATTAGTATGATTTATTTAAGTGTGGTTATGTAGTTAACAGCAAGGGGTTGTTCCCATGGTGGTTTGTTCCAAGATATTTAATTTGTAGTTAATAACTGAATCCTACAAAATCTAATTTTTGTTTATTTATTGGAAACTAATTTATCTCAAACATGAAGTGTAAGAAGTTTGATTTCCTTACAGTTTAGTCTCTTTTGGAACATTTTTCACCTTTTGTATTTCTCTCTATTGCAGGTCCATTAGTTCATTAATATAGAGCTGTTTTTTTTTTTAACCATAAATCTGCTGTCCTTAAGGAACAACAGTTCAATTCATGGTGCATTTTCTCTCATGTCTCAGATTTATTGTTTCCAAAGTTTTCTGTTTACTTCTAAAATATGGTTTCCCACAGGTTTTATAGCTCTGACCAGTTTGAGTCATTAGTGCAGTGAGCACTGCAAATTGTGTTCAACTGAGGAATGCAACAAGCAGCAAGGGAGTTAGTTTTTGTTTATTTGTTTGTTACATTCAATAAGAAATGTCTGTATTTACCAGGTTTCTATCTTTATGTTGTCATTAACAAGATTGCAGACAGAAACACGTCCATAAACATACACACACTCTGTCTGAGTCTATACATCTGAGAAATTTTCTTTATCTCTGTACGTGAGATAGAGACACACATATCCATCCTTATTTTCTCACATCATTTCCAGTATTTGAAGAGCCCGAGGACCCCAGCGCCCGCTCCTTCTTCTCTGAGATCATCTCCTCCGTGTCAGATGTCAAGTTCAGCCATAGCGGTCGCTACCTGCTCACAAGAGACTACCTGACTGCCAAAGTCTGGGACCTCAACATGGAGAGCAAGCCCCTGGAGACATACCAGGTGTGTGACCCACCACATGTGTTAAAATACAAAAATAATTTCTCAGGCTGAGCTGCTGTGATGCGATCCCTTCTGGCAAGGAGCAAATTCACTCTGGGTGAGGTGAATTGATCAGTAGTTGGGGAAGCATTAACATATTTTCTTTTGAATCCAGTCATCGCCCAGAGAGCTGAATGTTATTAATTCAATCCAAAGGCCAACACAGACACAGCTGACTTGATTCAATTAGATTTGTTCCCTTCATATGTAAACATATATTTATTCCATATTTCTTTATAAATCAAATTTTCTCATTTCCTTTTTAGCTAATATGATGTTGTTCCATACGAGAGTGCATTTGATCATTGACACTACGACACCAAACATACTATGTTTGCCAGTATTTGATTCAGTCCAGATATTCAAATTTCTAGTTCCTCTTTCACATAGTTTCACAGTATTGTCTCCAACATAGAAAGTTTTATCTTGGAGCAGTCCTACAGAGCACGAGGGAGAGTGTCGTCTTCC
The DNA here is from genome assembly GCA_036365135.1 of Miichthys miiuy. Taxonomy (NCBI): domain Eukaryota; kingdom Metazoa; phylum Chordata; class Actinopteri; family Sciaenidae; genus Miichthys; species Miichthys miiuy. The sequence continues at coordinate 12,966,810 of CM071611.1, forward strand.
ACATCTGCACACCTGCTGCCATCACTTGGTTGGTTGCTTGCTTATTTGTTACATTTTATATCATTGACTTTGTTAAGTCCAAGATACCGAAATTTTACAGATTGGGGGCAAATTCAAGGAAGACCCTAAACAAATACAGAAGCTTCTTTACAAAACGTGATGTGATTTTGGAGATTAGAAACCTTTTGTATTCATGGTTGTCATCCCTCCTTTAGAGTTAAAGAGACTTGAAGCTGTTCTTGTGGCTTGTGGTGACCTGACACTTCACTAACTGATCTACTCTGTTGGCTTTTAATTTAATTTGCCACTGACTGACCTCGCTGAAATAAATTGAACACAATTCACATATTTGTTATGTGGTAATTTATCCTTCCAGCAGAGCTTCTTCTAACAGAAGAACCATTTGTATTAAATGTTTACTTCCCTGATTGCAAGTTGTGACTGAAATTATTGTCCAATCTGTCTCTTTACTCAAAGAAAGCATTGTCATCCTGTAAATATGCAAAATTGAAGACAGAAATGACTCATGGGAAGATGGTCTACTCTCAGAATCACAGTACTCACTGATGATTAGATTTTTCCAGAACCTTTTTAGATAATTGGATTGATTATGCGCCAGAGAATCCACTTCTTCTCGTCAGTGCGGAATCACCAGAAAGCCTCGCCGTGACCTAACTTTTTAACTTTGGACTATAATCTTCATCTCTGTGTGTTAGGCAGATTGATACATGCGTGAGACAGACATTAAATTATTATTATGCTGTGTATGTCGGATAGAGATTAAGTGGGCTTGACATGCTGTTGGAAGTGTACACATAAAAAGTACTACGCTGAAAAAAAACCTTCACACATTCACACTCACTTTGTCTCTAAGTGTTTACAATAGGCCACACCAGCTTTTGTTTATGCAGTTATGCGCAGAAGAAATATTTATCAGCTCATTTTTTCAGTGTTAGCCGCGGGCGTGTAGGAGAACATGTGCATGTGTGTGTGTGTGTGTGTTTGCCTGACGTGTGAGGGCCCATGAGGCAGCCAGAAGTGGGAGGCTAAGACGCACCAGAGCTATTTATAGGCTGCCGGGCCTCCACTCATGAAGTGAAGCGAGAAGGAGGGATACCTTACACAGCGCCCAACACCTAGATCTGCAATGCAGCACGGAGAGGGAGGACGACGGGGGGAGGGAAGGGGGAGGGAAGGAGGGAGGGAGGAACAGGGGTGAGGGTTTGGGAGAGAGTGAGAGGATGGTGAGATGTGAGGAGAAGAGAAGAATGAGGGGAGCAATTGTAAATAAGAGGATGAGAAAGCTGGACGGCAGAGGTTGAATGGAGTAAACAGAGGGGAGAAAAACGGCTTCAGCTGAACTGAACTAGTTTTGGTAAATGTACACTCCTGGAACATGAAGAATATACACAAAGGGATAAGGCAACGTACTCTAAATCAGAGATTGTGTGCACTGAGAAAAAAAAAACACGACTGTATATTCAACTTCAGCTGACACTGTATCATTTCACCCTGAGCAGAAAGACCCATAGGGGAAAACCAAAATGTCACCGGGTTTGATGTACAACCATGAGCCGACCTCGGCTTGACCATTTATTGATTACAAGGCGACTGTTGACTGCTGACTTTATGCAGAATGTGAAAATAGGGGGCTTAATGCAGTGCACGGGGTGGAGGAAGGTGTAGATTTCAACCCTTTGCATCACCGAGCGGACACAGTGCTGACACAGGCAGGTCGAAAGAAAGCATGAGAGAAAAGAGTCATTAGTCAGTGAATATGTGTGTGTGTGTGAGTGTTCATGTGTGTCTCTATTATCATGCCCTTGGTGGGTTTGGATGTTAATGGATTTACTGATTTGGAAAAGGAGTTTAGATTAAAATGTACTCCTGGCCCTCGTATCGCTGAGGGCTGATGTTGTGTCTTATTAGAGTTGCCTTCAGGGAGGTTTGTGTTACAGCTTGCCCACATTTAATGTGTTTTGTCTGTGCTGAGCATTGTGTGTGTGAGTGTGTGCGTGTGTGTCTTCTGCTCACTTTTCTATTTATAGTTTTAAATAGAGAGTCAATACCTGGGAGTGAAGCAGCTGTGGACTCATTTTTAATCATATCATGTGTGTATGTTTCCTCCAGGTTCACGATTACCTCCGCAGCAAGTTGTGTTCCCTTTACGAGAATGACTGCATCTTTGACAAATTTGAGTGTGCCTGGAACGGCTCGGACAGGTACTACAAGTGTCTGCATGTGTTTATGTGTTTCTATACTCGTGATAACGAAATGTCCCCAAACATATTTTTTTTAGATTTACAGTTTAAACTGGTGCTGTTAAATATTTTGTGGGGTGGTTTTATACGTTAATAAATGGGTTTACAGTTAACAGGTCAGTTAAGTCGAATTATAAAAGACATAACCCATTACCCAACATTACCCATAAGGGCACAGTATTTTCTACATGCACATAGTTAGTGTTTAATGTGCTCAGGTTTGGAGATATCCTTCTATGAAAAATAGTGATATAATCCTCCTAGTTGTTCTGGAAGATCCACTGGGAACTATTTATTCTGAAAAATAGTTCCAGTAAAAACTGTCGATAGTGTATTTTTCTGTATTACATTGTTTTTGAAAAGACACGTTACTTTGCATTTCTCAAAGTATTTTTTCAATGCAATGAGTCAGTGGTGAAACCTAAGTATGTGAATAGTGAAAATCAGTAATTTGATGCAAAATTATCAATTTCAAATTGATTTTATTGCGTGTGCTGTAGTCCTCCAGAGTCTATGATCAGAACTAGATCTGCACTTTCACTTAAGTAGAATTCTGATTGTAGCACTTTTACTTGTAATGGATATTTTCAGTGTTATTGCTACATTTACTTAAGTAAATGATGTGAATAATTCCTCCATCATTGCTGTGAGAACCACAAATGAATCTTAAATATCTTAAAACCTAACTAGATAGATCCCCTACCCAGCCATGACTAAGCAGTCTTTTTGTACTTTGGGGAAGTGACTGTAGTGCAGGGTTAAAGTTTGTTTGGTAAGTCAGTGAAGGTCTTCACCGAGGTAGCGACTGATCCTCTCTCTCTCCTCTTCCTCTTTTTAGTGTGATCATGACCGGAGCCTACAACAACTTCTTCCGCATGTTCGACCGCAACACAAAGCGTGACGTGACCTTGGAGGCATCAAGAGAGAGCAGCAAACCCCGGGCTGTCCTGAAGCCGCGGAGGGTCTGTGCTGCCGGAGGAAAGCGCCGGAAGGACGACATCAGTGTGGACAGCCTGGACTTCACCAAGAAGATCCTCCATACAGCCTGGCACCCGAGTGAGAACATCATCGCCATTGCCGCCACCAACAACCTGTACATCTTCCAAGACAAACTCAACTCTGAGATGCATTAATGAACGGATGTCAGTGGTGGACACAAATGAGTTTACACCTGACACACAACTATGCCAGAATGTACACATTTACGGACATATACCCACAGGAATATGCCTAACACACCTGCACACACATACGCGATCAGAAGCCACACACACACATCTAGGTCTACTTCGACACACTCCCTCACCTCCTCCCCAGCCTCCCAGAACTGAAAGGACCTAGAAAGGGCTAGAAAGGGAACAGGCTGGATTACACAGTGGATTATGGATTGCAAAATTGTCTGCACTGTGGATTTCTCGATTGTTAACCTCTGGATTGTGCTTGATGGTGTGTTGATTGCTACAGCTCAGCTTCCGAGGGGGATAAACCCCCCGCTAGACTGGAGAGACGTTTACATGTTTGTATTTTTATTTATTTATTTTTTTGGTTCTTTAGCTTTCTCCACCTCCTCTTCCTCCTCTCCTTTTTGTATTTGTGTGCTCGAGCAAGCAAAGCCTATTCTTATCCCTTGCCCACTGTTTTGTGTAACAAAAACCCTTCGTGTTTGTCAACCAGCGGCACTCATCAAAAATGGGCCATTTATGTAACAGGCTGTTTGTTTGATTTCAGATCAGCTACCCAACTTCTGTTTTGTAACTTCTTGTTAAATGATGTTGATGATGGTAATTATGATGACAATGAGAATTTAAAATGATCTGTGTGATGTGCAAGGATGAACTCGGAAACTCTCCCCTCAACCCAAGTGCACCCAGACGCCTCTGAGCTCAACTCGACCGTGTTCAGTGACGTACAAAACATTCAAAGTCCTGCAGATAAAAGCAGAAGTTAGTAGGTTATAACACCGCGGCATAATTGAGGACACACTCTCATGTTTGTGCTCCACACATTGTGTTTCAGTTGTTAACATTTTCTCTGCTGAAACGAGCCCTTCAACATCATCAGTTTGTGGACTCTGCTTCTGGTCCGGGGCTGCGTCGTGTGCTACTTTGCCATTAACTACAACTCAAACCAAGCAAAAAGGAAAAAAAAAACAATTAAAAAATGAACAAAATAATTTCAACAATCAAGCAAAAAGATGCTGCATGTAAAACCAATTTAGCCTAGGTGTTTATAAATTGACTGACTGACTTGGCTGCCTTCTTAACCATTTAGACCCAGCTGTACAAAGGCTTCAGGGGCCTCGGGGGGCCCCGTGCAGCACGAGTAACCATAGATGACCGAGCTATCCTACATTTATTTGTGTCTTCGGACACTGAAGCATGTTTACCAGTGTTCGGTTCATACACTTACATGTACATTTTGAATGAAGCCGTCCAAGGATCAGTTTTGACTAAAACTGAATGGGGAATGTTTTCATTAATGTTGTTCTCTAAAAGAAAAAAGACAAAAAAATCAAAAGGGCCTAAATGGTGTCTGTATATATCAACTCTGTTTTTGACATGTTTGAGGTTTTGTTTTGTTTTTTACACCCATAAACGGACTGCGGACTCGATCGTGTGTATCGACGATTGCCTCCGAAGCTGCAGCAGAGAGATGCTACTTTAATCTCTTCAGCCTTCCTCACAGATTACTTTGCTGATGTGCAGAAGCTTTTATTTTTTAGAGAACAGTTTATTCTTTTATTTCATCTTTCTTCTTTTTGGGAAAACATCTGTCAATTTTTTCCTCCACGTCCCAACCAAACTAATGTTGATTCACATATTTTTGTGTTAATGTATGTTGATGACAAAATTGTCAAAGGACAATTATAAATAATGTTAATATGTTTTTTTCTGAATAAAGATTTCAACGAAATTGCATCCAATGAGCGTACATCTGTGATTTTTTTATTGCAATGTAATTATGTAGGTATGATAATAATTGCCAGAGCCATTGTGGCAACATGCACACTTTATAGCTCCAGTGTATATGGGTTTATACAGCGTTACAGTCTGTGATACTAGTGAAGTCTGAGGCACCACCTAGTGTCATTACACACTTATTTCATCTGGAAAGAACAGGAGAAATTGGACTTCCCCTGTTTGCAGCTGGTAACATTACAGGAGAATCTGTCAATAAGAGCCAAGGTTTTTTGAAATAATACAAATTGCCTGTTTTGTTCTTTCCTTTCTACACATCGTGTTAACTCACCTTTTCAAGTTTCGATGAATGTTTGTCTAGGATCATTTCTTTCTTTTCTTTCCCGTCTAAGGTTTGTCTATGTTGTACTTTTCTGAATGAATCATTCTAATCTGGATTCTGATAGTCTTACTAATATCTGAGCATTCCCCAGAGAATCACATTTACAGACTTTTGACTTGTTGCAAAACACATCATGACTTTTTAAGTTGATAACAGCAAACTAATAGCAGTTAGCTGTTTACACATCCAGCAGTTACTAAATGTTCCACTATGTTCATCAACTAGTGGCTAACTATGTCTGTCTGCTGTTCGGTGGTGAGCATGTAGTGTAAAGTGAGTTCTTAGAAATTAATAAAACTATAAAATCAGCTTAAATCTCTGGATGAAGCTGCAGATGGGTTCAGGTGGGTGTGAGAGTGACACATCGGTTTATATGATTTTAGGAAAAATACTGAGTATAGCTGCTTTTCCTACAGTTGCATGTCAAAATGTCTTCTGTGAAACCGGTCTATTGAATTGAATCTCAAATGTATGAGCAAAATGAAGAATTAGCACTTACTTTACCTTAAAACACTGTCAACTAATGTCCAAAATAAAGAGCAACAAGCAAAATGTTTTCCTTATCTTTATGGGTCACAGTATAGAAAACAGTAGTGGCATCCTAATTTGAAACACGTCATCACTCAGGGACTGCAAATATTCAATATATTAAATCTCTGCACAGCAGAGATGGAGATAAACAAAGGGAGGAGAAAGTCATCAGGAAGAGGAGAAGACACACGAGAACAGAGAAGGCAGAGAACTTCTTAAAGGTTAAGTATTAAAGACATGATTTAGTCCACATTATTTTTGAATCAAGACTATTTCTATCTTATAAGGCACTTGAAAATAATTTTCCAATACATTTCAGCCATTTCAAAATTACATACTAAACATATACTAATGTTAAATTATTAAAGCTTGACAGCATAGAAACCCTCACAAAACCACAGGCATAACAAGGTTCAACAGTTGAACAAGGAAGCTGTACAAAAGTAAATACTGATGATTTTGGCCACAAATATTTGATAACCAGACATAGAAATGTGTGTAGCGCACACAGTGTTTGTATAATGAACAAACAAAAGTGACTTCATTAAAAAACTTACCGTGATGAGCACAAGTTAGTTTACACTAGATGAAATGCACCACTGACCACAGTTGAGACGTTTTAGATTGTTTTTTTCTTCCTTTAGTGTTAGGCAGTAAAATTATTTATTCTAAAATAAGTTTGTGCTTCTCCTCTTTGTACATTTAATTTCATTATATTATGTATTCTCACACATTTTGGCTCAAAAGCTATAAGAACGCAAACACACACTTCCTCAAGTTACAACGCAAATGTCTCCTTTCTGTGCACCCTCTGACGGTACTAAATAATCGCCAGTATTGCAATTATATTCTGTGTCGAACAGCGTTGTACAATCATTAATGTCCTGAAACTGAATATAGTATTATCATTATCATATATCTTATTTATCCCAGAGGTGCGTTTACCAGATCTCTCACCCTCTACCCCCCCTCTGGCGTGTCAGTCTCTGTTTCAGTCTCCGAGTGTGGCTCTAGCTGAGCGGTCAGGAAGGGGTTGAAGAAGAAGTCGAAGCCAAACTGCAGGGCAGACTGAGCCGTGCGCCTCCAGTCGTGCTCAATCTTGTACTGCCTGCGGCTTAGCACGTGTGCGTTGGTGCACGACATGCAGTGAATAGCTTTTAGCTCAAACACGGGCCATTTGGAGCCTAAACGACCCTCCAGTATGGTACTAAACTCCACCAGGCTTCCTGTGTTTAAGTGTAAAAGCACAGACTTGAACTCATTACTAGCCCGCAGAACTATGTCCTTAGTTGCGTCTTCGTCCTCTATGATCGTCCCGTCCTTGGTCTTCTTCTCCAGCGGCATGCCCATCGTGACTTCGAATTTGTATCGATCAAAGCGTTTGATGTGGCATTCATGCTTGGCCAGTTTTTTAAGTTTACAGAGTGGATTTACTGGAAGAGGAGCCGGCGCAGGCAGAGGCTGTGGAGCAGCTGTGGAGTTTTTTACCTCCTCACACAAAGGATAGGGCTCACCGTACAAACACCGCATCCAGTTCCCCACAAATACAGGCAGCAGGTTGATAACCGAATGAGGTCCGTTCTCAATGTCGGTCACGCGGACGTATTTAAAGCGCCCAGTCCAGGTGACGCGATGTCCTTCGAGATGAGAGCAGAGAATCTGAGTTTGGGCCATGTTTGACTCTTTCCAGGCCATAGGGCCGCAGAGGTTGCTGTACTCCGGCCACGTCAGGGTGGAGTTATAAACCTTCATGCCTTCAGACCTGTAGACATACATCCAGCAGAAGAGTACCACCGCACTGAGCCACACCAGGATGAGCTTGACAATGCTACTTCCTGACAAAGAGCGAAAAACTGCTATGGGGTTGAGGCTGAATCTGGTCCAAAGCCTCAGCACTACTGGCACGAAGCAAATTGTCAGTGTGACCAACATCTTTGTCAGCTCCAGGGCGAGAAACCACTGCAGTAACTGGATGATGAGCATTGCGGCCATGCCCAGTGAAAGTATAGGAAGGGCGAAAAGGAAGAGGAAGTAGCCAACACAGGTGCGGATGAGTCCTATCACAGTGGCGTTATTAAGGAACACCAAGGTGAGCTCACACCAAGTAAAGCAAACCATATAGGGCACCAGGCACAGGTAAGTGCCCTTGAAGCCTCTGAGCTGGGCCATACGGAAGAGGAGGTAGAAAAGGTGTCCATACAAAACACACGGTATCCCCAGGTTCAGTGCCACTATGTCCCCTAAAGGCAGAGTGATGCATGTCACCCCAAAGATCCTGAGGAACCAGAAGGACTCTGGCAGGAGTGGGGTGAGGGAGCACGCTCCGGAGAGGACCTCTGTGAGGAGGGCTTTACGAGCAAAGAGCTGAGCGGAGGCATGAAGGCTGAGAAAGGCGGTGACGGTGAAGAAGAGGGCGACAGCGGCCAATTCGGAACAGGGGATCCAGGATTTATCAGCAACGGGGAAGGAGAAAACCACAAAGACCACCGAGAGCAGGAAATACCTGAGAACACGCAAAGACACACAATATATTAACCTCACTGCAGAAGCATTTTTAATTAATTCAGCCACATAGAGTGTGAGAAGTATTTGTCATCTTAATTTTATTCACTTCCTTTAATCAAATAAAGAATAATACTTCACATTTACAACTTTTCTAATTCTTTATATGTTCTGACAACTTGTTTTTATAAGTAACTACTAAGCAAACCCTGCATGATTGCATCTACATGACAATGCTACTTAAAACTAGTAAAACCTGCACAAAACCAAACCTAACATTTGCCGGTAAAACAGATCAAACATTTACGGTAGTCAAGTGAGCAGATGAATGAATGCGTTTCCACATGGATTCATATACTTACAGATAAGGCTCCAAGTGTGTCCATCCAAAGTTAGTCTCAGCCTGCTCCAGATCTAGACCGGGTTCAAAGTGAGTCAGCAAGTCAGTCAGGGCCCGGAAATTTTCCCATGCTTTGGAATTCTGTAGGAAAAGATGCGTATTAATTTCTGTTTACTTGTACCTCCACAGATAAGTATGTCTATGCTCTAGTACACAAACCTAAAGCAAATCCTCTGGGGAAAAAAAGCTTATGTTTACAGATTTAATATTACCAAAATAAACAAAACGAATGACAGCAGTGACTAACCTGAAATACCCGCAGCGTGCAGATCACCATGGAGAAGAATGACAGGTAGAAAACTAGCAGGGGGATGAGGAAGATGAAGAAGTCAATTGTGAGGTTGGAGATGATAAAAAAGAAGATGAGTGCGTTGACGTGGTGCGTGGGGATCAAGGTGCTGAGCCACTGCATGCCAGCCCGTGACGCCCAGTCGATGAGGTGCTCCTTGATCTCCAGCAAAGCATACAGAGGGAACTTCAGCAGCTAGGGGAAACAAAAGAGAGGACAGTGTCAGTACATCACCACGACTGATGCAGACATCAGTCACATCCTTAGAAAGTCTGAGAGCTTCCTACCTTTTGGTGTAAGGGCAGATCATCAGGATGTTTCACTACTACATCATCGTCATCGTCGTCATCACCTCCTCCTGCTGCAGCCATGACTGGTGAAGGTGCGATACCCTGAGCATACTTCTTAGTCATCTCGACAAAGTCGTCAAGACCCACATGGGAGTTGGCTACACAAGACACAAGCAAATGGAAATCTGAACACTGTACTTTTTTTCTCTAGTCTGTCAAAGACATCCTACAAGTTGGCTCCACGTTTCAAACCACACATACCCTCACTGGTGACCATAGTCTCCAGGACTCTCCTTTGTTTCTTGGCAGAGCTGTTTAGTGGGCCCGGGGAGATTGGTTTGCCTGTAGATACAAGAGAGAAATAATTCCCCATAACACACAACTATGCAACGCTTAGTGTTAAATTACAATATATATAGTAACGCCTGCTGTACCTGGCTCTGCGTGAACGTGTTCAACATTCTCTAGCATCTCAGAAACAGCCACTGCCTTCTTCCTCTCTGGGTTCAACTTCCAGTACATCAGCAGAGCTGCTTTCCTAACTCCTCTCTCAAATCGTGTCTCTGTACACAACTTCTTGACCTCCTCAAAGTTCTCCAGAGTGATGCCTGAAAAACAAGAATGTAAATATGCACACTGAGGATGGACAACTACTCCCAGCACCGTGTGAAAGGTAATCTAACCAATTCATAACATCAAACCGATGATTTTCATGCCACTTTGCTAAGAGAGTGAAGGCAGCAGTGGGAGATTTCACTACCTTTCCTGGAGGCTAAGCACTGTTGCAGCAGTTTGACGGCGTCCTTGCGGCCTTGTTTAGCAGCCTGGATGAGCCAAGTGACTGCTGTACAATTGTTCAACTCCTCATCTCTTTCTTCAGCCAGTGCCAGGAAGTAACGCCCCATCTGGACATACACACACAGACACACAGGTTGACTTGCAAGCCAAGCATTGCTGTGACTTAGTTGACTCATGCACTGTCCTTCCCATCAATATGTCGCTCTAAAAAAAACATTTATAATTGTTTGGTTGATCTGTTCTGTGCCCACCATCTGGTCATTAAAGTCATTTGCAATATGTTCACTGACACCGACCTTGGTCTGTGCTTTAGCATCTCCTGACTTTGCTCTCTCCTCCAGGTCCTCAAAAGTGACCTCCTCCTCCGGCTCTTCTGAAAGAAAGAAAATAATTCTAAAGTAGAGTCATAGGCCTTATTATATATAGATTAAAACACAATATAATGCGGTTTCTTAACAACATGCCTTCTTGTGTAAAATATGTGGCTGCTAAGGGTTTAGTAATGTAGCTCTTCTGCAAATAGGTGGATAACATTAAACAGACAGTTAATTCAAAAGATTTTTTTTCTTGTAGGATTTGATCTGAAGATGAAACAGTTTATCGTGATGTCCTTTGTCCTAGTTACAACTGTTCTTGACAAGGTGAGGCAACTCTATTTATATATCACAAAGGCAATAAGACAAGATATAAAAGTAAAAGATCTAAAAATAACAAGCACGTGTCCTCACAAGACACACATACAGAGCTGTCTAATCATGGCACAGTAGAGTGAAAGTATCACATCCAAGTTCCTCCTATTTTTAGAGGCTGAAACTGCTGACCAAAGCTGTTTCTATCTCAAGTTAATGCTTCGACTGACAGTTTCATGCCTATAGACTGAAGTTTGAGGAAAAACTTTAAAGACTCTAAATAAATTAAGTTTCATTCAGGTGAATATTTGAAGTCACAGTTTGATTTTCTCTGATCTTTGCTTTTAAAATACAGAAATGTTCCTGATAAAGAGACATTATGGAAACTGTTCAGTCTTATGAGTGATCCCCACAGCGTGATCGTGAGTCAGATCCTGTCAGAAACAGCTTCTGTCCTGATAAGAAACTCCCTCTGACCCACGCTGGTTTAATTATCATCTCCTTTTGGTTGATGAGTTCTGCTACTCTCTGCTAATCCAGAGCTACAGCTCACATTGAAAATGGGTCTTCTGCTTCTTCTTTTAAAAGTGAACTGTCACCATTTGTTGTACTTAAAACATGATCAACATCTTTCTAGTCATGTATAATAGGAAAAAGATAGAGGTGGCATGAAATGCAGAAACACTTTCCAAGATTCAAAACACCCACAAGCTGTAAGTGATACTGTTGTATGAAGCAGGGGTCCATCAGATGTTGTCAATGCTCCTGGTACGCTGCTCATACCCTGATCCTCTGCCTGAGCCCTGAAATAACTGTTGCTTTAGCACTGTCAACAACAGCTGCTAGCTTCCCTGATGTAAAACGCACGATTTCGTGGTGATGCAATCTGTGCAATCTCACATTTTCACTTTCGTTAGCCTCATTATGATTATGTGTTCAAATATAGACTCTTGGACACATGGTACAGGGTTTGTATGTTTCAGACAACAGGACTGGATCTAATGGAGAAAAAAAACTGTGGTCCAGATTAAATGACTGAGGTGTTATATTTCACACTTTCCATTAATACGCCCTATTTACATATGCAGACATCAGTGCAAAGCTATGCAACAAAATAACATGCGATATCCCCAGTGCAGTGCGGAGATCTCCTACTATGTGAACTTTACATGCAGGATATTGGTTAGCGAGAACAAAGCAGAGCTGAAACGGTCGATGGAAAGATAGGGGTGAGACCGGCTTTTCTCCACAAGTCAGCAGAAAGTGGGAGAGGCTGCTTTACATGTTGTGGTACATGTCTTTGGTTGTCATGGAGACACTGTAGTACACAGAGTAAACTGGGAGTGTAGGTTGCACTGATTGGTAGAGAAGAGCAAAGTGAAATGGTGAAGTAAACATTTTGTGATTAAAAGTGTCAAAGGGTCAAAGTTTGATTCTCACCTGGTTCAGGTGTGGGAGGAGGCTGTGGAGCCTTAGCTCCAGCAGCTGTGGATCCATTTGGAGGATTCTCCGTAGAGGCTGCATTAAGCTGAGATCTGCCCACCTGAGAGGGGCTCCTGATGGGCTGGTGGAGAGGTGAGACAGGGGGCGTGGACAGGGAGGAAGAACGGGAGGAAAGACCAGGAGAAATCCGAGGGGAGGCAGTGGAGGAAGAAGATGAGGGTGTCGTTGGAGGTGTTGGGATGGTGAGTTTAGGTTTAGAGCGGTCTGAGGTTGGTGCGGTTGTGGTAGAAGATGAGCTTGAAGAGGAAAGGCCTGGCCTCAGGGTGGTGGGAGATGAGGGACTGGGTTTTGGGGTGGCTGGGTTGCCAGTTAGCGATGGTTCCATGGCTGAAAATGACATCAGACAACAAATCAGTGATGTTTGAGAGCATCTGAAAACAACAATGGTAAATTGTAAGTGATATGTGTGATAGTGTGTACTGCAGCAGGGAGAGGGCAATGAGGAGAAGGAAGTGACAGTGATGTAACAGCTGTTGTGAAAGGACACTTTCCCTTTGTCACACCACCTACACTCACTCAGCTATAAGACTGTCGTACACAAACAAACAAATGACTGGCTGGTAAAACATGACACTTGTGTACGAATATTATATTTACATACAAAATAATAGCAATAAAATCGCATACAAATAAATAAAAAAGAGACAAAGATTAAAAAAAGAGAGCAAACACTTCTAACCTATCTAACCACAGCGGCAACAGACACCTGTGGCTTTCAAACATGTGCCACCAGGAGTGCCTGCACATTTCCATTCAAACCCTCCAACGAGTGACAGCGGATGAGTCACTAAAGACTGGTGGTGTGTTTGGTTTAACAGCCTGCAGACTGATATGCCACCATGGCGCATAGTTGAGTACTAAACAGCCTAATTCCCTTTTATTTTATTATCCTATAGCTGCAAGTACATGTTGTGTTTTGAGTTTAGTTTGGTTTATTTATGTCAATCATTTTGTTTTCTCTAACGGCAAACAGGTCATGTGATCTACAGTCTATTTTAGACATTATGCTTGACATCCTTTAAGTGTCCTGACTGGAAACGTGATGTGTCCTGTTGCAATTTAGGGAACCCCCCCTGTGGCCAGCAAGGAGAAGCTCAAACAACACAGATGTAACCAGATGACATACAAATAATCCTAATTATTGCAGTATAGTGTACATACAGTGGCTATAGTCTTTATGTAACCGGTAGACAGCGGTAGATGTGGCAGGTAGTTAAAATAACCGGTGGCTTTGCTGCTAATGCTAACCTGTGTGTTCCTCAAACATGTCACAGCTGTTGTCTGCTCACCTTTAACCACGAAAGCACCAGTTTATTTGAAGTCCTAAGTGAAAAAGCTTCGAGAAATATCTCCGTTTGTTTTGCTATAAAGTGTCCCAGCTCATTGTCCCCTTTCGCTTTTGTATTAAGTATTCCTCCTGTCCGCTGGCTGCTCTTTGTGGTCAAACTCCAAAACACACAGCTGGTTCAGTCGACATACACGCCCACTTTAGTATTCTGCGTGTTGTGATTGGACAATGCTGAAGACTCGCTTTTTTTAACGCGATTTGATTGGCTGTAAGGCAGGACGTTCAAATATGTCGTCTCAGTCAACAACAATCAAATGTCGAGAAGTTGATGGATCCCTAAAGTGACATCAGGGAGACTTACTACTGTTAATGTACCATATAACCGTTTAAACGAGTCAGATTTTATAATATAATATAAGTCTGAGTCTTCTTTATTTTTTATTAAACATTATTTGATTTATTTTTTTTTGTTTGCAACAACGTAATAAAGGGTTTGTACCAGGAGATGGCAGTACATGACATATTGTTTTCATTTATAAACGTGGACTATTTTCTTTACATATTTCAAAATCTTTAAAATGACATAAAAACAAACAAACGAAATTTTAATCTACTCTAATTTTGTGTTTTGTTTGTTTTTTAAATCTTACTTTTGCTGTTTGCTTTTGCAATCTCTATTGTGTATTACTGTTACTGGGAATATATTAAATGATTTTATACAGTCTTTTTTATCAATGTAATCAATCAATTAATCGTGTGTGATCTGGGAGAGGTTGAAAATGAGATGCATGAGATGCCAGCAGAATGTCCTGATTTATTTTCTATGTTGGATGAATGCAGACTAAAGTTCCTGTTTGCAGATGAAGTATTTCACTTTGCATAGTTTGTGTTGAATGCCTACCAACAGCCTAAGAGGTCTCTTTATGTTTGATGTGTTTAAGGGAACAGTCTGTGCCTCATTTGTTTTCTGTATTGCTTGCTATGCATAGTGTCTCACTTGTTCTTTTATTCTCATAATTGTTTATTGCCTTTGTTAGTTATGTGTGTAGTGTCTTGTAAGTCCATGTGGGCTGGGCACATTTTGTACTTAATTACAATGCGGTGTGGAGAAAGTAAAGGTAGTACCATAGTATTTTAAAGCCATGTTGGCTCTAAAAGAACGTGTTGTAATAGCACATTCAAGTGTCATTTAAGAATTTTAATTGGTCTTAAAGGTTTATGGTGCTGAAATCTTACATTTATGTAACCTGATTTTCTTTAGGATTCAGTGTTTGCCCAACAACTAGGCCTATGTTTGATCACATGCTCCAGATTCCAGAGAATGATTAGCTCATAGAGTACAGGCAAATGGAATTATTATTGTGCAAGATAAAACAGGTAAAAACTGTGATATTCTGCCTCTAAATCTGTGATTTGGGTGTAGTATTTTCTGCCAGTTTAACTGTGGTTAAAAAATATACTGGTTGAGCCCAAACATAAGCTATTGAAATTTTGTAACGATGCTCAGAAGTGTAGCTTTTTGCTCACATGTACAATGAAACCTGCCATCAGGAACACTGGGGAATAGACAAGGAAAGGAACACATTAAAGTTCAGAAGAGGGGGAGCCAGGCAAAGGAAAGGAAGGAGACAGACAGACAATTAAAGAACTTACAAAGCGAAAAAAACAACAGGACTCAGGGGGGAAAGTCAGATTAAAGTCCTGGAAATGAGAGTAGATACCACATTGTGGGAAAAGAAGGAAATGGGGGCTGTAATTGCAGCTGCATTGAAGCAGTTATGTAAATGGCTCTCAATTAGTAGATTAACGCAATCCAGTTGAGAGGATAAGCAGGACCCTTACTGGTTTTGGTCTTTCACATACACACCTTCAATCTATATTAGTCTTTTAAATGGGCTTAGGCACACGTGCACTCACAGACATAGGCAAAGGTGTTCAATATGATAAGTAATGAGCTTGTTATGAATCCAGATATTTAGATTATGTAAATCTCCTGGTAGGGCCAAACTAGCCTTGCTTTAGGGTCACCATGCGGTCATTACTTAATTGATTGCAACAAGCTGTTTTTCTTTACTTCGTTCTGCTTGTTTTTATTCTCTGTATCCCCTCAAAGTCGTGACTTATTATAGTGCTCAAGTGATGGATTACTCTCATATCTAGCAAGCCTGACAGCTGCAGTTATTAAAAACAGCTGCATGACACACCAAAATAGACTTGTCAATCCAAAATGCACTCATGCATCTCCTTCTGTGTCTCTAAACAGTACACGCCCCACCCACGGTTTCCCCCGAACATTGCCAATGGCTCTCACAGGAAGAGAGACCTGAGGAGGAG
The DNA here is from genome assembly GCA_036365135.1 of Miichthys miiuy. NCBI lineage: Eukaryota > Metazoa > Chordata > Actinopteri > Sciaenidae > Miichthys > Miichthys miiuy. The sequence continues at coordinate 12,982,935 of CM071611.1, forward strand.
GAGAAGAGTTATGGTCGGTAACCATAGCAACCGGAAGGGTTATGTGAGAACGGACATCGACTGCAGTAAAGATGAGTATTTCCATCACAAATGCTGCCCAGAAGCTGCTCTGACCTTTGAAGTTTCTCTCTGTGGGGAATTGGGCTGTAATGCTGGATGCGCTGCAGCCAGCTGATACTTTGGTCAATTGTCAAGACTTATGGGATTTTTAATTGAATGTTATATATAAATATATATGAATCACACCAGCTTGAACAGACAACATGTGGTCATGCAGATTTCACTTTGAGGAAATTCTCAGACAGAGTTAATTCATCTCTTGTAATGTTGGTGCCACTGACTAATAGTCTTAGAACATGACCCATCTTTTACTGTATACAAACCTGTTATTAGAAACTCTTACACACTGTTATGCTCAGAACATTTCCACTTCCTACACACTTTTAAAGTGGGGAAAACTCAGCTCCTTCCTGTGGCTTACATCCCTTCTTCAGCTGCCAGCCCTCTGTGTATCGATCTGTTGCTATTTTGAAGCCTGAGTGGAAAAGAAGAAGAGAAAGAGGAAAATAAAATAAAATAAAAGATGTAGAATAGGAATAGTTGTATGCAGAGTGACTTTTAGTCACAGCTGTTTAAGTCTGTGTTCTTATTCTCCAGTGATTTAGCTTCGCACTTGCAAGTTGATGGACGCGTTTGATAAAAGGGTCATAAGTGAAGTAGCAGAGGCAAAGATACCCTGATTTTCTACTACGCCTACTCTCTAGTATGGTTCAAGATCTAAAAATGGATGGATCCTACATCATAATGCGACTCAATAGTGTTTCTCGTTGTGACACCTATTTCCTTGCCTCCAAAATGCTCGGGTCTTTCAAATCCCACAGCTCCAGTTTGTAATAGCTACAGACTTTCCCTTCAAATTACCCTACATGTCTCAAGCTCTGATGTCATCGAAATTGTTTTTAAAACATCTGGAAAGCTCCCCCCAGACTAACAGAATCATACAATGGAGTGAATCATCATCTAAAACAAAAGAAAAAAAAACATTTTCTCAGTAAATGCCCTGAAAATGGCACAAAGCAGGAATGTGGCTCACAACACTTTTAATTACAGACTATCATTATGGTGACTTCATGGTGACAAATTTAAAATCATACAATACATTGTTTATTTACATTTCTAACCACTGGAACTACAATGTAATGCTAACACAGCTGCTTGTTGAGTCATACTACTTGTACTGTGGCTACATTAAACAACTTGTATTATGATCCTTGGTGTGGGCAGTAATGGTGCATTTGTAGCACAGTATTGGACTTTCTAATGGAACATTTAACAAGAACATTTCCATTAAACACCTCATAACTCAACCAGAAGGTCAGAAACACAGGAAAATCTTTGTTTCGATGAACCTTTTGCAAATCATAGAAACTTTTGTATCATTTTGTTGTGTTCGTGTTATAAATTAAGGTTTTTGGTGATGTACCATGGAACATCAGGCTCAGATTTTTTAGTGACTAACAGTGGTGACTCATGCTCATGAAGCCTAATTACCTTCATATGAAAGTGTTACGTCACTACAAGCTTTCCAGACTGGAGACTCGGGGTTACACTGTGGAAAAAAAGGTCAGTTTGGCGGCTGGATTCGGAAACTAATGCAAAGCTGTCTCATGTTTTTTTTTTTTATGTGATTAAGCTAAATCCTGCACAGTTAGCTCGATATATTCCTCATTTGATTCTCTGGTCCCCTCTGAATACCAAAGGCGGCCACTAAAAGCTATAATAAGTTTAATCTGCTGACAGTCATGAATATGTTAAGCTTATTATGGACAGATCTCATGGATAGGCTGAAAACCTAAGATGATTATGTTAAGTTAATGAAAACAGTGACTCCTCACATTACTGTGTTACTCATAACCAGGCAGAGGAGATGGAAACAGGCTGAATAGATCTACTTTTATCGCTGCTAATGAATGAGATTACTTATTTCTTTCCAAGAAATCAGTGATTAAAATGTTTGTATAACTTTCCATTCAGTCTTCTCTTAAATAACACAGCCTCAGGGTGTTTTTCACCTATAACTACCATCACTTTTATGCTTGAATCATCACAGATATTATCACCTGAATCTATAAACACACAGTGTTGTTCTTTTATCCGACGATGAGATATCACAAGGCCTAATCACAAGGTTCTTGTGAAGTTTCCTTTCTTCTTTCTGTGAATTCTCCTGCTGTGTTTTCAGAGTGGTACAAAAACACACCCACAGCACACCATATTGCAGAAAAGAGTAAAAATACCTCAGGCAAAACAATTAACAGAAACATTCATTACCGCTCTCTGACACACTGAGTCAATCCTTACCAAAACAAAACAGATCCCACATCCCTCCCTCTCCTCACCACTCTCTGTCTGCCACCACAATGTTTTTTTTTTCACTTTATCTCTCCATCTGGGTGTCTGTTTGCTGGCCTCAGCAGGAAACTGAATGGAGTGCAGCTTAATACTCCAAACTTGCCCCCTTTTTGCTCATCTGCTTTAACTCACACAAAAAATGTTCCACAAACCTATACAACATGGAAAATGGCCCCTGAGACTCAAATTCTGGGTGAGTGAGTAACCGCTGCAGCAGAGGGCATAATGTAGACAAATGAAACTCATCCCTGCCTGTGTGCTCTTCTTGCCTATGTTGCCCTGCAGCAATGAGCTGCATATGCTGCAGCCATAGAAAGCTGTGATGGCGTGTGCTGCTGCTGCTGCTGCTTGTGAATGGCAGACAGGCAGGCGCAGTGTGCAGAGGCAGAGACAGGCAGCTGTGCGAAAGTAATGCATCCTCCAGAATCTGGGTCACACTCACGCCACTTTCATATTGTCTGATTATTTCACCTAGTTTTATGATTTGGCAAGTCATGCTGTCCTATAAACTGAATGTGGAGGCCTGTGGTACCTGTGATTGAGATTTTCACAATGCATCATAGTTATTGTGGGGGATCCAGACCGTGGACAATCTGTGGGGATGTTTTTGAGTTTGTATGATGATGATGGTTAAACTTTTAAACAACCTTTTCCTAGGAAGACGATGCATGGCAAGAGGGACATTGGCTCTTACATGAAATATATTGGTCATCATCATCATCATTTTTATCTAATGAGATATTTAACAGTATATATATTTCCATCTATTGGCTGTAACTGTTTCATACACATCAGGTTAACTGTGTTTTAATCTTTACTGTGATTTGTTTGGAAGAGATTGATCAATAACGTCTGGAGAAGATACACTTTATCTATCAAGAATAAATCACATTGTCACAATCATTTCATGAGAAGAGGTGCAAATATTTTATTCTAACTTCAGTGTACATTGGTCATCATCATCATCTAATGTACAATAAGAGCTCTAATAGGATTTCTATTAACATATTTAACATAAGTAACTAGCATATGTATATCTAAAGGTAGTTGTACAATAAAATAAACTAATGACAATAAAATGAAAGACTGTTAAACAGCCAGACATAAATAAAATAAGACATCACATAAGAAGATGATGTTACTCACAACTTATGATATATACATCGTTTCTATGCATAACCAATTAATATATTAAGACAATAAAAGCAGTGCATTCTTTGAAGAAAGATCAAATGAATTGTCCTCTTCTCTCTGTGAGCATCTCTCTTTTCCACCGTACGTCTTGACGACGACGACGTACGTTTCTCCCGCACCGGCGGCGTGTTCACGCGTTTACTGCGCGCGGTGTCATTCTTGAACACGCAGTCAGGTGTCGCGCTTCTATCACGCGGCAGGTCTGTCACAGCCGCCCGGCTTTTTTTTTTTTATTATTATTTAATTTTTTACCTCCCCTCCACACACGGACACACTCACATCAACACCACGGGCATTGAAACAATTGTATTTGTTTTATTTATCTTTCTTTTTTTTTTTTTTTACTCATGTGCGTGAAATGCGTGTGAGCGGGTGACGTTGCGTGTGCACTCAAGAGTGAGTGTGTGTGTGTGGGCGTGGAGCAAAGTGTCAACGTGCGGTGCCAGAGAGGAGGAGAAGAAGCCCGGAGCTGTATCCACCAGATCTGTAGCTAGAGGATAAAATCAGAATCGGAATAAAGTTGTGCATGGTCGCTGTTTGCAGGCAGACATGTTTTAAGTGTTGGAGGTGAGTTCATACAGCTCTCCACGCCGAAGCACGCAAACCTCCTCCTTCCTGGATGTGAAGCAGATTGTGGCAGCGACGTTTCAACATCAGGACACTTGTGACCGCTGGAAATCCATTTCAGGTAAGTTTGTTCGCTTCGTAATGATAAAAAAAACTCCTTGCAAATAATTTCTAGACTCTTGACATGCGGTTAGCTGCTGTGACATATATCCGACATCCGTGTTTGACGCGCTCGGGGCGCAGTAATGGACAGAGACCTGGCTCTACAATATCTGGCTTTCGATGTGAGTTTGGGCTAACGTTAGCTAGCAGTTGCAGAAACTGCCATGCCTCATATCAAACCAGACAGGGATGTTTAATATTGGCTGCATCGTGAACCTGTCTCTGGTCTCTGGCCGACTCTGCCAGCTCGCCAAGGAGGAAGTGATGATAACGCTCCCCGATACTGCTTTTATACTGTCCTCGTCCCGATGTAAGGGAGGCCACTGCTGGGGTATGAAGCACATTAGTCTGTGGTCACACTACTACATGCTACATGACAGACACATCAACACATTAGATTGCACAAAGCAAGGACATCCGACCTCTGTGGCTGGAGGATGCTGCTGCAGCAGCAGCCCCCATGCATGTCGCCGTGGGGTGTGGTTGGCAAGCCGGACAGGCAAGGTTGTCAGCAGTATAAATGCGCTCCCTCCAGCGGCACTCTACCCTGTAATCTCCCATTTGACAGCTCATTAAAGAGCTGGCTATATTGCATTAAGCCATCCCAACATCCCTTTACTAAACCAGTCGTCTGCCATGCATGTAGCCCGTTTGCTGTTTACCAAAGGGTGTGGGGTGGGGGGGGGACTTTGTCTGTCATAACAGCTCTGCTACTGTAGCAGGCGGCTCCAGGGGGCTCGTAAATCTGCCCCGGTGGACAGCCAACATGTGTTGCACACTCACTTCTGTTTGATCAGCCTGCTCAGGGCATGCTGCAAAAACTATGATGCATGCTGTGCTCCTTTTTATGTGTTGTTTTAACCCATCCAGGTGTCATGCAGGTGCTGGAACAAAATAATAATTAAAATTGTATCAGGAAGACATGATTATGATTTGTGATTTTTTTTTTTTCCCACCCTAACCTCACCCTGTCAATCCGCTCTGTGTTAGGTGTAATGCCAATGAATGCTGACATTCATCGGGACTCCTGTTGACATCACAGTTTCCTCCTTTATCCACTCTATTTCCCCCCTTACCTAATTCATCCCACATTCTTTATTCATAATCCTATATACTGCTACCTTCCTCAGCGTAACGCTTTGAGTGACAGGCTGCTACTAGAATAAACCCTGCAGACTGTACCCACATATGCATGCCTCTCTCAATGCTTCACCTCCTACTACCTTCAACCACCACTACAACGACAGTTCATCCTATATTCTTAATGCATAGAGTGGTGCAGATGAAGAAAATGTCTGTAGTGTGTATTTAATGTATATGTGTCAGCCAGGGGGGCTAAATAGCAAGCAGCCAGTTCTGACCGATGTGCTGTGCAGTCACAGAGAGAGAGAGGCAAAGTTAATCACATTACTGATTGCACTATCATGTCTTTCGGAAGAGGGAGAGGCTGCTAACATACACGTCAGTGCACTCATGCATGCAAAGGCACACATAAACATACATGCACAGGCCAAAAACACACAATAAAACTAGCATGACTGAATAGGTGGTATACATGTGTGTGTGAAAGACAGAGCGAGAGAGAGACGTCTTGTTTATCTGTTTGGGTTGACTAGTCATCGGGGTCAGTAACTCGTAGTCATTCTGTTGGCATAGTAGTTTTTAGGTCATATGCTTCACTTGTATTGCACTTGGCTTAGTTACTCAGGCTTTCATTGGGATCTTTACAGTGTCTTTGGAGTATCACAAGACTGCTGAGTGTGCGTGTGTGTGTGTGTGTGTGTGGACTACGGAGGGATGTCTGGAGTGTGGCCAGACCTTTTCTGACAGTATCCACTCTGCTAAGAGAGTCTGTGTGTGTGTGTGTGTGTGTTGTGTCCATATATAAGCCTATGGGGATTTGTAACAAACCTGTAGTATAAACAGGAGTATATCTTAGTCTGTACTTCCTCTTACTGTTGATTATTTAACTTCAACAGTCTTTATTTCAGCTCCCATTTGAAGCTCTTTTATGTATTTATTGGGCCTGCATGTCTCACTGGAGTCTAGTTAATGTTTGACACTTTGTGAGTGTGTGTATGTGTGTTTGTGTGTGTGTGTGTGTGGTCTGTCTAGCTTTGAGGAGGCCCATCTGTAAGTGTGTAATAAGCTTGTGACCATTATGGAGATGTTTGTCTACCCAAGATTTTGTACTTCGTTTATAACCTACAATGCTGCTAAAGGACAATTATAGTGCATTATCATACATTTTTATAGCTCAAACATGAAATCAGAAAAAACATTAAAATAACTGTAATTATTATAATATTATTTGTAGCCAGTTGGCGACAATTGTATTATACACAGTGACTTTTTGTGAAGTCTAAATCATGAATTCTACAGTATGTTAGTCATAAAGGTGACATTCCTCAGCAACACTGTCATTAAATACTATACCTCTCTGTCCTCCAGGGACAGGTTTATTGCACGCATGCCAATACTTCCATCACACTTGAGCTGTTTTGAATAGATGACTTCATTAATAAACATAAAGAATTTTGAGGTGTGATGAATCAGGTACTGTCATAGAGACAGACAGTGAGTGGGAAGCAATTTTGCTTTTCATTGGAAGAAGCAAGAACTGGAATTATTCAGCAACTATTTTTTCAATCACCAATATTTTACTACAATACAAATGAAATACTTATAATTCAGCAGGCTGTGGTTACATTTTAATTGATAATCCCAGCTACGCCTGAACCACTATACCTATCCTGCTACCCCTCTATCTACACCTCTATCTCCTCCAACAACCAATATTATAGTAATACTGGGATATAGATATCTCATTCCTGATCTCATCTAATTTATTATAGATATGACACCATCTGTCCTCGAATACTCTGTATACATTCTGCATATAACATCTCATAACACATGCTTTTCAAGCAGAGATGCCAAAACATTTGATGGTTGCAGCTCCGTCATGTGATGAGTCTATTCTTAATAGGACCAAGTACAAAATACTTCTTCTTTACTCTCTTATCACAGCGATAGTTCAACAATACTGCCACCACATGTACCTGAAAGGGCAAGAGAAAACTCAATGGTTTTATTGCCAACTGGTTGGCAGACATTTTTCTTTGTGTTGTAAGGGCTCCTTGTTTCAAATGATCAAATAAATTCTCCAGCTGTTAAAGTAGGTTAGTCTAAGCACCTGTTCTAAGAATGTACTTCCTTACCACTGACTGCATAGTGACATAGTGGAGTCCAGTATACTGCACAGTTCACAACTTACAAACAATCTTATTCCAAAGAAAAAAGAAAAACAAAGACTGTCACATCCTGTATTTAAATTCTTTAACTAAAAGGCAAAGCACAGGAACACCCACCAACCGGTGTACTGTTGCAACATTATACAAGCCTGCCATTTCACAGAGAGGATTTCCTCAGGCAGTTATGAAACTACCTATATGTTTTTCACATTTGTTAAGCCTGTTTAGAAAGGATCAAGGTTTCAGCATTAGCCAGGGGCAGCCATGTGCAAGTCTAAAGCCTTAATTAGACTATGCTTCAACAAGACTAATATTCTTATACTATATTGATGCTGATGGACATTTTGTTGCTGACTTTTGCAGCAATTAGCTTAACTTCCCAGCAGCTGCAGAGTTTCTCATCACTTCTTCCTTGCAGTCACTATCAAGTGATTTAGCTCATTTGTTTCACATCAATGTTGCATTCAGTGCAGTAAAGTTTTGTTTAAACACTGAGGCTCTCTGGTGAAATATAAACTGGGTTACTGTTTATACTTGGAGTGGATGAGGTAATCTAAGGTCTATGACCTGTGCAGACTTTTGTTTGCTTCTGTGAACATTAAAGATGCTTATTAGCTTCTTGGTGCACCTATAAAATGTTCCAGTTTCCCCTATAAACTCTCAGAGTTTAATTCTGGCTGCCAGCTTGGGAACACGTGGCTCCTTTAGGCTTTGTGGGAACTGTGTGTGACTGGTGACAAATTGTATATATTATTTGTGCCTGTACATGTTTTTCCCAGGGATAATCTGGACTCATGTCAAGTTGTGATGTAGGTACTATACATCATTAACCAAGAGGTGTGTTGTCATGCAAGCAAATGTTATCAGTAGACTAGCTGTAGCCCAAAATATGTAAAGATAGACATATAAATGATTGACATGCATCAGACCACTTATAGTCACATATCCTCTGAGGAAGATATTGGTAGGATGAGTATCCACCTCCTTCCTCCATAAAGAAAAAAAACATCTGTCCATCATCCGTCATGATTGTCAGCCATTTCAGCTCGAGTACACCTGGTCTCTGATCTTGGCACAGGCACGATTAAAAATCAGTGGCAGGGGTGGAAAGTGTGCTTGTAAATTATCTCTGCAAATTCCAGTACACATGAGATCCATGTGAGTCAAATCTATTGACCCACTGTAGATAAATACATGTTTGTTACCAATCTGAATAAGTGCAGAGAGCTTTTGGTGCCTATGTGAATAGATGTCAGCTGTATCTGTCCCTAGTTGTTCGGTTTGAGACTCAAAGAATGTGTGTTTGTGTCAGGGTCTTCTGTGTGTGAATGATCTCTCTCTCCCTCTCTGTTTTCCCTGTCTGTGAAGGAGAGTGAGATCACTTATTGCCCCTGCTCCATCACATCGCCATGCCAAGCAAGTGGGGGTGGAGGTATAAGAGAGGTTAAAGAATGTAAGAGGAGAGGGGGGTGGTGGAGTGGTGGTTGAAGGTTGGTTTTTCTGGTAGAGCGCTGCATGTTTTTCTTCCCCCCACTTTGCTCCGGCTCTTTCTACTTCTCTGCCTCTCTCTTATAGGCTTAATCCTCCATCTTTTCTCTTATTCGATCTCTCCCATCCCCACTGGTTCCCAACGTTTGAGTTCGTGCTTTGTAGAAATCCATGTGGGAAGAAAGCTTCCTCTCCCTCCAGCATAAATGCATTTTTGTCTCTCAGTCAACCTCGACTCAGAGATTGGATGCGATAAAAAAATATGTGTGTTTTTCAAACGTGCAGCTTCAATACGCTGCAATTTGTTTGTGTGTCTCTGATCCACTCCGAGACTCCTCCTTCCCATCATCCTTTGCTATGAGAGCAATAGAATTTTTGAGAGCAAGGGTTGCCTTGGTAACTATTGCTGCCATCTGTGTATGTTGTATGAATGTTTGGTTATGAGCGTGTAGAAAAAGATGGAGGCGCCCATGGTCTTAATGCTTCAGCTCCCTCTTTGTTGCATTATTTATTTAATAGTTAGCAGACAGACTGTAAGGTTACTGGGTTACTATTCATTTCCAGGAAGAGATTAGAGGAGTCCACTTTCAGCTCTGTGAATGTGTGTTATTGTAGCAACACATTAACAACAAAATATAGCAAAAATACATGAGTGTAGCCTGCCTTCAGGAGGTTTAACGGGTCAACAGTCTATTTGTATTTGCCGTGGTTTATCACCCTTTTTTCCATCTTAGCCGACACATATCAATGATATCCTCGTTGTTTTTACGTTAAAGCTGAAACATTTAGTCGAATGATAGGTCAGCTTCTCATATAATGGCTCCTATTACCGGACAAATAATGCCCATGGCTTGTTCCAGCATGTCCAGTATGTTTAGAAAGACAAAAGGGGAGACATATCTTACAATTATATTTCACTGATGGATAAAATGAAAGGATTGAATGACAGTAATCAAGGCAGTTGCTGTCTACATTCACCTGCTCTGAAGAGATCAGATATCTATTTGAAATGGTAATTTATTTCATGGTGAGAAAGTGTGAAGCCAAATAGAATGCAATAGAAAGCATAGACAGGAGACCAAGGAGTCTACCTTGAATGCCATTAGACTGTCAGTGTTCAGGGAATTTGCAGTGATAATGGAGTGCTGATATGTGATGATTAGTGTTTTCTGAAGGGGTTAAACAGACGACAGGGACGCAAGGACAGCTCTTTATTCCAAAGAAAATGATTATTACAAAGAAATCGTTAACGTAAAGGAAGAATTTCTAAGTCTGACTGAAAGAGACAAGTGTTGAAGGAGATGTGGAAGGCCAAGGACCATACCTATGGTCATCAGACACGTTGTCATGCACTATAGAGCCTATAAGCGCCGCTCAGGGACTAGAATAGGATGATGATAAATCGCCCAGGTGTGTGTGTTAGAGAGAAGAGGCCGACAGAGGAGAGTGTAAATGTTAGTCCTAAAAATAAGCTGTTTTCCCCCGGCTGGTGCACGTCATGTGGCTTGGACCCAAAATATTGTGCAGAGTAGTGTCTTGTAACCCAGTTTTCAACACTGACTCACCCTTTTCCCATCGTTCATTCTTCCCTCTGTCTGTCTTTCTCTAACAGAAACTCTCATGATGTAGGCTTGACAACGACATGATGATGCTCGCAGGGAGGAGGAGCAGCGACTGACTCTCTCCTCCTTTTTGCCACACCTGGCACTCTGTGTCCGTCCTGATCGGACGGCCAGAGTGCTATGTCATCAGCCACACCCCCTGCGGCCCCACCCTTTAAGAAGGGAAGGAAGCCTGAGAAATCGGAGGTGATGGTTGATACGGTGCAGGTCACTAACGAGGAGCTGAGGAGCAAACTCATGGACGTCCAGATTGAGCTGCAGCAGGAGCGGGGCAAGGTGAGGAGGAGAATGAAGAAGAAGAGGAAGAAGTGAAAGGCCTTGGGTAGAAACATAATGACTGTCAGTTGACAGTAGTCATCTTTGCATATTCACAATTAAAGGATGTGTGTGAGATTTTTATTATTTTTGGTGGTTTTTTGCCTTTATTTAATAGTCAAGCTAAAGACAGACAGGATACACTTAGTACACAGGGTGCAGCATTGTATTTATGTAGTGCTGTTAGGCATGCTAACACTGCACATAGTCTTGGAGCAGCTGTCAGGGTGGTTTGCCTCTCCTTGTTTCTTTTGAGTGACACATAAACAGAGTACATCTCTGTGCTCTTCTCTGCATCTGTCATGGTTGTTCTTGGAAAATAACAGAAACAAGACCAGGATTCAGTTCTTACTGCAGAAAGCCTTGGTTAAATTTTTTATGCAATTTGCATAAAGAGAATCTACTAGATGACATGTGTGTGAGAATGTCAACATCAGTGCATAAAGCATTAGGGTCAGGGTGGGACAAGTATACAGACAAATTCACTTTTTTGCTTATTTAAAATATGATATAATTGAGATGGACAGACAGAGATATAGGGATGTACACGCAAGAAAAAAAATATCCTTGATTTAACATGTTTAAGCCAGCAAAGACACCAGCTGTTCTCCATTTGAGTGTCTACTGCTCCCTGTTGGGGAATAATGCGGTGCCACTTGATAGCTGTTCATCCATTTTGTTTTAGACTGCCAGCACTTTACAGCACAAACTTGCAAATAAAGTCATCACAAATAGATGAATGGTGGCCTGTGATATGTATCATGATGACTGGCTGATTGGATTTTTATGCAACTCTAATGGCAAAATGTTGCACTCTCCCAGGTATGTAAGCTCCGTGAGCGGCTCCAGGAGCAGCGACAGGCTCGAGAGCTTGAGCAGCACAAACACGCTGTAGCACTCACTGACCTGCGGGCCAAACTCCACGAAGAAAAGCTACGTGAGATAGCAGGTGTCCGTGAGGGACTGGCGCGGCAGCATGATATCGAATTGGCCCGGGCTATCAAGATCCGGGATGCTGAGGTGCAGAGGCTCCAGGGACTTGTAAACGCACTGAGAGACGGAGCTGCTGACAAGCTCAAAAATGCTCTTCTTGGAGAGGCTCGGGAGGAGGCCAGGAGAGCTTTTGATGGGGAGAGGCTAAAGCTACAGCAGGAGGTAGGTTGTAGCATGTATATAGGTTACAGTAGTAATACAGTATTAATTATGTTTCCATTATACATTGTGGAAAAATGTGGACGTGGCAACTCTGTCATGAACCAGTACACCCAAGCATTAGTCCGAACACTTTTGTCACCACATCTGATATTCTCTGCTTCTCACAAAGTAGATCTGTGCCTCGAGATTCTGTGTCTTGTCAATGCAGCACATACCTCCCCATATTTGAAGCACTTACATTATATGCATCATCTACCAGTTGTGGTGGCTGTCTTGGTGTTTCTGTTGTATTTAGGCTGTGACCCCACAAAATTGTTGAAAGAGTCTTGCAGATTGTATATTTTTTGAGGGCAATGTATCTTCTTACATGAACAGTTTTATTGTGGAAAGTTGGCATTCTGAAAGTGCTCGTGTGTGTTTGGGCGTGTGTCTATGCAGAATGTCGATGTGAGACTTTGTAAACCTTTTGTAAATTTGCTGCTGAAAAACAGGAAGCAGGGTGGAAAAGCCTGTTGCCAAGCTATTGTTCCATTGTAGCCTTTTCAGACAAACAGGGCATCTATCATTACAACTGTCTAATGGGATCGGACGTGTTTATAAATGGGTATCACTCTCTCTGTAGTTTTTGGTGTTTTGCGTATTAATGTATCATGTGTGTGTTTTAGATCCAGGAGCAGAAGACAGCCAGGAAGCAGGCTGAGGAGGCGCTTGGAAATGCTCTGCAGGCAGATAAAGCCAAAGCGGCAGATCTCCGCACAGCCTACCAACAGCACCAGGATGAGGTGCACCGCATTAAACGGGACTGTGAGAAAGATATCCGCCGACTGGTGAGACCACATGCGGTTTGGGCGACATACACCACAGACACATGTATCTTATCTTAAGCTTACATGTGGGCATCAACTACGTCTTTTGATAAAGGCTAATAAATTGAAAAAGACACTGTTGAGGGTGTACTCACTGGTGCCTCTAATATTTCCTTGATGTTACGCAACAGATAATTGAAATTTCACATGATAGGTTAGCTTCACCAAACCCAGCAGCTGCCCTTGTCTGTCCCGCATTTGAATATCACCAAGTTCCTCACACACGACATCTGTTTTCCTTTCAGCTCAGGGTTTATCTCACTGATGTTGTATGAAGGTTACAGGCTAATTGCTGCACTGTCTCGTCTTGGACCTATCTCACCGTGTGGTGCTTATCTGCAAAAATAAAAGTTGTTCATCTGCTGCAGTTACTCATTAACCCCAAAAAGGGCTGCGATAACAGGCATTATTGTTACTTTAAGGAATATTTGTACAAGGAGGCTTGCAGGAAAGACTAGTGTTAAAGAACAAAATACAGAGGGAGGTAGAAGTGGGTGCATTTGTCAGAAGACAGTGTGTGAATCCTGGGAAATAACAAAACTTCATGAATTAATCACAACTGCAGAGCGATATTTCAGAGTCTTAAACACTGCAACTCTCTTATTCTGTTCGATCGGAGCATAAAGCTTATAAGAATGAGGGTGTAGACAGTGTGAGGCAAGTTAAAAGTTGCATCACACTAAGCCTAAAACAGAAGAACATAATTAGCGTAAACTGAATAATCATTGGTGTATAAATCAAGTGCAATAAATGGATCAAGCCGAGTTTTTGCTGAGTTTCGTCAACATTTTTGATGTACTTTCTGCAGTATGATCTCAGAAAAAACTTAATGTCAGCTCTAACTGTGATTTAATGGAGAACTGTGTGTCTTACTCATTCAGTCGTTAAACCAACATATTACTATCTTTTGCTCTTATAGATGGATGAGTTAAAGGCGAAGGACCGGGTGGTGGGTGCCCTGGAGAGGGAGCTTGGGCTGCAGGCTGGATACACCCAGAAGCTTCAGCTTCAGAAAGAAGCCCTGGATGAGCAGCTGGGCCAGGTACGAGAGGCTGAGAGACACAACCACGGCAGTCCAAAGAGAGAGGTGGTGCCTGGACTGGGGGACAGCCCAGACCTGCTCAACAACCAGGTATACATATACACACAGACACAAAGCCATATGTATGTATACCCATGCATCTGTACTTGTACATCATTAACTTTGCAGATTTTCAGCCAGCTTTGTATCGTTACGATCCATCCAAGTTGGCTGAGAATTGGCAGATTTTCCCTTAAATTCACCTGTCATATCACATATACTGTACATTTCTGATATTTACTGTCTTTAAATTTTACCATTTTCATGAGAAACATTCCAAGTTACCAGTAGTCACTTTGCTTTGTGTTTGTGTTTTTTGGGAGGTCTTTATGGCAGCATGACCCACCCCATAATTTCATTTTATAGGGAAAAATCAATCATATTGGATATGGACAACAATATTGTATATCTCTAAATTCAGTCAAACCTTCACCTACAGGTCATACACTCATGAGAAGCATGTTGATATACTGTATACTGCACATACAAGTTTACTGTTCTGTGAAATGGCATCTCAACCCTCATCCCACTACCTCCTCTTTCCCATCCACCTTCATTACCTACCGGCCTGCCTGCCTGCATGTTCCCCTGTTTTTAGATTTTGTCTTCCTCCTTCTCTCCTCTCCACCCTGCTCCACAGGAAGTGGAGGAGCGGGACATGAGGAGGTTCCAGCTAAAAATTGCAGAGCTTCACTCGGTCATCAGAAAACTGGAGGACAGAAATGCACTGCTGGCCGACGAGAGGAATGAACTAGTGAGGAACACACGTTCAGAAGTACATACATGTAATGGTTATAGGCATGCGAATGCACACATACATATTGTTAAACTTGTGAGAACATACTGTATATACACACATAAAAGCACACAAAGAAACATGCCCATGAGACGTGTATTAAGTATTTTATTTTCTAAGTGCTCCGGCCTTGATCTCACCTCTTCTGCTAAAATTGGAAATCTGTGTCACTAGAAGGCAAGACTTGACTTTACAATGTTTCCCCTCCCTGTTTCCTTCCTCTGTCCAGTTGAAGCGGGTGCGAGAGGCAGAGAGCCAGATGAAGCCCATGTTTGAGAAGAATAAGCGGCTGTCCAAGAAGAATGATGACCTCCTGCATACACTGCAGCGCATGGAGGAAAAACTGAAGAACCTGAGCAGAGAGAACGCTGAGATGGTGTGAACATATGTTTTACCTCTGCTCTTTGCCCTTTCCCCCTTTCCCCCTTTCTCTCTTGTTAAAGGTTAATTCAAAGTTCAGATACAAGATATATTTTTTTATTTTGTCACTGTACTTTTGGTGTTGCTGAGAATATTATCAAAAAGAAAATGAGACCTCTACTGGCCATTTGAGGAAAATCGTAAAATAATTTTCTGTACAAACATAAATTGGCTCTTTGTCTTCTTCCCACAGAAGGAAAAGGCCTCCTCCTCTCGGCCCCCCTCACAGCAGCAATCGATTCAGCCCCAGCTGAAGCGGCCAAGCTCCCTGACAGACCTGAGCCACGCCCACGAGGAACAGGAAGTGGAGTTCCTTAAGCTGCAGGTTTCTGAGCAACGTGGCATCATTGATGAGCTCACGCAGGTCAGGATTTTACTCAAACCACCAGGGTCAGATGTGTGGTATATTTTGTGAAGAAATGAATGCTTAAAGTTCAGTTTTTTTTATAACACAGGAGTCCACTAGTGTTTCTTTAATGAGTGCTTATATCAATTTTTCTTGAAAATATTCAAAGACTGCACTAAAATGCAATTAGTGTTAGACGATATAACAATATATGCTACATCAATGTGAGCAGTGTTGTTAAAATGTGATAACAGGATTTCATCCAAAGCCTTTACCCCTAAATGTGAGCATCACAATGTGAAATCACCAGCCCTTCATTTCTTCTCATGCCTCGTGGATCTCTCTGAACATTTATTCACAATATTTAATTTGGCAAAGAATGTCTCATTTATTCGCTTCACTCTCTCTCCACACTGTTTTCTTTACCTTTCCATCCCACCCCAACACATCACTCATCAGCTGCTCATCTCGTTATTATACAAAGCTTCAACCCACATGCTTTGTCCCTATGATTATTATTATTATTATGATTACATTGTTTCCTGTCCATCGTTCCCACTTCATCCCAATCATCAGTACAGTTTGGTTTTCATTTTCCTGTGTTCTCATTTGACCTCACATTTTGTAGGAACAGACAAAATTGGACACTGATGCATGTAATATTATATTCTGATGACAGCTACTGTTGTGATTGAACTGTGTGAAGTCTGTGCAGCTCACTGAGTCATGTATAAATCTCAAATGTGAGGCTGTCTGATGTTGACCTGCTGTGTGTTTCTCTTCAGGAACGTGACCGATTGGTGATGAGCAGAAAGAACAGGAGGAAACCACTTAAACTAACCAAAGTAAGCATCCATGAGTGATGTAAAAAGTCTGTCAATCCACTGGTGCGTAACTAAGCAACTACCCTGTTGGTAGATGACTGATCCTTAGGCAGTGTTTTCAATTCACTGTGTGTGTGTGTCTGTCTGTGTTTGTTTGTGTTTAATTGGGCTCAGGAGACAATAATGACAGTATCCCTCACAGCTGGGAGTATCATTCTGAGCACACAGGCTGCTCCAGCATGAAGCACATCAACAGCTAATGGAAAATTATTCATTTTTTGCTGTTGTTTTATTTTATTTTGTGTATAGTGTTATTTTAGGACCACAAATACATTTATTTTAACTCTAGAAAGCTTAATTTGTGTGCAGCAGATTGTGTCTTTGCTTTTCTGTGCTTCCTTGTGTGTGAACAAAAAAGGGAAAAGGGATGACAATAACTAATTGCTGTGATACGCGTGCATTTAAGTGTGTGTTTGGGCTAATTCATCAGGGGACGTCTATGATGTTGCTAGGAGGAGGAGTTTTTGTAGATGGGTGTCAGATATTTTCTCCCACCCTTCCTGCAGGAACCAGTTTGTCACCTTGGCAAGGTGCATACAGGGTTTGGCACAGCGTCTCGGCTCTTGGACTTTCACCTGGAACTTTGTCTCTCTTTTTGGGAATTTAAAGCAGAAGCTTGGAGACAAAGAACAGGAGCCAGCCTTTTGTTTTTTCTCTAGGAGTAGTTTGATTGATTGAAACTTTGTTGTTTGCTTTTCCATTTTGCATGGGAGTGCAACGAAAAGCAATTGTGCTTTGTGGACATTATTGAAGGCCTGCAGAGCGCTGTATAGATCTGGTAGTCCAAAATATGACAACTCTATTTTGGGGAGATTCTTTATAGTTTGGAGTTGGTGTTTTTATTCGAGTAGCAACATGACAGAATACCTTCTCCTTATACTCTACTTCTCTGCCTTCATTTGCCTCTGTGCCCTAGTCTGTCTCTACTTCTCTGGTTGCCAGGAGATGACTTATAAACACGATGGTAAGGTACTCTGTGGGGTCTGGAAAAGTTAATAGCCAGAAAGAAGTAAACAAACATACAGAGACTTGATCTGATCTGATTTACTTTACCTAAGACAGAGTGATAGTTCCTGTCTTGGACAAGCTTTAGACAAAATCTAGATGAATTACTGTTACAAAATGATGTCATTTAGTATACATAAGAAGACGTGGTGGATTTAGGAGCTTTATCAAATTGAAATTCTGATATCAAGTGTCTTATAATCTAGATGGATGATGGATTTTGTTGCTTTCCATAGACTGGTCAACAAATTATATGTTACGGTTTAGGTTTTATGTGTGGTTCAATGTGCATATCCTATTTTCTTCCTCTCTGCAGAGGCATGTTGTGGAGACATATTTTGGATTTGATGAGGAGTCAATAGACTCTGAGACCTCCTCTCTGACCTCCTATAACACTGACCTCACTGACCGCACGCCTGCAACCCCAGAGGAGGATTTGGAAGAAGTAAGAAAGTCCTTTTTCTATACTAAAAGAAATAAGTAAAAATATATTTTAGAGTTTTAACGGCTTCATAAATAATGAGATAACTTATGAGATAAAACATGACAAAATAAGACGTGGGCTAACAAATAAGTTATGGTGAAGGTGTGCGTTTTACACTGCCCCTTTTTAATACATCTTTATTATCTTTAATATCTATTTTCCTTAAATAAAGAGCGTTTCCCGTGAAGAGTCAGAGCTTCGTTTCCGTCAGTTGACCAGAGAGTACCAGGCTCTCCAGCGGGCCTACGCTCTTCTCCAAGAGCAGACGGGGGGCTCTCTGGATGCTGAGAGGGAGGCCAGGGTTTGTACCATAATTTTTAACCTCTTTGACCCCTTTACCCATCATCCAGCAGCTCTCAAGTTCTTCACAACTTTGCAAAAGACTGTACACACTTGGAACATAACAAGTGAATATTCTGTAACTTCCAAGTCTAATAAATTGGTGGATGTACCGTGCAAACTCTTCAGAATCTGTTCTATTGTTGTCCATTTAGTTTGGTCCCTAATGGATGATCCTCCCTCCCACAGACACGTGAACAGCTGCACGCCGAGCTCAGCAGCTGCCAGGCCAAGATCGTCGACCTGGAGAAGGCCTTGGCCGAGAGAGGGCAGGTAACAAAGACGAGGGATGGTGACAGGAGCTCACTTGTCCTGCTCTCACTGGCCTTCCTGCATGTCTGTTTGGCCGCTCTGCTCCTAGGCTGGCGCTATGGCGACCAGGTCTGCCGTAGAATCCTGTGATGTCACTTCCTGCATGTGTGATGTCACAGCTCTGTGCATGCATGCTCTGCCTCACCTGCTGTCCTTCCTGTTGTTGGTTCTGTTACTTATTTGGTCTCTTGGTGCTGCTGAGCCTGGAGAGAAGGCTCAGCTATGAATGGATTGATACACAGGATCTGAATCCAGTAATGTCTGACCTTTTCTGGACATGAAAATACACATTTTACATAGATTTTAGTTTGTTTAATAAGTAGAAAAGTAATTGTAAAATATTTTGGTCTGAGAACTAAACCAAACCTATGCATGTGTAGTCGAAAAGCCTTTGCTGTTTTGTCAGAACTAGTACATTTAAAGAAATGCTGACATTGAGCATCTAAATTATTACCTATACTAAAAAGAATTAATTATTTGAATGAATGCGTATCACTACTCTTTGTTTCTTCTTTTGTTGTGAGGTTTTTCCTTTGTCACTGCACGTTTTTCTGCATATTGCCTATTCCACTGTGGCTTGATCCAGCTCTGTTATTTTGATTTCCTGCTCTGCTGTTTTTCACCTCTGATCTCCTTCTGTTCCTCCTGTTAGTGTGAACTCCTGTGATGATTGTGAATGCAGCTCCTTTGCCTGTTATCCCAGGAGTGGTCTTTATTTCTCTGGATCAATAAACTACTCTTGCCACTCTGTTCCTGTCTGTTTGTGTCTATGGTGTATTTTGCATGTGTCATTTGGAAATGCTGTAGATGGTTTTGAGGTTTTGAGTTGGCTGATTGTTTCTGACAGCTTTGCTCGTTACACCATGTCGTCTGGGATCCTTTCCTGTTCCTGGCAGTGTCATTTCTTGCTCATGTTGTGTTTGGTTGTTATGACAGGATTCAAAGTGGGTGGAGGAGAAGCAGTACTTGTTCAGGACCAACCAGGAACTTCACGAGAAGGTACATTGCATGAGCTTCTGTTCACTTTTATTGCACCACTTTATTGGCAACATAGATACTGTATCAAGATACTGAATCATGTTAGACTTAATGCTAACTAGAACCTGGTTTTGTTTATCAATGCTATTGCTGATAAAGTAGCTGTTGTATATTCTCTGCAAATACCAAACAACAGTTTATCAATGCTGAGTTGTGAGGTTGCTGCAAAGTCTTTGTTCTGCTGCAAAACTTTTTTTCTCCTTTAACAAAAGGAGGCAAATATCAAAAACCAGGCAGCCAAGAACCAATAAATTATAGTCTAGAACTTGTACAGTTGTTGTTCAAATCTGAAACTGTCTAATCAAGGCAGAACACATTTCATACGCAATGCTTTACACATTTTCAGCATTAAAAAAGAAATGCATACAGCATTCAGATGCAATGCAACTGTTTTAAAATAAATGTATGTTTAGAAAAAAACAAGGCTTGAGGTTTCATCTCTGGAGAGCAGAGTGAGAGTGGAATTATTGTGAAATTGTTAATTTGGAGTAATTCTTAGCTATCTGAACTACATATAAGTACAATGCTTTCATTATTTACAGTATCCATGCTGTTTTGTAAAACATGCCAAACTATTGAATTAGTATAACAAAGGTGTGTATATTTATGTATGTCTGTAGATGTGTGCGCTGCAGCAGGCCGAGTTGCGGCTGCAGGCCGAGGTTCAGGACGCTCGAGATCAGAACGAGCTGCTGGAATTCAGGGTCCTGGAACTGGAAGTAAGAGACTGTACCAACGGCAAACTGTCACCAGGAGGTGACAACAACAATCTCAGTTCCAGACGCAAGACCTACATACAGTGACTCCCCAGACAGACAGACAGACAGACAGACAGACAGACAGACAGACAGACAGACAGACAGACAGACAGACAGACAGACAGACAGACAGACAGACAGACAGACAGACAGACAGACAGACAGACAGACAGTTCACTTAAACACACTTGAGTTTTCCTCTGTATGCATATCTGTGTTATGCATGGCAGCTGTGTGCATACCCCCTCCTCTGAACTGGAATATTTTTTTTTATTGAAATAATGTTGTGTTAAGATGAATATAATTTTCATTTAATAAAAATGTATTTAAGTTCACCATTCAATCCCATCTTTGTTCATTTTGTCTCTCATTTGTGCATGCACGTCTCGTGTTTTGTTTACATTTTCCACATGATAAAAACACATGACCACTGATAATTAAGAAAATATTAACGGTTCAGGGTAATTAGGGAATTTTTATTGTTTATCTGCTTCATACTTTTTTTTCTGTTTAACAACAGAAATATAGATATACTAAAAGTTGAACCAGAGGTTTGCAGTATTAATTTAATCTATTTTACCTATCACTCATATCAGTTGATATTGCATCTAATATTGCATCTTTTATATATTTATTAACAGTTGTGTCTGAATACAGATGCTGTAGCATCTGTTTGAGATCACATTCATACTTTTAAGTTGCAGCATGTGTTTTCAAACTTATCGGTTTGGGTTTGGTGTGGTTCATTTTGGTTTCCCATTTAATTCTATGGGTTTCCACCTCCCTCATTTTGGCAGATCCTGACCATGTTTTCAGTTTCATGTAAGTAAATCCCACATTCACTCCCTTTCCACTCTCATTTGCATTCTGTGTGTCGAAGTGCAACACCACCACTGTTCTGATGAATTATTACATGACTTGTTAGTAATGTTAGTTTGGCTCATGTCATGATATTTTTAGGTGTGTGTAAGTGAATGTTGATGGTGTGTACTTTCTGTAGGAGAGGGAACGCAGATCTCCTGCCCTTAACCTGCACATGTCTGCGTTCCCTGAGAACAGTAGCAGTGCCCTGCAGATCTACTGCCATCAGGAGGAAGTCAAGGTGATAACACACTTACACAAACCCAGACTGTTTTCCTTTAAGGATACATGCAGTGGTTATGATGACTGAAGGTTTTGACCTCTGCACAGGATGTAATCATTCCTGAGCTGATGAAGAAACTGGATATCCTGGGGGATAATGGGGTGAGTTCAAACAAACTGTTGGATTAAAATAATCTCTGGTATATGAGTATATTATGTAAGTTCTCATTTCTTTTGTATTTTCTGTAGAATCTTAGAAATGAGGAGCAGGTCGCGGTGATCCAGGCAAGGACAGTGATCTCACTGTGTGAAAAGGTGAATGAAAAGCCTCTCAGATGTTGTGTTTTTACTGACACATGGTGGACACTTATTGCCATAACATTTAATTTATTCCCAATGCAGCCAATATGTTATTTTAAGGTCCAATGTGTAAGATTTTAGGGTGCTTTATTTACAGAACATAACCATGTTTCCGTTCACCTGAATCAATGAATCATTATGTTCCTATTACACACAGAAAAGGAGGCAATCACCAGCTACACCGCTAGATGCTTCTAAATCTTACACACTGAACCTTTAAGTCCAATATTGATGGAAATAATCAATTTTTTGTTTAATCTTCTGAATCCTCCACCTTTCTTCTTTCATCTTAATCCTCCCCACCCTACAGTGGTTGAAGCAGATAGATAACACAGAGGCTGCCCTCACACAGAAGATGATTGACCTGGAAAATGACAAGGTGAAAAATCTATTTACCATTAGAGTACACAGTCTTACAGTCAAATGTTTTGACTGTACGTGAAAGTAAAGCTAATATACTTGAATTTTAACTTGTAGCACTCATGATTTACCTGATTCTGCACAATATACTGTACTCTACCGTTCAGGTGTGATAGTATTCTCCATATTATATACATGATCATATTTTGTTGCAGGAGCTGTTCAGTAAGCAGAAGGGATTCCTTGAGGAAGAGCTGGACTACAGGAAACAGGCCTTGGACCAGGCCTACATGGTATGGAGCCTGGAGCAGTATGACCTGTCCCTTTATACAAAAGACAGAATGTGCTAATTTGTATTAATTACAACATTAACCAAGGTTGTGTACAAGGCATAAGGGTTCATGATAAAATGATTCAGGAATGCAGCGGCGCAACATTGTCATTCCAGCATGATGCATAAACATTTGGAAACTCATTAAACATCATGAATGCGACATGCTCCATGAAGGTAAAAAAACATCACATTGTGTTGGGATACTGCATCTTTTACCACTAGTCTAAATTCTGTATTAGCCACTCATTTGGCTGGGGTATATGACTTCCTGTTTATTGGCCAAATGCTCTTTTATTTTCTGAGAAAGCCAATCACACGAGTTACTCTCTTAAATTGGAGATAATATGCCTTTATGAATATCCTGTTACTTGGTTGAAGTGCACAAATAGTGAAATTGAGGAATAATTCTTGACAGAATGGGTTTAATAGGATTTTAATGTTAGATTTTGTTAGCATAAATAATCATAAAACTTTGTTCCCTTCCACTGACTTAAATAGGCTGTAACCAGAAAACAGAAGCTAACACTTCGTACAATCGCCATATAAATCTAACCATTTTATTTGGTCAGTTTGTGTTGATGGTCCCACTTTATATTGTGTTGGTAAAAGCTTGTTTTTTACATGGTAACTTTGCTGTAAAAGTCAAGCAACTGTGGACTTCATCTGAAAATAAAAACACAGTTTGTGCTGTTTATATGATGAAGTTACTGTGTGAAGGTCAAACTTAAACCTCCCCCCAATATAAAGTGGAACAGTGTTCCCCATATCTACCATGGTCACAGTAGTGTGTCTGTGTGTGTGTTTGTGTGCATATGTGTATCCGTTTGTGTGCGTGCCTCCATGTGTGTGCTTGTGCATGCCTGTGTGTTTCTGCATGTGCATGTGCACGTCTGTGTCTGTGTGTGTGTGTGTGTGTGTGTGTGTGTGTGTGTGTGTGTGTGTGTGTATGTGTGTGTATGTGGCCTGGTTGTGCAGAGGATCGAGGAGCTGGAGGCCACGCTGTATAGCGCTCTGCAGCAGGAGCAGCCAGCATGCCGGGCGGTGGCCGAGTCGCTGACAGACAGGCAGAGGGAGGAGCTGAGGCTAGCCGTGGACAAGCTGCGGCGTCAGATTCTCCGGCAGAGCCGGCAGTTTGACAGTCAGATCTTACAGGAGCGCATGGAGCTCCTACAGCAGGCCCAGCAGGTAAGGCTTAAAACAAATCGAGTCAGGTTACTGAGTCCTGCCCTCCCTCAATCTGACCCCTGGTCCCTGTCTGAAACGTCTGACCCCATCAGACCTCTGGTACTATGAAAAAGATGCAGTATCCCTGTGTGTGCAACCTGTAAGTCTATCTCTAGTTGCATAGAAGTAAAAGAGTGAAGAGACGAGACAGAATGACTGTGTATGTGTGCGAGTGTGTGTATATCATTGTGATCTGAATACCCCCCCACTCCTTCAGTATCCCTCCACTCCGCAGCCCTCACAGTAGTTTTACACCCATGGCTCATACGGTATTTGTTATTCATTGAGTACATCAACAACCACGGCACCTTCTACTTTGTACAGTAACTTACTAACATGGCTCTAACATTTCTAATCAACTGCTCATGAAATATACTAATTAAGTGTATTTATACTGTAGATTTAGAAGATCACAAACCATATATCTGCCTCGTCCAAATAAAAATCTAGAAAGTGTTCTCCCTTGTGCAGTAAAATTGTTTGCACTTCCCCACAGTTGGTTTAGTTAATGCACTTTCTTTTCCCTGGCTCACTCAGTGGTCTAGTAGTTAAGACCTAAATAGCTTGTTTTTATTACCTTGATTAATGATGAGCTGAAGCATTCAGCATCAGCTCCACCAAGGATTCATTTGAAACAGATGGTATGAAATAAAAAGCTTGTTCTTTAGTTCAGTGACCCTGCATGTCATCCCTTCTCTCTTTCACCCCACTTTCCTGTTGCTCTTCAGCTGCTCCTATCAAATAAAGGCAATACCTCCCCCTCACTCCAAAAAACAAAAACAATAGATTTACATGTCTAAAAAGTGTATTTGCCAATAAATTTGTATCCTCATGTTTTACAAACAGCACAGTAAAATGTAATACTGGATGTAAGTTGTAATCGCATGTGTGCAGTTGGAAATTATGTTGTAATTCTTTTTTGTTTTGCTTGTATATGCAACAAACAAAGTAGAAAAAAAAAAGAAATACTGGAGCTAGATAAAAGATTTTTATTTGCAGTCAAAAACATTTATATATAATTTCACAGTCAGTGAATAAGATGCTCAAGTCTTAAAGATGGAGTAATTTCCACTGTTCACTGTTAAATCTGCTCTTTGGTTGCCATGGCTTCTCATTCTTAACCAACACAGCTACCATGGAGACAGAGAGCATGATGGGAAGTAGGCAGAGTATTTGGAGTATACACAGCAATAGTTGGATCACTATCTTATAAACTGTTCAACAATGGTCTTAGTTTTATATCTTAACACATTGTGACCACCTAACCGCGTCTGTCTTTGCCTTGCAGAGAATTAGAGAGCTGGAGGACAGGATTGACTTGCAAAAGAGACAAATAAAGGAAATAGAGGAAAAGGTACACATTCATATTTTATTAGTTTCTTTCTAAGAAAGTCACGGCTGGTAGAGGAAGAGTGAACTGTAACTTGACCAGGCAAAGATTAGCAAAAGAGAATGTGAGTTTACAAAGTGTACTGATGCTGTGTGTTATTTTATTAACTTCTTGACACTCTTTTTCTTCTCTCTCTTCTTTCACCTGTTGATTAAACCCCTTGTGTTCTTTTAGTTTTTGTTCCTCTTTTTGTTTTTCTCTTTAGCATTTATTCTTTGGCCTTAATGAAAGTGACCATGGACCCACATCAGGTAGCACCTTTATTCACTGTGTCATATTATGTTATAGTTTGAAAAGTTATTGTAAGAACAATAATGATGAGAAATAAAATTTAAAATGTTTCCTCTTCCTTAGGTGTTAAGGTGCTGTGGAGGCAAGCGAGGACAAAACAATTGTTTTTTATGCATTTGTAGACAGCTCATGAAAACCCTATGGCCTTTTTGATAAATGTGCACTTTTGCAGAAGACCCTTACCTGGAATGCAAACATATTTGAAAATGTACTAAATAAGCAGATATACATGAGATTAAAGTGAGATTTATTTATAAATGACATTTACTATAGTGGTTCTTGGACCTGGAACATAAAACTTTAACTCCTCTGTGAGAAGCAAACACTTGGATTTACTGAGAGAAAACTCTGAATCAGAGGATTTATTAAAGGGAGAAGAGCCTCGGCTGACAATGGAACAATGGAAAAGAAAAAAGAAAAAGGAGGGAGGAGAAGAGGAGTGAAAGTGCAGGGCTGAGTGAGGGGGTGAACAAGCTGAGCGCCAACTGGATATGGAGGATTTTGGCAAAGCCTAGCGTCTGTGGCATTTCCAAGGAAACAGCAGGGAAACCGAGTTCACAAGCGGAGAAGCTGAACTTACTGGAAGCTTCTCCGTGTACTGAGAAGATGAACCTACAATCAGTGGAGCGAAAAGATCAGGTTATTATTCAAGTTTAAATCAAGAATTTACTCCTTTGTACATTTATTATTACAACAGCTAATTTAAGGTCACATGAGTTCTGTTGTTTTCAGAATACAAGAATACTTCTCTGCAAATTAATGATTTTCTTATATGTGAACTGGTTATAAATTGACTCATGCATTCTTGCCTGTATTTAGTTAAGCATTAGCAAAAACCTGCTTACCTAGGACAGGTTCACATTTTTGTGTCTTTCTTAAAACAGCCAGTTTAAGCAAAGGGGGGGATGATTACAGGGACCAAAAGCTGTTTTAACGAACATGAGGACATGTGAGTATTGTTTTAAGACAGAGCTGAAAAATGTGAACCTCTCCTGTTAAATTTTTGGGATTGAATGATTTGTGAAATGTGGTAGGACGTGCAGGAGGGGACAGGATGATTAGGAGGCAGGGTAACCTGAGAGAGCCATGTACTCGACAACTTGCTATCAAGCTGTTGACATGGTGAATAATAGATGAGTGTGTTTGTGCTTGTATATTATTTTATATGTCTGTGTTTATCTTTTCCAATGTGTGTTTATGATGGAAGATGAGAAAAAGAGAAGTGCAGAGAAGATGTGTAACAGTTTTTCTTGAAACTGAGTAAGTCTGATACCATCAGTTCCTGCACCATAGGTAAAACTCTCCTAGTGGGTACAGGCAATCCAATGAAGGATCACATGACCTCATCAGACACGACGGGTACCGGAAGCAGCTCCTTTACCATGGTAACCAACTCAGCAGGAACTGATCCGGACCTGGACTTGGACCTGCGGGCTCTGTGTAACAGAGTGAAGGTCCTGGAGCAGAATGAAGTTTCAGCCCTCCAGACTGACAGCTACCTGAGGAACAGGTGAGAGACTGGGGGAGAGGGGATCCAGTGACACACACACACACACACACACACACACACACACACACACACACACACACACACACACACACACACACACACACACACACACCTGCTACTATATACTCACTTTTGGCCAAGGTGATATCACATATCACATGCAGCTGATTGCACTGCACACTTGGATGTGAGCACGCTGCTGCTAACATCTCCCCTGGAATTACTTGCCTGTTGTCATCTTTTCTCACATTTGGAGGTTAAAACTGAATCAGATGTTTTGTTGGATTTTAGATCATATTATCAGAGGAATTGGTCAAACCTTTCTGCTTCATGTTTTTTTTTTTATATTACAAATTCATGTGAAGTTGGTGAGATTATGTAATGTGAGCTTGTGTTGTGTTGTGGTGTTAGGATCAGAGAGTTAGAGAGGTCAGAGAGGAGACTGCTGCTACAGCTCTATCAGCTAGCCTCTACCTCCCACTTCCCCAGCATGCAACACTCCCAGAGGCTGGACCAGAGACTCTACATGCTCAGGGAGGAGGTCAGGACAATGGTGAGTGCTTGTAATATCTGAATGCATCAATAGACTTGGATGTACAAGCTGTAAAAACACTACGACTGTAATGGATGTGTGAGTTTTGCAGGTTTAAGTAACACAGATTTTACTTCTCATAGGTGTGGACTAAAATGCCAGTTCTATGTACAAGGACAGACATAATAAAGCACAAAGACCTTAACTATGAATAACGTAATTAAAATTACAAACAAAACTATCAAGATCAGGTTATATTAAAATTGATTAATCAGCACATTGATGTGCAAGTTTAAAGGAATATGTGACATTTAGCAGCACTCCAAAGAAGCCATCTTCATCAGTCCGTGCATCAGTATTCAAAAATATTTAATATGTAAGATAAACAATCCTGAAAAGAATTTGCTTGCTTGCATGCAACTTAGTATGATCCACAGCTGTAGGAATGTTTGCTTGTTACTTATTTTGCTGTTTGTAAAGTATTTTGTCTATTTCATCTGGTATTTCCTTGCCTAGACATAAGATGTGCCTTCAAATTATTTTGGTGAGAATGTTGACTGATAATTTTTCAATCTGCTAGATGTTGGGCAATTTGGGGGAGACCTTTCCATTGTGTATCTGTGGTGGTTTGACAGAAAGATTAACTCTCAGCGGGGAAAAAACAAAAGAGACACAAGTAAGACACAGGTCACATCAGGTAACATGTACAGTAAATACTACTAATATAATACTAAGACACAAACTAATAGATACCCTAAGATAGTTACCTAGTGACCGAGATGGAAGCAGAGACTGAAAGTGATCAGATTGCCAGCATGCAAAGCAATTGTAGAGTAGAATGTTTATTTTTTAATACATTTTAGACAGGGGTGACTTTAGATTTTTAAAGGGTGCCATGACAAAAAGAAGCTGTGATATATCCCTCTTTAATATTTTCTCTTCGTCTTTCTCTGCCTCTCTCTTTTTTTGTCCCTCCTGGCCAGACCAAGGAGAAGGAGCAAGGGGAGCGGGTTTGGAGGGATCGACTGCAGCGATGTCAGAGGCAGCTGAAGGCCAAAGAGGATGAGATGAGTCGCCAGTCCCAGTACTTTGAAAACTTTAAAACCCAACTTCATCAGAAGCTCAGCCTGGCCCGGGACAGAGAGCAGAGCCTACAGAATCGGATCTACACTTTAGAAAAGCAGCTATTAGACATGACTGTGAGCGCCGCCACTGGTATGGGAACGATTAGTGCGGTCAGAATTACTGCCGGGACTGTAACACACTGGGAAGAGCAAGTAAGGCTACCTTCCATGAGAGGAGAGGGTGAAGGAGAAGAGGAGAGAAGCCAGGAGAGACCGGTCAAAGACGCAAAACAGAGCACGAAAGAAGCCAGACTGCATGGCTTCATCCTGAGCCTGCAGGAGGATCTCAAGGTGCTGCTGGAAAGAGAGGAGAATGGCATGACAGAGCGGAGGGGACTGATGGAGCAGCTTCAGGAGGCCCAGGAAAACAGCCACTTTCTGGGCTGCAAGGTAGAGGAGATGAAGGCAGAGGCGCACCAGTTGAAGCTGTCTGAAAGCTTCTTGATGGAGGAGGTTGAAGAGCTGAGAGAGGAGAACCACAGACTCAAGGAGGTCCTTGGGGACACAGCTAACCAAACACCCAGTCAGTCTTCCACAGTCCCTGGGTCCACATGCCCGGATCCAGGAACCAGCTTGCCTGACTGCAGTCCTGTGTCTTCCAACACTCTCTCATATACTGCCACCTCAGTGGGGAGCTCTGGAGAGGTGTGTAAAACATGATTGTTGTTATTATAACCTTTTATTTAAGCAGGTAGAGATAAGATGAAAAACAAAATACAGCCAGTCGCACATACAGACAACACTTGCAAACACAAACAAAAAGGTCCAGAATAGAAAGTTGAAATTTGTCTATTGTGAGATGAGACTTTCCAGTTTCATTGTCTTTTGTAGCTAGTTTATTTTATATGGTGCAAAGTACTGAAAGTCACTCTTGCTAAGTACTATCAAGGTATCAAGGGTATCAAGAGTTAGCCAGTCCTGAGATCTGATCTGGTTTCAAATGGGAGAAGCGATGTGATGGCAGCTTTAGTTCTATGTTACATTTCCAGTTCCCTATTGTAAAAGCTTATATAAGTGTATTTAAGTTTAGAAGTTAAGAAATTAATTTTGGATTATGTTGTGTTATTGTTTTATTATTTTTCATGTTTATATAAATCATTCACTGCTCATTCCACAACTATGATCTGTATGTAGGTCCATCTAACCTCAGATGAGGGAACAAGCCAACCTCAGTCATCTACAGTTTTACCTGTTCACCACCAGGCTACAGCAGAGAGCGCCCAGAACAAAAAGGAGGATCACTCCCCATCTGCCAAATCAGAAACTCCACACAAAAATGGCCCTCTGAACCTCTTTCACCACCGTGGTACCCAAATCAACCCCAGCCTCAAGTCACTTTCCTTGACTACAGAGACATTAGATGAGTTTACACTGGGGACCTGGTGCTCAAAAGGGATCCTAAACCTGGAGGAAAGCCCCAGTGAGGAGTCGGATGCCCTGAGGGAAGCCTACAGGAGCTTGGGGCTGGGGGAGGATCTTGAAGCACTTCGAGAACAACGTGACCGCCTGGAGGTTGCCCTTCAGCAAATGCGGGAGCAGCTGCAGATGATGGCTCAAGAGAATACTCGACTGAAATTACAACTTAGGAAAGAGACGGCTGAGCAGGGGCCTTCAAGAGAAAAGGTACTGTATATACAGTTTATACTGCTGAAATGATAACCAATTACAATTTATCCAGTATGTCACTGATCAAATTATACTTCTGTATACTCAGATTAGCGCATTACCCATCAGCAATGGAGCTGAAGATAACAACATTCTCACCCTTGCCCAGGATGATCTTGTCCAAGCCCTGAATCAGGAGAATCGGGCCCTGGCGGACCGGATCCAAGACCTTCTGGCTCACATTGAGCTCAGAGAAGAGGAGATCAAGAGGGAAGAAACACAGTTGAGGGAGCATATCTCCAAGTTAGAGGTGGATGGAGTCAGGTTAGAGCAGGAGAACCAGGAACAAGGGTGTTTGATTACAGAACTCACCAAGAAGACTGAGGATGATCTCAATACTATCATGGAGCTACAGCAAAAGTTAGTGGAGGGTGAACAGCATATAGAGGAATCACATGTTGATGAGAAACTGTGTGGAAATGAATATACAGCTGCAATATCAGGATTTTTTCAACAGAACAACCTAGAAGAGTGTGTGGACAGTGTGGTGGAAAGTGTGCTGAAAGGAGAAGAACCACAGCTGATGCCCCGTCAACAACCAGGGGATTCGACTACAGCTATGGCACCTGGTTCTCAACATGATAATCACGATAATCAGTTGCAGAACGGCCTACAAAGCAGTCTGCATGTTAGTTCACTGACTGAACAAGTAGGCCAGCTGACCAAGTCAGTCCAGAGCTTTAAAATGGAGCAAGAGGAACTGTTGGTTTGCATAAATTCTCTGAGAGAGCAGCAGAGAGAGGTAACTCTGTCAGTTCAAACACAGACAGAAGTAAAACAGCAGTTAACTCGGACAGTTTGGGGCCTGAAGGAGGAAAAAGACGGCATCTCTAAATCTCTGGCACTTTTCAAACAAGAGAGAGAGCAGCTTACCAGGACAGTCTGTGGGCTGAGGGATGAAAGGGACCAGTTTACAAGGTCTATGAGCGGCCTGAAAGAGGAGAAAGAGCAGCTAAGTAAATCTATATCTGGTCTCAAAGGAGAAAAAGAGAAACTGTTAGAAAATCTCTCAAGTGGAAAGGAAGAGAGAGATCAAATTATGCGGTCACTACAAAGTTTACAGACAGAGAGCGACAGGTTAAGCCAGGCAGTGCTCTGTTTGAAACAGGAGAGAGACGAACTATCCGATTCCCTCAAGGGTCTGAAGGAACAGAGAGCAAAGGAACAATCGTCTTACACTTTACAAGAAGATCACAACAAGTTGATAAAGTCAGTGAGGAGTCTGAGAGAAGAAAAAGAAGGAATTGAACTTTCAATCAGTTGTTTGAAAAAGGAAGAAGGACAGATAAAGCTACTACTCCATGGCTTAAGAGAGGAAAGAAACAGCCATGAAGCTGCGCAAACAGAAGAGAGGAATCAGAAACAGCATCTACTGAATCCAAACAGTGCTGCTACAACAGAGAAGACTGGGACAGAAAATGCTACGCAAAGATGTCAGACTAAAGACCACAGAGGAAACGTTGTACAGGTACTAAGAGATAAATATCCTTTAAACATTATAGCACATTGTCTATTATTATGTTAGATTACTGTGTACTTATGCAACATGGTTTTAATTAAAAGCAGGAGCAAAGTGATCTGATGAGGGAGATTGAAGCCTTGGGAGCAGAACTGAAGAGGTCACGAGACGAACTGGACCAGAGCCACGTAGATGTGAGTTTACACATCTTCGTCTTTCTTCGTTAACATTTGTGGACATTTGTTGTAATAGAAGATGAACTTAAACTAAATAATAATCCCAACTCAAGGTCCACATATTTTGAGCGATCTCCATGATAAAGAATGAACTTCTGATATTATAGTAGCTGTTATCAATACAATAATGTGTTTTCTTTTATGATTTTTTACTGCATGTAGTTTGTTACTGTACATTTTTGGACCTCCATTATTGGACATTTCACTAACTTTATGTGTTGTATGTGTTTGTCATATGCTCAGACTAAAAGGCTGCACAGTGAATTGTGTCAATCAGAAGCTGGGAGAGAGGAGGCAGAGAGAAAGGCAGCACAAGCAGCTGACAAGTTGGTGAGGCTAACAGAAATAGCCAATCACATGGAGGAAACCACGAAGGAAAATGACAGCCTCATAAACCAGGTATTTAACTAGATATACAGTACATCACACCAACAGTGTGCCATAATCTTGTCCTCCACTATTGCCCTTCTGTCTTTTTATTAACTACATATACATTTCAGAAAAAGTATGACTGTTTGTGTCTGCTGCAGGTGAAGGAGCTGCAGAGCAAACTGACAGGCCTGGTCAGGGAGAAGGCTGATGCTCTGTCACTGAAGGCACAAATAGAGGAGCAATACAACATCCTTACAGCTCAGCTCAAAGCTAAGGTAATATTAATAATATTTAATTACTTACGTACCATAAATATACCCTGTATATGGCTCTGTTCAAAGACTATGTAAAACATCTGTGATACAAAAACAGGACAAGTTAATTCTCAAAATCAACCGAGCCTTGATTTGAAATTAATCAGTCATGTCCAGTCGACTTAAGCAAATCACTGCTCTTCAGTTATTTGACTTTCGATGATGTTTTGACTAATTAAAATTGAGTCGTAACAGATGAATACAAATATGTTCAAAATAAATGTGAAGCAGCAACATCATGAGGCATAGATCTCATCATAGATTTGTGTATGTATGTGTGTGTATAACCTCTCAGACGGTGGCACTAGAGGAGCTAAACTCAGAGTATATTGCTCTAAAACGAGGGCAGGGCAGCAAGGATGATCTAAGCACTGTTCTCATCTCACTCAGGACACGATACAACGACATCAGAGCTAAGGTGGGTAACAAGTCAGCTCTGGATTTGCAGATTTGATGGCCAAAGCAGTTAGTCGTATGTTATGCGCTCATAAGCTTTCATGTGTTTTATTGTATTTTGTTTGTACTGTAGTATGATGCACTGCTGAAGAAGAGGAGCCAGACGGATCTGGATATAGCTCCATTAACGGTGAGGAAAAGAGACTTATAGCTCTTCATTTAGCTGTATGCTGCACAGTGTGATATTTTACAGTACTGACAAGTTTTTTGCTCTGTATCACTGTCAGGTACCTTGTTATCTGTCAATAGCGATTGAGTTTGATCGACAGGTGTTTTATCCAATAACAGGCCAAGCTGTCTTGCCTGGTGGTGAAGTGTCAGGAAAGGAACAGTTTGTTGGTTCAGATGATGAAGGCCATGCATAGACAAGGCTGCGTGGACTCCACACTCAGACAGCAGGTTGAGCAGCTTCTCAGTGATGCTGCTCTTCAGGACTACACTGCAGCATTCACACCAGGGAGCAACTTAAAGACCCAGGATTACAGTACGGGGTTTACACCAGGATTCATTTCAAAATTTCAAGACTACACCAATAGACTCGCACCTGATCAGACCTGCTCCACTATATCTGGACTTGTTAACCAAAATAGATTCACACCTGAATCTGGATTGAAATGTAAAGAACTAAAAACTGAAAAACAGACTTCTTTAGTCACCACTGAATCCACGTCAAATCGTCAAACCTGCAGCAGTGAACTCACACCTGCGCCAACAGGAGCGCTAAAGAAAAATGCCAACTCACCTGTGCCAGCTTCACCAGTGCAAGAGCATGTCAGTGTCCAAACAGCAGCATCACCTGTTGGTCCAGCAAAGAAAGAGAACTTGATCACCAGTACAGCACAGGTGAAATAATACAAACAAATGTATGTAATGTAGCATTTTAACAGTAATAAACCATTACAGCATTAATTATTAATAAACAAAATTGGCAGCAGTTCTTGGCTTCTTCTGTATTGTATAATTTCTTTTTGTGTTACCATACCTGAAATAATTTATAGGACAAAAACGAATGTGAGAAAGAAACTTCCAGTTGTTTCAGCCACAGTGTCGTTTAGTGTGTAGTTTGTGTTTTCACAGTTAATTTGATTAATTGATGTATTCAAAAATTAAACTGAGAGAAACATGACAATGTGCCTTTTCTCTGTCCCATCACAGCCTTCTCCTTCCTCCAGTGGACCAGTCCAATTAACCAGTCCAATCCAGCCTGAGAAACTTGGATTTCGTCATCCAGATGTGAAAGGGACATCCTCCCCAGATTTGACTAGTTTGACTGGATCCTCACGGAGTTCCACTCCTCCCTCCTCCAGCTCACGTGTCAGTCTGGGCAGGAGGTTGAGTAGTCCTGAGAAGATCATAAACCTACACGAGCAACTGCAGAAAACTCTAATGAGCAGCTATCAGGTAAACTGATGCATTCAGCATGACACAGATGCAGGATGGTGTTGAAGTATGTAGAAAAAAAAAAAAACATCATTACTTTTGTTTCTCGTCATTTCAAGGCTCCAGTGAGCAGAGGAAGAGGACAGCAACCCCGGACAAGTCTCTCTTTTTCAGCTCCTGCAGATCTTGGACTGGCCTCTCAGACAAAGAAGCAGAGCCTCAGTTTCAGTACACCACAGTCCAGCTCTCTCCCAGTCACCACTGCTTGCAGCCCAGCTAAGCACACTCCTGCAGTGACAACTACATCTGTTTCCACTAATAAGTCAACAACACTTTTTAATGCAGTCACCTCTAGATCTGCTAATGTTACATTTAGTCCCAACATGTTCACTAACCATCACTTTAGAGAAGACGCCTCTAAATCCACGTCTGCTCTTTCTAGCTCTTCAAATGTTCCTTTTGCCCCTGTGGCACCTTGCAAAGCCAAATCCACCTCAAGCAGTGGCGCTAATCTAAAAATATCCCCAAAAGTGACAAAGAAAATCACTGCTATGACTTACATGTCTCATGCTAAACATACAGCTTCAACTCCTTTAACTCTGAAGACCACTACCTTTGACACTGATGTCTTAATATGTTCTGAGACAAATCCAAAACCCACTGCCTCAGACACAACTGCCCCTGGCATATCAACTGCCCCTGAGGATAATCATTTAAACATGCCTTCTCAAACCGATGGTGCTACCCCTACATATACTGCTGTATATACTGCATCCTGCACTCAGTCTGCACGTTGCTCTCCTGAGAGGTCCTACAAGTCTGCCAAAAAGTCCACTGCTGCAGAAAAGACCAAGGCAGCAAGACCCAAACCAGGTAATACAAATATTTAATATTTGAGATTATTTACATAAAAGCAAAACAAACCTTTGCTTAAATTCTTAGTAGAAGGGATGTTTGTTTTTATAAAAAAAAAAAAAAAGTTGCAATGCCTTTATTTGTTTGATAATAAAACAGCATGTGCTGAAACCTTGCACAAGTATGTGTTATAGCTTTTGTGAATAATATTGCAGTTAAGGATTGTAGAATATTATTTTCTGGTTGTATATTGCTGCAATGTGATTATATCTACCCTAGATAAGAGCCATTCTCTGTTTCTGTTTCTTGTATTTGAAATAACAATCTTATGAAATTCCAGCACATATTCTGTCAGTTTGATGTTGTGTTTGTTATTGTAAAGCAACACACTGCAGTACATGACTATAAAACTTTACTAAATCGCTTAGATTCATTAGTAAGTTCATTTATTTTGGTAGAATTTTAATGTAAAAAGGTGAAGTGTACACGTAATCTGCTACCTATCAAAGAAATAAATGTATTAGTGTACAGTATTGCAAGCAAGATAGGGTGCTGTGCTTGATTTTCTTTGTCCAATCACCCCCAGAAGCCCCAGACGAAGTTCGCTCTGTTGAGGTCATCAAAACCGTGGGCCAGAGCAGCCTTATGATTGGCTGGGAGAGGCCGCCACTCGACGAGCTGGGCTGTAGTAATGGCACATTTGTGTATGGCTACAGGGTAAGCACAACAGACACTAACACTTGGTGACTTGGATTTTGGAAGATTTGTAAGTCTATAGTTTCTATAAGTTTGGTCTTGTACTCATTGTTTCGTGTCACCTCTCAGGTGTTTGTAGATGGAGACTTCCACAAATCTGTCATGAGCTCTGCGTGCACCAAGGTATCAGTCTCTCCCTGAATGAACAGCTCTGCATTATTGTAACCTGTTAAACTTAATAACAGTAATTCATATACTGCTTTTTTTCCTGCAGTGTGTTCTGGAGAATGTGGACTTGAGTGTCCCAGTCCACATCAGTGTCCAAACGTTGGGCTCTAATGGTCTCAGTTCAAACAGTGTCCACACCACGTACAGGAATTCAGTCAGAACAGACCACCATTGACTCACAGTGTCATAATGGTGACATAAGTCAACAAGTAAGTATAATAATATTAAACAGCATGTGCGTCCTACATATTTAACAGTGGCTGCATCAAATCTGTGTGTTTATAAGTTTATTATTTTGTCAGTGTCTCTGTAGGTTTATGGCAACTTCTCTGTGAAAACCTTCACTGCCAGTAGTTTGAATGGTAAGTTGTGTGAGACTTTGTGTCCTTGTGTTTCTGTCTATGTATAAATATAAATAAATATAAATATTAAATATGTGAAACCTTTATGCAAAACTAATTTCAGATAAATAAAAAATCGAATCAAATTAATATTTAAAAAGGACTAAACAATATTTTTTTTATACTAAAACTTATGTGGTAAATTATTTTTCACTTTGTTCTGTGTGTCCTGTTTGTCCGCCCTTCACTGCATAGCCATCTATAGCTGCAGCCCTCTGAGGGACCGTCCTAACCTCCATCTCAGCGGACAGCGAGGGTGACACTGTCAGACTGCTCAGATACCCTCAGGCTCAGGTCAACCAATCAGAAAAACTTATCTCCCGTTGTCATTACCAGCCTATGAACACGTAGTGACCTGTGGCCGACCACTAAACCTCAAAACAACTTACTGAAGATGTCAAACTAAACACCATGTCGGAGTTAATCTGCATGTAAAGGCAGGTGAGGATTAACTCTTGTTGGAAAAACTTCCTGTTCCCGGATTCACCTTTTGAATGGAAAGGACATTGTGAGTGTTTGCCAGGTGTAAGGCCAGAGTGGCTGCCAATCAAACAAATCCTGACAAACTGATAAAAAGTGTTACTTCACTTCAAACTATATGAAGCCAATATCAATCACATTGTCAAAAGCTGCCTGTGACACCAACATTTAGTAACATTTTTCAACAAAATGTTGGAGGGACATCTGCACCTGCTGCACATTTAAACACTGTGTTCAACACTGAGAGATCACGTGTCATATGGCTTCATCTGCCTCTCTGGACTCTGTGACATGACACAGCTGGCTAAAGGGACATTCACTGTATGAAAACTATATAATGTGCCGACGCAACATTGTACCCTGAGTCATCTTACTTGATTTTTACATATGAAGCCAAATATGAAAAAAGATGATTCACTCCAAAGACTTATCCGTTTCCTTCTCCTCATAGGTCTACGGGGGTTACTTTAAACACAGAAGCCAGGTGTTATTTAAGTTCTGAAATTTGCACACAGTCATTATTGATAAATCTAGAACAAGAAATAAAAAAAGAGATTATCACTGATATTTTTTTGTAGAGAATATTATAAATATATGCCAATGTACCACATACTGTATGTCTTTTTGTATGAGTGACACTCTAATAGATGTTATGTTTGCACGCTCATATTTTTTTGTTTTATACAACCTTCACAACACACAATATGATGTTCGTTTTGCTACTTTATGTATGTACGGGTGTGGAGTGATCATGGTGCAGCAAAGGTATTTTTCTATCAGTAAGTGAAAATATTGACTTCCCATCGATTCCTTGCGACTGTACAGAGAATAAATGTTTATATAATATGAACTGTCATTCCAGTGTCCGTGTGTGTATGTCAGGTTACAACATTTACAACAGTTTTGGGTGACACATTCTGGTTAAACTTGATCCACAGTTGAGATTTTGGCAATATGAATAACATTAATGATTATGTGTGTATATATAGATAGATAGATAGATAGATAGATAGATAGATAGATAGATAGATAGATAGATAGATAGATAGATAGATAGATAGATAGATAGATAGATAGATAGATAGATAGATAATCAGATAAATCTATGAATACATTTATCTTAAACTTCTTGTGTAGATAATTAAATATAAAACTCCTCTTAGCTTGACTCCTTTTTCTTCAACCTTTCCTGTTTATTCAACTTAAACACTTCCCACGAATGTACACTAGATGGCAGTCATTCATGGTGACTTTGTAGTGAAAGTGTGTTTGTGTGTAAGTCACTATTTCTAACATGTGCTTTGACGAGACATTTAGTGGAGCGGATGATGCTGACAAACAAAGAGGTTTCCCAAGAAGCCAAACACGTCTTAGTGTCTGCACTCCCATTCAATACAAACCAGGCACAACACCAAAAACTAAAGTGATAGAAGAAGAAGAAGACACATCAGCAGCTTTTAAAAAAAGAGCTTCATAATCACCTGCAGTGCTCAGCAGATTTAGGAGCGCCGCTGAGGACGTCATCGCTCATGCTCAGCAGAAACAAGAGTACCAGGTGAAAGAGGCAAAGGTTGTGTGTGTGTGTGTGTGTTTGTGTTTGTGTGGTGGGGTGTAGATGTATGAGTTCAGGAGGAAGACACCTCAACTATGAGCAAACAAAAACACTATTCCTCTTCTTCAAACCTTTTCTTCGGCTCCTCTTCCTCTTGTCCTCTCTTGTTACTACACCACGTAGGAGAGGGTGAAATGACAACCCTAGATACCACTAAATCCTACACACTGGTCCTTCAAGCACTTTTACCTGAGTGACATTTTTATTGCAGGACTTGAGTATTTTTATATTGTAGTATTGCTGCCTTTACTTTCACCACTTGCATGTGTATAAACAACACAGAAAGAAACAGAACAGAAACTCTCATATTGCAGAAAAGGAAAGGAAAGGTTAGAGATATAAGCCATAGTGCATCTACTTCAGGATTTTATCATACTGTTTCTACAAAAAATGTATTTGTAGTTTTGTATTTTTGATCCAAACTAAAAAAATACAGCTCAATACAGAATACTCAAGTTCAAAAGTTTGCAAACCTTATTGATTCTGTATACAAGGCCTTGGGTTTTCATGCATAAAAAATGATCACTTTGTTTATGCAAAACAATAGTGGACTCAAGTTCAAGATGAATTAGTGGTCCACTGTAGTCCTGCACTGCAGCAGCTACAGAAGCCTCAATAAGAACTGCAGTGCAGACACAACTGCATTAGTGCTTTGAAGCTCAGCTGGACCCACTGGACTCTCATTTCACTCTCCAGGGAGACTCACCTCCATTATTAGCACATACCATGCATGCACTATACTTAAGCAGTATGTGCTTAACGTCTTGTTTACATGAAATAATGACCTCGGTGTTAATTAATTTTCCATGCTGGATGTTAATGATGCCAAGCTCAGCTCTGATTCTTTACATGTAGGCCAACATGGGAGTTAGAGAGTGATGGAGGAGAGGAAGCAAAGCATGTGCTGTAGATAAAAGGAAATGTGTATGCATGACTTGTCACAGGGGTGTCTATGACAACGACAGCTGGGCTCGACAGCTTCCTACAAGAATGTTTTGTTGTGACGTTTAAAGACACTTCTGGAGCTTTCTTTGTGTGTGTATGTGCTCTGCATATGTGGCTGAGAGTGTATCATCACTGCAGGGGATATCTCCTTCTTGCAGTAGTGTGTGTGTGTGTGTGTGTGTGTGTGTGTGTGTGTGTGTGTGTGTGTATGTGTGCGGATAGACAGTTGTCAGCAGCAGGGTGTCTCAAGGGGTGGAGGGGCTTTGCTGGAAAAGGAACGGCAGATGAGAAAGATGAGAGGAGGGATGGTGTGTTAAGGTTTTAATTTCACCCAGAGGGGACATTGTCACTCCATCACTGCCACTGACACCTTGAGCATCCTGGGGCTCAAGTGGGGTGGTGGTCTGGAGTCGTCTTCCAGACCCCCAGGGCACCAGCTTGGTACTCACACCCAGAGATGAGCTCTAAAAGTGGGTTTCTCCTGCTGTTGTGTCTGGGCAGATGGGTCTTGATGCTGGAAGGTTGTTGTGTTTTTGATTTGTGTGTTGTCTTACTGCAGTGATGTGGTTGTGATGTTGTCCTTGCTCAGTGTGTGTGTGTGTGTGTGTGTGTGTGTAAACGCTGGGGCTTGCATGGATATTGTCGTATTATGCAAACACAATCATACAAGCTAAAAATGTCACTGCATGAAAATTACCAACTGCTGAACGCTTTTTGTATGTGTACAGATTTGGCAATTTGTATTTCTTCTCTCTCTCCTTTGCATTGTGATGCCTCTTTTATTCTCACCATCTCTCTGTCTGTTGTTGTGGCCGTATCACTCCATCTCTCTGTCTGTTATATTTAGAGCCAAAGCACTATCAGAGTGTACAGCTGGCCGTCTATGATTCAATTCTGACAGATCTACAGCTTTCAAAGCACTCGCCTCCCTTTTTGTCTCGCTCATTTTTTGCATCTCTTTCTTTCACCTCCCTCACTGACCTTTCTACTCCTTCCATGCTATTTTCACCTTCATACTTCAAGCCAATCCCACTTCTTTTTCTTTCTCCCTTTCCTTTTGTTTGTTTGTATTGTTTCTTTGTACACCCTAATTGCTCTATTTCAACCCATTCTTTCTTCAGACAATCCTTATATCCTCCTTTTATCAATACTATTTCTCACCCAGAAGTAATATTTTTCTCTTCTCTTTTAGCTTTTTCTTTGCCAGTTTGGCCCTTTTTTCAGTTCAATTTGAAGTGCTTTCATTGCTGTTGTGCGTCCTGAAACTCTATCTCTCTCCCAGCTCCTCTTCTCTTCTCTCCTCCACCCGAGCTTCAATTTTCTCCACGTCTTTATCATCCACTGTGCCTGTCAGGTACGTTCTACCATGTAGAGAAACAAGAGCTTCATCACTTTGAGCAAATCCACGTAGAAACAAACATCAAACAACGCAACTTCTAATTTGGGAAGAGACAAGCAATTATCTGCTATTACATCCTTGAGTCTGTGCGCAAAGGCAACCCTAATCTCATTAATCATGAACAATGGGGGCGGTAATAGAGAAGCATGTTTATGCAAATTCCCCCACACAGTAATCTCCTTCATGCTTAATAGCCAAAACAGTGGTGGCGCCTCAGAAAACAATCCTTCCCCTTCTTCTTCTCCACTCAACCACTTCATCCTCTCTTTCTTTCCTGTTTTTCTGGCTCTCATGCTGTTTTCTTTATCCCACCTTCCTTCAGCTTTTCTTAAGTGTGAACCACAGCATTGAGACTGTGAAAAAGCATTGATCCCAATCCACACAGAACCTTTTCAGTTTGATAGCAAATAACCCAGAGACTGTGTGGGACTTTCAGTTTTACACCCCACCTCCACTTGGCAGACTCCATAGCTCATTCCCCTTCTCCTCCATCAATTCTCTCTATTCTTGTGTTTTTATGCCTTTCATTTGCATTTTTATTGTTTCATTGCTTGACTCTCTTTCTCTCTTCTTGCTGTCTCTCTCTTCCCACCCATAGCGTCTGTTTACATCTATTTCTTCATTTCTCCTCCTCGTAACTGCTGTTATTGCAGTTTTTTTTTCTGTATTTTGCATTCTAGCCCTGAGTCCAGTAACCATATGTGATTCAGAGCTAAATATAGCACAGGACATTATAAGATTATGTCCCTGCATCCTCTTTCCCCTTCCATCCCCTTCCATCCTGTGCCTCTCTGTCTTTTCCAGCTTTTTCCCTCTCTTTTAGTCTTGGCATTTCTCATGAGTTATGTGCAAGTTTCCTGTGATGATGATAGCGGCATGTAAAGTCTGGTGAGGATGAATCAAGGGGTCTGGTAAAGGTCAAAAGCATGTAATCGATTACAAGATTGGTCAAATACAACTTGATGAAGTGATTTTGCAGTCCTGTTATCTGTCTGAATGTATATTGATGAGTTGTGATTGGGGTCAAAGGAATCAGCAGAGGGTCTCGAGATAATCAATAAATATGTAAACGCTTATGAAGTATTAACTTTGGTGGCAGAGAGTAAACTAAGCAGATTTACTAGTGCTGTATACAACTTTATACTGTTTACGACACAACATTTTTTATGGATTTTACATACAAAATATTGTATCTATTTAGATGATACATAAGATTAATTGTTATCACTTATCAGTGTCATGCATGCATGGTAATTGTTTTCTAGTCTATTAAAGTGGCAAAATTATATGTCAAAATATGAAGCTGCCAGGATCCAAAATATGAGCTCTGATTAGAAAAGTACAAATTCTATTAATTCTAGTTATAATCACACAGAATATTATTTTAGAACAGTATTGGGTTGTAAAAAATATATTACCACTAATTATACACAAAAACTGCAGAAACATGTAAGAAATAAAAAATAAATCATGCAATGTATTTACCTGATATTACCATAACCTTGTTTTTGTGCTTCTTGTAAGTCTATGCCTGTACTGTAGATCACTGAAAATATTAATCAAAAATATTAATCAAAATTTTAAAACATTTTGTTCAAACCAAATAATCCACCTTCAACTATTTTTTTGTTTGTCTCTATATGATACAAAAATGAATATAATATATATATATTAAACTGAGAACAGAATATTTTTGATTTGTGCTATAATGTTTACTTAAACGATCCAGTGTGTAATTTTTAGGGATTTATGCATAACTATGTTTTTATTAGTCTATAATCATCTGAAAACATACACTGCTGGATGCTAATAATAAATCTTACAAGCAACTGCAGACTTTCATTTTGTTGTGATCTTTGCAGCCCCTGTGGTCAAAAGTGGTAGTGTTTCTGCAGCTTCCTGCTTGATCTGGCTAGCATGTGCATTTTAACGCAACATAGTTGTTTCCAGGATGCTTAGCGATGAGGTAATGCATCTGTTTGTGGCTATGTAATATAAATAACAATGTAATATCGATGATGCAACAAAGTGAGCTTTTCTTATGTCCAGCTTAATTGGAAGCCTTCAACAAACAGATTCAGTTCCTCTGAAATAGTCATTTTGATGAGAAAGCTAAAGTTATCAACATTTACTACTAATGTGACTTTCAGCTAGTATACTACTCACACAACAACATACTACTGTGTAACTTTGCCTGGGAAATGGTGATCCAGTCTGCGAACTGTATTTCTACAACATGATTTCACGGGCAATTAGACCCAGGAACAGAAATCAAGAATAACTATATAGAAATAGTTATAGAAATAGGAATAGACATTTTCTTCCCCCCATTGCTTTGCCTAATTAGAATTCGAACAATAATTGATAGAAATTCATTATCATACCGCTGAGGTAACTGGGCTTGTTAACATGTACAAAAACAGAGTATAGCCTAGAGTATATGGTGTTTTTAAGTTCTTGTCCCATGTGTTGAATTCAGGATTGACATCACTGAGAGCTCTGTCATTTTGCACTGCTTGGTACACTATATTTAATTTTATTCTTCACAACTATTTTGTGACCTTGAGAAATTATCTTGCAACCCCCCCACGGGAACCACTGATATAGAGCCATCAGAATTGAACTTAAACTGTTTCATAACAATCTAAAAAATGCTTCTCAGATCTCATTACTTCATCAGGATGTATCTACCTTACTGTTTTTAGTTTGTTTTTTTTAAATGAAAAAATATATTTGATGTTTCTTCTTCAGTTTATTTATGCAGCAATCAGCTCAGGAAAAAGAAAAGGCCACAGATGACAAACAGAAGTGCAGAAGAGGATAAGCTCTTTGTCACTATCATCACAACCATTTACTAATCATGATGTGAGCTCAGCAGTTTGGACATGTAGCCTCTGTTTCAAGGTATCCAAATAAAGCATATTTATTATTTATAAAGATGGTGATCCCATAAAAAGAAAGAATTGTTGAATTTGATGAAAAGAAGAAACAACCATAAATAGACACACAGCTCATTTTATAAACTGATGAAGTGTATTTATTAAGGGCTGTGGGAGGGGTTGACAGAGGAGCGCGCGTGTGTGTGTGTGCGCCTTTGAGCTCAGTGTGTTTGCGCTGCATTGTGGGGAGCTGTCCATTGTCACTGG
Source organism: Miichthys miiuy (assembly GCA_036365135.1). Classification (NCBI taxonomy): domain Eukaryota; kingdom Metazoa; phylum Chordata; class Actinopteri; family Sciaenidae; genus Miichthys; species Miichthys miiuy. Next base: position 13,027,285 of record CM071611.1, read on the forward strand.
TGCTGAAAGTGGATTACTGCTTCCTCACTTAAAAGGGGGGGAATGAATTTGATAAGCAGGAGGAAAGAAAAGGAAAAGAAGAAGAGAGAGAAAACCAAGAACAGCTCATGAGACTGCTTCATTACTGCGATCCCAGAGGCTGACTTGCAGATAGAAATGGAAGTTTCTTGGAAACTTGGATTGTAAGAACACCTCAAACTAGCTGAAGTTGTCTTTCTTGGACAGTGAGTTTATTTTTAGAGTTGAGAGTTTATTACTGTCTATACATGCACTCCTCGCTCTCAAGCACTCACTAATTTGGACATATTCAGAGGTGGGATGGAAAAGACAGACGAGGAGTGGGGGAGGGAAAGCAGGGGGAGATCACCATTTCTTTTTTTATCTCTCTTCTAGCTCAGCAGGACGAAAGGCGACACAGTAAGAAGAGTGCGCTCTCCTCTGTTGGATTTATACACTCCACCAGAAGAAGCTGTATTGATTGCCGTTTCAGTCTGAGAGTACTGCTACAGCTGCTGACTTGGACCTGGAAACCCCCATCCTGCTCTGGCCCTGCTCAGCCCCGCTGTGTCCCAGGTCACAGTCAGAATGACGGGGTGTGCCAAGCGCTGCAAACAGGGACTCGTCAAGTTTGCCTTGTCCCTGCACAAACTGGTCACTGGGACTCTCATTAAAGGTAAGTGCTCTAAAGTGTCTTTATTGTATTTGTGCAAGTGCAAATTTGTGTTCACAGTTTCTGTACATCAATTAAGTTGCCAACATTGAAAGTAGTACTAAGCGTGTGCATCCACTGTGCTGTGAACAGTTGTAGTACGCGGAGTCCAACCATCTTTTAGTCTCAGCTTGTATCTTTTCTTCAGTCATGTCTGAAGTTGACCTCCTTCTGATCAGTATGTTCTCCAGTGGGAGGAGTGAAGGAGACAGAGATGAAGGGAGTAAGAAGCTAATAGAGAGGAGAGATAAAGTTGATATAGAGCAAAGTGTGTGTGTGTTTGTGTGTGCGCGCACTTGTGATAAATGTGAGTAATAAAACGTGTCGGCAACGGGGAAAGAGCTGTACACACATGAAGATGAGAGGAACGGGAGGGTTTTACTATCGTGATTCATTAGTTGGTATTTGGTGTGTGTGTGTGTGCATCCATTGTTCATTGCCTATATGTAAGGGTCCTGTGCTTTTGTGTGTGTGTGCGACATTAAAATGGCATTTTTCAGTCTAATTTTGGTGCTTTTATAGTTGACGCAGTAAAGCAGTGCAGGAAATACACACAAAGCCATGCTTCAGAAACTGTATGTGATACAGCAGCAGCCTGGAGGCGCACGCACACACACACACACACACACACACACACACACACACACACACACACACACACACACACATACACTTACAGTATAATGCTCTTTGAGCCAATTGACATTATGTCTGGAGGGATGGGAACATCAAAGAAGTCAGTCACACACATACAGTAGTTGGACAAAGACATACCCAAACACACACACACACACACACACACACACACACACACACACACACACACACACACACACACACACACACACACACACACACATTTTCTACACATTTGTGGATGGCTCAAGCATTCAGCCACAGTGGGTAGAGTTGCCCTCGAGGTCTCACTCTCTCTCTTACACACACACACAAACGTCATGAAGGAGCTGCTGCTGAGGTCTGGTTGCGTAACTAATTAGTCCTTAGAAGAAAACCTCGTATAAAGTCAAAAAAAAAAAAAGCAGCAGTAGACGAACATATCTTTGTCATACACACACACAAAGACATAAAAGACACACACATGTAAAACACATGTAAAAACAAAAAAAACAAACACTTGGCACTAATACTGTACACAACCATTAAAACAACCATTAAAACACCCACAAAGACAGTAAGGAAATGAGCTGCAGGAACAAGAGATGTTGGTCTGCAACATGTCAGAGTCCCAGACACACAAACAAACACACACACATTTGGACACACATAAATAAACACATTAACACACATGCACGTCCATGCACACACAGGTCTACATCTGCTCTTTTTCAGAGCTCCGGTGGGAGCGAGAGCTGCATCTGCAAAAACATCAGATTAGACAACGGCCATAAAAGCAAATAGGCTAGACACACACACACACACATACACACACACAGACACACAAATTTCAGCTCCTTAAAGCGCCATTACAGTTTTGTAGTTCTATGGATTGTCTTTAATATCCATTGCTTTTTTTTTTTTTTGGACATTGGTGTTTTAATCAGGCATGAAGAGAAGTTGCCCTGAGCTCTCTTTGTTTAAATCGATGAACACCAAGGTTGGAAATAACTAATTACACATGGTTCCACAGTTAGTAATTTAATGGCAAACTGTGAACATGTAATAATGAGCACTATACTGCTGGAATTTCACCTTTACATGTTTTCTTACTGAGTGCTGTGGTCCATTTAAAATGACTTTTAGATACTGTCTGCTCCAGACTGGATAAACTGGTTATGAAGCCATTTGGAGTAAATGAGTCAAATGTAATGTAATCAGCGTTGTTTTACTTAGTTTTACGTTTTTCTAATGGTGTCTGATATTTGAATATTTAGTTGTTCATAGGATGTATTTTTCCAGATAGCTAATGAAATTGCATCTTTCACAGGAATGTCTTAAACACCCACAACCTTCAAGCTCCACAAACCTACACACTCCTCCTTTACTAAATAAAATTGGTGGCGTGCCCCTTTAAGTCTCTATTTTTTTTTTTTGTAGTCTTCTACAAAAACAACGGCTGCTGCCTCTGTTACCATTACTCTTTGACAAAATAAAGCAATACAAAGTTTGTCTTGTATTTTCCATTGAACAAGAATAAATGTGTCTCGCTTTGGGAGCTGTAGGCAAAAATACAAAGGTCACAGTATGATGAGTCAACTTCTTTAAAGGCCAAAATACAACAAGTCCAAATATGAAATATGTACCTTCCCCAAAATTCATGTATGATTAATTAGAAGTACAAAATAATCGATCTATCCGTCTACTCATAAGCACAGCCACCGAATCTATTTAGTAAAATGCTGACATTAAAGGGCAGCCAGGGACAGTACTTTCTGCAGCCACCAGGCCTGGCTGCCTTTTATATACTTCAGTGTAAGTTACAGAATATGTTTCAGATGACCTTTAACAGTCAGCATTTTAGGACACTTTAAGAGCAACAGTAATAGATTTTGGAGGAAGAATATAGTTTTCTCCTCTTCTCTCAGTAGCAACAGGCGCTTTACATCACCTGCATGGGTGAGAAAATATTGAGGTTTTGCTTATTCAGTGCACTGAAAGGCAATGCAGGTACAGGTATATATTTAAAATGATTTGGGTCTGTGTAGAGCGACTGTCAGAGCAGCATTGACCTCTGCTGGTAGTACTGAGGAAATGCAGGTTACCAGAAATAAAACCCCAAATGCAAACCTGATGAGGTTTCATATTTACCGGTAACTAGAAAATGCTGACAGTAAAGCTCACAAAAAAATCAGTTTTGTAAAGACACACAGACTTAGTAGATCTTAAAATAGCACAAATCATGTATGTATGTCAAACTCAAGTGACTGCCTGAAAGTATCCAAAAGTAACATTAGGCAAAGTCAATGTGATTCGAGAGGAATATCCATGGTAAAGAAGCAAAGGATCAAGTTTTATATGTAGTGAGGAACCAAATATGTATATCGCACTTTAATTATATAAATATAATTGAATGGACAAATACAGAAATGGTTTGTTCATTAATATGACAGGGATAAAGAAAAGAGATAGGGTTTGTTTTCTACTTTAACTTTCAAAAATAAAGTTTATAAATTATAACTGTGATGCTTCCTGTTTCTTTGCAGTCAGAGTGATTTATCCTGGCTGTTCCTGTGTATCTCTGGAATCAACTACTGTATGTATTAAAACCAAAAAAAGAAAAGAAAAAAGAGTAAATAATCTTAAAGTGCAAGATAAATTTCTCATTTATTTGCCTCTACTTACTGGAAATTTCAGGCTGGAGTTTAAAGACCTCATTTAAGCTCTGCTCATTTCTTCTTGCTGTAGACTGATTACTTTGGATTCCCTCGCTGTCTCTTTCTGCACTGCCTTTGCTCTAAACGTCTCTTCAGCTTTCTGTCATCTCTAAAAACCCTGCAAACATGTCAAGCTGTGCCAGGCTGTAAACAGCCTGCATGAATTCACTTATCCTATCCACGCAGCCTGTCCTCAGGTTCTTCTCCCTGCAGTCAAATCCAACCTGCTTGGATGCAGAACAGTGCGCCCTGCGGTGGTCTGGGCACAGGTGATGGCACCTGATGGCAGCCATCAGCAAACAAACAGTTTTTGGCTAAAAAAATGCAACGGACTCCATCTTTTTTTCTTCAGCCAGAATAAAGTAAAGCTCATTGCATCCTATTCTTTGTGTTTAACCACCTCACACTAGTTAAAAATGTCTTTAAAATGTGTTTACCTCTGAAGGCTCAATGGTAATCAGAAACAAACTCCCTTCAGAGGAAACTTTCCTGGAGGAACAAAACAAGAAACTTAAAATGTGCTGACTCCTCTCAGTCTTCAAAGCATGCCTCTGTTGGGAATAGGAGGAACATGCAATCTTAATCATCCTTCTCCTCCTTTCTGTCTGTTTGCCGACTCAACTGGAAGAGCTCATTTCAAAAAGGAAAAAAAATGTCAGCTGTTGCTTGTTGAAAACAGCTTAAAACATTTTCATTTTAATGTGACTCACGATATCGGAGTATTATCTTTCCTAAAAAATATTTAGAAGTGTACAATTTATACATTTTTGACCAAAGCTCAGTATTTTATGCTTCTTTTCTTCTCATTTCTTGTGTCTTCTCATGTCTCAGACTGAACAGCAGAGGGCGTCAGATTCCTCTTCCTCATTTCTCACCATTAGTGTAATCCCACATTGCCAGGGCAAATCAGAACAAAAGTTGAGTTGAGTTGAGTCTTAACCAAATGACGCATTAAATATTCAGTGTCTTAAAGTGCTTACTGATGAAGCAGCTCTTCCCCTGATGGTTGATGAATGATGACGGACACTGAGGTGGATTTTCAGTTCTCGTGGCTGATGCTGGCGTACCCTCAGATCTGAGGTGTTGGTTATAAGTGCTTAATGAAATATTCAGCAGCTCCTCTTCCCCTGTCAGATATTCTCTTCAGGTCCTCCCTCTTTGAGTCAGGGGGACTTGGTTGCGCTTTTGTATTCAGAGAAGAGAAGGGAGGAAAGCAGGGTGGATGAGTAAATGAGAACAGAGAGCAGGGAAGGAAAAAAAAATGAGAGGACGGAAGTGTGTGTATGGCCTTACTCTTTTCAAATATGTGGGTTAGAACACGTGTGTCTCTGTGCACACAAGCTTTGATGTGGATATTAGAGTGTGCTTTCCCCAGTGTGCACACTCTGCACCTGTGTTACATACTGCTGCTTAGCTCCAAAATGCTGCCATATCACTTTTATTGTGCCATAGGGGACACAGTGCATGTTTAATACAAAATATAATGAATAATAATTTATATGGGAAAGGCTCTCAGGGGAGGAGACACCGTTCATCCCCCACCACCACTGTAATCAATCCCCCCAGCTGCATACAATTAACACTTCCATCACTCTCATATGTTGGGGAGGGAAAAAACGAGAGACTCAGAGGGGGAGAGTCAATGGAGGTGTTTGTATTCAATTCACAGAAACCACTGGGGTACTCTAGATAAAGATATGAGACTTTGCTGTAGTTAACAAAACTGTAAATTTCAGTTTAATTTGTACTTTTGAGAAAGCTAACACTGCTGTGTCATGTGCTGACGATCTGTATCCAGGAATAGTAATAGAGGGTGTCAGGGCTCGAGTACAGTAGCACCCACAGGCAAGGTAATGCTGTCTGTAAAACATTTATGCCAAAAAACAAAACAAAACAAAACAAAACAAAACAAAACATAGTAAATATTTAAACCAAACTGGAAAAATTTATAGATAAATAGTTTGGTGTTTGTGTGTTTCTTACTGGTTTATGTCAAGTTCAGCTCAAGCTGGTTTTAAAGAGCTCTGCCAAATGTGTCAACTGTGTATAGACCGCAGGGAGTAGGTGGTGGCCGCAAAGTGGAGTTTTTCACATCTTGACAGGTGACATAAAGTATGTGGGCAGCATACAACCGTGAATCTTTCCGAGAGATTCACTGTGGGACAGAAAAACAGCAGCCATAGCCTTGAAGAGAGAAATAAACTGTTGTAGAGAAAGCCCAATACAGGCCTGTTCTTCCACTGATTAGTCTGTCAGAACCGGGCACCAGTACAGGAAAGTTGTCAGCCATCTTGTTTTAAATCAAATATAAGGTCATTTCATGTCCAAATTACTGTATGTAAAAGCAGATTTTCACTCGTAGCCACATGTTTTGGCTTAATTTGCCCAGGTTTTTAATATAACAGTGACCTCATTTTTCTCTGAATGGCATTTTGTTTCTGGTGCTTATTGAAATATTAGCCTACATTTAGCAATGGGCTTACAGTAAGAGTCTATAGCCATGCTAGCATCCCTGTAAGGCTCTAGCTAAACGCTAACATCAACATGCTTACATGCTCATAATAACAATAACCTGCTGATGTTTAGCAGGTACAAAGTTTACCACAACCACTATTTTTGTGTTAGCATGCTAATTTGCCAATTTGCACTCAACCACAGCTAGAGCTAGTACAGCATTTATCAGCAACATGTCTTTCCCGCACTGTTTTTTTTTAATTAACCGATTTTCACAAAATGCCTGAAAATAATGAAAGATACTTGTCAGTTTGTGGAACCCAAGTTAAGTTTTTGCAGTCTCATGTCCTTGCAGCTGGTGTGCAGGGAAGTCTGGAAATAACTTAATATGATCTGTCTCAGTTAATTATTTTCGTTTTGTAATCCAGCTGAGAAACAGTCTAGAACTTTGGTTATAAAAACATGCCTATTAGTATATGACATAACCAGAAAAAAAGTAACCTGTAAACATAATACTCAATTTGTATTTAGTGTAATAAATTATCCCAGAATTTGTTAGGAAAGTGTGGAGAACCAGGAACAGCAAGTAATTGGACCCACCTGCAAAGATTTCTATTGATCTGCATTACTTGTCACTTCATTCAGTACAAATGATGACATTTTTTACAGTGATCTGATTGGTCAGTGGCTGGTGGCAGGTTCTGATCATAGTTAGCTGAGTAGCATTAGTCACCATAGTTACTGCCCTAGTAAAAAGTGAGCTAGCTCTGTGATACCAAACAACTAAAACCCAAATCTATCTATCATATCTTATCAATTAATTACCTCATTAATCCTGCTTAGTGGTACAGGACCTAGGGGGATGTGTCCAATATTCACTCCCTTCTGAGCTATTTGGTCTCCACCAACTCCTTTAGCTGCTAAATGCTCCAATATGTTCACCAGCTCATCGCTAACTTTGTTTGTCAGCTCTTAGCTGCTCAAGTGAAAAGGTGTATTTCTTGCATTTTTGCTCACTGAATAATCTAAATAAAAATATTGTTGAGTTGGCTAACCAGGGAATTGACTATTCATTTCAGATCTATAGAAGAAATAGTCCCACTGATTTTTTAGCACCACAAGCGAAATTCCATCCACCATCATTGTAGGTTTTTTTCTTTAGCAGAAATCTCAGATAATGACATACATGGTGTGATACTAATAGTGGCAATTTGTTCTTTATACATTTGTGTGAAATGATCCTTTAAGTGATTTTATGTATCGGCCTTTGTAGCTCCATATCAAATGATTTTTATCAGTGTTAACTCAGTTGCTGCACATTGATTGCAGTCAAGCCTTGTTGCACAGCTTGGACTTTGTCGGAGCAGTGGACACATGTTTGTTAGGCCAACATGTGACTGAATTTTTGCAGTAGGGATTGGCTGATCTCTGCAGCGTTACACCTCGTACCCATGTCTATCAGGATCATTGAGCTCGTCTCCTCATTCCATTAAATCAAACTGTTAGCTCTGATGACTCAGACGACACTGAGCCCGTTTGAGCCAGTTAATGGCCTCCATCTCCATGAACTCCATCTCTCTGTGGTGCCTCCCTCCTTCTTTTTCCTCTCCCTCCCTCTGTTCTGTCCCACCATCTTGTTTCAGTCATTTTTTACTCCCTTGCTCCCTCATTCCATCTACCCCCTCCCTCCTTCCCTCCTCACCTATGTCCTCTACGTCTACCTTATCCACCCAATTCTCTGCTCTCATTTAATTCTCCCCACCTTATCCCTTTTCCTCCATAACATATCCCCATCTGTCTTGCCCTCCAAATTCTCCACCCTCATCTGTCTCGCTCTCTTCACTTCCCTGCCTACAGTTAGTGCTCCCCTGTCTCATTTCTTTCTCTCCATTCCTTCATGCTTCCCATCCCAATTCTCTACTGTCATTGCCTTCTTCTCCTCTCCTCTGCATGGTCAAAACTATGACAGTCTCCATCCAGCCATCGTCTGATAAGAGCAGGCAGCAACTAACCAGACAATTTATTATTCACTGTCTTCTCGCCACATTTCCTGTGCTTGTCAACATCTTCTTTCTCTGCTGTCAAATACTTTCTATCTTTTCCTCTTTTTTCCACTCCACAGTAGACTAACACCACCCTTTTCTTTCTTTACCCTCTACTCATTCATCCAGGCAGCCATCTCAATCTAGTAAAAGGTCCATTGTGTAATGGTTAATAAATGATGAGATAGAGGTATGCTGGCACTCAGAATGGTCCACAGCACCCTGGACAGGAGAGTAGTTGCACAGACAATGTCAGGCTTAATGTCTTGGAAGAGTTTGGCACTTGGCCTAATGTGATGAACCTGTTGCTGTGTAGTGTAATTGCACTGCAAGAGCAGGTCTGCAAAGCTATTTTGGTTTCCTTGTTTGAACCATGGAGATGTTAATGCCTGAATTACTTTGTCTGTTTGAGTTTGTCAGCAGGATAGTTAAAAGATGCATGAATTAGTTTCTCTGAAAGGATTACAGTATTAATGGGGATGTTTTAGAGCAGACCTGAATATATGTGATGAAATATCCTAAACTCAAGGTTCACTTACTCGCTTTCTTCTGCAATGCTTTATTTTACTTGCTTTAATTTCCATATAATAATGTTCATGCAGTTTTAATTAAAGCTAAAATAAAGATGCCAAGCTAGCATTGAGACTTTAGTGTCAAGTATTTTTTTCAAGGAATTTGTTTTGGTACATTTGGTGCAGTCACAATAAACATAGTAAGATATATATATATATATATATATATATATATATATATATATATATATATATATATATATATATATATATAATGATTAATAATGATGAATAAATATTTGAAATATTTGGAAAAGTCCTTAACTGAGTGTTTGACACCTAAGTCTTCTTCTTCAGGGTCTTTAGGATCTCATCAGAGACCTCACTTATTATCACTGTTCACACTTCTCAGTTTTACCATTTGCTGAAGAAGCTTGTTGGATTCTTTGGAGATCTCAAGTTCAAGAATGAATCTCGTTGCTCAAACAGTTTGCTCTGTAATATTTACATTTTGTCCGTTCTCGTCCATTTTTTACAGCCTTGAAGCTAATGATAACTTAATTACAGACCCAATTATCTTTTTATCCTAAAATGAAAGTGATGTGAATGGTTTCTTGTAGTTAAACCCCAAGAACCATTCAGTTTTTGGAGGAGTTTGTTTTCTTGGTGTACCTACTTTGTTCCGGGATTCAGGGTTTTTGAACAACTTTAATTGAGTTCTTTTCTATTGAAGCTGACAAACCAATCTCTCAGGGCTCATTTAGTAGCTGTTCTAGTGCTTTTGATTGTATCGCACAATCTCCCTCAGAAGACTGAGTTTTCCAATTTTTCATGAAGTTGCTGATGTTTCACTTTTCACTTATCCATGTTGGCATAAAGATTGAGCTTGAGATTCATTCTTGGAAACAATAGTTGATAAATCCATCTCACCACATGGTCACACATTTAGAAGCTGTTCTGAACTGCCTTTACTGTGGACATTATACTCTATAGTATTTAGTCACTGATTACATTGTATGCCCTTCAAGTAAGTTCATTCAGTGCTGTTTGAAACCTGGTATTTATAAAATGTCAACTTTGCTGAGACTGATCAAAACAGCCTGCTTTTCAGCTTTTCCCACTGTGTTTTGTTCTTTCAGTTTATTCAGTGGATTTTCAATGTGTTTGATCAACCAAAAGCTTTTTCTCCTCACTGATAGGCCTAGATGTGTATGTAACCCCTCCACTGAAGTTAAACATCATCACTACAGCAAATCACGCTCTCTTATCTCGTCTATTCAGCCGAGCTTTCAGAATTTAATCAGCATGTCTTGTGTGTCGCGGCTGTAGTGTGTATTCAAAAGCCCATTTCTTTCTGTTGATATATTACCACTCTTACTCGTGGGTATTTGTGCATGCGTGTGTGTATGTAATACGTGAGTGGTTGTGTGTGAAATGTTTGTTAGTGTTTGACTTTGATTAAAGACTGCTGTTAGATCTGTCTCTTTCTGCAGAGCTGAAAAAGGAGAAAGAGGAGGTGTGTGTGTGCTGGGGTGAGCTCTTGCATACCCAAAAAAAATGTCCTCACCGTTACACACATACACACATACTTGCCCTGCAGTGCTCCTTTTTTTTATCACTTTCTTTGTCTATCTGCTTCTCATTTTCTTTCTCTTACAGTCCACACCTCAGTGTCTGACCTCCTCTGTCTCTCTCTCTTGTTTTTACTCTGCATTGATCCTCAGCGTGCAGACTACTGCAGCCAGTAGCTTTTAATGAATGTCATGGCCTAATGGCTTTATCATTGGCCTTGATGGCCTCGGCTCAGCCACAGCGATGGCTCAGCTGTAAATTGTTTTCTTAACTAAAGCCACGTGAGGAATTTCAATAGGGGCTGCAGTCGATGGCGTCGGTGCAGCCTGCCAATCTCGACAGCAGGGTATTACATGTGGGGCAGCAAAGGGTTAAGCTTGACTGACAGAGGAGTACATGTGTGAGATGGACTGTGTTGTCCCTGGCTGTATTGTCATAGAGGATGTCTGAGTGTGTGTAGCTGATGGATTCATCAGTGGACTTGAGAGCAAAAACATGTCTGAAAACAGAGTGTTGATGTCGGCGCTGACATATGCGAGGTGGCAATACTGCATATGTAGTGGTGTCACATGTACAGGGCTTTGTCCATGACTGACTAGCAGAATGATTACACACACACACACACACGCACGCACACACACACACACACACACACACACACACACACACACACACACACACACACACACACACACACACAGACAGATACACACCACCTGTCAGACTTGTGCATGTAGAGATAAAGCAGAAAATACACTCTCCACAGTCAGAGCGTTTGCCTGCTGAATAGTAAAGGGAGACTGATCAGTCTAGCCCCCCCCCGCTCTATCTCCCTTCACCTCTTGCACTCTGCATCTCTCTCTCTCTTACACCCCCTTCTCCCACCCTCTCCCCCTCACTTTGCCTCCCCTGCTGTTGGTGAATCCTCCCAATTTGTCTTTGTCCCTTCTTTCTGTTCTCCTCCCCCATTTCTCCTCTCCTCTCTCATTCCCTCTTCCTCGTCTTTCTCACTCTCCCTTGAGTTTTTTTGTCCTCCTCTCTTCTCTCACACACACACATCCCCTTCTCACTCTCTCCGTCTCTGTCTTTTCCCGTGCAACAGTGTGCAATCCGTCTTTCCCCACTAGACAGACAAAGCGAAATAGCGACTGAGACGAATAGGAGGGGAAGAGGGAACAGAAAGGAGCAGAGACAGAGGGAGAGAAAGGCTGATACATAAAGAGGCACAGAGGAATTGATGGAATGACAGTCTGGTGGCAGGGGACACAGTGACAGAGAGAGAAAGAGAGAGAGAGACAAGAAAGAGGGAGGGTGTGCATGGTAGAGAGAGAGAGAGATAGACGGGATGTAAAATAGGCAGCTTCAGTGACAGCGTAGACAAAGGTAGCTTCAGAGTGCATGTGCGCCCTCTATTTCATTCACACTCTTTCTCTCACACGCACATAGAAATTCTCCCTCTCTCTCTTTCTCACTCACTCACTCACTAACTCACACAGACACACGCACACACCCTCGAGCAGAAGCAGCAGAGCTGAGTGGGTGTGGGGCAGCATGAGAAGTGATATCTGTACTTCCACACATACAGCTGGTTGATGGACTAACTTAATTACATCACACACACCTCTACTGTACGCACACTCACTAGCACACCTTGATTATAGGCGGGCAGAAACACACGTACACACACAAACGCAAGAGCATACACAACGTGTCTGCAGCCAGAAGTCAACATGGGTCTTGTGATGGGAACCTTTTCCATGCAATCCAAGCAGGTGAACTACCACAAAGGTAAGAAATATATATTTTTGAATATTTTCAAATTTCTCCCTCAAACATACTCGTGATGTTTTCTCAAATGTGAGCGCATACATGTTGGCTGTCATATGAGAGAGGCACTTGTCATGTTGCGTGTTTGTGCCTTGATGATGAAGTCTTGTATGTTTGCTCTCAGAGTCATGAATATTGCACAATAAGTGCATTATGGGAATGAGCTGACCGTATAGTGAATAGCGTATAAAGTTGGCAAAAAAAAAAGAAGTCATTCATCATTGGTTTATGATGCCATCTGTCCTGTGGATTTAGGAATAGAAAAGGGAAATGTGTGTGCTTGTATGTGTGTGTATTTGCAGCCGTGCCATTGGGGATGTCTATAAAAGGTGATGGTATTTACCCCTGTCTGCTCCCCTAACCAACCTGTTTCCTGTCTGCCCTGCAACTGTTTGACAGGAGGAAACTGGCACCACCACTTGACGCATGCATGTTAATGTTTGTGCCTGTTATAGACACAAATAAGTGTGTGTAGCTTTGTCCAAGAAAAATATTTATGCATAACATTCTCTCCTAAAATATAGGCGTCTTTATGGGGTCGTACACTTTGTGTGTGTTGTGTGGAGACTGTGGCAGCGGCGTTTATATGTGCGCAGTAAATCAGTGTGGTGTAATCCGTCAGCCTTTGGCCATGGTCTGTCCTGCGCCTGTTGACCTCAAACCTGATGGTTATCACCAGCAGACACAGAGCTGCATCACTCAGACTGAAGAGACAAACTGAAAAACAGATCAGATCAGGTCACATCACAGTGTCACATGGAGGAAAAGACGCATTCATTTCTTATTGGACCATTTAACCTGTGTAGTTCAGTTCGTCAGTGAGATCATGTAAAATAGGCTGTTGTGACAAATACTGTGGAGGCGATCTCAATGAATGTGCTGTGAATGTTGTGTAAATCCCTGCCTTTCAGCTGTTTATATTTTCTGTGTTATACATGTCAAATACTACAGTCAGATCACACAGAGTATTTAAAATGGATGTAAAAACACTTCAGAGACACTATAAATGCTTTTATGAAATACAGGCATATATAGCATCCTGCGTAGGTTGTTTATTTTAATTCCCGACACGAGCCTCATTTCATTGCATGGCAACAGCTCTTCAGCGGATACTTCAGATCTGTGGTGAACAGATACTCGAGGCACATTTTCAAACTATAGAAAGATTACTGAGACAACAGGGAAAACAAATGTCCTCTTCCATTTTTGAGCACAACCCATTTCCTACTTAGAGGAAGGCAACAATGCTTACGAAGCAACTGAGATGTATTTTTATCCAGTTTTGTGTTGTAAAAGCTCTCCTCTAGTTAGGGTAACCTCTAAATAGTAGCCACTTTGAAGTGTGTGCTGTTGAGATGTGAGCAAGAGGGTGATAGATGAGTAAAAGTGGGAGAGAAAAATTGAGAAAAGTTGTGAGTGGAGGGGAGGTTGCTCCTCAGGGGGCTGCAGTGTGAGTGTCAGTGAGTGTGTGTGTGTGTGTGTAGGTGTGTGTGTTTGTGTGCGTGTGTTTCACCATCTGCTGCAGCGTTATAAAAAGTGCCCTAATGAAAGCAGGGCAGGATTCATTTTGCATGGAAGGTTGGCCCATCCTTGATGGCAGCAACCAGCTGGGATGGACCCAAAGTTAACTTGCAGAACTTTTTTTTTTCCAAGATACAGCAGACTTTGTGCAAGGCAAACGCAGTCAAACTCATGAATTTGATGATTTTGTCCAGATGACTGGACAAAACTGAAAAGAAATGCAACTCAACTGGGCTTTATCTCTTACCATTCCTGTCTTGAGGCGAATTCTCCTACAATATCCTCCTGTGATAAAAAATCGTTACAAAAAAGTGTGCAGTATATTTTATTTTTTGCTAAAAGACATTTGGATTAAGGCACATTTGCCAGTTCAGACCAGCAGACACAGAACAGATCATATTGTCATATGTAGAGCTTATACTGTGGTCAACAACAAGAAATCCGATTAAAAAGTATTAATTATTTATATGAATTGACTCACTGTTACCACAGGGTATTGGGACCTCATTCTGTAGGTACTGTGCCAAGTCCAAGTCTATTGCAAGTCCAGCAGTGACCATGTTTCAGAGTGTGTGCACTAAAGAAGTGGCATTTCGCCTCCTCGCCACTGCCGACACAAAGCTGGGCTGAATAGCTAAGACTTGAGACTTGTCACAATCAAAACAATTGTCTTAGTCTTGGGTAATCACATTTTAAGTTTGGAAGCCATTAACTAAAGGTTATGATTTAAATGTAAGAGATCACAGCACACAGCAAAACATATTATTATTATTATTTCATTTTAGATTATTTCTTTTTTCTAAATGGTTCATCCTTTATTTAACAATTTTGTGCAACCAGATTTTGAAAATTTAAGAGCAATAAACAGGCCACTCAGTCCGCATATTATACAGTGCAGTTATGTAAGATCATTAAATAATAAAGATGGAAGTATTTATCACATATAAAACTAGTTTGCAGAGCTGCTTGTGTTTTCATCCTTAGCCTGATTTAGAGCTGACTCCTTTCCCGACTGTTGTGGAGCTTATGTGTTCAGAACTATTGGAAGGTAAATAGACTTTTATTTATATAGCACTTTTCTGCTCTAGTGACCACTTAAAGTAAAGTACTACCTGCTCATCACCGCTTCCTATACAAAGTGCTCATGATAATACTAAGCTACACAAATAGCACAGCCATCGGAAGCAATTTGGGTTTCAGTACCTTGCCCAAGGACACTTCACCTGGACTGCTGGGAATCAAACTAGCGACCTTCCAATTACTAGATGAGCCACAGCCAGCTCAGAAGGAGAGTTCTACTGCACAAGATATCGTGATAAATGCAGACAGCAAACCAGTATCGTAACTTTAAAGAGAAGCAGGGGCTCTGTTGATAGTCCATGATTTAACCCTGCAGTGGCTCTGGAGGTAGGGCAGGTCAGATGTTAATGGCAGGGTTGGTGGTTTGATCTCCAGCTGCAACCTCTTGTTTCCATTTCAAAGTATCCTTGAGCACTAAACCCCTGTTGCTTTCCATGTGCCGTGCAGGCTGAATGAGAGGTATAATGTACAGTGCTTTAATATAAAATGTCTTAACAAATTCAGTCCATTCACAGTCCTGTCTGAAGCATTTTATCATGATAAATTGACCCAAGAAATTCAGAGTGTTGCTATACAAACTGAAGCAGGTGTTTTTGTTTTTGGTGAGGTTTGCTAAATGAAGCTGAACTGATGCTGTGGCCTACATAAAGTTATAACTTTTCCTCCAGAGAAACTTGAAAGCAGAGCTATTAGCTGGTGTCCTGACCAGCTCATATGGCTATAGGTTGCCGTTAAGGCCAAAAAATAAATTTATCCACTGTCACTGTGTACAAACTTCTCTGCTCCTATGAAATATTTCCCAGTGGGTACGTTATAAACTACAAAACCTGCACCTTGCCGACACATTCATCTCCCTGTCCGTTCGCTCCATTTGTTTTTGCCTCTACTTTCATTTCTCTGTACTCCCTTGCTCTGTCAAGTGAATTTTCCTTCTCCTGCTCTTTGTCTTGCTCACTCTCACCTCGTTTCACCTCCTCATTTAGTCTTTTATGTGTTTCTCCCTTCAAGTTTTTCTTCTACCACTCCCAAAGCTGTTCTCCAATTGATCTGTGGCTATTCGTCTGCCTTTGCTGTTTATCTCAGGATTTCTGTCTGTCTCTTTTGCTCTCTTGAACCCTCACATCTCTTTGTGTTGTGAGATTTGCACAGAAGATAGCCTTGTTCTACTCTTAAGATCACTCCAACAGCTTGAAGCTTTCACGTGGAGTTTTAGTTTGAGGCCGGCAGAATATATGTAAATAGAAGAGAGTTAATGCCAGTCTTCTGGAGAAGAAATGCGTTTGGCTCAATGTGTCCATCTGCTGCAGGGCTAAAGAGCTGAGGGGAGAAGAGCCCTGTTTCTTTAATAGGCTTTCCAGTTTCCACCCCTCTCTCTCATCCCTGCACATCAAAAGAAGTGCACCAAAAGGGCCAATTAGGACAGCAAAAGAGCTTTATGAGGCACATGGCAACATGAAAACGTGTTTCTACTTAATCCCATGCCCAAAGCATGTGTGTGTTTGTGTGACTATGAGCGTGTAATGATGAAATTGTGATATTACAACCTCATAACTCACATGTCTTTACACTCTATTCCATACTTTGAAGATTTTCACAGGAAGCATAATTTCTATTTTTAAAAAATCTGCCTGTCATTCAAGATCCTCTGTCAGCGTTTGATCGTTCGGTGTTCCAAATTAAACCCACGTTCAAGCATTTTATTAGATAAAAAATCAATATACCGTATAAATAAAGATACTTTATTTGCATAATATTTGCAGGCACATGCTTTGCTCAGTTCTGCAAAGATAAACAACATTTTCTATGCAATTTATCTTCATAGACAGCTCAGCCCTGTGCTTGCCTTCGGGCCTTTGTAATACTGGAGCCAATGAGAGAAATGCAGATGATGAATATAGATAGCTATTTAGCTGTAACTACATGGTCAGGCCTGTATGCAGAGTTGTGACAGCAGTGACTCACATTACTTGAACTAAATTAATGTGATGGCTGAAATGAGACATAGAGTAAACTGTAGATGTTGTTAGTGTAGTATTTTACACCACATGCATTAAACAAACTGAAATCTCAGTCAAATTGAATTTAAACCAAACTTGTTATGCAGCATAGACATAGGACATAGAGTATGTGTCCATTGAGCAGGCAGTAGGTGGTAAATTTCTAATGATCCAATGTGAAAAAGACTCAAACCATCATCATCATATTGAAAACGAGTGTTGCTCTCTCTGAATTTTTAATTTTAAATGTATTAAGCTTGCATTCCCATACCAACCTGTATAGTATCTGTTATATAAACATGAGTGGGTGGAGGTAATGCAAGCACAACAAATTAGTCATTTCTATTTACATATCACTTAATTAAGCCCTACAGGACCAGTTTCGTGTCGGATAGAAAAAAAAATCTATTTTTTAATTTTTGCATAGAGCAGCAGAATAACAGAAAATCTCTATTCCACTAGCGTCACACAGACCAATCAGGTTTTCTTTCTTTTTTCTTAATTATTAACAAGCTATCACTGAGGGGACCACGTGTCGTCAGTAAGTAAATCTACACCTCAGAGACATAAAGATGTGTTGCTGTGTGAAGGAAGGACAGAAAAAAAAGATGAACAGCTTCAATTACCCACCAAATAAAAAAAGCTCAAGTGAGTCTGTATGAATCTAAGAAATGGGCGACGTTCATCACTGCTTTCACTGACACTTGGCAGTATGTAGTGTTTCTGTTTATTTCACTGTGCACCGATACTGGGAATAATACTCTGACTGTTCAGCTGTTAAAAAAAGTATGTAATCTGACTCTTAAAGATGTGTGTGTGTGCTCGTGCTCTTGTTTTTGCTATAAATAATATATGATGTATCCCTGTGCCCTCATAAGCGTCAGGTCAGTGACTCATGGTTCATAGCTGTGTCATGCAGTTGATAGATATCTTCTCCACACTTGTAAACCAAAGCAGCCCCTTACAACATTTTGCAATTTAAGACACTGACTTCTCTTAACTAATGTTACACTATAGGTATTAACTAAAAGTAATTTTCATCAATTTTGTCTTGAATTTAATTATTATTAAATTCAATTACCATTATTATTGAAAGGTTTAATGGAAATACAGGAGGTAGGGTAGATGTGGAGGGAAAAAGTATGGATGGATGTCATGTGTTAGGATGGTCTGGAAGGACGGGTTGAAGGCTAGGGAGGGGTAGACTCAGTGTTGCTGCTTATAGTTCCCAAGATGGTTCCTATAATGAGATGTGGGAGAGTTATGTGTTATGGATGAGGGGAGGAAAGAAGAAAAGATGAAGGGACAGTGGGTAGGGGATAAGCAAAAGGAAGGATGATGTAACGTTAATGGATGAAGGGAAAGGAAAGGGAGGGTGGGTCGAGAAACGTAAGACAAATGGCCGAAAGGTTTGACGGGTATGAGTAACTTGATGGGTGGTTAGAGGTGTGGTTCAGTGTGGCCCTGCTCCTGAACTTAAGTTAGTGCTGCTGGAGACAAGGTGGCATATTCAAATCAGTTGTTTTATTCAACTGTCAGTCTATAACTCTAACTCTAACTTTCATACATGCATATTTATTATCATGAATGGCATAAAGGTTTCACATCCTCACATTAGAGAAGCTGGAAGCAGTGAAATGTTTGGTATCAAAATAGTTGACAATTAATTTTCAGTGAATTGACTAAATGTTTCAGCTGAGTGAAGTGAAACTACTTAATACTGTTGGACCTCAGCCCTTCTCTGCCCCTCCAGGAGCTCCACATCCAATAGACGGTCTGTCAATCTGAGATCTTTCTGTTCCCCCTTTCAGTCCTGCAGGCAAAAACCTCTTTAAACAATCTCTCGAATCCTGGCGAGTATTTTCCTGCTGCTCCTTCCCTCTGCCAGTATGTGTGTAATGTTTCCTAAGGCATCACGTCCCATGTCAAACTAGTTAGCATCGAGAAAAATGGTGGAACAGAAACTGTGTCGAAGAGGAAGACGACTCGGTTCTCTTTTCCCAGCGTCTCTCTTTAGTTTTCTTATCGATTCTCTCTTTAATCACTCTCCATCTCCTATTCAAACGTTATCTCCCGCTTCCTCTCAAAACACATTTCTGCCTTTTTTGTGCTTTAGTCATCTTTTTCCTCTCTACACATCCATCTTGCCTCCTCTCCATCACTATTTCTCACTCTCTCCATCTATCTTTGTCCCTGTGTTTTTCTTTTCCTCCTCTCCCTAGATGATGACAGATCAATAGCAGAGGCTCCTTTAATTATTCCCTTTTTTCATAATGTGATGGGCGCAGGCAAGAGGCTCAGCATGCGTCCACTAATAAAGATACAGAGGAGCATCTGTGTAAGGAGTCATTTGGACAGCAGCAGATATTAGTATTGATTTTCCTAATAGACATGTTCTTCCCTGTAGAAAACCACGCCACCCCGATGAGTAATTGCTAAATCCTCGTGCAGCAACAAGACAGTGTCATCCAGCAACATGATAGATTTATAAATGAACTGTTAGGTGGAACCTTTCAGGAGGAAAATGGTGAGTTTTTATGTTGCAGGCCTAAAGTATAGCACTGAGGTTGGTCTGAATGTGCTGCTTTGAAGAGCTGAGCTGATTTTCTGAAGCTTCCTCAGCAGTTTAATCTTAATCAAGATCTTTAGAGTTTCATTTTCTCTCACGCTTGCTCCCCCATTTTATTACTCTCATTCTCTTTGTTCTTCCATCCTCTTCTCTGGAAGTGTAGTGTTTGCGCGTCCCACTCGCTCTCTCCTCTGCCTATTCTTTTCTGCAAGACCACTCGCCCACTCTCATGGCTCTTGTTACCCTCTTCTTTCTCTTTCTTTTGCTCTCCGCATCACACTCTAATCTCCTGCTGGAAGCTTTCCTCGTGTGTTTCCTCTTTCTTTTTCTTCATCATTCATTGCCAAATATGTTTCAATCTCCACCTTTGCTGCTTTTTTCCTTCCCCCCTTATGTGTGGCCTTCCTACCTCTTCGCACTCTTGCTGTTTTCTTCTTCTCTCCTCTGTCTCTTATCCTCTCTTTCCTTAAAAAGGTGACGTGGTCTTGTAAGACAGTCTGCAGTCATTCCCTCACATGCCTGCAGGGAAATGCAATTCCGTGGTAATATTATACACACAAACACAAAAACAAACACACTTGCACACATGCTCATTTTAAAAACTTGCTCTTTCACTCTCCTCTACAGACAGTTTGAAATGATTACTTGAAGGAGAAACATTTCTGTCAGTGTGTGGAAACGGGCCTGTCAGAGACAGGAGGGAGATAGAGAGGGATGGAGATATGAGATTGGAACAAGCCAGGAACAGTGTTTGAAACGACAGGAACACTAGGCTGATATGGTCGCAGAGATTTATAGGGAGAGATGGCCTGATAAAGGTGTATTTGGCATAGGCCGTTTGCCTAGAGACAAGTTCACAGATAAGAGAGGGGTGAGATGGATAGATACGGCTAAAGATGAAGTAGGGTGCAGCGAAGATAGGGAGAAATCACTTTGATAGCCTGCAAATTCCTAGAGGCACAATACAAGCAGTGTGTTATGTAGCAGAGCAAGCTGAGAGGAAGAGCTGTGTGTGTAGCAGGAAATGGTCATGCTCCATGGTGCTGCATGTTGTTTGGTGTCCACAGAGACATCATCCTATCTCCTATCAGCCATTCTTTCTGCCCACGGTTGGTGCATGTACAAAATGTATGCGTGTACATATGTGTGCTTCTCTCTGTGTGTAAGCTAGTGTGTGTGTGTGTATATGTTTGTGTGTGTGTGTGTGTAGGCAGGGTGAAAGCATTACTCCCCACTGCTGTCCATTCTGTCTCTCTCGCTGTTGTGAGAAAAAAAAAAAAAACACACACA
This sequence comes from Miichthys miiuy, assembly GCA_036365135.1. Lineage (NCBI taxonomy): Eukaryota > Metazoa > Chordata > Actinopteri > Sciaenidae > Miichthys > Miichthys miiuy. Next base: position 13,048,190 of record CM071611.1, read on the forward strand.
CTCACACATCCGAGCACATTTTCACAGAAGCAGATTGCAGATTTTTTACTCACCAAACTAAATCTTTCCAGCTAAATCTTCCCATATGGCTTCCTAACAATCACGCCTCGTCCATGATTCACCATCAGCAGACAAAACGTGTCCCATATTCGGAGTGGATTCCACATTTGCGGGAGCATTATTACGGATGGCTGGCTTGATATAAAACGACAATGTGTCTATTCTCCGAAGCGACTGCTGAAAACTTGGCTGCAAAAGCGACATATGTGTCATTTGCAGAAGCAATCGCAACTCTATTAAACATTCTGTTTTCCTCATTTAGTAGCAAAAAAGATGTTTCAATCTTCTTGGTGCCAAATAACTCTGACTTTGATTTTTACATGTTGTGTCCTCAGGTGAATGGCTTTTATGTCTGGAAGCTCAGGACATCAGCCAGGCCAGTGATGAAGCAGATGAGAGCAGACCATCCAGCAAGTTCCTGTTAGTGTCGATGTTATTATCTGACACTGACGCTGACACTGCTCTCTCTGCTACATTTCTTTGACAGCTATTGCTGCTTTGCAAATTCAAATTTTATACAGAAACACATAAGTTTATAAATTAACACCAAACAGAAAAGGAAATTCATATCTCAGGCAGCAAAATACATTAAAATGATAGTAATGCTTTCCTAATCCTAATCATATATTATAATTATATCAGTGGCCACTTTATTTCATTGATAAATTAATTTGACCTGTGTTGTGTCATGTTGTGTTGGAATACATTATACTGAGAGATGTTAAAAAAGACTGACTACTACTACTTTTGCTTAAAAGTACTTTTTCCACTGCCGCATCCTTGAAATACATGTTTTGTACATGCGTGTTGTACAAACACAGCACATGTTATTTGTCATCCGTAACTGTCTTCCAATTTGTGTCTTTGTACTTTCATCATGTAAGAGCGTACACCTTGTTTGTATTGATCAGGCTGTAATTAAAATGCGATTTCATCTTGAGTCTGTGTGTGTGTGTGCAGCTCCTGCAGGCAAGAGCACACACTCATGCAGTATTATGACACTTCTCTTGATCCCTCTACCCTATTAAAAGTCTCATTCTTCTCATCCCACGTCTTTTCCTGCTTTTAATCTCTCTCTCTCTCTCTCTCTGTTTCTCACACCCTTTGCTTTAAGCCTTTTCCCTACTTTCTGCTCCTTTGCTGCCTGCTCGTCTATCTTCCCTCCTTTCTTCCTGTCCTGGGAGCCAATCTGCCAACACACACACACACACTCTCTCTCTCCCGTTATCGAAACCCTGTTAGTGTGTATGTGGAGATATTATGGATGGATGAACAGGAATGATGGATGGAGTGAACTGAGGTGTTGATGGATTGAAGTGGCCTTTACATGAACAAACCAGGATGTTACTGTAAGTTGATGCACGGGAGTCTTCTTAATTTTTGTCACATGCACATGTTTTCCCTTCACTCTATAATTCATGTTTACCTCTCAACTCAATATTTCAGTTTGTATCTATTTGCATATTTGTTCTCCGTCAGAGGAAAACAGATGCATTTAAGTGTGAAATGTAATGGGGCATGTTTGTTGTTTCCAGAGTGACTCACAGAGTGTTATCATTTACAAATCAATGGGTACACTCACATTAATTTATAATTTAGTGAATCAACATCCTGACGATTTAATACTGAATCACTGATGGTCTGCTCAGGCTTTTGGCTTGAAGGTGGGAGGAAGAGAGGGAGGGAGGCTACAACCCCTAATGAAAAACAAGGAAATCGGAGGGAGGGAGATAGAGAAAGTGTGGGGAGAGGAGGAGCGCCATGAGATGGAGTGAGAAAGCATGAAAAGAGGGATGAGAGAAAGAGGGTTTCTGTCGAGTGAGGCGTAGGAGGAGAGGGAGGATGACGAGAAGAGGAAAGAGGGCGAGGGAGTAGTGTGTGTGTGCGTTCTAACCGTCCAAACACGTGACAAAGAGATACAGACTCCAGCATACAGACGCACTTGTTTCCACGACGACGACTGAAAACATGGGGGCTGTGGTGGGTACGCTGACCATGCAGACCAAGCAGAGGAGGCCATCCAGGGGTGAGGGAATACACACACCCACACACACACACACACAAATGTGCACTCTCATACACACATAAATTAACATACATAACACAGTGTGCCTTTTCTGTCTTTTTAATGAACACGTGCATGCTACACATGTGAAAGTTTGAATGGTGTGTTTTTATTGTATCTTTCAAACACACACACACACACACACACACACACACACACACATAGACTCACTAGAGTACAAATATACAGCGCACGTATGCAAGCTGCAGACCAAAGATTTATAACTGCTGATGTTTCAGTTAAAATACAGTGAAAGAAAGAGGGCATATGGTTTGTAGTGTGAGTATGTGAGAAAGAAAAGAAGAAAGAAAGAGGAGGAGAGGGAGAACAACAGGTGCTCCCAGAGGAAACAGAGTATCTTTTTAATGTACAACAAAGTTGTAGTGCAACATTGTGTGTGTGTGTGTGTGTGTGTGTGTGTGTGTGTGTGTGTGTGTGTGTGTGTGTGTGTGTGTGCGTGTGTGTGTGTAGATTGTTCAGCTTATCTTTTTTGACAGAGCAAACCAAGGGAGGAGAGTAAGAGGCAGCTTTCTTCGCTGTGTTTGACTCTCTACGTATGTGTGTGTGTGTGTATGTGTGTGTGTCGCTCTGTCTGTCTGGCTGTGTGTGGTGATGTGGGCATCGACCCTGTTAAACACACACATGTCGTAGGTATTTGTCACTCTGCTCACACACTGCTTTTCCGTCTTGCTGTTACCTTGGAAGCACGGTAGCCATGGCAACAAAAGATGTCAGTTTTGGGGTGGGAGGGGTTGGGGGGGTTGTGGGTAAGGGGGCTTTGATGAGATTGGGGTATTCCTAAGTAAGCAGACCATGTGAAAGAGACAGAGATAGTGAGATGCAAATATGTGAGATGAAGCAAGGAGGGGTGATTTTTTAAAATATTTATAAAGACCTGTTGACTGTGAGAAATGTTTTACTCCCTTGTTACTCATTGCAATAACAGCATGTAAACCTCATTTATATAAATCTAACAAATTCAAACCAGCTGCTATAATGAATGGGCATACTGAGCAGGAGATCACTGCCAGAGTGAAAATATCCCTTATTAATAGTGTGCAGTCATTTAAACATATTTGTTGAGGCAGGCTTTTATCGTTTTTTCAGTGCATATTAGACCATACAGGACATTTTCCAAATGGCTCGTTTCATCTTTTTGAATATGCTTTTCTTTTATACTCCACAAGCTCAAATAAACGCCTCCTCTCATGGGTGTTAACAAAGGCAAGGCGTAAATTTGTTGCTATTTTGAATAATGAGGTGCTTGTAGACGCACTCACATTTTGGAAATGTGTGAAAAATGAGTCTTTCTGCAAATGAAAACAAGCCTTTTTACCTCCACAGACCTAACAAAACCCCACCCCCATGTAAACATGAAAATAATGGGCTGTAGAGCTGGAGCTTTTGCAGGAGGTTGTTTGTAATTCTGGTGTTGTGTTGTGGTACTTCACCATCCCTCCCTCTCCTGCTCTGACATGTTCGTTGTATGCAGGATTAGTGCAGCAGGGCTCGTACGTGTACAGCCGCCTATTCTGTGGTGTTGCAGATAACTTGTTATCTGGGATCGTGACACTGACAGCAACTGAGAGGAAGACAGTGCACGGCTGTAATATTGTGAGATTAGATTCCTACATGATTGATCCTCTGAGCACGAGCTCATCACTGTGTTCTGAAGAAAAAAACAGAAATGCCTCGCCGTGTGTTTGCGTCCGCCTTCCTGAATATTTGCATGGCTGCTTGTCTGGTCTGTCTGTTATCATCAAGGCTGCTTGTTGTTCTCTCAGCTTGCTTTGTTTTCTGTCAAGTGTTCTCCTGACAGCCTCTCTTTGGTGGTAGTTCCCTCCTACCTGTTGTCTTGTCTGCCTGGTTTTGTCTGTCAGGATAGCCGCTGCTTTCCTCCTCATCTGTCACGGTGGCCTCTTTCAACTCTAGCAAAATTTTCACCTGCCATTTTTTCTTCCTTCCCTTGTGAATTTTTCATTTCTTTTCAGCCCCTAGATGTCTGCCCCCTGCAGCAATGTTGTCTCAATCTTCTCCCTCTCTCTTTTCCTTCTCTGTCACTCCTTTACCCCTCCTGCTATCTTGCTTTCTTTTTTATTTCAAATGTCTCCTTCTCCACCCTACAACCTTTCTAGTCTTCCACTGTTTCTTTCTTTCTGTCGCCTGTTTTACCCTGCTACCTTCTCTTCTCCCTGTTGTTTCCTCCTTTTCTCCCTCCCAATTTCTTTTCCATGCTTGTTTCTCTTTATCTCACTTTCCCGTTACACTCTCACATGCCACCACCACAGTCTGCTCCTGGCACTCTCATCTCTATACCTCTCTCTTGTATGCCTCCATTCTTTCTCTCATTTGCTCCCTTTCTCCATCACCCACGCTCCCATTAGTTGGTGTGAGTGCTTATTAAGTCATCCCGTCATTCTCCTCTCCTGGCATCCAGCACTGTGTGTGTGTGTGTGTGTGTGCCATTTGTATGTGTATTTCTGCAGAGTCTAGACATGTATTTACTCAGAAATCAACATTGGCATGCTGCTTTGTGTGTGTAAATGAGCTGCATTTGACTCACTTCTCCCAAACATAATCAACAGTGGCACACTGAGGAAGTGACATTAGGTGGATTTTTGTGTGTCTGTGTCTGTGCCTTATTTACACACAAATACACAATAATGCAAACAACCTTCAGCACTTCAGTCCTCCCTCACAGGCTGAGGATTAGTAAGCAAACAGATGTGTTTGTTTGTGAACCTGGGCATATATATTGCTTAATATTTTATCAGTGACCCTTGAAATAATGTGGTCATGTTTGTCTTGTTGGAGGGTGTGTGACTGGATGCGAAGGAGGTGAAGTGTGTCATTAGACTTTCAGTGAACAAACCCAAAGGCCAGTCAGGGATTGGCCCCATGTCCACTGGCTTGAATGTTGACTGTGGAAAACAGTGCGTCTCAGAATGAATTCATGCTGTGGAACATGATTATGTTGGGCAGCGCTCATGGTGTAAATAGGACTGTAGCAGCTGAAATCTATTTTTAAGATATTTCATCCATACCTCCAGGGAGTCCATGTCCAACAGAGCTGCTACTTGCCTGGAGAGCGCCCTCCACCATTAAAGAGGCTGGTAAGAGCGAGCCCTCTTCGTTGCTGCCTGGACAGCAGATTAGGCAAATTGAGATTATGCAAATGGTACTCTCTCTGGCAAGGATTACAGGACACAGTACAAGAAGGAAAGAGAGCATGGTAGAGATAGAGTGACAGAGTGAGAGAGATAAGAAGAGAAAGAGACTCAGTGGGCAACAGAAGAAAGGAGGTGATGGAGGAGAAATGAGAGCTAACATTGAATACCAGAGCCAGCAGGAAGCTAGGAGTTAACTCCTGTTTTTGGGTTGGAGGAAGTGTGTGTGTATTGATGTAAGAGGTATTTTTTGTGACAGGTTGCTGGCTGGGGAGAGTGACAGGTAGTCTTTCTTTGCTGACAGTTCAGGCCACCTCTTAATACTCCAAACAAGCTTTGGAGGAAAAAGGTTCAGGCTTTTGGTCACTGTCAAACTCCACGCTTATAATAGCTTGTGTAACAGATGGAGGTGAAGCTCTCGAGGTGGCTTTCTAGGTTGGGTTTATCTGGGTTTTCCCAACCTGCTAAGTTTGCAGATTCAGCTTCATGCAGGTTTTGCAATAAAAACTTTACTATAGCACACTGCCGTCACTGCAGTCAGACATAAATTATTTACATTTTCTGTGCATCTTCCGTTGCACTTGGACAGGCAGGGATCGTAGAGGCCCCGTGTGTCAGGGTGGCCCCTAAGCAGGAGCCTTACTTTGAAGTGTTATTAGAAATGTAGGAATGATGTGATAATGTGACTTCATCACACTTGTAATATGTTTCACGTATATATTTGATCTCATATTGATGTTTTCCCACATCCCTTCTGCTTTATTTTTAACGTTTCGTGCATCTATGCACATTGCAGAGCTTTGGTATGTTTGTTTGTATTAAGTTTTCTTAATTACCAGTGTCCTCCAGAACTTGTATTATATCTGTGGAAATGAACCTAAGTGTGGATAAACTGTGGCGGGAAGTTTTCTCGTTCATTGTGTTTGAGCATGACTGCTAAAGGTTGATTATTTAAACAAACACAATATACACTCAATCATCCTTATCAAGTGATGTTTACACTACCGAGCATCTTTTAAATGGCAAATTAAATTAAATGCTACTCTTGCCGCTAAATTAAATTTTACCCAGCACTGCTGCAACAGTAAACAGAACAGTAAATAAAGCAAACCTTCAATCGACAGCTCTGTGGGAAACCTCTCGATAGAGCAGAGCCCCCTGCAGTCTGCAAGTCAGCGGCTACACTTCAGCTCATCGGGCAATCACAGCCCCCTTTCTGCATTCACATCAAGACTACAAATGAGCGCCAGCTGGCCACGGCACAGAGATGCTACAGAAAATAATTCATTGTTATTTTCAGTGTGTTTTACCATGTCATACATGCTTTATGTTTTGTGAATATACCATATTTTATTTTATTACACTACTTTTATTACAAAAGACACTTTTCTTATGATTTTCTGAGCGTCACTGTGTGAGTAATCATCAGCTAAATCTGAAGAAACGTACTGAAATGTACAACACGTCTTTATTAGGAGCTTTGACGCGCACACAAACACGCACAGCTTGTGTCTGCTACCCTCTGCTGGTACTTTCAGATTATAGCAGTTTATATTCCTTTTGTATTCTGCTCAGTCAGACCCAACACAATATTAAGTCTATATGAAGTCAGCAGTGCAGATTGCAGATTAGATCCTGGGATATTCATGATTTTTGATTAGATTTGATTAGAAGTGTTTTTACATCACTGAGTGAGTCATATCAAAGGTCTTAGTCATGTTTTATTAGAAAAGTCACTTTGAAGTATATTAAGCCATCTGTTGTTTGGGGATGACAGTGTGTCTTAATGGGGCCAATTAATCAAGTGCTGATCTGCTCACATGCACTCATGCACACAGTCACACAACAAGCGCATATGGTCGTACCGTCGAACAGTAGAAGGTGAGTTTATCATTGTTACAGTGTGCTCAGGTTGGACCGTCGAGTTGAAGCCCAATTCCCAAAGAGTGAAGGACACAGTGACTGTAACATGGGGTGCAGAGAGAGAGAAAGCGAGAGGGGAGAAAGAGAGAGAGAGCTAGTGGGATGGAGCGAAGGTCAGGATAAAGCGAGGGAGATGCCCCAGGGAGTAGAGAGACGGGGGGATAAAAAGACAGAGATAGAGGGAGGCAGGTGAGTGCTGATCTCACTGTAGGAGGAAGCAGCATGGATAGAAAGTTTATAGGCATGAGAGAGAGACGTGGAGAGAATCAAGTTTAAAAGTATGTTTGCATATTTTTGCATTGTAAAAGTCAAGTAAGTAAAGGAATAGGAGGAGAGTTGAAGACACAAAACTTCTAGAGGCCAGAGGAAAGAAAGAAGTAATCAAAATGGAAAGAGAGCAGCAGAGTGAAAACAGCTTACACACCATAGCCATCATTCTGCTGTGCTGTGGGGCCGTCAAAATGCTGCACCTACTGGGAGTCATCACTGTAGAGGGTGAGTCATTACTACATCTACTATCAGTGTAGTCCAGCACTAACTCAACCAGCAAAGCTGGAGGGAGGTTGTGTTTTGACTGCTGTGTGTCTGTTATTGGCAGCCAGTTATTGGGGAACCAAAGATCTAGATTATTCATGTAGAAAAGTTTGTGGGAACCGACTGCAACCCTCTCAGAAAATCGAAGGAATGAAAAAATACATAAATAAACAAACAGTGAATAAATGTAACAAGCGTCAGACTGTTGACTACTGTAGTACTGTAGTACTGTAGTACTGAAATATTGCCATTAACAACTCATAGTATATAGGTTGCTGCAAAGGGCTTGTGTATTTCTTCTCTGCTGCTTTTGATGTTCATATTCATATTCTAATGTTGCACCTATTGCATAGTTTTACATATTTGTCTTTTTTTAATTGCATGCATACAGTGCACCTTATCTTTGTAGAAATGTCCTTGCCCTGCTAAAATAATTGATTGTATAATAATTTGAATATGAGAGGGAGAAATGGGCTGCCATTCAGAGAAAATAATTCTTTTCTGTCCATAAAGTATGTTCTTGTTGATTATCAGTTCAGTGTTTATTATTTGAGGTAAATAGAGTGTAGAAAACAATTTTAAACCTGAATAATAACTGGCCCTGACTCTCACACACTGTTGTCTTTTCAATATACTGCATACTGCAGTATACATCCTGTGTGTGTCAAAGGAATTATAATACATACTAATATATGTTCTTTCAAAACATTCAGGGTGTGATTGGTGACTTTTTTCTTGTTTCCTTTAGACGTATAACATTGTACATTGAGATGGAGCGTCCTATGCTGTGGTAGTTTTCAGTGTAAGCATGGAGTGTGACGGTGACCGTGTAGGTGCCGTCAAGGTTTTAACATGGCCAATAGAGTCGTGGTGAAGCCTTTCAGAGACGTACATAGTCTTTAACTCTATAAGTCCATGGATGGATTTAACAAAGTCAGACCAAACCAAAAAGACTAAAGCAGGTGCTGGTGATGTTGAATTACATGTGTAGTGTACTGGATTTGTGTTTTGAATGCATTTACAAGAATTTGTGCTATCCATGTTTTATTGTGTGTCTGTGTGTGGGACTGTAGACTCTATCTGAAGACCCCTGGGAGTTGGGTGTGAATAATCTCACCTTGGACATGAGTGTGAACCTCCACCCTTATGTGACACAGAGAGAAAGACTGAACTGTCTGAGTGATGAAACGAAAGGCCTTCAGGGGATGTGTGTGTGTGTGTGTGTGTGTGTGTGTGTGTGTGTGTGTGTGTGTGCGTGTTTGTGTGTGAGGCAGGGGCAGGGAGCTATATAAAGAGAGCCCGCTTAGCAACTCAACAGAAGTTATACAAAGTCATAATGTAATAATACACTCATAATGTAGAAAATTAGTGGGCACAGTGTTATAAGCTCTTGCTGGATAACATAATATACAGCATTATTGTATTTTAAGTCGACTATTACAGTTTAAAATTAGTTGTTTTTTGTTTTGTTTATCATTATAGAGTATCTACAGTGCTGCATTTGAGGGACAGATTTGGATTTTGTGGTTCAAAGTGGTAATATGATAACTGACATTTAGATTCAAAGAGCAAACGTGCTCTTAAACCAAGATGGCAGTAGCACTTCCATGTAGTTGTTTTAAATGGTAACACTGGATACTCTATCTAAAAAGGTTAAGCTGTTGACTTTTAAGGTTTAATTTAGCAGTGAGATGAAGTTGTCTTTGTCTACCATAATAAAAATTGCCGACCTGGTGGCCATAATTCACCGAGACAATGGGACTGAAGAGGGGTTGGTGTAATGAAGCTTCACAAAGCACTAATGGTCTTGCCTCACAGATAAAAACGTTTCTATTTCAAGACTGTTGATGTTTCAAAATCTGGATCGCCAAGGACAGCGTGAACATTGCACTCTGTGACACTTCATTAAAGCAGAACATGAGCCCTTAAAAAATGCTTTAGCACGACCGCTGTGTCTGTATATCAGACATTGACAGCTCTGTGGACTCTGATGACAGTACTTTGCATGTAAATGCTAAGAAGACAAAGGAAGTTGTACTAGATCACCATGCGGTGGATGGGAAGTCGGCTCTTACAAATAATTAGAGATCTACACAGGCAGCAATTTAGACTGACATAATGTCTAAATGTGTGCACATGTGTTTGCAGTCAGTCCTCCAGAACATTCGTATTGCAAGGACATATTAGAGTAATGGACCTGTCCATCACTGTAACACAAACACAGCTACACAGGTTGATCAGTCATGGACAGTCAGACACACATTACTCTGGAATGGCGTTCATAAAACGTACCATCTTATTACTTAACCAGTAGGTTTTTTTCTTTGGACTTTTATTACTGCACATTATGACCACTTCATCATATTCTGAATTTTTATTACTATTTCTATTAAATTATGCACCATTATAACAGTATGCATAATTATTACATTGTAAATTGCTTCAGGAAGTATGCGCGCGGTCATGCAAGCGCGTGGGTAAGTGTCTGAGATGGAGAGAGTGGAGGTGTCACGTTCACCTATAGGCACTATGAGTATGTGTGTGTATAATGTGTGTGTGCTTGTTGACTCAGAGTCAGTGGTTTGTCCTCTCTCCCCTCCCCTCCAGCGAGGAGAGTAACGAGTTGTTAATCAAAGGGCCGGTGAGAGGAGGAACATTAGACTAACCTCTACCTCTCATCCTCTTCTCTCCTTCCTGTTTTATTTCTGCGGAATAGAATAGAGAATATTCCCCTTTCCATGTCATATGTCCACTTCCTTCTTGTCTGTATTACTCTATTCCTTTCTTTTGCTGTATGTTGCATAGGAGTTATGTTAAAAATGTTATGTTTTGGTGTGTGTTTCTACAGACAGAGCTGACGATGACTTGGAGATGACCATGGTGTGCCATCGACCGGAGGGCCTCGACCAGCTACAAGCTCAAACCAACTTCAGCAAAAGAGAGCTCCAAGTGCTGTACCGGGGCTTTAAGAATGTGAGTGACTGTGATAGATAGATTTGTCCTCCTTATAGATCTATACAGTAGGAACTATAGTGTCCATGTGTTGTTCAGTAGATTGCTTGCTGTAGTGCTAACATGTAGAATTAACTGACTCACTAAATCAAGACTCTAAATGATTTTTTTTAAATATTGGTGAGCAGTTCCAATATACTGTAAGGGTTAAAGTCCAGACAGACATGGCGGGACATGTTCTATGTTAGATGTGTTAGATAGAAATCTATCATGTCTGTCTCTAACTGAGCAAATGAGAGGTGCATAACAAAGACTGACTTATTTGCAATGAAATGGATGTTTTATATCAGAACATATAACCTTAACAAATATCACTTAAGGTTTGAAGTATAGATTTTATTTCATATAAATTAAGTGGTTTTACAATTCACATTCTGGTAAGTCAGTTAGACTTTATGTCAGTACCAAAAGACAACTGTTAACAGTCTGCTGCAACATGAGGCTCAGTCTGTTTGGTAACTAAAAATGACCTCATGTATATTTATATTGTGATACTGCAACTACAGTAGATTTATTTATTAATTTAAAACATTCTGTAAAGGTTTGTTGTGTCTTAAAAGGCAGATTGCATTTGGATAATAGTAATATACAGCGAGGACCATACTTTACGTAGCAGCTGCTATTTGCTTTCCACTAGAGTTGTATGTTTTTGGTTGTATTGGTGTTTTATTTTTCACTTTATTGTATTTCTAGGATGACAATATAAATGCACCTCTGAGTTGTAATACATGCTAAAGTACTAGAACAGAATAAAGTATCATTCAGGGACAGATGCATGACTGTGTAAAAACTAGACTCTATAGTGACACCCTGGACAGAAGGCCAGAATTTGCAATTGCACTCTGTTGTTCTTTTGGTGATATAAAATATTTAATTCTATAAAAAAAAAAAAAAATACAAACTGCTAACACTATATTTTCCATTCAAATGTACCACACAGAGGTTTAACTAATCGCCAGTCTCTCACAAACTTAAACCCTTCAGCAGCCTCTGTCCCGCTCTATTAGACTTGTCCCTCGAGTTGGTATCTGTAATTTCTATCTCCCACCTCCTCACCCTCTCTTTCTCCGTTCCTCTCTCTCTTTCCAGGAGTGTCCAAGTGGGGTTGTAAATGAAGAAACCTTTAAGCAGATATACTCCCAGTTCTTCCCTCATGGAGGTAAAAAAAAAGAGTGTTTGTTGTGTCTGTTTGCGTCTTTGTTTCTGTCTTGTTTCTGCTCAGTGTATTGACAATTGTTCTTCTCCTCTTGCAGATGCCAGCACCTATGCACACTTCCTGTTCAATGCATTTGACTCAGCACATACCGGCTCCATAAAGTTTGAGGTTTTCATGCATTACCTCGTTTTTGCACACTAATGCTCGGGTTTTGAAAAGTTCCTCTTCAAATAACATTCTTGTTTTTCAAATTCTTTTTTTTAAGTTTTCATTCTGTACTTTTTGTCTCCATCAGGACTTTGTGACAGCTCTGTCCATCCTGCTGAGGGGCTCCGTCACTGAGAAGCTACAGTGGACTTTCAACCTTTATGATATCAACAGAGATGGATACATCAACAAAGAGGTGTGTGTTTATGGATATGTACACCCCTGACCATCATTATTTTCCCAGTTGATATGCACATTATTTTGTTTGTATTGTTATCTTAATCTCATACTTCACTTCTGATTTGTATGTGTGTGTATTTCTGTTCTCTAACAGGAGATGACCGACATCGTCAGAGCGATATATGACATGATGGGGAAGTACACTTACCCTGTCTTGAAAACTGATGCACCCAAACAGCATGTGGATGCCTTCTTTCAGGTGATAACACTTGACCTTTAACTAAGTCTAATAAAAACCAAACAACACAAATATTGATAATTTACACACACAAAACTCCAAGAAAACGACATCATGGTCCTGGACACACTGATAAGTGAAATGCAGAAACATAGAAATCATAGAATAAGCTTCTGATTTTAGCCTTGATGGTAGAAGGAGTCTTTATTTAAGTAAAATTAGCAATACCATGCTGTGAAAATACTCCACTATGAGTAAAAGTCCTGCATTCAAAACATTACTTAAATCAGAGTATGTAAATATTGTCAGCAACATTTACTTAAAGAATGAAAAGTAAAAGTAGTGTGCAGAAAAATGAATTTTGTCAGTTGTTTGTACTATTATGGTGTTGAATTAATATTAATGGCACAACCTACTGTTTCTTTTAAATTACTATACATACTCTTTGATAGTTTAATGTACAGCATTGCATCATATTCTTTAAGATCGTCGTTTGTAGTAAAATTGTCCAAATATCTCTAAAAAGTCAACTTTTCATGAGCTTCAGATTTGGGACAATGTATCTTCCAGTTTTTTAAAAATAGTTTATTTATCTTAACCTCAGTTCATTCAGTCCTTCAGTTCATCAGAAGAGTCACTGAGGGTATGAAGAATGGTGAATATTTTAAATGTGTATCTTTGGTTAATGTCTTAATATTGTTAATCCTTAATGCACTTTGCTCTCCACAGAAAATGGACAAAAACAGAGATGGTGTGGTCACTCTGGATGAATTCATCTTTTCTTGCCAAGAGGTACTCTTTTCTTTTTCTCTTCCAGTTCTCTTCTTGCACACATAATCCTGATGATCAATTTCACTTTGCAATAGTCCTTTTTGACCTCATACATCTGGACATGTCACAGTAGGAAACGCACAGGTCCAGGGCCAGCATGTATTTTATTAGTAACATCTGTGCTCCTCCAGCTGTGACAAGTCAAAATATTTGCTGTGAAAAAAGTTCTTATTTGTACAAAAGCAATTGTATTTTTTCTTTCTTTTTTTTTTTTTTTTTGCTAATCTCACTGGCTATTAATTATGGTCTTTGTCACCTTTCATATCGACTTGTTTGTGGATCACTAGGCTTTTGCTGCCCCCTAGTGGTCAGTAAACTGAATTAAGTGGTGATTGATGACTTTCTCCTCACTAACAGCTTCTTAATTTTTCACTTTCTTTGCACAGGATGAAAACATCATGAGGTCTCTACAGCTCTTTGAAAATGTCATCTAGACAACAGAGACGAGGGAGACGGTGCAACATATAAAAGCACAGAGCGAGAAAAGAACAAAGAAGAAAGAGAAGAAAGAGCGCATATGAAAGAGAAAAGGAACAGGATGGCTGCCAGTTGAAATGAAACAAAGATCTTGTCACTTTGTGCGGGACGATTGCCACAGAACTTCATGGAAGGCGTCTTCCTGTAACAAATCCGCGGCCACAAAACCATCACTGGTTTTTGAAAAATGTCCTTAAGACCCTAAACGCTTCATTTGACCTCCCTGTGACCATTTACCGTGTCCCCATCGCCCTCGTTTGTTGTCATTACTGTTTGTACTGACATTGTGTAAATACTGATCCTCTCACATTTGGTCCAATACTTTTTTGAAGTATGTAAATTGAACCACATTATAAAAGCAGGACTGGAATTCCTCAGATAAGCTTAGCAGTGAGATCAAACAAATGCAAACCGTGTGCATTAGAGGCTTAAATAATGGCATCATGAATTTCTGTGTCAATACAACAAATGTGAGCAATATTGTGAAGCATGCAAGACAGAGGCCTACGGCATATTTAATGTATGTGTGTGCCATAAAAGAAACTTGGTGGCAATATACTCTTGCTAAGTGCATACATTTGGGAAGCCACGGCCTGGATGCAGCATCTCACACCTCATCCGTTTAGAGACGTCCACTAAATTCAGACACGGGCCTGTAAAGGTTTGCAGAGCTGAATTTGACCTCAGACAGCTTGCAGCAGTCTTGTGACAGCTTCTTCAAAAGCCCTCTTTACTCCTACTGTGTGTTCCAGTGGTGTCAGTCAGTGTTTCAGTGTTGTAACGACTTGACTGTAGATATTTAACTGTTGTATCTCTGGCTTCTTCACACTGTATGGAATCATTTGTGTCTTGTCTGTGTGTTTCTCGTTCTGACTATCTGTCTATCTTTCTGTCAAATGTCAAATTGGATTTTACTGTAATTAGTCTACCTTAAATTAAGAGTCCATTTAGACGTTTACTGGGACACAGACGCAGAGTGATAAAGGGACAAGCATGTGTTTGTGTGTGTGTGTGGTGTCCTGATGTGAAGTTTCTGTTTGCCTGAATAAAACTGAGTGTTATTCTTTTAGCATGTAGCTTCTTCTTGTGGACGTCAGTTCAGATCAACTGACCGTGTTTCTGCTAGAGAGGAGAGTTTTGTCAGCAGTTCTGTCAAAAAAAAAAAAGTTGACTCAGACAGACCAAACCTTTCACTGTGAGGGAGAGACAGAAGAGAAGGGCTAGAAGGAGGGATTGTGGAATGAGAATAGAGGGAGACAAAGATGAGAGAATAAGAGCGAAGACGAGGGAGACCTTTTCACTGCCTCTGACGGAATGGAAGCCATGTTTCAAACAAGAGCCATCGTTTTGAAGATTGAGCGGGACAAAAAAAGAAATACACGTTTCTAAATGATTTACTGTCATGTCCACTCACTGTGCTACCAATAGTGTAATAAAGATCTTCACTGAGATGTGTTGCAGCTCATCTCAAATGTACCCAAACGTACTTTCAGATAGACTGACAGACAGGAAGACAAACAGATAGACAGCTTAAAACTGTCAGAATGAAATCATGTGTGTGTTGAAATATTGTATAAAATCATTATATTTATCAATAAACTTTTCAAGAAACAAATTCATGTCTGCTATTTTTTTTTTTTTTACCTTGTCACTCCATAACTTTTCCTTTTTTATATCTTATAATTATTAAAACTGTAAATTATATATTTTTTTATGGTTCACCATAAAGAGCACAAGCAAAAAAAAAAAAAAAAAAGAGTCACAAGAATGGTTTATACTGTTATTTACACATATATACAATGAAAGTACAAAAAGAGTTGTACATTTGTGCCTCGATCACAGAGGACACGGCCCACGAAATAAAGCAAGATATTGTGCATATGAAAAAACGTCACCACCATCACTGAACATGCATCACTCCCTTTATTACCCAACTTACAGCCTCTTTCATATTTTCTTCACTTCTCTCCCCTCTAATCGTGACATCTGTTTTCCTTTTATTACTGCTCACAAAAGCATTTTCTCCCCCTAATGTAACATTTTGGGCATAATTTTCTCGGGTTATGGTGTTGCACCACACCTGAATATGTACAGGTGATTGTGGTGGCACACTGAAGTTTCAGTGGGTACATTTATAAATGAGATTTGAAGAAAAAGAGAAAGAAAAAAAAATCTCTGAACAAGATTTTCTGTGCATTTTTGTGAAGAAGTTCTTTGTTTTGTATTTTGATAAAACAGCAGGAAATGTATTTAAAACTCATAAACACATTTTTATGCTAATACTCTATTGTGTAGGTGTAGGAGCAAAGGCTTTGCCTTTATTTGGCCCTTTTCAAAGTGCAGCAAAGTCTGTTTCAGATTAAGGAGATGGTTGTGTTGAGAGAAAAAAGCCTTCAGAAAACACTCAACCATATTGCGTCTCACTGCAGAGAATGAATTGCCTCTTTCAGATCTGTAGGGAAAATGTCTTTCTGCGTCTTATTCTAATAAAAAGAATAAGTACAAGCATAACAAGGACAATCACAGGGTGACAAGAAATTTTAATGACAAGTTCTATTTCCTTTCTGGATTTGAAAAAGTTTCACTGTTCTCAAGTAAGATTTATTCCAAGAAAGTTTTTGCTTCAAGAGAGGCATCACTCACCATCATTTTAGGTCCATTTTCACAACCATCCACTCACATGGCTGTGACACATTCTTCAGTTTTTCTGGTCCAACATATTTTTTCTCCATTTCGTGGATTAAAAGTAAGTCCCACTGTCCTCATGTATAGGCCTAATTGAATTTATTTATCCTCCCAGGGATAATAGATGATGCTTATTGATTAGAGCTTGGTCTCTATTCCCTGTCCTCGGCCCAGGGTTGGAGGTTCTGCAGGGCATACAGGGAGGAGTTATGGGCGCACAGTGGATCCGACACCGCTGATTCGCTGAGGGACTTCTGGAGGGCGGACTGTTGCAGCTGCAGGATGAGGCGATTGGCCTGTTGACGCTCCGCCTCCCTCTCCTCGGCTGTCTGTCTCCTGAAAGAAGACAAGAGGAAAACAATTAAAACATTGATGAATAAATAAATAGATAGGCAAATAGAAAAGTGGAGTTATGTAAGGTTAAAGGACAACAAGAAAGAGTGTAGAAGTGTGAAAATACCTGAAGGCTGCATAAAATAGCAGATAAGTCCTAATAAAAATTAAAAGAATATCTGCAATGAAGATGAAGATTTGTCCAAGGCTTAAAAAATAAATTAAGATCTTTGACTTCCTGTAATTATTAGTAAAAATCTATCTATATTTTGGAGATTTTTTAAAAACATATTTTACTACAGTTTTTGATATTCTATAAATTGTAGAAAGAAAACGCCAACAAACTATATTAAAGCTCAAATTGTTAATATGTCTCTGTTTGTCTTTCGCCTGTAGTTTTTGTCTTCTCTGTCCGGGGTCAGTTCACAGGAAATTACGCGTGGGGTTAACAGGTGAACGAGTGACTTCCCGTTTTTGAACGGGAAGTCAAAAACACAGGTAAGTCTGATTAAAGTGTCTCCGTTTCTACGGGTGAACTGTGGTGAAATGCGCTTACAAACGCATTTAGAAACAACTTTGACATGAATATGAAATTTCATACCAACCTCCACTTGGTCCTGCGGTTCTGGAACCAGGTTTTCACCTGTGCGTCTGTCATCTTCAGACTCTTAGCCAGGGCTGCCCGCTCGGCGCTGGCCAGGTACTTCTGCCGGTGGAAGCGCTTCTCCAGCTCGCAGATCTGAACTCTAGAGAAGGATGTGCGGGGCTTTTTTCGTTTGGGAGGTGTCCGGTTCTGGTACGGGTGTCCTATCCGCCGCGTAACGGCGAACGGCACCAGAGCCGCTGCATTGGAAAAGAGAGACACACACCGGTGAGTGGAAGATTAGATTTTATAGAGCACCAAACAGACTAATTCACTCCCCACTCTGTATGGAAATTCAAGGTCATATATCAAAGATATCTGCCCTGTTTGACAACAATTCCCTATTTAGACTGTGTAACCCTGCTGTGAAATATGTGAGATGAAATTTATTGTGAAAGATGAGTCTGGCCAAAGTATTGGGAACAGTGCAATTATACAAAATAAATAAAAACTCATCTTAAAGTTGTTTGGGCTTTAACAGATAACAGAGAGGACACAAGGCCTATTGGCCTATTAATCTGTTCTTACATACAGGCCTTTGCTATTAAATATTCCTGTTAATCTTTAATAAAAACGGGCTGTATGGCTGCTGTTTTAAACTAACTTTAATCCGCTTAATCTGCACTTCAACTTTCTTCACCTTTTTCTTAAATGCAGAGAAAATATTACACTATTTATTATTTTAGACAGTATTTTATTCTGACTTCTCTATAATTTATTAAACAAATAATTTGACATAACAGGTCAGTTCATTCCTTTTTATCTTTAATTTAGCCCATTAATAACATTTTATATAGTTTTCACTACAGCAATAAATGATAACAGACTGGTGCTGTTTGGTTATTTAAAGACAAAGCCTGATAAAAGTGTGATTGTACATTACTACATTTGTTTTGCTAATTTACATGATGAAATATTCAACTCCTAACACATGAGTGAAACCAGTAACACTGAGACAAAGCGTTTGATATTAACATTAATAATAATAATAATAATAATCTGTAAATGTAGTATTCTCTATTATTTAAATTAAATATTTAAACTCATATCCTGTGTGTTTTTTTTAGCCTTGAATAATTCAAGTAAAAACATTTCAGTTGGCTGCAAATAGGCTTCACAAATATTTGGCACAGGTGTTCAGCAGCAGTTACCAACGTTTTAAACATGATACAATATTAATGAGGACCCATTAGGTCTAACAGCTGCCCTACCTGATATTCTGTCCTTGGCAAACCTGTTTCCTATCCAGGGGAAGCACAGCCCTCCAAATCCAGGGACACCACTCTGCACAGGGGTCGGAGGTCCCGGGGCTGTCATGGGTCTGTGGGCCGGAACTCGAATCACTCCCCGGCTGCCCAGACTCCTGCTTTCCCCGTAAGAACCTGAAGCCTCCACCGGAGGCATTATACCGGAGAGGGAGATGGAGAGCGCGGTGTATGAGGGCGCGCTAGCCCCGGTAGGGCTGCCTAAACTGTAATAACCGTCCCCGTTGCTTAAATCGGATCCACTTTGTCTTCCAGCCGTGCGCCCGTTTTCTGGCTCTGTACCGGCTCCCAGAATCTGGTCGATGCCGAAGCTGATGGGCTCGTGATGGGCCGGTTTGGGAGGAGGGCTCGGCGCGCTTGGTGCTTGCTCCATCCCCGTCTCTGTGTCGCAAAAAGGACGAAAAAAACTGAAGGAGATGTTTTCAAGGAAATTCACAGCAGGGTCAAACTGTACCAAAAGTCATCGCCTGTAGTGTCTCCATCGCTGTCCAGCCAGTCTGCCCAGAATCCAGCGTGTCCTTGTTGTCTCTAACAGGCCTGTTTCAGAGGACTGGGTCCTCTCTACAGGCTGTGGTGAAAGTTTGATGGGCGTTTGGAGAGATGTGACGCTCTGTCCTCCTCTCAGCGCGTCAAAACGCTCTGTCTAGCAGCTCCGTCCTCCTCCATCCCTCTCCACCATTCATTGGCTGGCACCAGAATGACTGATTGAATGTTAATGGGGGTAGGCCCACGATTTGGCACAATAACCAAGATTTCCCATAACCACGGCCGTTAGCTTGTTATATAGGCCTATATATGGCAAGATATGGCATTTTCATGCCTTCTGCGTGAGTCAGTATTTGATGTTGTCGTTATTTTATCATTATAATGAAGAGAGTGAGTAAAAAGCAAACGACAACTTCATGGAAATTTATATGGCATATGTTAAAAAAAAAAAAAAAAAAAAACTCGCACCAGGGATCACTGAAGATCAATGCTCTTTTAAGCATCTTTGGTGACGAACAACAAATAGTTTATTGTTTCAACCAAATGGTGTTTTGTCAGTCATCTGTCAGTGTTCCGCTCTGCCCCATAAATGTGTTCACTCTGAAGGGGTTTATAAGATTTAGTGACAAATGATATCAGATGGGGGGAAAAACTTTTTGCACACCTTAGGGTCTGATGAATTGATGCTTCTGCCGATTTCCACTTTTCAGGCTAGACACAAAGTGCGCATCATCTGTCCTCTTGCTGTCTGTGTCACCTCTTCAGTCTGCATCATTTGACACATGTGGAATGTACGGGAATAATAAGTTCACACGAAAACGGGTTGAAAGCTATTAGGCAGTGCTTTATAACCTCAGGACTATTTATCATGGATATATTATAAAGGCGAGAACAAAAGGAAGAAATGCCAGTCTCTGTTTATATTCCTTTTAATTTAAATCCGTCATAGTCCACGCTCTGTAATCAAATGTGGAGAGTTCTTATTATATTCTTTTGACACTTGCCTGTACTATGGCGTTTAATGGTTAACTGTTTAAAAATGCTGGATTTTTAAGCTCAAAGCAAAAGTGATAAAATGCTTTTACAATATTCATAATGCGTCGGATTTGAAGCCTTTAAATGTTCACACCTTTATAGCCAAATGCAGAGCAGGCGTATTCATATTTATTCATGTTAGTGTGATGTCTAGTCATAGAATCAAATAATGTAAAATCACTGAAAAACATTCACTTCATAATTAATTTAAACAGCCTTTTTTTTTTTATTAAATATGATATTGTGTGATTATTGCAAGAGAATAATCATGATAAGGTCTGGGTGCTCATTTACTGGTGCGTAATTACACACATAAAACCCATCACGTCTCTTTAAAATAAAAGTACAGTAGCCTAATTGAACACTGGCACTGGATCACCCTGCACCTATTGAGCATGGCAAAGCATAACGTGGCTTTATTTGTTCCTGGTAGGCAGTGCCACATTAAATGGTCTGACAAGGGAAGGCCATGGGCTACTTCAGATAAAGTGTCCGGGCTCTGGAAGCTGCTAACCGCTCAGATTCAATGTAACAGGCGCCCAAAGTGACCTGATAATCACATTTTCACTAACTTGTCTCAGGGACAGACAAATGCGCATCGGGTTTGGATGCGGCAGGTGGCTTTTTAAGCGATCACATTACAGTACTTTAACCAACTAATGACCAACATATTCATTTAGTGACAATGGGGTTTATATTTGTAGGCTTTTAAAAGATCTGTCCACTCTGTTCATTAATCATTGTTTTTGGAGGCATATATTTTGGTGTCTAAACTGTGTAAATAATTTAAAGTTTTAATGTTAGAGTTATACTGCATTCTTGGATAAACTCTATATGGACTATTAGCTGTTATTGTCAGCCTTGGTGTTTTTATAATTACAATCCATTATAAGAGCATCCTGAATTTATTTGATACTGTATCTGAATCTTAAACTGCATTAAAGATGTTATAATAAAATAAAATGTAATTGGTTACATTTATGAGTTAGATGCCACAAATGCAAAGATAGTGTAGTGTGTAATATATATTTTAAAAAGCATCCGCATCTCGCCCTTCACAATAAAGTCTTATGAAGCAATATGAGATTGGACAAGGCCCGAGGTGTTTGTTTGGCAATATGGACAGACTCTGGGTGTTGGCTGGTTCACCCTGCCATATGTGAGCTCACCGGTGGCTTTTGATGGGGGAGAATTGGTCTGTTATAGCTGTCATCTTTGTGGACATTTTTATGTTTGTCTTGATGACATTTGCAAAAAATAATTCCCCAACGGGATTCATGGCGCAGTTTGTGAAACAAGCACATATTTAAATTAATTTAACTAATTTATAACAATTACATGGCCACTTATAGGATGACGCACACTTAGAATAACCTCCTTCATCAGAGATAATAAGTATTGCGTTTATTTCCTCCACAGAGTGACGGCAGTCTCTACAAACCTGTGAGGAGCAGACGGGGTCCCACTGGTTGCAGATGTTGGGTGTTAGTAATCCGGTGTAATCCAATGATTATGAGTGATTATGACACATTAGCTCTGACCTACCGGGATACCACCGTGACACCGGTTATCCAAAACACACCACGAGCCCCAAGCCCGCCTCCTGCCAGCATCTCTGACTTTATTGATGGCCTGAATGTTGAAGACGGTGTCGGATCATTTCATTGCTTCATGATTACAGCAGAAAAGGTACAAAAATAATTGATGCCAAGAGTCCACTTAAACAGACACACATGCAACCCCCTTTAAAAGGGCAGCCTTGAGGTTTTCTCGTTTAGGCCAAAATATTTAGATAGTGTTTCTGAAGCCTACAGCCCACATGAACAATTAAGATGCACATCAATCCTCGCTTTTTTTCCACAGGCAATATAAATGCTGACACCCTGATTCCAAAAGTCCAAAAAGAAACGACAACAAAAGAGTGAAAGAGTGCGATTTGTTTGAGAAATTACCACTTGATCTGCATAATCGGGGGTCTGGGCTGCAGCTCGGTACCCGGGGGCTGCGTTTTTATTGCGCGTCTCTTCGCCGTTATCAATTTCAGCAGCGCGCCTGACTTTTTAAAAGGGGGACGAGGCCGGCTGCTTCTGAATAATGAATGACACGCTTTTATATTGTCGCTAAAGTGCCCGTGATGTTACAATATGAAAAGGCAGCGGTAAGTAATAGTGCATTTAAAGGGGATGTAGTGTATTATTATGATGTAAAAGAGAAGGAGAGAGGCGGTAGAGAGAGGGAGATGAGTGGATAGTAGCACCCAGAGAGAGAGAGATTGTTTTATTACAATAAGAGGAGATGAGTTTGCCTCGCAGCGAAATGGGGACCAGTTAATGAAACTTTACCGCAGCTAACGATTTCCCCTCCCTCGCTCTAAAAACCGCCCTTATGAAATATTTAAACTATTTAATATAGGTAGTATTAAGCTGAAAGACACTGGCATCGGCCATCTGACAACATTTACAAGGCTGTGGATTTTTTTTAAAGTTGGGTAAACAAAGCTTTACGGCCCGATTTCCCTCAGCCCACATACAACAAAAGTCGTGTAGTAAATCACGCTCACATTGAGTGCAATATAGTGAAAATGTGTTTTACTGTTGGAAGACTTGATTTGGTCTAATTTCTCTCCATACCACACTATGTATCTTTTCACACGCAGATGCAGCAGTTTGCAGGCTCATCCTATCAATATAAAGCCTGTCTTGTCTATAATGGGAGGGATAGCCTAGCAAGGCCCCAGTGTGGGGGGGTATAGTGTTTCATATTGACATGCTCAGTGGGATTGTTGGATGAGAAGGAGAGGAATGGGATCCCCCATCAGGGACTCGGTCAGGGCCATCATCATCCCTGGGCTGTCACTGGACCACTGCTCTGTGCACTGTGTGCACGCAGTTTATCTGCCAAACACTTAAAAAGCAGATAAACCATGTAAAGTGCCAGCGCTAATGTCAAATATATGGGTTGGTTGATATGAAAGGGGTTTAATTACTAAGTATGAATGCTGTCATTTCAAAATGATCTCTTTATTGGAGGGAGGATGATTCAAATGTTGTTTTTTTAAATGCCGTATCAGTTGGTCATAAAATGTGCTGGATTATGATATATTCTTCACATGCAGTCAAACAACAACCAATAGAAGGACTTGCGGTGTGATTTTCTTGTATACAAATCAGTCATGTAAGCCTTTTTTTCTGCAAATATCAGGATGCACATTTAACCACACAAAGATGCCCTGATATGGTGGATATTTGTTTCAATGAACATCGCATTCTTGTTACACTTGGAGGAACCAATACGCTTTGACTCTGTGTGTGCGTGTGTGAGGGTAGACCATGTAAGCCTGTCTGATGGTTGAATGCATGGCTGCCTCTTCACGCTGGTTAAAAGTCAGGGAGGGAGGGAGAGGAGGATGGAGAGGAAGAGAGTGAGAGAGGGAAGTAAGTAACCGCACAGACGGAGAATTATAGGGATGGACGGAGAGCAGAGAGCAAAAACAGGATGGATGGATGGCTGAGATTGAGATGTGAGAGAAAGAGTTAAAGCATTAATGGGGATCATTTGGGGCTGATGATAATTGAACACATGGTTTGAGTTTGGACAAGAGGATTCCCATCGCATTGTCTTGTCTTTTATTTGTGTGTGTGGTTAAGGTCTGTCTTATCTATTCTGAGTGCTAAGTAAAAGTTTCTCTGCCTCTTTTTGTGGAGACGCTTTAATCTCTGATCATACTCACTGGCTTTCACAGGGATCTGCCATCGACAAAATGACTGATGCAATTAATAAGTGTGTGTGTTTGCTGTTACTTTAATGGCTTATGACTGATTTATGTGTGTGTGTGTGTGTGTGTGTGTGTGTGTGTGTGTGTGTGTGTGTGTGTGTAAGAAAGAGCTTGCCACTCTGGGTTTGTGTTTAAGAGCAGCTGAGTGCTCCTGAACGCCCCTGGTCGTGGCGCTAATGTGTTAATTCATTACTGCTTGTAGTCAGTTGCATTGTGTCAGAGCCTTGTTTCCCGTCTCTCTCTGTCTGTGTCCTCTCCGCTTCATAAAAGCCGATTATCCTGCATGTCGCCGCCGTTCCACCCATTTTCTCCTGCCTCTTGACCTCCTCACCCCTCCTGTTGCCTGCCTGCAGGGCGCTTGTGCAGGGGAGGAGGGGAGGGAGGGACAGAGGACCAGCTGCCACCAGCCATAGTACTCTGGTGCCTGGCAGAGGGAGCTACTCCAGCCCCCTGCTTCGCTGGGCCTTCTGGCCCCTCAGGGTGGAGGGGGGGCACCAGCCTCATGCCACCAGCCCCACCTGTCTGGCCCCAGGCGCAGGAGTGTTACCGATTAGACACACTCAGATATACACAGCCACATATGCATATTATTGCCTGATGACCCCAAAAATGTCAACTCTCCAATAGCTTTGATTTGTTCCAATGTGCTTTTAAAATATTTAACATGAAAATAAAATGTTTTGTATACTTGCATACACCACGCAATAGGCCTATAGTCAAATTCTGCTCCACACACACTTGCAGATTTCCTACATGCTCACACACACACACACACACACACACACACACTACACTACACTGTGGCCCCCCCTCACACACACAAATACACAGAGGCACTTTGCTTTGAGGCGTGAAAGAGCGAGAGCTAAGTGAGGCCACTCCAGAGCGCTATTCTCTATATTGATTTCCCATTATCAGACCCCAGTCCCTGTGGAGTCATTAGTGCTGGGATCAAACAGACAGACAGAGAAGGAGA
Organism: Miichthys miiuy; assembly: GCA_036365135.1. Lineage (NCBI taxonomy): Eukaryota > Metazoa > Chordata > Actinopteri > Sciaenidae > Miichthys > Miichthys miiuy. The sequence goes on from CM071611.1 coordinate 13,073,238, forward strand.
CTAATACCAGTCACTTACACCAGCATGGGGAGATCACCTTACCTCCCTGAGGGTAGGAAGGCCAGAGAGGAGCAGAGGAGGAGAGGAAACAAGGAGGGGGGCTGGGAGGGGTAGTGGACGGACGAGTGCAACGGCTAACAGATGGAGATGGCAATGTGTAGAGAGAGAGAGGAAGAGGAAAGAGGTGGGGTTTCGCAGTGGAACGTTCATGGGCAAATGGCAGACACTCTTTGATCACTTTATTTGACTGCTCTGTTTTGTCTGTTGCAGTGGAAATGTCTTGCCCCGCTTTCTTCCTCTCTGTTCTCCTTTTCCGGCTGAGCGTCTACGTTGTCCCAAAAAAACACGGCCGCCTTTTTGTTATTACTTACTTTAAGTTTTTCATGTTTCCACTGATGTGTGACTTTTCTCTTTGTCCAACCTTGTAAAAATGTAGCCAATAAAGCTCCTCGGCCTCCTCGCTGTCAATAATTTTATGGTAAAGATGCAATGATGAATGGTTTTCATGTAGCCAGCAGCTGTCCCCACACCAGAGAGAGACAAAGAGAGGGAGAAACGGAGAGAGAGAGAGAGAAAAAAAAGTGAAAGAGGAATATAAAATGTGAGATGCTCATTTTGGTCCCTTGCTTCATAATTTCTGTGGATGTATTTATTCTCTATGGATTCAGGGGGAGCAATGAATTCGAAGTATGAATCAACACCATCCATCTTATTCACTTCTGCCTGCCAGTGAGCCCTGGAAGTGGTGGTCAGGCTCCACACATGTAGAGACTTAAACACACACACACACATACGGCTCAGACGGGGGTGACCCTGGCCTGACCCCCCTGCTGACCCCCAATCTGTTCCCCAACCTCACACCATGAGAGACCGGGGCACACCAGGATGAGGACACACACGCTCAAAGACACACACATACACACACACATTGGCATATTGCACAATGTGTGATCTGATGGATATCTCCTCAGACAGTACCATGTGTGTGGGCAGTGTGCGTGCGGACAGCGTGTGTGTTTAAGTGTGTGTGATGCCGTACCCTCTGCCCCCTCCCACTGGTGTTAATTGATTCTTGGTGCGCTTTGCTGATTGGTGTGAGGACCCCTAGAGGCGGGCCCAGTCTCCACCGATGCCCCCCTCCCCATTTGTGTTGCACCTCTCTCACACACATACACACACACTTCACACACACACGCACACACACATACATACACACACACAAACACAGTACAAACCACACAGATATACAATGTATGGTATATCTCTTTATACACGTCCACATGTTTACGAACTGTTCAACGCACATGTGTTGACTCTGCACGCACTGGTGAGAAAACACACACACACACACATGTAGACGCACACAAACACACACACTTATGTCTTTCAGGGGGTTTTCACACCCTGGTAAAGAGGAAGCTGGCTAGCTGACATGAGCAGATTGCGAATCATATGAGACGATCCACACAGAAAAAATCAGTGTCTTAGAGGAGATTCATGAACAATATAGGTGGGCATAGGTGTGTGTGTGTGTGTGTGTGTGTATGTGCATGTGTGTGTGAGAGAGAGCCAGAAAGACAGTAAGAGAGATGAATCTCCGGTTATTAATTTCCAGCCGCGGCCCCTGGGTGAGATGTTAATATAGGGCTGATTGTGACTAATTTCTTATTAATTGCCATCAGCGATTACACAGTGGCCAGTAATGTGGCTAATTTGTTGAAATGAATTTGGTTTTCTGAGGCATTTTAATTGCTGCAGGTGGGCAGCGTCCTCTGCATACTCACTTTTGTTTTTCAGCAGGAAACTTTTGAAGTTGTGCTGCTGCTCTGTGTGACTAGTATTAATAGGATTGTGTGAATTATGCTATGGTATATTACTACAACTGTATAGTATATGCACACGTCTGTGCATGTGTAGTCTTTTGTATGTTTCTGCCTCTCTGTCTGAAGACATACACGCAAACAAATCTTTGCAGCATCACTGTAAATGCCACGATATCTTATTCATCAAATTTATGCATCCTCCTACTTCCATATATCACTACACGTTCATAATCATTACAGTGGGGGACGGAGGGACATTTAAGTTGTTGCCTTTGTTTGTTGAATGTTTATAGCTTCCGTTAGCACAGTCTCAACGACCACTGAGGAACCAGTAGATACAAAATCCAAATCCCCCTATAAAAGAGGAGATGCCCTCTGGGCAGCCATAGCTCATAGTTGGCCTGATTTAGTGGCAGCCAGGAATCTGGGCTTGAATAAAGACAGAGAGAGCGAGGGCAGAGTGGGAGAGAGAGAGGAAAAGATAGCTCCCTGTGTGATAAATAGCCCCGGCTCTCTCTATTGCATTAGCCGTCCGGGCCGATAGATTGCGAGCCCAATAGACCCAGACGTATGCGATTGGTTTCTCATATAAAAGTTGCATATTAAATTCCTTCACAGGACTGTGCCCCCCAAGCATGAAGGAGGGAAGGAAGAAATGGGAGTGAAAAAGCAGAAAGTGGAGAAAGGAATGGAAGAGCAAGAAAAAGGCTTTTTATGAGAGACGAAACGAAGGCAGAGAGTTGGGGAAGCCGGAGAGGAGAAGGGGGAAACATAATGGCAGGAGAAAAAGTAGCTTGATGGTAGAAAAGACAAATGGTGATGTCATGTATTTAATAGGTCCGTGGATATTGGGCGATGAGTGCGACTGTACGTCCATTTAATCAGTATTGCTTCCCAATGAAGATTTCTCTCTTGTTTTGTGCTCACTCCCCCCTTTTTCTGTTCTCAGCCGTTCTCCACATGCTAACGACCTCTCTAATTGTTTCCAAGCTCATTAAGATGCTGATGTTTTAATAGTAATTAATCCGTCATTTGCCTACATGCAAACACGGGCCACTGAGGTTTGTTCATCGCTGTTTCAATACACTGATAATGCAGTAGCCTAGTCAAAGGAGACAATATCCTGCTAATTTAGCTCATCACTGTTAATTGGTTGTTAAGTGCCTTTAATTACCAGGCAGGCTTTGGGATTTAGGTCGGCAGAAAGAGGGGGGGATGGCTATGATTGTCCCTGCCGCTGTAATGGATATTGTGTGAACTTTGAAAACTGGAACAAATGACCAAATGGTGAAAAGAGACATACGTTGACCCTGCTCTGCTTTCTATCACTGCTGTTCTCTCTCATTTCCTTTCTTCTGTTCCTTCCTTTCCTCAGTCCTCCTGTCCCTTCCTCCATCTCTGTCTCACTCCCTATCTCTTTCTCCATGATATTATTAACTCATTAAGTTTTTTTCATTATTTTTAATAAAAGATGAGTTATGGCTTTAGCCTCACTGTGGCAGCACCCCCTCAAACACCCTCCCTCCTCCTCTCTCAACCCTCCTCCTTCCTCTCTCCCTTCCCCTTCAACCATTTACTCCTTCCCCTGCTATCCTTCCTCCTCCCCATTTTGTCCTTCCTTCTTGGCCATATTGTGCCTCCTCCGATACATTTGACCCTTGAACTGCAGTTTCTGACCTCGGTGTTGCTGGTAACAACCTTCTGTCCGTCTTCTTTGCTTTCGCCACAGTCACATCTATCAATCATCTCTCTTTCTCATAGCGCTGAGCAGTCTTTAGATGGCATTCATAAGATTTATGATTCATGATTCTCTCTGTTGTGTGTGTGTGTGTGTGTGTGTGTGTGTGTGTGTGTATGTGTGTGACAGAGAGAGAGAGAGAACAGTGAAGGAAAAAAGGAGAAAGAGAGACAAAGCTATAGACTGGAGAGAGAGAGAGAGAGAGAGGAGGAGGAGAGGGGCTTGTCGATGACACAGTTGAATAATGACAATATCTATGATTGATAGCTTGTAGAGAGCTAGAGTGGGGTGTGTGTACTGTATTTGTGTGTGTGTGTGCATGTATGTGTGTGTGTGTGTATTAGAGTGACAGAAAGAGAGAAAAAAAGAGTCTATATGTTCTGTTTTCCCCCACATTAATCTGATGTTAAAGAAGCAATGATGAATGGTTTTCATGTAGTTTGAGCTGTCAGTGGTCACTCTGAAAAAGAGCGAGGGAGATAGGGATAGAGACGGGTAGCAAGTGACCAGAATTACCAAGGGACACATGATGTTTATGTAGGAACAGAGGGACTAAGGGCGATGAAAGCATATAATAGCAATATAATAAATGTCTTTCAGTTAAAGAGTACAGATGAAGAAGAAGAAGAACCACACTGGGTTTCAGCCATGAAAATCCTTAATCAAAAATATATACTGCATCTGCTGTCACTGTCATCATGCTGTGAGTCATCACTATATTAAGTTCGTATAAAGCATTTTTAAAGGAATTTCAACTTGTATTGCTATTTTTTGTTAATAAACATACTCACATGCGCTTCCTTTACTTATACTCCTCCACTGTAAGTGATAGGGGACAAAATCCAGACCTTGTTCTGCATTTGTTTCGCTGAGCCTAATACGACGTTTAAGCTGTCTGCATAGCCAAAGTCAAGTTAAGTAAGCATCTTTCAAAGTTTCCTTGCGGAGCCACACTGATCTAAATGTTAAATCTAAATCTAAATGTTGAATCTAAATGTTTCGGGTGAAACTAAATATTTAGCTAATATGCAAATTCAAATGCAGGTAACTGGAAGTACCAAAATAAAAGCTCGCGGAGGTCAGAGTGTGTTTATAGTGGCAAATAACGAATAAAACCCATCTTATCCGGGGAAATGGACTCTTGGACATGGATTATCGTTATGATAACTACCTAAAATAACAAATTCAAATTTATGCAATTCAAATTTAAGAGACCCTGGAATGTGCATTAGTGGCATTAAAATTAGTGGGACTCCTCATAAGTATTCTTATTTTATGCTATGAAAGTCCTGTCTATTAACCTGGTATTGCAGAGTACCAAGCTTGCTCAACTGTTACTGGAGCATGAAAAAAGGGGGGTCTTAAGAATGGTCAATTCATGAGAGCAGACCAAGCGGAACCTCGATGGTTGTGAAATAAAGCCTATCCAGAAGTGCCAAAAACTGCAGTTCCTCAAACGACCACTTGGAGCTGGCTACCAAACGACTCGTTCTCCATAAGCCCCCTTATTAAAAGTTATGCATAATTAAAAGCGTGGCTGCTTTCATTTCATTGACAGGTAGGTGCCGTTACAGATGGCTTGTTTGAGCAACCAGGCTTCATTCAGCCCACCTCAGCTCCACCCATGCTCCACGTTTGCCCATTTTTTGATTAGTAGGGAGCTGGCAGAGGTGGTACTGCCAAGATAGAGACGTCCAGAGCCATCACACTCTGAGCTTCACAACAGCTCTTCAGAAACCTCTTGGTCATATCACAGAGAAAGTCCATGTTTTATACAGTCCATGGAGCATATATTATTTACTTGTCTACAGAATGACCAACACTCGTTTTCCATGAACAAGCCGTAAAAAAGTGCTTAGTAGCACCATGCATAAAAACTGCTGTGTTGCATCTTGCGCATCAAATAATATAAAAGCCAGCCAATATGTGCACGGCTGTACAACTCATAATGTCACAGCTGACTTAATGATGTTACTGCAAATCAGAAAAGAGTCTTAGTGATGGTGTAACTGAAGTTTTTACTGTAAAAAATATGACCCAAGCATAAAACATCTGCTTTTACAATGGAGTTAGTTTGACAGTCTGTGAACTTAAATAGAGAAGTTGTTGTCAGGGATAGGGTTAAACAAGAAAATATTTAGGTAATTGTTTATTAACTTTTAGCAATGTATGTCACAAACTAGTTAATCGCTTACAATGAAGACTCTGCTAACTCTGCACTAAATCTGTTCAGCTATGAGGCATAGTCTGCTGATGCTACATGTGCTGCAGACAGAGCTATAAGTAATGTAGCAACTGCCCACTAAAAGGTTGACACAGTGGAGGTGGTTCTTCTTGCCTTTTTTTTTTTTTTTAATTTGCCAGAACCGCTCGTCATGACAATTACAGGACCGGACAGAATTGGACCGGCGAAACCAGAACTTGACCCAACGCTATGATGCCCAGATGGGCTCCTCTCATCTATTGCACTCATGTCAGCTCTCATTCACGCTCGGTATCATGGGCTGATTGATGTATCATCTGTTACTAGTTAGCTACCAGATGACTAGTAACATCCAATTATATTCATATGAGTGTACCGTAAGTGATTTTTAAAAAGGTTCACTTTTTGTGCCAACACTCCTTGTTGCCATAACTCCATCCACCATGCAATCTCCTCCTTGTGTGATTTAGGGTTTGACATTGGTGCTTTTTGTCAAAGCTTTAATGTTAATGTACTTTTGATTTTCCATTGTTACTGTATGTGTTTAACTCTCCCTGTAGAATCTTTACTGCTGCTCAGAGCGTTTTCCACTGAATTTAACTTTACTATAAATGGTTATCTTCTTGACTGAATGAGGACTGTGTATTTTGTCCCACATATGTTACAGTGTTGCCGCACTAAGAATGGGAGCACTTCCTAAATGGTTAGAGTACATATGACATGTGAGTATTTATTAAGATAGATCAATAGAGCCTATCGTGTAACCCCAAACTGTTCCAGTAGAGTTACTCAACAACCAATATAGCTATTGGTCTGAGCGTGGAGGAGGGATTTCCTAAATAGAGCATTTGTTTTCAGCAACTCTATCCTGGATAAATACAAGTAAAAAAAATATGTGGAGCTGAAGTGAAGGAAAACGTAGCTGTTATAAATACGATATAAGTGTTTCCATGTGGTCGAATAGGTTGTAAATCTCTCCCATAACACTTGTTTCCAGCTTGTTCCTGACATGCAGATTGCTATTATGTACACTATGTGTCAGTCCTCAAAGGAAATAGCTTGAAGTATGGAGAAGGTTAAGTGTTAATGTGGCAATAGTTTGAGGCAATATATGCTGACAGCTGTGATGAATTGTTTCCATTGTACTTGTATTCCTTTCCATTCACACTGTGTTTTCTGTATCAACCCACATTAAAATCCCTAGCCATACTCAACTACAGCCCATTTGTATTGCCTTCAAAATGGTGGTGTATACTGTATTGTAGTCTTTATTTAAACTGCTCTTTATTAGTACAGTATGGTTGCAATTTTCTGTTTTGGAGGAGCAGTACATGTAATTTTTTCAGTCCTCAGTTTCTTTTACAGTAGGATACAATAAATACAGTTTCCAGCTTTACACCACCGAATGAACAATGGTAAAGATAAAGTCTGGAGGCGGCTGCATTTTTAAAATAGACACAATTAGTTTACATGCTATACATTCAAATGTCACTCATGTGAACACATTACATGTAATAATGAGTGTAATAAAAGTCCATGTATCACTTTTTCCCTTCCATTCAATGATTTTGTGCAACATCCATTTTACCGTACCCAGATTGAAGTTGTGATACCTTGTGTTTCCACTGGAGTGCACTCTTGAGTCATCAAAAAAATGTAGTTCATGAATTGGACGACCAACAAGTTAATCGGCTGGTCTCATTTAGTCCTCCAGAGCGTTGATGCTATCCACAGTTAGTTCAAGGGCATAATCGGGGCCATGCGTTGCCCTGTTTTATGGTTGGCTGTGGTGGAAGGATTTTGTTTGTCTACTAGACGTTTAGCTCCATCGACGTGGAAGCATCATCATTTGTTCGATGCAGGACGGATGGTGGCTGGCTGTGTGTGTACAGTTGGTGCTTGCTGATGAGGGTTGGAGTTGCTGAGGTCCCGCGTTCTCCCGTTTTTGTTTGTTAGATTACAGATAGAGTGATTGCTACGAGGTAGAAGAGACACACAAATAAAGTGGATCAAACGTTTGTCTCTATCATTCAATCACATCAAGAAAGAATAATTAACTTCACCACTTTGGTGAGTGTGCTCCAATTCTTAATATAGAGTCACTTGGCTGTATCAACAATCACATAAATACAGGGCTGCACAAAACTGTTTAGAGGGTCAAGATTTTTTTTGGGTGCTGTGAGAATGTCTCCTTTACTTAAGACATGGTCATTATTTTAAGTCTGGCATATATCAAATATTGGAAATATATTTCATGACACTGTACTTAGGTTGGCTGACATGACTAATAATTTGGGGAAGTGTTGTTTGATGTTTACAATGTTTTACTAATGTCAATTCAATAGACAGCAAATCTGAGGACACCATTAATACATACACATAAGTGCCTAGATAAACATACTTGCTCATGGGAGTCTGTGTGTGTCTGTGTGTTTGTATGTGTGTGTTAGCAAAGGATGGATTTTTTTGGTAATCACAAGGAAAAAAAAAAAACGACTTTACAAATATGCACATAGAAAGAGCAAACCACTTAGTCGAACAAAGAAATAAGAGCAGGATGTGAAACTGGATAATGTGTCTCCTCTGTGCTGAAAGCAAATTTCTTGGCCTAATAAGCATATTGCCATATGGCCTGATGCACTGCGGCTGACACTGCTAGGATCTGTGTGTCACAGTTCATTTATTCTGAGCTTGACATGGTCTGTGGGGGCTTTAGGGATGTCATGTATATCTACTTACGTGGTGTATTATGGGTGCTTCTACTGTGGCACTGAAGGCTTCCAAATAGAGGGGCTGTAAATCTCTGTCTTTTTGTCTGACCGTTGCTCTGACTTCTTAGGTTGTTGGACTCTGGGTCTTGGCTGCAACCCAGTATAGTGAACACAACATCCACCTCACCAGCACAGGCTCAGCACAACCTTTAAAGTAAAACAGAGACAGAATATATGATCCAATGCAACTACATACTGAGAGCGAGCTGCACATATCGCTAGTTTGATCAAGCACTGATCAAAGTCATTCCTTCTGTTTTTCAAGGCACTGTATTTGTCTTATTATGAGTGAATGTCAATATTTGATGCATGCAGGAACCGAATTGCTAACATGAAATTCTCTGCATGATGTCAGGTCATGTAATTTTGTGTTTGTGTTGATTAAGATAAGTATATGCTGGATACAGATTTACCGCTCATTGCCATTGACATCTGTGGCAGCAGTGCCATTTGCAAATTGGATAGTAGCTGAAACTGTACTGCTGTCCATTTCTTGAAGCATGAAGTTTTGATCTGCTTGACCTGCCCTGCAGGTGGAAGGGGTGTGGCCACAAAGCAATGTCACCTCTGTAAGCTCGTCTCTGGCTGAGAGGGGCAGAAGAAAAAGAAGAAAAACTGGAGAAACTGGGGACAAGAACATATGTTTTCACACTGATTGGTCAGAAATAAATGTCCTCTTATAAATGAAACCAGTTCTAAACCTTAAGAGCATGAAACTGTGCAAATTTACCTGCACACTTTAAGCTCTTTCTAGTGCTTTACCTGTTGCTACAGTTAGAGACGGCTGACGGCTCCTCCACCCACTGTAAGTAGGGCATCGACATCTCAGTAGATGTGTGTAGGCTGACCTGAAGTCCCTGTTGAGGGCTCCATAGAGGATAGGGTTGAGGGCTGAGTTGGCATAACCCAGCCACAGCACAATGGGGAATGCTGGTACTGTGCTAGGGTCTGGATGCTCCTTCAGGCCCAACACTGTGAACAGGATGAAATACGGCAGCCAGCACACCACAAAAGCCCCTATCACTGCTGCCAATGTCACTGTGGCTTTATGCTCCCGCAGAGCCACAGCTGTAACAGTGGAAACCATAGTGGTACTGGTGGAAGGATTGTTTCTGCAGTTGTAGCTAGTAACACAAGTAGGTCGGGCACTGATAATGCGTTTGGCTTGTGCCCGTGCAATTCGAAGTATTCGGAGGTAGGTCCAACACATAGCCGTCAGAGGCAAGTAGAAAGTAAGTAGAGAGTCGGTCAGTACGTAGGGTCTGTTGAGCTCAAAACGACATCTCCTCTCTGGAGCCCAAGGGCCTTGGTTCTGCACCGTTCCATTAACAGTATTCCACCCCATTTGGATAGGCAAAAAAGACACAGCTACAGACACTGTCCAAACACTGACCATGGCCACAGCAACTCTCCACGGCAACACCAGTGAGGCATATCTCAGAGGCATGGTCACTGCCAGGTAGCGGTCCACACTGATAGCCAGGAGTGTGAGGATGGAGGCGGTGCACAGCATGACGTCCATGGAGATGTAGAAGTTGCAGAAGACTGGGCCAAGCGGCCACTCTTCATTTAGCTGGAGCATGGCAGAGAAAGGGAGGACCAAGAGGCCGAGCAGCAAATCTGTCACAGCCAGCGACACAATGAAGCAGTTAGTGAGGCAGCGGAGGCGACGAGAGGCGCACACAGCCAGGCACACCAGCACATTACCGCCAACAGTCAAGAGGGTGAGGAGGGACAGGAGGATACCCAGCATCACGCTTGACAACATTATTGCTGGTGCTTCACTGGAGACAAGCTGATGACATCATCGCTGGAGTTGAATGTGATCCATTGTTATGCTTTCTTCACTTTTAAACTCGATGAGAGGCCCCACTTTTTGCAAAGAATAAATAATTAGAAGATTTAGCTTAATTGATAATGTTAAATATTAAATATGCTCGCTCAGAACATTTTATTTATTAAGGTGCATACAATCTCATCTTAATGTCTCCATGGTCAAATGTGATTAACGGCCTTGGCCATGTGTGATCCCTGTATCTCCCCTCTCTCCTAATATTTCCTCTATTTTATTTAACTTGACTGCTGTTCTTGCTGCGCCTACTGTTAGCTTTCAACTCCCCTGTGACCTGACCAGATCAGCATTCCCACTCTCAACAACATTCATCAAAAAAACTCTTCCAAGACGTTGGTTGAACAACATTTGTCTCTTTACAAACACTGCTACTGAGAGTTGCAAATCAGCACTATGTTTGGCTGTTGAAATGTCTGAACATTGGCGATTGTTGAACATTGTGGCGATCCATGGCATCACTTTGGCTTCAACAGCATCTTCTATGACTGTGGTGACACCTAGTGGATGAAGATGAGAAACACAGTAATCAGTACAGTATTTCCCATAGTTATAGATATTGCACAGACAAAGTTTACCCAACAGAGAGCAATTATTTTCTTTGGGTTTAATTATGATCGTAACTTATTATATAATCACTGACTCACTTACTTATGCATTATTGATTTTTTTTTTTTATTATGAATAAAATCCCTGCGATAGATGATATCTGATTTAAATGTATTAAAGCTATAAAAGAAGAATATGAACAACTAGATAAAACATTTAAAAACTACTTGACAAAATGTTGAGACATCATTTTATGAGTATGTTTGCAACTATCTTTAGGTGAATAGGTATAACGCCTCTGAGCCTCTTTTTTCCATCTAAGGATTAATAGTACACGAAATGATGGAATATACCAGTGCAGTGTTTCCAAAATATTATTGGTTGAATATCATGAGCTGGAAAATAAAAAGGCTAACTTGGCACTAAATTTGTAGTAGCTGATAAGAATTATGAATTGGTAATCTGACAGAATGACTCACAGTTTATTGGGAAACATTTACAAAAATCTGTCTCTGGAACAAGTAAACTCTGATGACTAAAGATCTAAAAACACTGTGTTTGTACTCTGATAAGTTTGCTATGAATTGTGTGGCAACGTTAAAAGATTGATCTCCTAAAGTGAGACTATGGACTTTTGCTTAACAGTGGCCACTTTGGCTACATGCATAGTGCCGCTAAAGGCTTGCTTCTGCAGCTGCAACTGTCATAACTAAAGAGCTAAAACAAACCCTAACCTGAACCATGACATTAAAACCGAGTCTTCTAAAATAGTCCTTTTATGTAGTGACGAATGGCCAAAATGTCCTCACTACAACGGTTTAAAACTGAAATTGGTCCTCCAAGGATAGGAACACGAACGCACACACACATACATGCAAAAACTATATTTAGCGCCGGCTTACATGATTGCTGAGCTGTGAAACAAAAAGTCTACATAGTTGATGTCTGTCTGATTTTAAATTTAAAGCCTCAAGCCTGCATGAATGATTTATGATGGTGAAGAATTCAGTATGGGGTCTTCATAGTAATAATAATTAATCCAGTCACAACATTATTTATCACCACAAGGACTGTTGTGTTTTTGAAAAAAATGCATGCTGCTTTCAAAAATAAAGGTATTTATTATTTCTAATGTTATTTCATGGAGATTATTTTCCTGATAAAACAAGCAAAGTAAAGCTCCCATTTTAGACAGTCTACTAATGGAAATTCCAATCTATCTACAATAAAATCATAAACCAAGACAGATGACCATGCTTGTTGTGGGCACAAGCATTTGTTCAGCTAAGTACAAGATGTGCTACTGTGTAAACAGTCAGCATGGCTAATTGTCTCTGAGATGATGTTAAGACTTGCTTTGGTCTCAGCATTGTTAAATATGATTAACGTTTTGATGCAATAATGTTGCAGTGCCTTAGAGAGTAACACCCTGTTCGATTCTTCGATGTCTGAAATGGAAATCTTGAGGTATAAGACCTCAGGTCTGACTGATGATTGTTAATGACCAGATGAATGTAATGAAGACATTTACCAAATAAATGATAAATAGTTTTTTTTAATAATCAATTAAATTAGTACATTTTAAGTATACTTTCTCATATAGCTGTATTGGTATGAATTGTTACATTTTATGTTTCTTTTTGTAGACCTTGTTGAAGGATTTGCACAGTGTCATTTGTCCTTTGTGAACTCATTCATTAATGGCATGTGGGCATGAGTTTTGAATGTGTGCTTGGTGGAATGAGGGTAACTACTTGATAAGTGAGGATGTGTGTGTGTGTGTGTGTGTGTGTGTGTGTGTGTGTGTGTGTGTGTGTGTGTGTGTGTGTGTGTGTGTGTGTGTGTGTGTGTGTAGTACATGCATTTGCGTCAATGGGTGGTGGGTAATGTTTGCTCGTCTATTTTCTAACACTGTAATGGGTATTGGGACATTTGCCAGACTTGGTCCTGAGCCACTCAGTTTTCACCTCAGAGAGAGAGATACGTTGAAAGGTAGACATACTGGCTTCATGTAAAGAAGAGAAGAAAGAGCATTTGACTATATAATCGAAAGGAAGGTTTTAATTAAATCTCGGTTTGGAGAAACCAGACCACCATCTCTAATCTTTGAACTCTTCTAATCTTCACTTCTTTGTTCCATGGACACATTTCTGTCACTGACTCGCTGCTTTGAACCTCATCCAGAGCAAACACTGATAATACAACCACTAACGTATGAAGTGCAGCTCTCAAATGCACATGACATCTCACCCTTTATATCTGACAGGGCCACAAAATGGCTCCCTGAGACCACACATTTTAACTGTTTTCATCATCAAAATTGGTCACTTTCTTGCTTTGTCTCAAACACAGCCACTTGCTCACACAAACAGTTGGAATGAGTTTTGGCTTGGATCCAAGGCAGGCCTGTGAGGAATGTTCGCATATAGACATGAATTATGATTGCTAGAAGTTTATCAATAACCTTGTCACAACTCAGGGACATAATGTATGTGAGTTTGTGTATATATGTTTGTGTGAACACAGGCTGCTTTTTATCTGCCCTTAGCCAAATGCATTGGTTCCTTTTCCCATGTTACAGTGCATGTGGTTGAGAGAATAACCATATTAGTTTCCTGTGTTTATTTTTACATAAACATTTGTGTTTTAATAAAACCATATTAATATACAATCCTGCCCCACTTACTTATCAAGAACCAATACTAAGCACAACACTTATTTAGTACAAGTCACATTTACGTGACTTCCATGCATTTTTATTTTATCATTACCAAGCTACTATTAATCTGTACAGTTACAGTAGACAGTCAAAGTCATTAATAAAGCAGCACTCATTCAGACAGCGCGCTACTTTATTACTGACCATCTGTTTTCTTTCACACACTTCTCATTAGTTGTCCCTAATGGAAAACAATGGTGAGTGTTACTGTATCTGTATATATAATCAGAGACACACACACTTGCATGTAGGCGTGCATGCACATACTAACACTCAACCCAAGACATCTGTCTTAGTAATGGATTTTGAAGACTGTAATGGATTGTAATGGATGCTGAGTGCCATGCTTTTGCACAGGAGGAAAAGGTGGCTCTACTTTTAGATGTTTTCTGCAGGAGAATGCTGTTTTATGTTTTCAAGAGATAAAAAAAAAAAGGGTTGCATGGGGTTTGTGATTTTGAGGGAGAATGGTTAAAGGGTTCATCCCGGGACAGGTCTATCTGTGTGTAATCGAGGTAACACCCAACAATCGGCGGACATAACAAAATGATTAACTTTTAGGAGTGCCCAGATAGCATCCTATCTTTGTCTCATAAGGATAAGCACATGAAAGATGTAAACGAGCTGGAAAGGATTCATTCTACTCCATCTAGACCTTCCATTACTCAGTGAGTGGTCTGGTGAAAAGAGCCCAATTTGTGTATTGAGATGAAAGGCGGCAGAAAAGAACTTGGAACAATGTCTACCAACCAGACATGGTCTGAACTCAGAGATGAGTAATGAGGTTATTTACCTCTCAGCTGGAACTCACTGCCTGATTTGTGAGATTCTCTACATACCAAGTTTAATACAGCGACCGTTTTTACCAGCCAGATGTGTCTTTTTAGAAATGCACAGATAAGGACTATCTGCTCTTCTTCAGCCCAATGAGCAACCAAAGTAATCATGCATACTGTCACAAACACGAAGCAATGTACTTTAATATGTTTACTCAGAATTAAAAAAAAAAGGATTAATTTTGCCTTCTCAAATCACTGGAATATCGTAATGAACTCTGAATTCTCAGCAGGGTGTGAAATTACCTTTTTTGTCCAGCTGCTACAAGACTAGTCATGGATGCAGGAAATAACTAATTCATTCATTCACTCATTCAGCCCATTAATAGGGAATCTCAGTCAGTGGATTGGGTAGAAAGTCTGCACTGCTGCTACAATGTGTGCACAAGTACATGCAGTGACTCCATGCACTTCTCAGTAGTAGTCTTTGTAATGGTCGGTCAATGGTCAAATAATTACAAACATGAACATGAAACCAGCAGTAGCTGATGTTTATTTGACATCTTTTTATCACAGCTGTTTATTCTAGATTTACTATACACAAAAAAGTAGATACAAGTGGTACTAGGTCAACAAACATTTAATTAGTGAGGATTGTAATGCTAAAAAGGCCAACAGATGTTGAAAGCAACTTTTGTCCCTGCACACAGCGTCCATAAAAGAGCACCATAATGCAATCAGAGATCTGAATGCTTCATTTATCCTAATATAACTCAATTGAGCACCAAATACTTGGCTCACTCACTTCCTCTGCTTTTGCAAAGTAATCTATAGCTGTCTGCATTTTTGTGAATGTGCCAACCCCTGTGTGTGTGGCTATGGGTGGGTCTGTATGTGTATGTGTCTCAGTCTTCCTGTTTGTCTTTGTTTTTGTCCTTGACACAGAGACCCTGAGAGCGAAAGGGAAATGGTCTGCGATGCTGGGTTGCTTGGTAACAGTTGCGTGACCATTTAAAGGGTGAAATCTTGCGAGGCGTGAAAAAAAAAAAAGAAAAAAGACCACACCAGCCACAGACAGGTGGATCAGCCACATAAAATAGGCATAGATACTAACAGTGTGCATTGGTGTGACACAGACATATGCCAGTCTTGACCTTACCACACCACACCTCTGTTATGTCAACAGACATGTTGACAATACAGGTTCAGTGCTTCAACTTAATAAATGGCTATGTAAGTAGGCACACAGATATAGACATCTGTATATAAAAACACACACTTGAACAACGCATTTCCTGACATATATTACAGTTACACTGCCTAACAGCTATTAAAAGGGAACTTTGTTCTGAACTGCTCAGCATGGTGTATGGCTGCGTGGCCAAATCATGATACTTAACCACATCCTCTCACTCTTCTGCTGGCTGCTTCTGCTGATACAGATATTGCAGGTTCACCATTAGGTTACCCCTCCCCCTGCTACAGTAAAATACTGAAAGTTCATCTTGTTATAATTAACTGATGTCAGATAGTACATCCCTTTTTTTTTTAAACTAACTCTAGTGAAGCTGTTTCTCTCATTGTGCAAATGGGGTGGTATTGGAAGTGACAGCCACAACTTCTGAGCATACGTATAAATAAAGGGCACCAGCTACAGAAACTCGACCTTTATCAACATAAAAGCCAAGGAAGAGATCTATGAATCTGTATTGATCTATCTGTCTGTCTATTGATGTGTTGCTGTGGAAATTCACACCATATTTGTTTTAGAATATGAAAAGTGAACTTCAAATGCAGAACTTCGAAGTATGACATAAATGTAACGGGAAAAAGATAAATTAGTTCATTGGTTTTGTTACGCACACACACAGAATAATCTCACTTCCTCATTTTCAGGACTGATTAAATGACCCCTTTGTATATTTGTCATTGTGCAGAGTTCACATACTCACACCAACCCTCAGGATTTAAGTCCACACAACCACAAACCTATAAATTTGCTTAGTTAGAAGTTAATACGCTATTGTTTCACTATTGTTTGAGCTGACAAACATTCAGAGAGTCTGTGCATGACTGAGGTCATGTATCACTAACCACACACGATGTTTCTCTATCACATCACAACTTTCTTTTTTTGTTAAATAAATACATGGTTTATCAAATATTTTTAAATTTGTCATCTTGAAATGTGCATCAGCAAGTCATTGTAGACTAGACAAATATTGAGTTATACTTAATTATGCTGTCACGCCACAGGCACAACTGGCTGCCTATATTTTCACACACAACTTATTCAAGTCTGATGATATGTCAAACATATTTTAGAAAGTATAAAGAAGGAATTTATCAACTCACCTCATGGCTGCTTTTCCTTTTCTGTGACGACTTCCCCCGCAACTCTGTTCTGCTCCCTGAGAGAATCACAGTCTCACTCATGAAGTGTGTGTGTGTGTGCGTGTGAAATGAGTGTGTAACTGTATGTGGGAACTAGAGGAGAGAGAGTAAACGAGGGAGCACCAGTCACTCTCACACAGCCCCTGCCCTCTCTCTCTCTCTCTCTCTCTCTCTCTCTCTCTCTCTCTCTCTCTGTCTCTCTCTCTTTTTCTTTCACTCTCTGTGCGTCCCCTCCTATTATTCTTCTCTATCTCTTTGGGGTAATTTGCTTTAGAAATTATTTTAATAGCTCTTCCATTCTCTTATCATGCCTTCTAACTTATGTGTGCCAGCTGGTGCGATAAAGCAAAGAGTTCTCCTCAACAAACTGTTGCCATTGGAGACTGCACCGTATAACCTGAATAATCCAAGCAACCTGTTGCATTCATCCCTAATGTGATCGCTGAAAAATAAGTCCTCTTTGTAGAGGGGACAGACACAGGAAGGCATGGTATTAATGCATGCATGCATCAGTTCTTGTCTTTACTTTTTTCTCCTTTCTGCTCTCTACACTTAATACAATTTTAAAAATGTAGGCTGTTCTTTACAGCCTCGTGTAGAAAGCTTTCAGCTAAATCTCTGAGAATTGGAACCAGTTAGATTGGAGTGATGTCATTGACCTGATAGGTCACACAGATTTCTAAAGCAATCTGTCTATTTCTGGTGCAGCCTTTTACTCAGGCTTTGTATCTATTTTTTCTCTGGCCCCTGGTGTGGCTTCTCATCCTTTTCCAATGCCATTTATCTGGGCTTGAGACTAACTTCCATAAGTCATTATGTCTGTTCTCATTACTTTTGCCCATTTTTGCCTCCCCTTTTCTTATCTGTCTCATCCCTGCCTGTCTTTGGCTTTGTCTCAGGTTCCCTGGCCTTGTTCACATATTAGTGGGTGCTGGATTTAATCTTTCTTTGTCTCTTTTTTGTCGTTTTCCTTTCTATTAGAGCTACCCCTGCCTGCTGACTCTTTTTATTCCTTTATCTGTATATCGCTTCATCTGTCTGTTACATTTTTTTTTTGCTTTCTTTCTTTCCACACACCTTTAAGCTCCACCCTTATTTCTCCTTGTGAGTCACAGCAACAAGGTGTAGTGGTTTTGTTCCACTATACAGAACTATGCGATAACATATCTTTATTTTATCTTTCTCTCTTTCTTTCCTCATCTATCTGGCTGTCTTTCTCGCATTCTTGTGGTCTAAAGCACACACGAAAAAGTGTCACCTCCTTACATGCATTAATGTTTCTACAAGTTCATCTTTATGTCTGTGTTAAATCCATAGTTTGTTGACACCTTAGCTCTGTTTTAAGTCATGTTTCCAAGACAACAAGAATTCTGGAGCATTGGTGTTCCCATCCCAGTGGGGACGATGGTTTCATCTCTGATTTAGCTATGTATGTGATGTCTGTTATATTTAAGACCATATTTGGGTGTTCCTTTGCTATGACGCCTTTAGACCCAGTGTTCCCATGCAAGGTAGAGTAAGGAAGGGGACCATTTATTTAAACTGGAAGGATGAAAAAAGCAGTTGGCAGTGGTACCTCAAATTCCATTAGCATTGTAAAAAAAAAATTTCATGATGGGAAGTTCCACAGCTCCAACTCTTGGGTCAAGAGTGTGTTTAAAATATGCCATATCTTTAGATAAGATAAGGTGAGGTAATGCCTGGGGAATTAAACATAAAAATGAAAAATGATTTAGTACTCTACCACCCTCTTTTGGATTTGCAAAGTAATGACATCATTTTTTGCGCATTTCAGTCATTTGTTGGCATTATTCTGAAAAGTGGCATACTCAATCTTAAAGCAACAAGCTAAATACAGTACAATATATTCCTAATATTTCCACAGAAGCAAACAATAAAATTAATTGTAACGGTAAAACTAGAACATTTCTAAAGAAATTTTGAGTGTGGCTGACTCTGGCCCTGTCGCACCCATACACTATTATTGACACTGCAGTAGTTAAGCAACCAGGGTCAGCTGCAGGCCAGAGCAATTGTAGGTGTGCTCTGTCTGTGTGTGAGTGCTGAGAGACACAGAAAATCTCAAAAACAACCCTAGTGGCCACTAATGCTAAAGGTCGTATCAAAAAGCTGAAATGACCGTGAGCATCCTTATCTTGTCGACCATGTGAATGTCGAATTTCAGTGTTTTTTTTTAAAGATTTTTTTTGGTCTTTTCAAGCTTTATTTTGATAGAGACAGCTGAAGAGTGACAGGAAATGTGGGGAGAGATAGATGGGGAATGACATGCGGGAAAGAGCCACAGGTCGGATTCCGCAGCAAGGACTGAGCCTTCGCACAAGGGGCGGCTGCTCTACCAACTGAGCTAAACACCGTGTTTCAGTGTTTAAAGTTAAAAAATAGGTGCCCCGTGCTCCTTTGGGAAATTTCTCCTCTCCAGTTTACATGGGAGTAAGATGGGGCTGTTGGTGGGTGATCCTGGTGCATCAGTGTGTAAATGACCAAATCTGAGCAAGTAAACTGGTGGGCTAAACGCTCCGCTTCTGAAATGCTCCCGGTGGGGTTGGATGTCATGTGCAGTACAGACCAAAACAGTGTCGCATCCGTGACGTGACAGAGACGTGTCTGGTGGAGTATTGGGGTAAGTCTGACAGCTTCAGCAGTGATATCGCTTTGTAGGCCACGAATTTTCCTAAGTTTCTGTGTATAAATTATTTCTGTAGAGTGACATTTGTGGCCAAGAGAGCCGTTTACAATTTTTTTTTTGACAAATGTTTCTCTCCCTCTCCTCTCTAGCGATGATATCACCCACTCTAGCTCTTGAACATTCTACCAATACACACCCATTGTAAATTTTGGCGTGGTTTTTGGCAATTTTTGGCAAAACCGTTTGAAAAGTCATGGCACACCATTCCCGGCCGAGCCGGTGTGACCAAAACTGCGAGAGGAGTAGCGGCCGAAATTCCTGGAATACATAAGACTAGTATGTAGTAAGTACGAGCAACTATGGGGAATAGTAAATAGTGCACCTTGCAGGCACACTCAATAACTTTGCATGCTATTAATCCATCATAGAAGAGCCCCAGCACCTTCTTGCTGTGAAGCGACGGTGTCAACCACTGTCATTGATGTGTTGTATTTTTATATTTAATATTTTTTCCATCACCCTCATATCTGTGACATCTTAACCAACTGTTCCACTAGTTAGCAGTACTCACGACTGACACAAAAAAATGTATGGTATGGTTATTTATAATCTTTTGGTAATAGCAGAACAGTTTTGAGCTAGTTGCATATCGTTATTAGTTAGCTAGCTACTCCATCAGATAAGTATGTATTGTATTTACAGTAAACATGTAAATATACCCAAGCATTGTCAACACAGTCTACATCAGAGCTGAAGTGGCCAAAACAACTTGTAAGAAAAAAAGCTGTCCTCCCTGTAATGGTGGTGATGACAAAGCATACCCGTGATAGATAATTACAACTAAATACTCCACATTTTTCTGCATCATTTTAGAGGTAGCTGATATTAACATGTGGTGAAAGCCAGTCTTGTCAATCATCACCATAATAAAAGTCAAACACATCACCCACGCCATCAGTCAGATACTGATAAAACCGTAAACCAGCTCTGTTGTGTGGCTGTCAGGTTTTGACAGTCTGTTTCTCTCTGAGAGCCAACCTGCAAAGCTGTCTTTTATATTCGAAATGCCATCCAAGAAATGGTGACTGGAAATGCTATGGACATGGTGGAACAGTCACTTCCTGTTCCTGATTTCAACTTGTGGGAATTTGAACTCAAGTCAGACTGTAGTTACAATTACTTTACACTTAAAATATGTTTATAGAATTGAAATAACAGGATTAGAGATGGAAATGGACAATGTTTATAAAGTAGTTATTAAAGTTGCCCTGTGGATTTTTCTTTGAAACAAATAAAAGTTATGTTTACCTTTTTAAGTATTTTAAATCCTTCATTGTTTAGATCCATGTTTATTTGCTTGCAGTCTTCTCCTTTGCTGTCTTTGTTGGTACATTGCTGCATTTATTGGTGAATTGCTGCCACCTGTAGATCAGTGGAGTAATGTGAAACAATTGGTGTGACTGTGTATCATGTCACTAAACTGGGACCAACTCATAGAAAAACAGCTCCATAGCACTATTAGAGGTCAAAAACTGTTGCCTTTGGACTGTCATTCTGATCATAAAATGTATTGTCAGATTAGTTACTCTCTGATCCATAATATAGGAAAAGATGATCATGTTCATGTTTTTTCACTTTTAACAGTGCAGTCTATAATTTATGTTGAGAGTAATATTGAAAAAGGTCCTCTCTGTTGAAGACGTTCTCAGAATGGGAAGTTGATGGTTACCCCTAACATTATATGAAGGAGGTAAAAGGAAAAAAAACATTTGCTGAAGGTGTTTTATTTGACGTCTCAGGTATAGCTTTATAAAGAATTCCTGAAACAAGAAAATCTAAGTGTTTTCCTACCAAGTCTGATCAAGGATTTTCCCAGTCTTAGCTTTCTTGTTGCGGAGAGAGGGAGAGAGTCGGTGATGCCAAAGCAGGGATGAGCTGAAATTATCTATAGATGTACACAAAATCAAGCTATTACCTGTGGTGCTGCTTTGATTGCAAAAGCTTGAATACATGAGGGTTAGGGTTAGAATAAAATAATCTGTAGACAGTTGAGTAAAGTCCCAGACTTTGCACGCTGTGTGGTATCCAGTTTATATTTTGTTCAGATTTAAGAATGGATCAAAAAAATGTCACATTTAATTCCACCTTGCTCTTAAAAAGGGACATGTTCAGGTCTGGTTTTGCTCTAATGAGAACTGCAACAATATACATTTTTACATACAGTACACATCATTACTTTAAAACCCTTCTGTAACAGGATACGCATGTTGTTCATGTTTTACATTCAGTTGTAATACAGATAAGGTAATTCACTCAGTACAAATGAGCAAAATGGAGACTTCACACACTGCGCAGGCCTATAACCTCTATAGGACTCCACCTTGTTGCACTCACCCACTTCCCCTTACCCGCTTGAAGAGAGGAGAAACAGAAGAGGAAGAGACGCGAGGGGGATGGGCCTATTGCTTTCATTTAAAGTAAAAAAAAAAAATACAGAAGTGAGAAGTAGACACCCTCACCCAAAAGAGAGAGCTAGAAATAAGAGGAGAATCAGAAAGGGAGACTAGAAAGGAGGTAAAGGAATACACGCAATCATGGCTCCTTGGACAAGGACCATCTCGGAGCGGTATGGTGTAGGTAAGTCAGTACATGCTCACTTGTGCGTGCCTTTGTATGTGTGTGTGCACGTACATGTTGCAACAGTGTCTCTCTGTTTAAGTATGTTGGTAAACTATTCAGGCTATGAATAAGACTGAGAAAAATAGATGTCCATCACTTCCTGCTTAACAGGATGTGAGCAGGTGCTAACAGCTTCATAGAAGTTTAGGATGAACACATCAGATGTAATCCCTCCAAAAGATTTCAATCCTAAAATATTAACCATTTACCTTCAATGCAGAACTCATAAGAGATACAGTGGATTGTCTGAAGGATAAAATCATAAACAAAATTACCATCCATCCTAAGCTGATGGAGAACTGAGCGGCAGTTAGTAGGCAATCTCCTTGCATTACACATTATGCAGCACATAACTACAGAAGTAAGAAGATAAATCATTCCTGAAAATGACAATTTTAGGTGTGGAAAGATGGATTTTGGCACCAGGAACAAATCCTACACCGTCAAAGCATAACTTCTCAGTACAATCTGTAGTTTATCTGGTATCTGGGTTAAATATGGCCGAGCTGATCAGCATGTATTGCAGTTAGATATGTGAGACAGACACAAACTTATATAGATGTCTGACTTGTAATTTAAATTGTAAAAGCAGAGATCCACCAGCCTGTTGCAGACGATGCATTGATTTATCAGTTCAATAAGTAACAAAGTAAGGAAACGAGTGAAGACAATTTTACGTCTTTCATCCCAAATAGTTCTACCACTTATAGTTTAAGATTGACACAGAAAAAGACACTGACTTTATACAAGTAATTTTGAATCAGTTACTAATATGATTAAACTGAATGAAGTGTTGTTTATCTACTGCAATTAGATTGAATATCTTCCAGCTATGTGTAAGACTACAACACAGGAAGTGGAGGAAGAAGGAAGGAAGTTTGAAGCCGCACAGCTAAATACTGTAGCAAGAATTGATAAAAACCACATAATGTTATGCACTGTACACACATGATTTCCTTTTGAAAGCATTATATATCTTATTTAAGTGTTGGTCTGAAAGTAGTGTGCCACTTTTTATACAGTTAGAAGAATTGCTCTATGTAGCAGGCATTTTATAGCATTGTGTAGCTTGTTCAGTGCCCAAACCGTGAAGCAAAGCCAGCCTCTGAGCTGTTAGTTTCGCTATACGCTTACTTAGTCTGCAACAAAATTATCACAAGTGCACCCTTTCTGGTGAGGCAGGGTAGGCTACAGTAGATGCTGCCAGTGCTCGACTTACTGCTCTACCTACTGCTAGCTGCTGCTATTTCTGCTGCAAACACCAGTTGCTATGACTGCTGCCTGTACAGTAAATTTGAGGCGTAAATTATATGTAATATTAAACAATCTAATGATTAATTCTTGATTCACTGATTAATCATTTGGTCTATGAAATATCATAAAATATATATATAAAAAATGCCCACCATCACAATTTCCCAAAGAGTTGACATCTTCAAATTGTTTATGTCTGACTACTGAAAATCCCAAATAAAAAAATATATTCAGTTTACTATCACATAAGATACAGAAAGCAGGTTATCAAAATAGTTCTTTTCTTTTTATTTTAACAAATGAATGTAATCTTTTTCAGCTCTATTAAAACTCAGTTTAGAAGCAACCTGCAAACACATCGCCCATATTTATATTTAGCTGTAATAAACATCCAGGTTTGTTAATATGTCACTTATCAGTTTTTTCTGTCAGTTTGACAGGTGAACTATTTTCTAGGCTAGAGGTAACTTTGTTCTATTTATATACTGATAGTTGTAAAGTGTTTCTCCTTTGCTACTCTCTCTTTTTTTTCAGTTGGTGTTTGAGTGGCAGGGAAGGTTTTTCATCATACTACCATTAAAAAGTATATAATAAATGCATCCCTCATCAGACTGTAACTTTTTTTTTTTTTAGTCAAGTGGAATTTTGCTGGAAAAGGAGAAAAGCAGCTTCCACTTGAGATAGGAGACATGGTCTACATCCAGGAGGCCTGTGATGGTAAGAATATAATACTCTCTATATATAATATTGTTGCATGGTGCTCATAAGTAACAATTTTATGTTGATTTTTGTAACATGTTCATCAGTTAATTTTAATATTTTACATCTGTGGCATATCCTAAAATGGTCATATTTTCCTGATATTATAAATCAGCTTCATTAAACATGTGAAATGCACAAATAAAAAATATTGTCAGAATTAAGTTAGTACTTAATGACAATACAGTAAAAATTGAAGCAAATATGACACATATTTGAATTTTAACAGCCACTGAATTCATAGCATTGAAATATTTTAGTTTGGACACCATGTAACTAAATTTATTTGTTCTGAAGTCGCCTCTTTGAAATTAAAAAATGAAATGTTTTGATTTGTATTTTTTTTTTTTTTTAAAAGGACCATTTTATTTTGATGAACAATATTTTTCTCAAATAAATGTATCAGTCTTTGTCAGACACCAGACAGTCTAGTCACCTCCACATTTCTCACTTTCTCATGTAGCGATGTCAGTGTGGTGTGATAGCACTAAGATGACAATCGATTTGTCTTTCAGGATGGTACAGAGGCTGCTTGGCCAGGAACAGATCTCAACAGGTAAAAATTCACACACATAACCTGGTTTTTGCATCACATTGATTTTAACAGAAAGAATACAATAACACATAATACATGACATTCAACCAGCTTCATTAAATTGGGAGATATTCTTTTCTAGTTTTGTGGATTTTGTTTTTCATCTTCCCCTCTCCAGGGAGTGTTTCCCGCCAGTTTTGTCCATCTTAAGGAGGTCATCATTGAAAAACGAGGGTGAGTAGAATTAAAGTCTTCAACTGCATCCAAAAGTTGTTTTTTTGTTTGTTTGTTTTTTAATTTGTCATGTTTTCATGTATGTGTGTGGGACTACAGAGATGAGGAGGTGGTGATTTCTGCAGAGATGCCCCTGGTGAAGGAGGTGACCACCACATTGAGGGAATGGGGAAGCATATGGAAGCAGCTCTTTGTGGTAATAAAACAATCCTAACACATGAAAAACACTTTTGTAAATGTGTATGTGTGAGTTTGAGTATAACATCATACGTCTACCCATCCAGGCCAATAAACCGGGGCGTGTGAAACAGGTCCAGAGACTGATGTGTGAGTTAATGGAGTGGCGTTCCCAGCTTCTGTCTGGCACTCTGCCTAGTGACGAATTCAAGGAGCTCAAGCAGAAAGTCACTTCCAAGATTGACTATGGCAACAAGTATGTTGAAAACAGAATCACTTTAATGCAGTTACTGACTAAAACATATTTTTCAAACTGATTTCAATCTGTTACTCCTCCTTCTCATGACCCCTCTGTTGTCTTTCCTCCATTACCACTTGTTACCTTTCTCTTTCAACCTCCCCAAAACTCATCTCTTGATTCCCACTACAGGATCCTAGAGCTGGACCAGGTGGTTCGGGATGAGGATGGTAACATCTTGGAACCAGAGCGGGCCAGTGTCATCAGTCTGTTTCGGGCTCACGAGGAAGCCACAACCAAGATCAATGAACGCATCAAAGAGGAGCAGGTGAGGAAAAGGATACGAAGGCGGTAGAGAGCTGTAGCTGCTGTAGTGAGCAGAAAGAGGAGAGGATCACACAGAAAGTTTCAAAGGACAGAGGGAGAATCTTACAAGTGGATGGGAGGACAGATGTTGCAATTACAATTAAATTTAGATTAGATTTAGATTTAGAGACACATGTACATAGGAAACTGGGAAACTGTTCTCCCTTTCATGAGGCTATAATATTGGAAAATGCTAAAGTTATTGTTATATGATTGGATCGCAATTTTGTCAATTCAGTTAGTTTTTTTAATCAGAAAATAATAAAATTAAACTTTATCTGCATAAAATTCCACGAGTAATACATTTTATTGCCAATCATGTCTGCTTGCCAAGCCTAATTAACAATTCACTTCCTCACAAATTGGCTTCATTTTAACTCTACACAGCCTGTTTTTTTTTGTTTTTTAAATTTCAAAACTGATTCATTAGTAAGACGAGAATGTGCTCCATTCTGATTTTCCTATTCAGTGATTTTCTTCTCCTTTACAAACCCACAATCTGGATGCTGCAGCCGGTACACCCCAGAATTAAGTAACCAACTGTTATTAATTGTTATACCAGCTAACCAGATTTAACAGGACTGAAATGAAAGCTTTTTGGCTGGCTCTTTCTCCTGTTGAACCTTTGTACAAAGTTTGCCTCTGACAACTAATGTCCTCTTCTGCCAGTCCAACATCCAGACAGACCACAGCGGGATCTCAGCACGGATCCAGTCTTCACCCACCCACAGCCTCTACGTCTTTGTCAGAAACTTTGTCTGTCGCATTGGAGAGGACTCAGAACTCTTCATGTCCCTCTATGACCCCATCAAACAGACCATCATCAGGTATCACTTTTATTGTCCTTAGCTTCAGGTCCTAGTTTCATACAGTGAGCTTTACAAGGTGTTTCGATGGTTGTCAGTGCATTCTTTTCAAGTTAATTTGAGACTTAAATAATAAAGTGATGTTGAAGTCTGGTAGATTAAATGATCTCCCCTTTCATACATTTATGTTTATGAGTCTAAATTTCAGGATTAATATGATTAGATGAGTAAACTATATCCAATAACGATCCCTTAAATAATCTAAAAATATTGAAAAATTCTGCCTTGCATTAAATGGGTTTAGCCTCCATTGCATCTCTCTTAGTATCAGTTTACTGTCTGAAAGGAATCAGATTACCTTCGAATTCAGGTTCAGATTTTCGGTACCTCACTTTCATCTCAGCTGTCTAAAATACACTCACACACACGCTCCAGCCCACACTCTCCTCCTTTCCCTTTCATTTCCTCATGTCTACATACCTCTCCTTCTCTTGTATCCTCATTTGTCCTCTCTCCTCTTTTGTTGAACCCCACTAAATTAGAACAATGGTATGACAAAAATAAGAATACAGAAAACACAAATTACAGGGCAGCAGATACTGACTGGCAGCACTATGTGGTGCCTGACAGGGCTGATGCTAAGCCCTGTCACTCACTGTCATAGGGGGTATATCTATGTCTCAGCTACTGCAGCTGGGAGTATTAAGATAGACCTGGATCAGTAATCTTTTTCTCAATATATATCCACCAAAGTTTGATTGTCCATCCATGTTTGATATTTTCTGGTCATTTATTCTGATTCTCTTTCTTCTCATCTGCTTTTTGTTTGTTTTGTACTATCCATTCTCTCACCTTGTCTATATGTCTGTCTTTGTCTAAAACAGTGGCAGATAGTAGAGTTTTATGACAGGAATGTTTTAGAAAGGTATCAGCTTTTTCTTTTTTGATTTACCCCACTGTACTCACTCACTCATCTGTCTTGCTGTCTACCTGTCTTTTTATCCCTTTGTCCGTGTTTGGTACATGCTTGTACGTCAGAAAACATTATTTGGAATAGAAGAGTTGTGTCTTTAGCACTTAAATCAAAATGATGTGGCTGCACTGGGGAACATTTATGGACCCACATGCCTGTCAGGGGTTAACTGAAAGTTTTTAGCTTAATTTTTTCAAGCCATCAAGTAATGTCATATCATCAAACTGCATATAGTATCCTCATGTGTACCAGACAGGCTGCTCTGTGATGCTCTCCCAGAGAGTACCAAAAGATGCAAAAGATGATAGAGGCAAACAGTCCAGCTTTATCTGGACCAAACACTTGCTCTCTCCTGCAGTGGACAGAGATGACATTTCTATCTTTTTGGTTCATCGCTTCCTGTAGGTGGAACTACTTACAAACAGAATTTTGTTTTTGAAGACTAAATTCATTGCAGTTGCAGTTTTTGATACTAAGTGTGGTTGTATATTAAAATATTGCAATACAAATACAGTAATCTCAAATTTACTCTCTTTTGCATGCTTGGTGCAGTGAGAACTACTTGGTTCGATGGGGTAGCAAAGGATTTCCCAAGGAGATTGACATGCTTAACAACCTGAAGGTCGTCTTTACAGTAAGTGACCATAGGAGGGCACTATCATACTGTTTCTTAGCTCCACAGATGCAATACTATATAGAAATGAATGGATTTATTCCCCGTTAGAAGATTACATTGTTTTTTCATTCTCTCTCCCACTAACGTTCTGTCCCCATCTCCTCTTTCCTCCATCTTTTTATCCTTGTGTTCTTTTGCTTTCTTTTCTCTCTGTTCTCCTTTTTTCTGATTTTCTCTTAAAGGACCTGGGTAACAAGGACCTGAGCAGAGAAAAGATATATCTGATCTGTCAGATAGTAAGAGTGGGCAGGATGGACCTGAAAGAGGCTCACAGCAAGAAGTTCACTCAGGGCCTGAGACGTCCATTTGGGGTGGCAGGTACTCGTAGAACAGCCAATACAGTTTTATTTTAGCTGAGGGTGCTCCTAAATTTCCAGTCCAAGTGGTCAAGCAATGTAGAAAGTATTTATTGGAGTTATTACACTTACCAAATTGCTAAACAGATTTCTCTTTATCGTTGGTATTGCTTTTATTAGCCTGTCTTGAAGCTGCAGTATACGAAGGCTGTTTTGCCTCATTCTATTGCCAGATTTCACCAGTTTAGCCAACAATTATGTTCTCTTTTTACTTTTGTTCCCTAAAGGTTTAACTGCTGTGGGTATTATCACCCATACTTACACCTGGGAGCTACCTGGTGCAACTACAGACATCTTTTGTAAACAAAACTAAAATATTGATGGTGACTGTCCACTACTTTTTTCCTCCCTGAAGTCTATTGTTTTGCCCTCTGGCTCAAAGCTGCTTATATCCTCATATTACCTCACAAAACACCTCTTGGGGTGTATAGTGAGGCCTGTTTTGCCAGACTAGTGTGTGAAAGAGCTTTATCTACAAAATGTTCACTGGGGCTGTTATTGTTGATTGATATGAATCAGTGAAGTCAGAAAGAAACTGTACAGCGTTTTCTTTGATTTTGCTGTCACAGACGTGTTTTCTTTTCTTGGCAGTGATGGACATTAGTGATCTCATCAAAGGGAAGATTGAATGTGATGAGGAGAAGCAGTTTTTCATTCCCTTCTTCCCGTATGTCCTATTTTTTTTTCTCCAAATACACTCCAGCTCTGCTGCCTCTTTCCCTCTTTAAGGCCCTTAAATCTCTGTTCACAGTTACTGCCTGTAATCAAAATAGCAAAATTGCAATTTGTGTGTGTAAAGATTTCAGCAACTGTATGATTTTGAGATGAAACAGTTTCTGTGTGTTTTTAATACCTTTGTGTGTGTTTGTTTGGCTTCAGGGTGATTGCTGAGAATGATTTCCTCCACACCTTGCTGAACAAAGTGACGGCCTTACGAGGAGACAGTGGTGGCCAAGGTACTGTTTTGACGTACAGGCTTTACACTCTGTTTCCTATAGAGTGTAAACCATGTGACTATTCTGCTGTTAGTGATCCTGTATGCACTGAAGGCTCCCAATGGACTGTGAACGCTGAAGTCATTTGTGGTCAGCCAAAATGGCCATTTCTCATTGCATCCTGCCTCTTCTCTCTGCTCTGTGGGTGAGAATGAAGGTCATTATCCTGATGGATAGCATGCGCCCTTGAGCCGATGTTTTCATATTACTTACCCTTTATTTCTCCCTCACCAGCCTCCAGTCTCACTGCCCACTGCCTCATGTTTATGGCTGACTTTGACAGCTCCTATGTGTGACACTGCCATGTTCCACATAGAGTAACCCTGCATGTTAGACTGCACTGTTATATTGCTCAGCTTTTATCTTTCCTCCTGCTCCTGAAGGCTCTGGGCATAACCTAGATATGAAAGGAGCACCCGGACGAGCAGATATGGATGGAACACCTGAGGCCACCAGATGTCTGTTCTTAACATCATTCACCCCTAATCTCTCCTTCCTCTCACTTTGAGATGCCTCTGCCACAGTACACACACATACACACTGACAGACATGTATAGAGTATTCCCAATAGATATGTAGTTAGCCTTGAAAATGTAGGTTTGTGACATAGTCCAGATTTCACCAGCTATGTACTGTATTTTCTTAAAATAGCTCACCCCTTTTTTCCCCTTTTCTCTTTATTCTTCATTTGTGCTTTCTCACATAATTTCTCTGAAAGCTGTGTGAGAGTCCATATTCTTTAGGGCTACATTTCTGTCTATTAGAGTAACACCTCCTTTCTCTGTGTCCTTCAGCAACTTCTCTCACAACACTTTAAAAACAGGAGGCAATCTTTTTTATACTATTGATTAGTCTTCAACAACAGCAAGCATTTCCACATCTCTGGCTCACCTTGGAACACTTTTACATTATGTTTCCCTTAGATAAATGCTAAAAGTTTACACAAAGTGGATCTCACTTTAAGTTCATCCTTCAGAGCTCATCTTTCAGGGGTTGTGAAAACAAAAAAATGCATTCAATTCCGTTTTAATGGTACAGAGCATTGAAATTCCTTATTCATTCGTTTGGCTTTAATTTGAATCCTCTTAGCCGCAGAGAGTAATGTAAACACACCGAGTTCCTGATTTAAAATAGCCTGGAGTGGAACTTATTTGTCTGAGTAAATTTATTAATATTTGGACAGACAGTTTTCTGAATTATTAAATTTAACTCTGATATCCAAACAAACCCTTGCTTAGTTGTTTTGTGTGATCAACTCTGATTCCTACGGAAGTATAACAGACCAATATTACTCTCTTTCAGGCCTATGACACTGTACAGTAATATACACAACATCTTGCATTATTTAGGGGAAAATAAGGAATAAATCAGGAACTAACAGTTAATGAATCAGATATCAGACATACAGAAACAAAATGCCAAAATGAAATATAGTTTCTCTACCACTTTATTATATCTATAAACTTGATACATTTTTATACTTGATAAAACATCTGTCTAAATTTCAATCAAGGATGAATTCAACTCATACACATCTAAGAGTGAAATAATGTACCCTCCATGATACAGACATTAAATGTCTGATTATCAGGTTCATTATTTTTCACATAAAAAAGCATCCTATTTAATGACTATATTTTTGAATGTTGAAAGGCATGAAGTCACATAACTTAAGTACTTGACGCATCCCCCCTCAAGTGTTAGTCATGATATAAATTGCATCCACTTAATGACGTACCCCCCCACAGCCTGTAAAATGACTGTATCCTCAGGATACAGAAACCATTTAAATGCTATCAAGAACATGTATTTTGAAGGGACAGACTGAATACTGCTTCAAAGAAGAAAAAAAAAAGAAAATCCAATGTCAAACATTAACACATAGTCTCTCCTCCTCCTCTACCCCTACTTCTCTCCAGGTCTGTGGGTGACCATGAAGGCTCTGGTAGGGGACATAGTTCAGATCCGGAAGGAATACCCTCACCTGGTGGACCGCAGCACCGTGGTGGCTCGCAAGCTGGGCTTCCCAGAGATCATTATGCCGGGTGATGTTCGCAATGACATCTACCTCACCTTACAGGGCGGCGACTTTGACAAATACAACAAGACGACACAGAAAAACGTGGTGGTCATCATGTGGGTCTGTGACGAGGAGGGCAAGGTCATACAGGTCAGCAGCTTGATTAGATGAGGCTGTACGGAGCACGTCAATGTATTTGACAGGAAATGGATTTGTGTAAGCAGGGATTGGTTTATGTGTGGGGGTTTGAGAGGCAGTGTGCAGGTATGAAAGTGTGTATGTGTCTGTGCAGTATTTAAGAGATTGAGGTGGTATGGGCCAATGAGCAAGCATGGCACTGATCAAGCTTACTCACCCTCTCATAGTCTGGGGCACATAGACGTGGCTTTATTGCAGAATGAAAATTTTAGGCATATGTGGATATACATACGCACATGCACACACACACACACTGACACACTGACACACACACACACACAAACGTGAAATCCTTCAGCTCAAAATGACAAGTATTTTTTTTTCTCTCCCTCTTTCCTAGAACTCCATCTGTCTGGGAGCAGGGGATAAAGCGGTCAGTGAGTACAGATCCGTCATCTACTACCAAATCAAACAGCCCCGCTGGATGGAGACAATTAAGGTGTGTGTGTGCATTTCTGTATAAACGTGTGTGTGTTGTGGAATGAGTTGCAGAGCTAAGGATTCAAAAGTAGTTACTGGTGGAAGTTTATTTCCTATATCTATACGAGTTTCCTTGAAGATGGCTGATGTTTATATAGCATTTGTATGTTTCTCATTTCAAGAAAATAAATCCCAGAACAGCCCTGGTATGCCTGGTAAAATTGTATCTGTTATTTTATCTGTTTATGATAACATGAAATGTCCTCCAGGTGGCAGTCCCTCTAGAAGAAATGCACAGAATTCATTTACGCTTCATGTTCAGACACCGCTCTTCCCAGGAGTGTAAGTATCAGCCCCCCGTCCTCTGCCTGTCTGTTGTCTGCATGCTTCCACACTCCTCAACTCCTCTCCACTGATCCCCTGAGTATAATGTGACAATGAAAGGACCGAATGATTGGATGCAATTTGGAAAATTACCCAAGTCATCATTGCATGCACTTGATTATACAAATCAGCAGTCTCTCCTCCTCCCATGCCTGAATTCACACCTTTCCTACGCCATTTACATTTCCATGATGTGTTTCTCCTCTGACCCTCTCCCTTCTTCTGTTTACACGTTCATCTCATTTGTCTCCAGCCAAGGACAAAAGCGAGAAGAACTTTGCAATGGCCTTTGTGCGTCTGATGAAGGAGGATGGGACAGTTCTACAAGATGGGCTTCATGACCTTATCGTCTTTAAGGTCAGAACCAGAGACAGAACTTTTTGTGGAAAGAAAACAGATGAACTCATTAACGGGTTCAGTGTCTCTTACTGAAACCTTGAAGACTTATTGTCACCCAAATCTCTTCTTTGACCCCCCCCCCCTGCAGAATAATACTAATTCAACTGAATAGTAGATCAACACACAAGGCTTTCAGAAACTCCTCTGACAAATAAATGACATAGTGAGTCTGTTATGATGAGGTGTCACAGCTCATTATTTTTGTTGGACCAATGAGTTTTGGATTGAACAGCCTAACTCTGACGGATATGAAATATTTTTAAGTAGGATATCAATTGAAAGGCACCTTGTCAATTGGCGGTTAATAACAAAACCACTTTACAGAGCTTTTTCTGATTCAGCATTCATGGTCCACTGTAGCAGATAACGAATTTCTCAGTTGCAACCATCATCAAAGCAGACCTAAACATATAGTGGGTCTGGATGGGAGATTATGGCCACCCAGACAGGTTGAATGAAGCCAAATAGATTTCCTGCCAAATGAGCCAGAGCTAAGATTGAATCCCCTTATTGATTAAATGCCAAACGCAATGAAGATTAATTACTCGTGATTCACTCAAAGACCAAATGGATGGTCCCACTGTGCACTCTTTCTCGATTATCTCTCGTTATTCCTGCATTCACCTCAGTGTCTGTGCCACTCATGGCTTCAGTCTCTTACTCCCAACTTTTTCACCCACTCACTCAAATCAAATCAAGTTTATTGTCACATACATATATACACATACACAGTACAACATATAGTGAAATCTATTCTCTGTGCACAGTGACCTTGGTCAAGGGCACTGGCGGAAGAATTAACCTAACATGTGTTTGGTGGTAGGGGAAACTCACACAAACAGAAAGGCCCTGGGACCTTCTTTTTGTAAGGCAACAGTGCTAAATACTGAACCACCATGCTGCCACTCAGTATTCTTTACTGGCTTGGCATTAAAGAGGGCAACATTGAAGTTTGAACTGAAGATGGTGGTACACTAACCCATATATGGAAGAATGTACAGTACTCAAAACAGCTAAACAAAGTACAAAATCAATATACCAAGAGGAGATATCTTGTCTCTTTTAAGAAGAAAAATACTGCACCAGTAGCTGGTGTTTTTCTGCTCTCATTTTTCTAACCTGACCTTGTCCATTGTTTCCAAAGTTATGAGTTTACAAACCAAAGTAGATGGCAATAGTGATCACAGAGGATAACTGCTATAGAACTGGTAACTTCAATCATTTTTTGTCATATTTTCCTCCAGGAATGGCCTGATAAATCACTGCAAGTGTAGCAAATCCTAAGAGCCTCTCACTCTTCTACTCCCGCATTCGCATCAAGACATTTTGACTAAATACAGGAAATATAATTCTCGTCCCAATGCTGCTGCGACACCCGCCAAACATCTGTGCCATCATTAGCAAAGTTGTAGTATCACTGGTGTGTCAACCTTATTGGGTTAAAAACGACTCTCTTACTACGTCCTCTCAGGGTGACAGTAAGCGCATGGAGGATGTGAACTGTTACTTGTCATTGCCCTCAACCCGCAACCACAGCGACCTACACAAGTCCGTAACGCTGAGCCGCAGCTCCAGCAACGTGTCCGGGAGCGGAGGAGGCCTGTCGGTCAGCTCTAGAGACGGCTTCACCATCTCCACCCTGGTCTGTTCCACCAAGCTTACACAGAATGGTAGGTGCATGTGTGGGTTTATTTCTATGTGTGGTTGGGGCAGGTGTTACAATGTTCAAATAGCCCCGTTTTGACACTGTGTTGATATTAAGCTGCTGTAGAGACTTGTCAGGGCAAATTATTTTTATTCAGAAACACACACACACACACACACACACACACACACACACACACACACACACACACACACACACACACCTACTCACCGATATACACACAAAAACTGAAGAGGGGTTAGGGCAGAAATTATAAGGAGTGCAAGGGTGTTTGAAATTAAACCTGACACGTCAAAAAAACATTCATTAACATCTTCTTTCAACAGAGTAATAAGGGCAGGCCAAGACAATGAATCATCCTTTGGCTGTGAAATTGGTAGAGGACAAATCCACAACTTGGAAGGTTGCTTTAAGTCTGAAAACACTGCTGGTCCAGTGTGTGTACTGTATTGAGCTAAATGGTTGGGAAGTTTAGATTTCCCCTTAGAAAACTAAAATTGATAGTGTAATATGGGTAACATTTTTCTGACCTGATTATTGTTATTTTTAGGCTTACGGCTAAAAGTTGAGTCAGGACAACAGTAGCTGAAAGGTGAGGCAAAGTGAGGTTAGGGTTAGGGTAAAGGAGACGTCCACCCAATTAACAGTGAGTCAACAGTGTGTTAATTAGGTCAATGGTGCCAGAACTACAAGTGTGTGTGTGTGTGTGTGTGTGTGTGGGGGCAAAGGATGCAGGCAACTGTTTGAGTATGCAGTGTGTGTATATTTTATTAGTGCCACACATGTAGACACACACACACACACACACACACACACTGAGAAGCACATCCACATCTACAAATGCATACACACATTTACACTCCAGACTGTAACGTACATCAGACACAGGTGCAGTGCAACAGCTGTTACTGAGGAAACCAGTCCATCACTATAATGAACATTATCCTGCAGTATTAATCACCTCTACCGGCAGGCACACACACACACACACACAGAGTCAGGCACACAATGTTGTTTGGGGCCACCCACCAGATGTGCGGCTTGGCTTGGTGAGTCAGACATTATTGGACAGGGAAAGCAGTGAGCTTCAAGCGGGCAGCCCTACAGAGACGTGGAAATCTGCCCCATGTCAAACTGTACCAGAATTAGTGACAGAAACTGTGAATTTGAATATACAGCTGAAAGTCTCACTAAGTGGAGGAACGGGGTCTGTCCACATGACAAATTATCACTTGACAAATTGCTACTTTGTTGTTGCTTATCAGTCAAAGATGAACTTGGAAAACAGGAATGGATTTATATACAGTATGTATAAGAGCGAAGCAGCAAATAATATTCTATTCAAACAATAGATGTAATATTAATACAGTGTAACAACTTCCACCTCCTATCTCATATTAAAGTGTCAAATCACTGACAGATGAAGTCAGTTTAACAGTTATGTATTCTGTGCAACATGCGTTATCAAATGTTCAAGGACAGTGAAAAACTACGATTTGGAGCACTCTTGACTATGAAGACTTTTTCAATACAATAGCTTTGATCAGCTTCCACTCTTAAGCAGCACAATAGGTGTGTGAAAGGTTAAGACAGCTGAGCAGAAAATGTTTTTCTGTGTGTCTCTCCTCTCCAGTGGGCCTGCTGGGGCTGCTTAAGTGGAGGACTCGACCTGAGCTCCTCAAAGAAAACCTGGAGAAACTCAAAATCATTGATGGAGAGGAGGTAGTCAAGGTCAGTGGTGTGAATACAAGTGTGTCTTTGCATAAGTGTGTAGTCTGCCGTGTGTGCACACTTACCAGACGTCTCTTTTGTCTATGTATGTGTAGTTTCTGCAGGACACCCTGGATGCCCTATTCAATATCATGATGGAACACTCTCAGACTGACGACTATGATATCCTCGTGTTTGACGCATTGGTGAGTGTGTTTACCCAGCAAATGCTCGTGTGTGTGACTCTGTTTGTGTGCCTTGTCAACAGATGCAGCTGATTTTTGACAGGCTGTCTGTGTGTATGTGTGTGTGTATCTAGTCTGACATCTTTGTGTCTACCTGTCCATCTTTTTCCAAATAAACATGTCTATCCGCTGACTGTACATAACTTTTCATCTGCCTGCTGCTATGTAAACACACAGCTGTCTGTCTGTTTCTCCATTCTGTCTGCCAGATTTACATCATAGGTCTGATCGCTGACAGAAAGTTTCAGCACTTCAACACAGTGTTGGAGGCCTACATCAAGCAGCATTTCAGCGCTACACTGGCCTACAAGTAAGTTACTTTCTGGATCAAAGCACGCTTATTTTCATCTCATTATGTTATATTATGCATGATTTTCTTGAATGACAGTTCTCATTTACATATGAATAATATAATATATTGAACATGAACATTTAATGTGAATGTGACAAAGATAGGCAAATTTAAATTGATATATTACACTTTCTGTCTGAGAAAGAAATAACACAACAAATTTAGACATTGTAGGCATGAAACATAAAACGTGTATGCGAAAAAATGTGTGCAAAGAGTTGCACAAATTAATTGAAAAAAGTCCTTTTGCTCCTCATAAATGCTCCGAAAAGTTCAGTTGCAAATCAGTATGCTCATGCAACAATGCTGTTAATGTTTTAAAAAAAGCATCTCCTTATTGAATCTGCCACAGGAGACTTTATTATCAATTAAACTCAGTGAGCGTGACTGACCATATAAAGTTCAAATAAATTTACTTTGGGCTCCATAAAATGACAGCTGAGCGCTTCATTGAGGTATCACCTTCAGGATGTGCAGGAAGGAGAGTGTTAGACTTCATGTCAGCAAACATGCCACATGATCTTTCATGAGGAAAGTCTCTCACCTCTTGAATCCCATCAGATCTCAACCATGCTTTGTCATCAAGCCGAAAAAACACAGTCTTTTTTGTCGGATAGAGCATCATCAAGTATAGGTCCAGAAATGCATACATGGACTAGTGTGGGATGTTCCAGTTGGAATCAAAAGCATAATCCTGTCAGGTATCTCATACTCTGTGTGTGAAACCTATTTTGGTGACCTGTGCCACCTGAAGATCTAATGTTAAATGATTAAACACTGCACTATATTCATCTGCCACTGGAGGCCAGTATGTGTGTTGGCCTTTGGAGCGCTTGACTGAGAAGGATTAGAGTGTGTTGCTTCACTGTACACCCAGCTAGGCAGAGTTTTAACCCTGCCTCTCTGTGGAGTAGCAGCTAAAGCACTCAGGCATGCTCCCAAACATGCCCGTCTGCTTCTTACTCTCTGATAATTCACTTCACTTAATTCAGTGGGCACGAGAGAAAACATTTGTTTGCACTGCCAAAGCTTCAGTTAGGAAATTAAAAACATGTCTGACTCCTCCTGCTGGCTTTTTGCCCCCTGAATGTTTTCTTGCTTTCCTAACTGCTTCTCCACGGCATCCGTTGCTAAATTATCCATGCCACTTCTCTCTCCTCCTGTCTGTTTTTCACCCCATCTACTCATATGTCTCTCCACCATCTTTCTGTCCTTCCATCCCTCCCCTGTCAGTGTGACGGTGTTCACCCTCTTTAAGAGGGTCACTGCAGCTCAACGCCTATCAGCCCAGGGGCTGTTATGTAAAACGCTCTAACTCCCTCTCACTATCATTTTAAACTCCCTATCTCTGGCTCTTAAAAAAGATATAAATCCTCCTGTGCTTGCCTTTAAGCCATGCACCAAAACAAAACCGGGGAAGACTGTATGGTAATAACATTAGTAATATTTTCAAGGCCACCCTGACAGCAATGAGGCCAGATTAAAGTTCATTTTTAAGGGACTTTTATTTTTTTAAGAGGATTTGGTAGTTTTAAACAAGTTAGTGGTTGAGCCACTGTTGCCATTTCATGGAAATCACAAAGCCAAATATCTTAACCCTTTGTAGGCCTGCAGTATTGTTTTATGTATTTATAAATATGCTAGTATTGCATGCCATTGATATAATGCAGAGGGAGACAAGACAGAGAAATGCTTATATTCTAGGTCATTGTAGGTCATATTGTAGACTGAACTCTGTTACACACATCTCTCTTTTTAACTGCTTTGACACACCGGAGTATTTCTGTCTAAAGATGCCTTTAGGCTGCATGTGTGTCAGAGAATGATTTTTTTTTCATTATACATCTGAGGGCAAATACAAATGTCTGCTAGCTATTTGAAAGGTATATCTGTTGAGGTGTGAAACACTGTTTTGCCATTTTTCCATCTCCAAAGTAGTATTCCTGTCTCTCGTTCTTTCACTCTCACTTGGTCGCACTGTCTTTCTGCTCTAGAGAAGTGAAAAATGGAGTTGGTGATTAACTTTCCAACTTGCGGAACATCAGAAAAGGAATGACAATTCTAGGTGAATGATTTTGATTTCTCTTTTCCTTCCTTTCTCTTTTCTCTCTCATTCTTTCCCTTATCATTCTCTCTCAGAAAACTCATGTCGGTGTTGAAGAAGTATCTGGATGTGTCCAGTCGAGGGGAACAGTGTGAGCCCATCCTCCGAACCCTCAAAGCCCTCGAGTACATCTTCAAGTTCATCGTCCGGTCGCGCATGCTCTACTCCCAGTAAGTTTTTGTGTTTGTGGGCTGGTCATTATAAGAATTTCTAATCTCCTTTTGAACTCACAATGATGAAAACAGAGATCCTTGAACGCACGCACACACAAACGCACACACAAACACAAACAGTCCACTGACACTGTATCGCCGGAGTAATCGTTTTTGACAGCTCTGTGAGAAAATGCTGCTGATTACAGCACTACTGTTGCTAATAAGCATTGATGATGAGGTTCAGCATCCGAATAAGAGCTAATGACAGGGCAGGGCTGCTGAATGGGCAGCCAATGAAACACCAAACTGACAAAGTTTCTTCAGGAGAGACTTATGACACCCTCCGTGCTGTGTTGAGAGCTGCACCATACGATAACTGTAAACACCATTTATAAAAGCGGCGCAAAAGTTGATGCTGACAGATCAGAAACATGATCCACGATTGCGTTATATATCTTCTCTATGGGTGATTGGAGTACCTATGTGTGTTTGTGCAGGTATATAAGACACAATCATATCCGTAATTTAGTGCTGGTTCATGTATGATTTAAGTTTTATGTACATTTTTATGCGTTGTCTGCCTCTGTTAGGAGCAGTATATTAGTGGTTGTATAACTGAGTTAAGAGGGGATCTCTGACTATGTGTGTGTACGTGTTTGTCATTCCAAATCCGCTGGTCAAGAAAGGTCTGTGTTTTTAATCTTCTAGAGGGCATTGTGGGCTCTATTTGTTGGAATTGGTGTGTTTGTTTATCGATGTTGTCGTGGGTGTTTGTTTATTTATTCATAGAGTGTGTGCGGATTTGTGTGGATGCATCAGCGTGGTTTCCCAAGTGGTGTGTGTGTGTGTGTGTGTGTTTGTGCATAGGAGTGTACCTCTACATAAGCCCACACATATACATTTAAGCATACTTCTAAGTATATGTCTTTGCGTTTGTGTGTGTGTGTTTGTGCACGCATTGCATTAGCTCCACTGCTCCTGAAATTGACTGAGCTCCAGTTGTCAGCCTCCCCTGGGTATCTCTGAACCAATAAATCTCACTCTCCTTTTCTCTTCCTCTTTCTGTCCTTCTCTATCTGTCGTCCTCCAACTACCTGCAGCCGACAACTTCAACTTGCTCTTCATCTAAAGTTTTCACATCACATTTTTCCTCATAAAGCTGTAGGGAAATAAAATGGTTTAGAGGGGTACCAAATTATGTATGTGCAATAAATCAATTTTGGCTATCAGAATTATCAAAGACAGAAGAAAATAATAACTTTTAATTAAATTAGATTAGTAGCAGTAGAAATTAGTACAGATTGGAGGAAGCCGGATTACTACTTTTGTTGCTCCTTGTAAAGTTAGCTGTCAAACTTTGTGTGTGTTGCTTGCGTTAACTAAACTTAACTCTTGGTTAGCGGTGTCGACTCAACTAATAAGGAATCTGGACAGGCTCTCGCGTTTCCACCATGACAGATCTGTGCCCCGTGGAATCAAGTGTTATCCTTTCTTTGGTGCCTCTGCTCTGGGCAGACCACAAGGTTCAAAGGGCCATTAGCTTGTAAAAGAGAGCGAACAATGAGGCGACCTGGTTACAGTGACAGGAAGTGACAGTGGGAGAGGTGGGACTGTACACCTACTACTTATGTTTCACATCATCCAAATTTATCTGTG
Organism: Miichthys miiuy; assembly: GCA_036365135.1. Taxonomy (NCBI): domain Eukaryota; kingdom Metazoa; phylum Chordata; class Actinopteri; family Sciaenidae; genus Miichthys; species Miichthys miiuy. The sequence continues at coordinate 13,114,064 of CM071611.1, forward strand.
GAGTCCCAGTGGTTGCTACTGTATAACTCATCATCATGCTAAAAGAGAATCAGGTATTCATGAAAGCCGCAGACACTGTAGGTGCATCTGTATGGCTCCATCATCACCATCAAGACTAGCAGTCATTAATAGTTAAATAGGCAGCATTGAAGATTTATTAGCTTGTCAAACTAGCTCCGTGTTCATGCAAAGTCTATTAGGGTGTTTACTTGAAAAATATGTAAGGCACGACGTACCAGATTTTGCTCTTTCCTTCACCTTCTTTCTGTCCTTCACGCCCTATAGCTTTCATTACTTCCCTGTAGTCTAGTTCATCAGCTGTATCTGCTTCTTTTTCCGTTGCCCCAAGCACCTGCTATGTTCTATATTTCTCCTTTGTTTTATTACATCCCTATGTCCTCTATATTTTCCACTCATCTTTAAATTTCTCTATCTCTCTTTTCATTCATCCTCTTTTCATTTTTTCACACCTTTCCTATAGAAGCACATTGTCATCTTAGAAAGTAAGAATGTTTTCTAATCTGAAGATCTTTTCTTTGATGCGATAAGGATTGTATTAAAGATCTGTTATCTTATATTATTATGATATATATATATATATATATATATATATATATATATATATATATATATATATATATATATATATATATATATATATAGTAGTTATCACAATGTCTGGCCTTTCATTTTGTTATCTTATACTTATAATGACAATGACATCTAATTATTTTGAGGTCTTTTCTCATTATAGGAAGGCATAATATATCTGGTTATAATGCTAATACTAATACTAATACTAATACAATACTAATAACAACATTCATTATATGGAGAGCTACAGCTACAGTGGCAAACACTTGCTAACCAATATTTTTAAGATTTCCAGCTTTTTCACAATAATAGCCTAAGGGTTTTACATTTTTTTATATTGTTTGTAAACCTCATGGCAGTTATATGACTCAGTGCACTTCCATTTTTAAAAGTTTAGAGGCTTAGATGTAATTTTTTATCAAACTATTTTGATGCGTCAGACCAATGATAGTCACTGCACCGCTAATTTATTCTTCCAAGTGTCATGCAGACTATTTGCACTTCAGATTTGCCAAACCTGCGGAAACCGTGTGTCTTACTGCTTAATTGCAGTATTGAACATTTTAGCTGATCGGTCCGAGGGTGGGGGTGGTGGGTGGCACTGCAATTATAAATCATAACAAGGCATTTGTTACTGATTTGCTTAGACAGTGAGTTCGCAATTCATGGGGGACATGTTTAGCCTTGCCTTGTTGTCCACCCCAACCCTCCTATTTTTGTTTTCCTCCTCTGATCTACAAATACTGGCTCTCCCACTCCCTCCTTTCTTCAGATTGTTCCTCAGTGTCCTTCACTCCTTTCCCTCCCCCCTACTGATTGCCTTCTCTTTATCCCTCTCTTCTCCTCCCCATCTGTCTCCAGTATTAGTTTGCTGAGCTAGTATGATGTATTTGTGTTTTGTGCTTATGTGTGGGTATTAAGTCCCCATTGTGTGTGTGTGTGTGTGTGTGTAAAGATAAGTTGTCTCTGGGTATTTTTAGTTCCACATGTATCTTTTGAGTTGGATTAAAGTGGTACTCAACATGCTATAGTGCACTAATGGGAAACATTTTACTCAAGTGTACATATATGTGTGATACCTGGTGTTAGCACACCAACATTGACCCTGACACATCTAGACATCAACTGTCTAAACACAGAAATACACACACACACACACACACATACATTCATGGACAGACAAGGCTGGTGGATTAAACGGGACAATGCGTCTGTAATCATAACTGTACTCTGCAAAGAGCCCAGTGATAATACCTCAGTGTGTTACCACCTAATCCCTCCCCCCACATGCTAAATTCACTGTGTGCCACATGTTAATCCTTCCCTCCAGCACTCATAACTTCTATTGTAATTAACAACTGCACAGCTCCACTGAATCACACAGAGAGGAGATGGGGAAAAGGAAAAGGGCGGAGAGATGGATGGGAGAAAAGTTAGCTAGGGGTGGAGAAAGTAGAACTGAAGGGATGGTAGAGGAATGTGTGGGTGTATTTTTGTATGTGATGTGAATAACGGCAACAAAGATCCCAGTTTTATTTGAAGTCAGAGGAGGATTGTTATAATCACAACAGTCTGTGCTTCAGACTAAACATTAGTTTTACCTTGTCAAAACAATACAGCATTAGTTTGATGTGTTACTATAATTGAATATAATGCACTGGATTGCAAGTGTGTACTGTTTAGCTCTTATAGACGTATGCAATATTTTGGTGTGATGGTTTTACAGCTTAATAAGTAAAATGAAATATTGACTTAAGTGCAATATAAAACCTTCATGTTGTATGCATTTTCAACCACATTGAAAAAAATATGAGAGGAACTGCAGCCAATTCAGTTGATGGTCCATTTCTATAAAAAAAAAAACAATTTTGGCGTAATTTCACTTGTTTTCAGATTACTCTGTGTTAGCATAGAGATGAAGATAACCCCAAAAACATTATCATTACCAACTTGGAAATCAATTTAAACTGATGAAAAACAAACACTGCAGAAGAATTTACATCCCAGTGGAGTGGAGAAATAATAGAAAATAAGGATAACAATACAATAATATAAAACAAAGCTTCTTTATGAAATGTATGGATGTGAGGCTTGTCTTAAACGTTGCTGCTAGACCTCCTGCACTTTGCCTGCCAAACAAAAAGGTCAATAGATAATGCAACTGCACTGCATCCTGCAACACCTCAACTCTCCAAGGACATATGCAACGATCTCGTTTGTGGACTTCAGCTTGGCTTTCAAAACCATCATTCCAGACATCTTCACACCAAACTCACTGATCTCACTGTGCTAGCCTCCAACTGTCAGTGGATCACAAAGTTTCTGAGGGAGGCAGCAGGAGGCAGCAGGTGACGCTGGGGGACATCATAATGAGCTCCAGTGCACCCCAGGGGTGTATGCTCTTCAGACTGCTCTTCCAACACAAAGGACTGCACCTCAAGAGACCAGTCTATTAAACTCCTGATGTCTGCAGGGGTCATCCAGGATGGTGACAAGTCTGCGTACAGATGGGAAGTTAAATAGCTGGTCCTAGTGTGGCCAGAACAACCTGGAGGTTGACACAATCAACACTGTGAAGATGGCAGTGGACTTTAGGAGCCCCCCCAACACTGCACACCATCACCATGATCAACAACACAGCAGGTTTTTGAGATGCACAACAGACAGGGTCATAAAGAAGTCTCAGAACAGGATGTCTTTCCCGCTCCAGCTCAGGAAGCTCAACCTGCCTAAGAAGCTGCTGATCCAAGAACAGTGTCTTCCCACAGGCCATCACTACTTGTAACAGTTAACAGCAGACACAGTGTGTCAGGAACAGTCCCTGTGCAACACCCCTGTGACTCAAACATTCTCTGTACCTTTTAAATTATTTATTGTCATCATCATTAAATATAGTTTTTCTTTTAAAACATGCAAATATCATGCACAAATCTATGCATGCTGTATATACTATGCTGTCATATCCACTTACATTATGTACATAAAGCAACCTGCTACATAAATTTATTTAAAAATCCTTTACACTCTGCACCATCACTACTGTCTTGGGGGAAATTAATATTCAACAGTCAACATTTTTTTTTTCATTTAATATATTTCCAGTGCAGCTCTTCACATGAAATTGAGAAAAGACATTGATATTAACTTAATAAAACTACAGTGATAAAGAAATAATTTAATGATTCATTTCAACATTCCAATCCATAAAAAAGTATATGCAATAAAGTGGACACAGGAAAAAAAGAGTAGCAGAGAAAGAAAAAGCACTTAACCAGCTGATTCCGCTAACAAGTTGTCCTACCTTGGCTAATTCAAATCAGCTGGGTTAGTGCATGTTAGGTCAGTACTTCCACTCTTGAAAAAGGGTTACCTACCCACCTCTGAATGCAAGTGAGCGATTGATGGATAAGATAGTACTTTTATTGTTCCCCGAAGAGTAATTCAAATGTTACAGCCTCATAGAAATGAGTCAGTGCAAGTTATGTACTGTAAGTGCATATCTAAAAATCTACCTTCTGGAGAAGTGTCACAGAACAAGTCTCCTCTCAGGGGAGTCATTATAAACTGTAATGGCAGTGGGCAGGAATGACTCCCTGTAGTGTTTTTTTAAAGTGGAGTGCAGAAGCCTCCGACTGAACACACTCTGTTGTTTAACCAGTAGGTTGTGCAGGGGATGTGACCTATGGTCCATTATGTTGAGTAGTTTATGGAGCATCCTTCTCTCAACAACCAGCTCCAGGGGCTCCAGAGCAGTACAGAGCCAGCCTTTCAAACCAGTTTGTTTAGTTTTTTAGTGTCCCTAGCTCTGATTCTGCTGCCCCGACAGATGACTGCAAAGAAGATTGAACTTGCAACAACCGACTAGTACATCTTCAACATCTTGCTGCACACATTAAATGACCTGAGCTTCATCAAGAAGTAGAGTCTGCTCCGTCTCTTCCGGTAGACAGCCTCAGGGCTGCACCTCCAGTCCAGTCTGTTGTCCAAGTGCACACCCAAGTACCTGCAGTCTTCCACCACCTCCACCTCTTCACCCCGGATGGAAATTGTCTTCATGTTAGACCTAGTTCTCCTCAAGTCCATGACCATCTCTTTATTTTGGCCACATTCAAGACAAAGTGGTTCTTTCCACACCGCACCACAAAGCCATCAACCATACATACACCCCACAACTGAGAACTCAGACTCATCTGAGAATTTCTGCAAATAAAAAGAGCTGGGAAATAAATATGGTATTCAAATCAAATAAAAGTACCCTGAAATTTACAAAAAAAACAACCTTTTTATTCATTGAACTATGTTGACACATTTATATATTTATACTTACATATCTTGTCTCAATTATTTATTTCAGATTTATTGCAGGCATATTTATTTATTCATGACTGAGTTTATTTATTTATTACTGACTAAAATGGGATTCCACTGAGTAAACTGTCCATCCTTGTACGTCCATTCAAGTCACATTTTTCACATTGTTATATTTAACTTAATAAACTCACAAACACTCTAATCTTTTCATATTTCTGCTGCACATATAAAATGAATGTGGCTCTTTCTGTCTATATTTATACCCAACGTGAGCTTCTTGTCAAATATCCTTGTTTTGACCTGTTGTCTCTTATTCTCTCTCTCCCCATGCCTCACCCTCACCGATTATTCACCCCCCTGCTGTTTCACTTCATCTTTCAATTCCTTTCTAAATCTTTTTTTACCTCCTTCATCCTTCCATCTCCCTTGATAATCATGTCACGTCATGTTTTCTGACGTTCGCCCCATGCTTTCTCCTTTTTTGTTTTTCTCTGTTGCATTTCCATTAATTTCCTCCTGTCGTCCCAGGCTATACGAGGGGAAGGAGCAGGCAGAGTTTGAGGAGTCGCTGAGGAGGCTTTTCGAGTCCATCAACAGCCTGATGAGAACAGACTACACCACCACCCTATTGCTGAGGGTAATCATGCACACTCACCCAAGCCTCATACTTCTGCTTCTTGTGATTGTCTACCTTCCAGTCGGACTCATCGTCTTTCTCCTTCTCATGTTGCAACTTCTCTAATGTGATCTCTTAATCAGATTCTGACCACATCATCATTCTGCTGCTTTAATGTCTTCCTCTCATTCATGCTACTTCCACTCAAACTGGCTGAGTCACAAAACGTTAGGCAGACAGACAAGATGAACTCAGAAAAATAAAGCCGATCTTTTGTCACACTTGTGATTAGAGACTCCTTGATGGCAAAGTCACCTTTTATTTGCCAACAACTTCCAAGACAGTAATTTAACAGTGTTTACTTTTGGTGCGTGTGTGTGTGTGTCGTCAGGTTGCTGCTCTGAAGTACCTGCCAACAGTCCTTCATGATGTTGAGAAAGTGTTTGATGCCAAACTCCTCAGGTAAGCTTAGACAGACACACAAACACAGTCACACACACACACACACTAGTACTTATCTTTGGTCTCATACAGGGACACTGACAGAGAGGATATATGGGAGCTTTCAGCTTAGCCCACGTATTCCTCTTGGCTTTGTTCAGTGACCCCCATCCCTCTGTCATCCACACACTCCATCCTGGTTGAACCTTGCCTTCTTTATCAGGTCATAAAAATCTCATCAAACTGACATACACAAGGGCACACAAACAAACACACTCTGCACTTGAGTGGATTCACAATTTCAGTGAAACCATCAAACCAACAAAACCATTTGAAACCTCTTGTCTTCAGCTTCTCAAAGAGCAAAACGACTTGTTTAACCTCTCTTTGACGCAGGATCTTATTCTCATCCCCACAATTTCAGTTTTTTTCAGTGACTTGTGTGTGCTTTTGTGTATAGGCGTGTGTTTGTGGGGTATCCTCATCTGCCACTTCAGTCCCTAGAGTGGCTCAATGTCAACAAAGCCTCATCGATGTGCTACCTTTACCACCAGATGCACACAAGTAGAAAGGTGATGAGGGGAAGAGAGTTAAAACTCAGTGCACACATTCTCACTTTCTGTCATTCTTTTTTTTTTTCTTCCACACACTTTCACTCACCCTTATTGTCTGTCTTCTCCACTTCTCACTACACACACATGCACAAACTTACCCGAGCCATCTAAACTTGAAAGTTAGGTACCCATTGCATTCTTGATCAGAATTGCCTAAGGCAAAGTTTCAGAAAACAAGCTGTGTGAATTACAATCACCATGCATGAGGTGGACATCAAAGCTTTGTCTCAACTTCTGTATGGTCACGTTACGTGAAAGCTCACCTATAGTGTGAACCACAGAGTGGTGCAAGCATATACATGATTATTTATGAATGTTTTTGTTAGCTCTCTGTGTCCTTTGCATGTCCATGTGGGAATAGGCTGATATTTTGGGTTTTAATTAAATTCAGCTTGGTTGATTAGTGGGCCTGATAAGTCTGCACTGAACCTCTGCGCCCCAGCGTGTCAGCTTATGCACATCAGAAGTCATAAAAACCTTTTTGTTATGTTTGGGTTTGGGTAAAGAGGTGGTGCATTTCGTTCAAGCATACCATTACTGAAAGTGCTTCTGCAACCTGTGTGGCATAATTTAAGAAGACAAAGTGAGAGACAGAAAAACAAATGCAGACAGAGGGTTTGCCATGCTCTAAGCATTCAATCTTTCTAAGTAGCATCAGGGCTTGCAACCAGCCTGTTTAATTATTCTAAAATTGAATTTGTGGGTGGGGGATGACTCAAACCTGTGTCTTCATTAAAGCGCGTTTAGGCTGTTGCTCATTTGTTTTCATACAGCATGCACTGCTCTGCTCATGTTTGTGCTGCATAACCATTGCTTTTAGTGGTTGCTTTTTTTGATGACGTTAAAGAAGAGATGTTTTAAGCTTGACTAACTGAGATATGGTTGTTTTTTTGATCTTTGAATCAATTACATGGTAGAAATAATTAGAGGAGGGGATTCTTTTTTATTAAAATTCAAAACACGTGCAATAATCTGTACAGAATTATTCTTGAATATTTATTGTGCTCATTTTCAAGTAAACAAACCTGTTGCTCTTTTCATATAATGATCTTTCTGATTATTTATTCCACCGCCTCTTGCTTTTTCTCTCCAGTCAGTTGCTGCATGATTTTTATTCCTGCATCCCCCCTGAGAAACTCCAGAAACAGAAAGTGTCCTCCATGACTGAAATCGTCAGCAGCCAACTCTTTCAGAGACAAGGTGGGTCAGATTTTTCCAGGTTCAGGCCTCTGCACTAAGCTGCTAACCAGCAGACTTAAAAGTTGTGTGAAGAACCAATTACAGATGTGCACAGTACCAAACAACTACTACCAATTCACTGTGAAATCCTACAGAGCATTAGTTTTTCCTCGCTTAAAGGTTACATTAAAAGGTCTATTATTCAGTGAGCAATTCCAGCCCAGCAACAGGACTGGGTCCACCCAGCTGTTTCAACTGTACTTTATGACCAGGAAGGGAGTTGCTTTGCTTTAAAGGTTTTATCATGATACATTGCAGTGGATAAAAGTGTGGTGCTAATACTGCAAGGGTAATGTTCCATTTCCTGTAGGGCAATCTAGTAAAGCGCTTTGGATAAAAGCATTAGCCAAATGGTGAAAGGAGGTACTTGTGTTTATGCATTTACTACGACTTACACATAAATCATGTCAATTTAATTTATATAGAACAAATTTGACGTGTTACATAATTTATATCACAATCTCTCTTTCTTTTGAGATAAAGAAAAGAATATGGATATTTGATGTTGACGCTAGCACACAAGTGCTGCTATGTTCTCCTCCACTGACATTACAATCAGTGCAATGGACCCCAGTCAGATACCATCTTATTACAATCAGCACAAGTGGCATCTATTAATGTACTCCTCTGCTGATGGTAAAGGTTACATCGAGTCACGCTTGCTGAGATCAAACAGTCCTGAGGCTAAAATAACATTGAGCTAAACAGGTATTTGTTAGTCATTGGCAGTACCTGACAGTTTTCTTTTGTCCTTGCGGCACTGACATTCCCTCTTCAGCCAGACTGAAAATGTCCATGAACCTTATTGCAAGAGGAAAATGAGAACACCATTCACGCCTCAGTGGTTGTTGGTGGTGAATATAGAGAAAGATAAGTGTTATCCATATTAATGTCACAGGTGATACTTGCTGTCTGCCAAAAGAGAAGAAGTAATATCATCTAATGTTTGAAGCAGATGCAATAAGACAGAAAGTGTTTTCAGAGCGCGGCAGTTTCACCATCATTAACATGTCACTCTTCACACCATGTCTAGTCTTATTTTGAGTGATTTTCACTAGATTTGGTATAATTGTCAGGAACACATGAGTTTGTCTGTATCAGTCCTTTTAAAGTGCACTACACATCGATGATCGCACACTCTGCAGCAATCACTCCACCCCCTACCTCTGTTCAGGTCTATTATGTCTGTCTAATTTGCTTGTAGTGGGCTGATAAGTGGTGGGTCCCCCTGCATCGGAACACATGGTGATGGATAGAATGGCCTAACGTTGTGCTGCTGTATAATCCAGACTCGATAATGGGGGCCAAAATCAGACCTCTGCAGTGCAAACGGAAGAATTGGAAGTAGACTGTGAGTGATTGTGATAGACCAACTTTGGTTTAAGACAAAAATGGGTCTGAATTGGGCTGAGAGATACATGCTCAGCTATGCTGGACATATATCATGGTCATTGCTCCATGTTTCAATGAATGCATTCTCATACACAACCTGCAAACACATTTGTATGTATTTGTTTCAGAGTGACTAATGACATTATAGCTGGGTGTGAGTGTATTTGTGCATTTCAGTGTTTGTGCAGTGATGCATGCTAAATGGGTGTGTGCATTGCCCTCAATGTTGTTTTTGCCCAGTGTAGCAGTGGGTCTACTCATCAGTCAGTCGCTGCCAGCCAAGTCAGTAGCCGGTCCAGGATACGGTCCTTTAGTATTGATCCTGGCTCAGATGATTGATTCCCCAGGGAGCAAGACGACAGGCTTGGCCCTCTGGCTAGCTGTCAACATGCTCAGAGTCACACTCCTTCACCAGGAAAGGAAAGGAAGAGAGGGTAAAGTGATGAAAGCAACAGCAGAGGGAGCAATGTTGATGACAAGTAGAGAAAGAGTGCGCAAGATAAAGAGAGAAAAATCAAAGGAAAGTAGGGCATCATGCCCAAATGCTATATATCAATTCTGGCAAACAAAGACCTCAGTATTAACAGTCAATATGTGAAGAACAGATGTCTTTCCTACAACTATTTTGGAAGCAAAGCTTTGAAAATCACTTTTAGCTCCAGTCATAGCCCACAAAGTGGTTTGAAATCATGCCAAGAGTCATTGAGGGCTAAGGTTTATTGAAATTGTGTTAAGTCTCCTTTTGGAATAAAAGTATTCAAATGCAAAAATGACAGATTGAGTCAGGCATAGGTAGCAGAGACCTCAAGGAGATAAGAACAAACAATGAAAAAATAGAGGAGTTCATCTCAGGAAGGGGCAGGGGTTAGCAAGGGGAGAAGGGAAGAATCTTTGGGAAAAAAAGGAATTGAGACTGGGATGAGAGGAAAGACGGATGACACAATGATTGGTAAAGGTGGGGCGGGGGCAGAGGGACTCGTAAAGGGATGGGAAAGATGGATGACAGAGGCGTGGGGAAGAGACAAAGGCTGGTTGGAAAAGACGGAACAAGGGATTTGAGACAGATAAAGATGGAGGAGGGGACAGGTGGATTGTGGTGCTGACTGAAAACAAAATGGCACAGGAGGATGGAAAAATAAGAATTTGTGGGAGTAAGAAAGAGACTGGTCTCGTTTTGCTCTTAAACTGTCCCAAAGTGATTTAAGTTTAAGGCCTGCTCACATGCATCTATCAGCAAACCTGCATTTTGTTGGTAGATACATAGCTGCTCCGGTGTCTCCTCCCCATCCCTTGGCATGCTGCGTATTTATTTCTTCCTTCATTTATACATTGGTCCATTCTATTTCGATCCCTGCCTTGCCAAATGAGGGCTGACACTCAGTCTAATGGAGATGCATTTTAGCATCGGGATGCTAATCAGAGGGCTTGTATGCTAGGGTGCCATTCGCCCAGTAGGCTGAAATATGCAGCAGTGCTAAATTATATATTTATTATAGCTAATGGCCCCCGGTGTCCCATCACTGCAATGCAATACATATTTAATAACCCCTACCTGTCGGACTGTCTGTCTGAGCAGGCCTGCCAAGCTCATTCTCGGGGGAAAAGTGTCAAGACACTGACAGTGTAGGAGAGGTTAGATGATGGAAGGAGATGGTGTGTGTGTGTGTCGGTATGAGACAGGAGATCAATGATCTTAGGCGTAATTATTTTTGATGTTGACAATGTCAAAAAAAAAAGCATTTATTTTGTATATAAAGAAGCAGATTAAAAAATACAAAAATCTAGGTTTTACTTGGATTTTAAAAGTACTACATGCAATGCAACCACTCCTATTTTTTATTTATTTATTAATTTTTATTTACAATACTTGGAGGTGCATAATGAGCAGTACCTTTACGTCTGCACGACAGTTTCTTTCCTCACTGGGACATTTTCTGAGTTGTCCTCATTGAAAGAGGACATTGTTTACTGCAAACTACATTGGTCAGCATTTTCTTTTAGCAGAAAACACCAGAACTTTCAAGAGCGGAAACTAAAATCTGGATGAGAATTGGTTTAAATAAATCTGCTTCTTTCTGAAAAAATACATACACACACACACTGTGTGTATGTAAGATTGTTACATAGTTGTATGTAAGGTTGTTCTTTTTTGCAGTTTTTTAGTAGGAAAGCAGTTGCTATTTCTGTAAGGAGGTCCCTTCACATGGTCACATGTATTCATTTTTCTCCAACCCTTGTTTGAAATGAATGTATGTGTGTGTGTGTGTGCATGCATGTACAGTATATCTATGTGTGTCCAAATGATTTTGCCTGTCCATGTGTTTGGCTTTCTCATCATTGGTTGCATCCAGTGTTTGAAGGGATTGTATTTTTATTTTTCTCTAGCTCAAAAATATTCCTGATTTATTCAGCAAACACTCCTGGGATTAAGGATCTTGGCAAACACATACTGTATACACAAACTCACACACAATGCACCAATATGGATGCTGGCATGCTTGTGCAGATACACATGTGCATCCTGTCATATGGGTTAATCTGGTTTTGAGACTAAATTAAATTTTCCGAGGAACATTATGGCTCAATTTAGTCGAATTATAATGCCGTCAGGCAATCACTGTGACAGATTGAGAGCATCAACACTGATAAAGGGGGGAAAAAAGAACAAGAGACCAGGAGAGCAAAGAGCAGAGGGACAGAGGGATGAGTCTGTCATTTTGTTTGCCTACTCATTTTCCAAAGCTGGTCAAAGTCCATGATTCAGTCCACTAACCCTCTGTATTTTCTCAGCCTGGCTACAATTTCCCCTCCTCCATCTATATAGCTGGATACAAGACTGTAGTCATATCACTCTTATAGTGCATATTAAATAGATTAAAGGAAATCCAGTATGTTCTAGCACGATGCTTACATTAATTGTTAAAGCTAAATATCTCTATAATATGATGTAATAAAAATAACCCATAATACAGAAAATCAGGAAAACTGCCTGTGAAGAAAGTTTTTTATTTATTGTTCACATCAGCCTCTATAAACAGCAGCGATCTCATTACTAAAATTGCTTGCATTTTACTGCCGAGCATTATACAGTATTTTTGACATTGTTCACACCCATGTCTGTATTTCCCCTGCTGTGCTTAACAGATGCATGTCAGCGCTTGATGAATATGGATGAGTGATGTGCTGTACAGTTATTATTGTCAGGATTTAATCAGCGCTGAGTGATTTCAGTTGTCCCCACATTCTCTACCAATCAGCATTAGTGACAGGTCACTTTGGGACCCAGTTATAATGATACTAAATGTGGTTTGCTACGTTTGTCTTCGAAGACAGCTTTCGATTAGATATAGAAGAAACCAATTAGCCAATTAAGTTCTTTTTTCCATGTGGTCTGATACAAAGCTGTGTTTGTATATTACATTAACTAAATGTCCTGTGAAAAGCCAATGTTTTCAATGGTGGAAAGATGGTGTGTGTGATAAACAGGCTTCCCCCGAGGGTAAGCAAGTGTTTGCATGTGCCACAAGGGACCTGCATTTATTGTTATGTATTTCTCCCAGCCTTTCTCAAAGCAGCTGGTTTAGCTGTATTTTCAAATCTGTCAACTCAACTGCTGCTCAGGGTGTCTGTGCATGTGTGAGTACCAGGTTGCTCGGTGGTCCAATAAGCCCCCACCTCATGTGGCGATATGCTGTGTCCTCGGTTATATAGCCATATTAAGTGACAGATATGTGAGTCACAAAAAACATAATTGTCATAGGCTGCTGTGTTCCCCTCAGGCTGTCTCAAAAGTGCCTCTTTCTGTTCCGTTTCTGCTCCACTCTGCACCTCATGAACTACAGTATTTTTTGTTTACTGCTCTCTCCTCTCCTCTCCTCTCCTCTCCTCTCCTCTCCTCTCCTCTCCTCTCCTCTCCTCTCCTCTCCTCTCCCCTCCTCTTCTCTCCTCTCCTCCTCTTACCTCCTGCTGCGCCCTGCTCTAATATATTATTTTATGCTGTTGCATTACATTAGTTTTTGTTACATCACATTAAGGTTCATGTCACGCTTTACAGTAACTGCACTGAAATCACACTCACAAACACCCAGCAACTGCCTACCATACCTGTCAGAGAATTATGAATATATATTGGCTACAAGAAATGGTGTGTGTGTGTGTGTTAATATGGGTTTGGTTGTTTGACAGCAGCAGAGCCATCTGCCATAAATGATTTTTGACTGTTGTTGTACAGGCTGACCCAGTATAGCTCTGCTTACTGTAGAGCTGTGGGTTGATTGTTCCACAAGGTTAATGAGAGAGACAGAGAGGGAGAGAAGGAGGTAGTTTCTGCCATTTGTTCACAGTCTGCAGAGACTGCAGTTTGGGAAGTTGTGGATGAAACAATGGGAGAAAAGAGGGATGGATGAGACTAATGGAGCAAAGTGAATGGAGTTTAATCATTTTGGGAAATGCCTCTGTCTCACACTTTCCTTCTATCTCATTTATATTCTGATCCATGTGTCTGTGTCTGTTGGTTGATCCCAATGGAAACCAGATACCAGACAAGAACAGTAGAGGGACACAATGGTCAGTGTATAAACACACTCACTTACTAATTTCATTTGGTACAGATGTGAGACACACGCAACCTGACAAAACTGGGCTGCTGAGTGGCGCTTCTTTTATATGTTTCTCAGGTTACAGCAAAATAACATTTCTGGGATTGTTTAGAGCTTAATGATCCCCATTGGGACACCGGGTCATTATGCAGTGGATGGCATTGAAGATATTACGACAAATGATTTCAACACTTCAGGAAATTGGAGATAATATAAAGAATAAGTGAATAAAGATTTACAGACTGAGCATGTGAATCACAGTTGTGTTTTTATCCTGTTATCCAATCTGAATTACAACAAAGCAGGATTTAAAAACTGAAATCAGATATAGCGTTAAACAGAGCCGGCAGCTTTGTGATATATTACTGCCCTATTAGACGGCACTGGGAATAAGCCTGCCCATCAGTCAAAGCAGTGAGATGTTCACTGTGAGGCATTCATCTGCCATTGATCTGCCTTGGTTAAATTGATCAAAAATGCTGTAGCATCTATGCTACCAACAGACTTATTGGTCAATCAATTTAATAGGCATATGGAAGACAGAGCAGAGGAGGAAGGCAAAGATGAGGGGTGGCAATTAGTGGGTGACTCAGACAGTGACTAAGGCAAGTGGATAGAAAGATAATTCACAGGCCATGAAAGACAGTGTGAAAAAAGCTGCACCTACAAGCAGCACTCAGGGGATTATCTGAACAGTAACAGCAGTATTTTGTGCTTGTTATTCTCGCAACAAATCTTTGTTTTAGTGGTAAACATGACAATCATGCCCAGTTCTGTCTGGGCTATTGAGCAAATATCAACACATACATGGTTCAGATCTATTTTTTTAGGTGTGTGTCTGTGCGTGTGTGTGTGTGTACACTTGAAAAAAACATGAAGAGAAGCAATTAAACTCAAGACAGAACCCTTTACTGTGATTGTGTTTTCTTTGGTTTTGCTGACAGTATTTGTTCTGTGCCAGATATTATCAACATCACAGCAAACATCACAGTGAAAAATGCACTTTCAGGCATCATATCTACTGTATGTATCACCATCATTGAATAGTGCACTCCATCATCTGTAACTTATCGGCCTAGGATTTTGGGGTGGCACTCACATATTCACATAGACAATTTTATGCAGGTCTATGAAAAAAATATTACCCCATAAACCATGTTGTGACAGCTTGCTTGCTTTTACAAATCATACATGTCAAATATATTTTACTATGACACCAAATCGAACCAGTGATTTAAAAAAACATCAACAGAGAAGCGTGGGTGGGATAGGAACAACCCAAATATGAACAGAGGAAATATATGACTTTAAATTTCTAATGGGGTTTAAAGATAGAGCAACGGAAAAGTGAGGAAGGAGGGAGGAAGACAAATGGAGGATGGAGGGAGAGTGGATGAGAGGAGACACCCACAGTGACACGAAGAGATGAAAAACCTGCTGAGAGAGATATTTAGTCATCACCAAGCAGGAAGACAGTTGGCGTGGTCCCAACCCCCTCTCAACTCGAAAGATTTACTTGTCGTTGTGCCTCTAAACCTCCTCATTATCATCTTTTCTATCACTCTATCTTCCTGAAAGCAAGGCACGACCACCAAAGGGAGGGAAGAGAGAGAGGGATGAGAAAAAAGGGGAAGACGCCTCTGATTTACATGCCTCTTAGAAACTGAGATTGCATCTCATTATCATGTGCTATAGTTTATTGTGTTTGGCTGTCAAATGGAAAAAAAATGGAACAGAGAAAAGATGAGCTGGATGCTGAGCCATCAAAGCTGCTCTCTTTGCGGTGGCCTGCCAGCACTGGCGGCTGTCTGCTCTCCCAAACTTGGTAACCCAAACACATAACCACACTCTCACACAGGCACAAAAAGATTTCAGTTCTTACACATCAAATAGCGTTGAAGCACCAAATCAGACGCAAAAAGGACAATTCACACTTGGGCACACAGACACACATTGGTATTAATAATCAAAGGGAGATTACAGCCAGAATAAACAGACATTTCCATTGAATATAGATGAGTACTTGAAGCATCGCCGGTGTACGTTTTGAACATGTTGTGTGTTGTGCGTGAGCACCTGTGTGTATTTTTCTTTCTCTGAACAAGTGTGTCTTTCTGTTTCTTTGAACAAGTGTGTATATCTGCACACGGGGAAAGCTAGATGAGAAAAAGTTAAAATGCATCCCAGTGTTTGCCTCGAGACCTCAATTTCCATTTGTCTGTCAGTGCCTTTTGGCGAAACTCTCTTTCACAGCAAGGCTGAATTGATTTACTGCATTGTTGCACCGCAGGCTACAACACATAACATACAACTAAATCACACAGGCAAGTGGAACATAGAAACAAGTGTGCACAGGGATGTGCAACCATTGGTGCATTCACTAATGTTAATTTTAGTCGTGTGTCAAGTTGCACCTTTTCCATTTATGAATTAGTTTGTAAATGTTTTTTTCATATGTTATATCAAACCTGTGAGCAAAAAGCAACAGCTGCATCAGTTCAGAGGCATTTTTTTGGCCTTTCCTCTGGTGTCTTTTGCACAGTTCCTCCTTTTGATCTCCCCTGTCACCCCCAAACCATCGCCTTTAGTTGAGCTTCTCGGGCAGTGTCTATTTTTTGGCTACTTTGATACAAAGTAGCCTGCAGCAAGCTCCAACAAACAGACCTCTGCAAAAATGGTTTAAGGTTATAGGATTAGGGCCATGACTGGGGTTAGACTCTGCCAATCCCTACAAAAGATGCTGGATTTGCATGCAGCCTGAAAAGAAGTTCTGTAAGAGAGACTCAGTCCAGTGCAGATCTAGACCACGTTGCACATGTGTTATATTTACTGAGAAGGCAGGTTAAAAAGACTGTGATAACACAAAACTGTTGATTTGTTGGATCACTTATTAGGTGGCAAATTGCTGATATACTGATGAAAGTTTGCATTAAAATGAATTTTACCTAAAATCAGAGGGGACATGTTAAATAACAGGTGGAAGGGTCAACAGAGAGAAAAAAACAAGATGGGAAACAACAAGACAAAATTTAGATGGAGAGGAAGCAGATTGCATTGCACATAGAGGACTACCGCAAAGAATAGAAATAGAAAGTGAGACACACACACATGAGTGAAAGACAGCCAGGAGTGAGGATACAATGGCAGAATCTTCAGATATGAGGAAGCTTTTTGCTTTTGTGCAAGGGGAATTAATTGAATTTTGCCTCTAGTTTAAATGAGGTAAAATTTCAGTTCAAGTTCAGATAGTTAAACTACTCAGCCAATATGATTTTGGTTTTTGACTCAGTCAAGAAATAAAATCCCCCAAATTACAGTATGTGCTCTTGCAATATCTCTTTAAAAAAAGTCTGAGAAGAAATGCAGGAGGCATCCATCATGTTTGATTGAATCACTGATGTGATCCACTGTGAGGAGGCATCATTTGTTTTTTTAAAAAGAAGAGAACTTCTTCATTTTTGTGGAAGTTTTTTTTGAAGATCTCTCCGTTCGTACAAACTTCTTCACAGAGAGTGTACGGTCAACGACAGTGCAGCGCCCCAGTGCAAGTGTTATTGAAATTGAAGTTGAAATAGCAATAATTTCAAATGCCCTCTTAGAGAATGATGATAAACCTGGGACCTCCACACCATTGTAGCAGGTGTTCTTACAAGAGTGAAAGCCCGGAGGACCACGGTGCAGTTCAAAGAAGTCTCTGAGAAGGCCACCTTTGAGGCTGAAGCAGCAGATATTAGCATTCCTGATGTTATTCCAGGCCAGGCAAGGTGCTGAGAAATACCTGCAAAGTTAAAGGCGCTGTTCCACATCAGTGACTGCCACAGAGTCTGGAGGAGCATTACCGAGGCAGCCTGTACTTCATCATTTTTTATGCTCATATTCAGGATCTCAAGAGGCCTTTTGAAGGGAAGGGGAACTTAAATAAAATCAAAACAGACAATCCCAGCCCTGACCAATCTGAAGATGAGCAGGCTATGGGAGTGTTCATAGATTTCAATAAGTTTTCTGAATTTTAAGATGAGAAACAGCTGCTGACTGAACTAATGTGTGTTTTACTCTGCAAACAAAAGCTCCAAGAGGAGTGCAGGTTATACAGAGAGTGTTCAGGAAGCATGAGTCTCTGGTGGTTGTTCCATCACTATTCAAATTGGGGAAAATATAAACACTTCCAGTGTCAGCATGCCCTGTAGAACGGTCGACCAGATTGTGTCACTGTGGAAAATGAAATTGCAGCAGTCTATAGTACATAAAATGTGAGTGTGCCTCCTGTTGCCGTTGCTGAAAGTTGTCTTTAGTTAGAAAATAACCACAATGAAATGGGAAATAAAATTAAGTTTAGCTGCCGTCTGGAGCTTTTTGTCCAACATGTCGCTATTACGCTGTGATAAAATCAGTGTGCAGTGATGTTATGCATAGCGCTTCAGTAAATGTGTTCTTCATCTTCCTGTTCTTTCACTCAACGGGATACCTTTTCAACCCGCCCCACCTGCTCTCCATTTCACTTTGTCTCCCTTGAACATGTTCCACCTCAAAATATCAACAGGGTTTGTTTCTCAGGTCTGTAGAAATATAAATGCATGTAGCTTTGGGGTCATTTCACCAGGGAATTGAGCTCTTCACAGGTTGCACATTACATCCAGCCCCCAGAAGGCAGATGGATTAATTTCCAAGCACGCCACACGCAACAATACTGCTATAAAACACTCTTTGTTTTCTCTATCTGAAAGGACACAAAATGATGAGTTTATGCTTTGATGGATTAAAAAGATTTAGGAGAGTTTCCACTCAAACACAGAGCCATCCTTTATCTTTCTAAAGGACACAGACCAGGAGGCCTCCCTGTTTTATCTTCTTTAATTCTGACAAAAGGATCTCTTTATTTAAAGTTGTTTATCATACATCATGTTAAATTGAACTGAATGATAAACTAAAGTAGTATGTCAAGCTCCTCCACCTGTCTAGGCCCCTCCTCCATCTTCCTCTCCTTGTCCTTCGTCTATTCATTAAGGGCATTCGGTGACTCATGCATTTCCCCCTCTCTGCATGTTTGTGTGATTGAGTGAGTGTTGTGATGAGGGTCCACTCAGCAGGCGTGCAGGCTTGGCTCAGTTAATAATGAAACTAACGAGCATCAGCCCAAATGAGCTTTTAATGGGATCCGTCTACCTGCGGCTACAAGAGAGGAATGGAGTATATGAAGTTGAGGTGGGATCGGGGGCAGAAAGATGGAGCAAGAAGAAGATGAAGAAGTGTAAGGTCATGTAGACATAATGAAAAAAATATCGAGGATCAAATCACAGTTTTCTAAGATTATACACATCTGTGATTGCATCATTTATTTCTGACCTGTAGTATCTATTTTAATCAATTTACTGTAGCCTTAGACTTCCAAACAATATCAGAGGAGAATTTTAGTAGGATGGCTTTCTTAAAAATCAATAATTTCAATTATCTGTCAGAGTGTACCTAATCAAATGGCCAGTCTCATCGTTAAATCATCATATGTCCGCAGAATACTGTGCATTTTTAGAATCCTTGTTTTGTGACAACAGATAAGATGAAAACATCAGCATTTTTTTTTGAAAAGCAAAAAAAAAAGAAAAAAAGCAGATAAAAAGTTTAGCCTGTGTGTTACGTTTGAATATTATTTTTGTTTGCAGCTGAAAGGGAGGACTGTTTTTCTGTTTTTCTTCCTTGTTGGCGCACTGAGGATATTGTGGGACATCAAATAAACAAATTCATCAATCTGAAAACTCAAGGCAACGTAAAAATGATCTTTGATCTTCTCTTCTTAAGGAAAGGTGCAAAGCCTCACATACATCCTTTAATTTACTCGGGTATGCTTGAGTACTTAGTCCCCCTTCCACTACAATACTTCATGTACTATTTTAGTCCCTCAGTGATTCCCTCTAATTCCTAGAATGACTTTGGGCAACCCCCATATAGAAGAGCTGTGACCATCTAATGTCCATAAAGAATTTATAGAGCGTTAAACACCGTGTGTGTGGTATAAAAAATGGAACTGATTCCTTAATGTACAGTAGTTTTGACTATGTATATTTTAACATTAATACAATCATTTTAGTGCTCTTCAGTTTGACATAATCTTTTATGGATGCAATTATGGATGATGTATTGCATCTGTGACCAAATTACCACATGAATTAACTAAGGATTAGGATTAATCAGAGAGATGGGAAAGAGAAAATGTTAGGCCATGGTGATTGATGTGTTGACTGTGTGGCTGACAGAGCAGCAGACATGCATGGAACTGTAAATAGACACTTGATTGATATCACTCCGTTGTGCAGTCTGGGGTTAAGGTTGAATTTCTGCTTCAGGGTGCAGTGGCATCATCACTCATAGATGTGTGGGCACAGCTGTCTCCACAGGTGCTGCACCAATTGATGTTCAGTCCAGGTTTTAGGATTTGAAGGGTTTTTCAGAGAGGAAACACATTAAAGAAAATACTGATGTTGTGACTGTTTGTGTTTAAAGCATTCTTATCTTTCAGAGCCTTGCCCTAAAAGAAGTAAATAAAACATCACTCTTGCATACACTGTCTCACAATATCCAATTTTTCTCACTGACTGGAGAGTGACACCTAGTATGTGTGCATGTTTATTATTGTGTTCCTGCTTATTAAACCTGTCACCATGTGCGGTTTTTGTTTTGTTTCACAGAGTGCCGTGATGTGTTGTTACCCATGATGCTGCGGGAGCTGAGCGGGGCCCTGGTCACTATGGCCGATGGGCCTCATGATGAGAGAAGAAATAGTCTGGAGCTGCTCAACAACATCCTGGAGGTCCTTAGTAGGGAAAATGTGGTGAGACACACAGCAAGTTTTTCTGTAGTAGAGAACACATAATTCAGTAAATCTGACCTGCACTGAAAACTTATTGATGATCCAATTATCTGATCTGCTACATTTGATCATGGTTCGGGTACAATTGCTAGGTTAAGTGCCTTGTTAACAAATATGTTTTTTACCTTGCTCAAGGGCAACCTGTTCCATGCTGTTGCATATAACATGACAAATTGCCAGTCATAGCTTCTATTGAAGCAAGATGCCAAGCTCTCACGTCTTCCTCTCTCTCCACATTGTCACCTCAGGTCTTTTATTTCTTTATTTCTTTCATTTTGAGGTCTTCTGTGTTCCCACAGTAGCTTTCCACAGATCTAATCAAATGTCAGTGAGATACAAGGTCAAAGCTAAAGTGTTTACTTGAGGCACACCTACTGATATCCTTATACCAGAAATGAGCAGCAACAACATCATTTGAGACTAGACACAGTCTGCATATATCAAATGATGAACAGGTCTGGTAACGCAAAACTAATTTGCTCTAGAACTACATAATACCATCTTCTTATAAAGCATTTTTGGGGAAGTGTTAGGGTAAAGATTATCCTGCCCATGAATTAAAAATCACTGGATGAATTTGAACGACCCCTGAGCTCCACACCACCCAAGTGAAACTTGTCTTGTCCAAAGAGTAGAGTAAATAGCCTTAAGCTTTTTTGTTCTCAGCCATCCAGTCGTGCAATGAATCAGGCCTTGACCAATTAGAATTTAATTGATTTTGTTTCACGCATGTTGCATGTTAGTCTATCGAAACAAAATCCAGTCAGCTCCTGAACTAAACACCTTAAATGCCCACACATACACACAGAGCAAATACATCACCAGTATCCAGCCGAGGGCTTTTTAATTGCTCCTGCAAGTTGTTGACAGCCTGCTGAGTCTTTGAAGTGAAGGTATGGCTTTTTTCCAGCTCTATTTATTTGGATAACACTAATGAAGCATAAGCCAAGAGAAGAGAGACAGTGAGAGCAGAGAGAGAAGTAATGAATGGAGTGGAGTGAATTTGATTAGATGAATTTGTGTCGGTTGAGGTATAAAAACAAAAGCAGGCGACAGAGTGTCATGACAGATACAATAACATAATGTAGAGACTACAAACCAGTGACACACAGCCTCATACGGGCTTTATATCAAACGACATGAGGACAGAAGTCTGATACTGGATGACATATAAGTGTATACACACGAACAAACACTGTATTATTTATTATATTATTTGGTATACTCAACATTAAAGACACTTTCAGAGTGAGTACTGGCTCTGATATTTCATTCTAAATATGAAGGTACTTCCTAAGGTACAAACATAGCAGTCAAAGTAAAAAAACATACATACTTCCTAGTGTGTGTGTGTGTGTGTGTGTGTGTGTGTGTGTGTGTGTGTTCTTACTGTAGACTCCACATAGTATAATTAATGCACATGCAGGACCTTGGCCATAACACTTCTGCACGGCCTTTAAGAAAAACCCAAACACTGTCCCAGACCCAGACAATGTGTATCTCACACATGACAGAGATATGTTTTTCGAGAAAGAAAACTGTGAAGGATTCGTTTTTGTAATTGTCGGGGGATAGATGAAGAGTGGAAATGAAAAGTGCTTATGGCCATGCAGGAAGAATGAATGAATGGAAAAGCAGCAGAGTTAACAGCGAAACAGATGGAGGTGACAATGTTTGTTTCATAGACAATAAGGTGGAAGGATTTTACAAGGAAACAATACAGGGAACTAAGAGAGATGACAGTCTGAAATTGGAAGAGGGCGTCCGGAAAACAGATGGAGGGAAAACAACAGAAGAAGAGGAGGAAGAGGTAATAGGAGACAGTCTCACCTCCTCACCCTCCACCTCTTTTTTTCTGCATCCTCTCCTTTGTTTTTCACCCATCTCTCTTTTCCTCGCTCTGGGTGGTACCTGATTAAGTTGTCACACCACAGATGTCTCCAAATTAGAAAGAGATGCAGAAAGAGAGAGACAAAGACAGAAGACAAAGACGGCACAGCAGACAGATGCTCATATCTGTGGGAGAGTTTGTGTAGAATTTACAAGTAACTTTTGTTTGTGGATGCAGCTGCATTCATGTGTGTGATAAAGACAGAATACTAACAGAGAGAGACATGTCTCGCCAGAGCTTTTTTGCTTTTTCCTTTCCCCTACCCCAAAACAATGTTTTTCTTTTATATATATATATATATATATATATATATATATATATATATATATATATATATATATATATATATATATATATATATATATATATATATATATATCATGTTGCCAGTCGAAATGATAAACAGAGTATCAACTTCCGCATGCTTGTGTGCTGCAGGAGAGAGAGGGATCATTCTGTCTCATCTCTCATCTTCCTGCTTTGCGACGACTGTCTGAGAAAGTCTTTCTAGGAGACCAAAATACCTACAGTGAGCCAGAAAGATTTAGGCTTATTTGGGATCAACAGCTGCGCCTCAACCTTAACTACGCACGTGCATGTGTGTGTGTGTGTGTGTGTGTGTGTGTGAGTTTGGGGTATGAAACCGAAATGGTATGCAAGCTGAAACACATGCAGTTATAGTTTATCTTTTCTGTGTCCTGTAGCTTTGAGTCTGTGTTTTTAATGTGGTGTAATCTTTCCTACCTGATTCTGATCAGATCCTTCAAATTATCTGCCATCAGGCTAGCACACACATATAGTCACACAGAGAAAAAGAGAGTGGTGTGTTTGAAACTCTGAACTTGAGTCCTTTTTACCTACTTCTGTTATTTTTGGACCTTCCCACTTCGTTTTATGCTTTGCTGATCAGCTCATACAAGGACATACACACATATTTGGGTCAGAGACACACACACGCACCCTGGAGCAGTAATGCAAAGGTGTGTTTGGATGTAGCAGATGCTTCACTAGTGAGTTACTGCCCCCAGGAAAGTCAGAGTCAGCTTCCATTCACCAATTCACTGTAGCATTGTGTGTCTGTGTGTGTGTCTGTGTTATGTCCTGTGTGCATGAATCCATGACCCTGTGAAGGTACATGGTCTACATATGCATGCTTACTTGTGAGAGAGTCATTTGCCCTATTTTTATGTGTGTCCTTAATTAGACCTAATTTCTCATAACTTGAAGTCTTCACAAATCATCAACAACAATCTGATTTCTGTTTTTTCTCTCATCACTGACAGGTTTCTGTAGGTTCAATGTTAATTAATTAAAGGTAAAAGTGTTTCCTAAAACACAGTGATCCCCACATTATAGGCTCATATATTGATATTAATGTAGTTGTTGTATAAATACCACCATATTTGAGTTTGTCATTAATAACACTGCTAACTCCAATCTAGTTTTCAATTGTGTCACCCTAAAAGTACATATACCATGAGAGAGGATTTATGTATATCGAGTCTGTCTCGTTGTGTCGCCTCAACATTGACAAAAGTTCCAAATATTATCCACAGTTTATGTTTTTCTTGATTTTTCAGTAGGTGAAATAATCAAAATGGCATAAAAATGCATCACTTCCTGTCACTTGTCCTACTATAGTCAGTGTGTCATTTTTTTGCAATTTAGCACAGCCAATTTCAGAGTGCAATAACACTGTGGTAAATATGGACAGCTGTACACGTGTTGTATTAAGTAAAAACTACCACTTTTCTAACACAGCCAAATATCAAGCAACTGCAACAACATAAGACATAGCAGCCAGCTAATATTACTTACTAGTCCAAGAAATGCAGATGAGCATCTGTCTCGCAGCCTTTTATTTCACAAAGCTCTCGCAAACAACTAAAAGATTAACTTTTGTCCGGTGACCTCTTGCTTAGTTTCTCTCTCTTTTTCTCTTCTTAGCTTCCTCTGTCAGCATCCACCTTCACCTCTGCCATTATGTCTGCTAAAGGCTGCTGAGCCCAGCTACTTTGGCCACTCTCCCAGATTTGTTTCTGGGATGAGACTGACACTGCTCTCCGCCAGCATTCTACCCATCCTGAGACTAAAAAACCTCCTCCTCCTGGCAGTCAAAAACCCCTGTGTGCCCAGTCTGACCATGGCTAAGAGCTAGCTAACAGCAGCTCTGTTACTGTTCACAGCAATTTACTTTACAGTCCATCAGGAAACTATGTGTATTTACAGAGAGTTGAGGCAGATGCCAGAGGATGTAATGTGAGGGGAAACCAGAAAACATTTTCTCCATAAAATCTGATTTATTTTCACCAAAATCAGTCACCTTGTTGGTGTTGTGTGATTTAATGGCATAAAGCATTATGCACCTCACATGGGAGATCATCCATACATTGTGCAAGAACCAAGTACAGAGCACAGAGTGGGAATGACAGAGGCACCATCCACACCAGTGCTGCATCAAAACTTCTGTTATTTTAGATATCAACTTGAATTGAAAGACAAGTACACACAGACTCTACATCTCATCCCCTTTGTCCCCCCCCCCCCGTTCAAATGGAGTAAAACAACATGACAGAACAGTGGCTTCAAAGGAAATGGAAAAATTGGAATATGAAAGCAGGAAAATCCACGTCCAAATGTCAAAAGCCTTTGTGGTTCAATTGTCCACACTGGAGTTGATTAACTGAATGTTCTGGTAAGGCTAATTTTCCAAAAAGGGAACAGACTATAAATTCAGATACAGAAAACCATATTCTCTTTCTTGTTTCATCTGGTGCGCCATCAATCCATTCAGAGTGTGAGTGAAGCTTTGGACTATATGTGTGCAAACTTCACAGTCTTCACAGTAAGGAGAGTTCATGAGAAGGGACAAACAAAACCTGACGGGTCTCTGTTCTGCATGCATGTGTGTTTTTACCTGAAGAAGTCTAACAATCTTTTTTTTGGTCTGTTTTTTTCCCTCCATCCTTCTCTGTCATTCTCTTTGCTTTACTATGCTTTCTGTCTTTGTCTTTCTCAGGGAGAAACATTTCAACATATCCAGGACATTGTGGTGTCTCTGCTGAGGATCATCAACCAGACGGTCATCACAATGGGTCGAGAGCACGCCCTAATTGTAAGTACATACAAGCGCCATTCTGTATCTACTTGACTTTCTGTAAACAGATGAGTCAAGCATTGCAGAACCTTCGTGTGTCTTTGAAGTAGTAAAACGTCTCGGAAAAATCCTTGTCTGGTATGCAGTCCTATTCTGAAACCCAAAGTATGTCAACAACAGCACATTTTGTTTAAAATACACACTTTTATTGTACATAGAAGAGGAAGATCAGGAAGAGAGTGACATTGTAGGAGCTCACAGAGTGTTATAGTTAAAGGTGCAGTTAGCGATTCTCATTCAATACAATTTTTGTCCAATTCAGCAAATATTCCCTCACAGTCTGCTACCTGTACTTTCTGTGTACACGCTGAAAACCTGGTGTTCGTACACAGCCCTCTGTAAATGGGAAATACACTATTCCAGCCAACAGCAACAGGGGGCATTCGTGCTTGTGCACAGGACGAGAGCAAGGGGAGGAGGAGGAGGGGAGATGGTGAGGGGCAGCTGGCAGTGGGAGTGAGAGGGGCGGTAAATCTGGCACATGCTAATGTGCTGAAACCAAATATCCACGATCTTTCTCCAGATTCGCTGACTCCACCTTTAATTAGTAAGATTGGTGTCATCCAGGATTCTAAATTGTGTCATCCAGAGGCAGCTGAAGTAGGACCTTGTGAGATTAGTGGATACGCTCTAAACTGCAGTGAACTAAGCAGTGTGTGTGTGTGTTCATGTGTGTGCAAAATAATAGTGTGTTTGCAACTGGGATAGACCCATACATATTTTTTACAGATTTCATTTCTGATGAAAGGCATGTCTGCCAATATATCGTTTGTGATATAATACGATATTCTTTTACTAATTGGTTATGATTTTACAAAGACATTGTTTAATTGGTTAAAATTGCACTTTTAAATGGGATAACATACCTTGACCTGATAATGTTTTTCAGAATGTATGTGAGATTGTATGTTTTTAGCATTGATCTTTGTTGCTCTGTTGTGGCCTAATGAACCAGCTAGCTTTAACAGTGTGGACCGAATGCTACAGTTGCTAGATATGGAAATGATTATCTTCTGTATATTAAATGTAAACATGATTGGGGAATAACTTTTCAAAAAATCTGTTTTGATTTTACTAGAAAACTTACTGCATGTACTCACTGTGAAACTGTAGAAAGTCACAGTTGGTGGGTGCTAAATCACATGAAACGGATGGTTTTGTCATCTCCATATGTTGCACAACAACGGAGCATTCTTCTGCACAATTTGTTTTTTATTAGCAATTTATTTGCAATTAGACTTTGCAAATATTGATACATATTTGAAACATGAACACAAGCCAATAACTAACTGTGATGTGATTACTGGTCTACCCCTAGTTTGCACTGGTTCACAAGTGTGTGTATCTGTATACTGTACTGTGTAATGTGTGTGTGTGCGCGGAGTTCTTGCTTTTGTTTCAGTGAGTATGTTATGTGTGTGTGTTTGTATGAACGTGTATGTGACTGTGTCAAAATCCTTGAAACAAGATTGAGCTTACATCAAAACACTTCCATTTTGGATGTTGATAAAGGGGAGAATCAATCACTCTGTCAGACAACAATGACAGAATTTGAAATTATCTGACACGGCCTGTCAGTCTGTGATCAGCTGCCTATCACATTGTCTCTTAAGTATTCATAATACAATTCTTAATCTCCACTGCACACTCCCAAAGCCTGATATCCATCCAGTGAGCTATCTCTTTGTTTCCAGAGAGCTCATCATCTTGTTTCCCACTTGTATCCTCTTAGCTGTTCAGTTGCTGCTACATTCAAATTTTGGGTATCAAGCCATCCAAAGACACAGTATTCCCATTAGTTCCTTAGATTTCCAAAATTGTTCCGATTTCCCTGCTTAATGCTTCAGCCAAAAACTGTTGAAACTGAAGATTCATTCTCTATTGTAGGCGTGAATCCGTCTTGGCATAACTCCGATCATGCATCTGTCCATCTGTCTAGACAACCACTCAGCCAAGTGACAAACAGTACACCCGTCTGTCATCCAAAGTGTTAATGCTTCATTTTTCTGTTACAGAACTGTTATGAGAAAACAGTATTCTCACTTAAAGTTAATCACAAATCAGTCGCTGAAGTCTGGTTTCCACAGAGAGAAGGTCATAGTGATCTTGATCTCCCTCTTACACACATCTGAGAGGAAAGTTCAGCTGCTCTTTTGGTCCTCTTGTCCGTCCTCCATCTTGCATTTCCTCTTTCTCTAACTGGTCCCCTGGTATATATTTTTGGGAGCTGAGGATGGATTTCTGTGGAAAAAGTGCCATTTACAGGAATACTCCAACTGATTTTAATGACACTTAAACACGCCCACGGGACCATGAGAGACAAGCTTTATTCCAAAATGTTGGGGTCTGTGTTCTCCTGAAATATAATCATCACTCATGTGCCATATGGCCAGAAAGGTAGTTGTGGGTTTTCCCCAAAGCTTTACAGCCACCAGAAACACTTCTTGCGAAATTTCTTGACACGGGCCTTAGTGTTTGGGCGGTTGGAAGAGGAAGGAGCTAGCGTGGGCTTGGTCAGAGTGGGGGCAGGCACATCATACTCCCCCTCCAGAGCCTCCATTACCCCCAGTAAGCGTACCTCCTGCTGTCGAAAATCATGCTCCACACTGGAGAGGAGAGAGAGACAGCAGTTTAAGGGGAAGGAAAGAGGGAGCACAGTTTAGAGGTTGGGGTAGTGTTAAATCAAGTCAAATTTATTTATATAGCTCATTTTTCAGAAAAGAGATTAGATGTGGGGGGGGTGGGAGAGAGAGAGGAGAGATGAGCAAAGTGATGTGAGGACAAGTGGAGGTCTGCTGAGCAGAAAGAGATTGGAAAGAGAGGGATTGGGAGAAAGGTGAGTGAAGGAATTTTAAGATGTAGTCGCAAAATGCTGACAAAACCTTTTAAAGAGAGGTAGTACTTACACGAAATGCACTTTTATATAGAGATGCTAAATCCTGTTGTGTTCTTAAGTCAGATATGTGCACCTTCAGCACATGCACACACATACTGTACTTTCACGTAGGCCTCAACTCAGCACTCATTTCACGTCCATAGTAATTCTTCTGCGTTTCATGCACCAATAGATCACAGGATTGCGAGATGAGAGGGGTGGGAGGAGAATAAAAAAAGATCCCAGGAAAGGAGAGGAGAGGCAAGGAGAGAAGCATTTGCAAAATGAAGAAGCTAAAAGGAAGGAGCAAGGGAAGATTTTTTTTTTTGCTCGTCTGATGTGTTCAAAGCAGACGCTCTTGGCTTTCTTTTTCTATGCTTCTCTCATTCCCCCTCCCACCTCTCGTCCTTCTCGCACCCTTTTTCCTCACCGCCTCTGAAGTGGCCAGTGCTGCAGGTCATAGTGTAGTAGACTTTGAGCTTCTCTCTCCTCTTACTATGGTTTTGTGTGTAAGAGAATATGTGTGTGTGTGTGTGTTGACTTGGATTTTAGGGGTGGAGCTGCATAGGGCCTGGCATCTGGAGTTAATGAGCCACATGATGAGACAGCGAGAGTAGAGACAACTACCCACCCTTCCCTTCGCCAGTATCTCAACATCCCAACATACACAGATATACTGTTCAAACACATATGTGCTCCCCTGACATCCTACGTGTGCATCTTCCACAACAAGCCCACGGCTGACTGATTGGAAAAAGAAGCATACAGGGACGTATGGAAGGGAAAGAAACTCTTCTGGGAGATGGAGGGATGGATAGATAAAAAGAGAGAGCTTTAATTAACCAGGGCAGAGAGGTTACTGTAGAATAAAGGAGGAAAACAAAAAGATAGTAGGAATCAGTTAAAGAGGAGAGGACAGAGGGCCACTAGAGACAAGGAGAGAGGAGAGCAGAAAGGTCTTGGCTCCCCTAGAAAGAGTGCATTGATGGAAGGGAGTGTGGGAATGAGTAAATAGAAGAGGAAGTAAAAGCTCTGGTGGGCACAGAGGAAGGGAGATGGCTGCCATGAATAAATGATAAACGAGATGTACTATGACTACACACAGCCAAATATTGTTCACACTCACACACACACACACACACACACACACACACACACACACCTGTGCTACACCTGTCTTACATTCACTCAGTTTATAGTCTGTTTTGTTTTCTATCTTTCTCTGTCCACACAATTTACCAGGTTTCAACCTGCACCTCCCTCTGTCCTCCATAACTACCTCTCTACCTCTCTCTGTCCATATCTCTCACTATTGTTCGTGGGCTTATAGCACAGTAGAACATTCTGCTGCTCTTAGTTTGTTCTGCAAGCTGTCATCTTCAGCAAAACTTTAAACCTAAAGTGAGGGTGAATCATGTTTTTTTAGAAATGGTTGTGTTTTTTGCAAAATAAATTTGGTCTAACTGCGTTTTCCATTACAACCACAAAAGCGTGCAAAGAAAGCCCCACAATATTAGTATTAGTTTCAATATATATTGGTGTTATATGGGATTATAATTTTTATATTATTATGTACTGTACATTGTATATGTACTTACTCAGGGACAACAACAAACAAATGTGCATGGTGTTGGTATATCATGTGCAATACATCCATTGCACACTGTCCCTGTTAAATAAACTAATACATTTAAACTTACTGCTTACGTGTATGTATGAGTAGAAGAAAGTGACAGAATACCTTTGGGTGTTAGTTGTGGACACGTGCCTTAATATTTTTATGTGAACAGAGAGGCTGTCAAAAGATCTCCGACTTGTCTCTTATACACATTAATTAGGACTGACAATGGCAAAACATCTTCAGGCAGCCAGCCCACATCAAAACCCCTTTTTTCCACTACAAATCATTAGGATGGATGTTTCAGTCCCACGCGTATCATCCTCTGCTTGCGTGTCTCCCTTTCTCTATCTACCATCCTCTTTTCCCAGAATCCTCTTTGAGAATTTAATAAGGTTGTTACTGTCCAATCAAACAAATTGAGCTCTTCCACCTCTGACTTTTGTGTGTTTGTTGTAATGGATTTCTGAAAATGTATTTGTCTGCACATGTAATGTGTAATTTATGTCAGAACCTTCTACTGATATTTGAGAAGAAAATGCAAATTCTGCATATCTGTCCAAGTCAGTAACATCCATCATGTAACATGAAATATATTAATTTCTTTGTTTCTCTGTATGTGTGAGTGTGTGTGCAAAGACGTTTTTGAGAGGATTGATTACCATGTGTGTGTACATGATTGTATTTGCATGTCTGCAAGAAACACAAAGGAAAAGTGGAGCAGAAAACGTAAATCTCTGAAACTGAGAGGGAGAGAAAAGAAGGATTACAATGACGTGAGAAGCAGCAACATGCTCCTCAGGAGATCAGGCCTGCCTCAAGCCCATAAAAAAGTAAAAAACAAATACAACTAAAAACAAATATCTGAATCAAAATTCAAGGTCTTGAGATGTATTGTAATGTCTTAAATACTATTGTTAGATGTTCTTTTGTGTTACTATGTAATGACAAGTTTCTTTGCACATGCTCAGAGTAGGTTTATTTATATTATATGTATTTATTTATAAAAGAAATATTAGTGGTGGTACTTTATGTCCTGTAAACAATCATTTTCAGTTTTCTGCTGAATATATACATGGAGAGCTTTCAATAGTGAATGGTTATGTAAACAATCTTTTCATTATGGATTAATGCCATCAAAACCGACGCTGCCAATTGTTCCCTTGATAAGTTGTTTTGTAGTTTGTTCTCTCATATAAGATATTCAGTTTACAAAAGTATAAAACAGGGAAAAGCAGTCAATTTGACAGGCCTGAGAATTTGTGACATTTAAAAAAAAAAAAATGTCGCCTATTAATTGTCTGTTGATCAGCTAATCAGTTAATCGACTCAGGTCTAGCTAGTTGTGTGAAGTTTGTGCTCCCTTGTCTTCATCTTTGGGTGTATGTGCTTGCATATGATTCCGTATAGAGTGGGGGAAGATTTGCATGTGTTTATTTACATCTCTGTATATCCGTATGGATATATCTGTGGATAAGTATGTTACTATGTGGCAGTTCTTTTCCCTTGGTGTTCATTACAATTTACTGAGCTAAGGACTCTGCTGTGTTAATTAAGATCAAGGGGAGGAGAGAATGGGATGAGGAGGAAGAGTGAGTTGGACAAGTGTGACGAGATGGAGAGATGAAACAACAGAGAAATAGAAAGTAAAAATACAGGAGGGATGCAGATGTGTGCCTACTGGGAGGAGAGTGGTTTTGTAAATCAGGCCGAGCTGGAGAGATAGAGGCCCTGTAAAATCTGTCTTTATCCCTTGTGGCCTGCGAGGTAGGTTTATATGATTGTAAACAAGCAAAATTAGCTTCAGGCCTAGCTTTGGTCTGATACATGCACGCAAAAAAGTTTTGGATTAAAAGGGGGTTTGGTGCCAGTTTGATACCAGTTACAGCAAGTAAACACTTCTGTTCTGTTCTGTTTCTGTGTTGTCTGTGAAGCTACAAAAAACCCACATTTCCAGCTTGTGTGTGCTGTACAGAGAAAGAGCAGAGTCTTGGAAGGGCACAGGTGATTATAGCATTGCCAATTGACAGATGGAAGGAGGCAACGATGTATGGAGGAAACTAGTCTGATTGAAACTTAGAGATGAAAGAGGGATTGAGCAGGCAAGATGGAGTTATTTACATAATGAAAAGATGGAAATAAGAATTGGATGGGTGAAGGTGATAGGGGGATTAAACTATACGTAGTATCACATTGCTGGGGAGCAGTTCTATAAGTTCCAGAGGATCTAACAATGCAGTTATTTATTTAGGTCACTCACACAAGGGACCACTAGCACTGGAAGATGCATCATTTAGGTGTTGAATTAATTTGCATGTTTGCACAGAGCACTCTTTTGTGTGTAAATAACTTTCCTGGAGAGAGCATCTTCTTCTAATCTCTAGAATAACACACGTATTCATTTCAATATTGATGAGGGTGATCACTCATAGTCTTGCATATTTCATATAATAGTGATACATTGTATGAGTAGTACAATTATCAGAGTGTGAGAAAAGGGCAAAGACAGCAGGATACCAGGAAAGAAAGGCTAATGAAAAATGAATACAAAAACAAAAAAGGAATATGTGCTGAATAAGTGATAAAAACCTAGGAAACCTCAGGAAAACGACAGGAAATTGAACATTTTCAAGACTACAAAAGGCAAGTTTTTAGGAGAAGTTTCAGGGCTGTTTCTCACGCTGTAGGAAAGAATGAGTTGTCATTGTTGGGTTATGTAATGCAGTAAGCTCATTATGTTGATCAGGTTACCTGTAGATGATGCAGGCTGTCTTTTGGCAGGTGGGGCAGTTGTTAATGTCCTGACCAGTTCTGTATGAGCTGCGACTGCAGAAACAACACATGTAAAACATTCACACACGCTAGCAAGAGGAGTTTAATTAAAAACACATCTAATGTCATAAAAAGCTTTTAAACTACTCATATTTTGTTATTTCTGTCGTATGGTAATTGCACATTGAAATTGATCAATAAATATCAGAATTTGGTGTCAGCCACTGAAAACTAAAGTCTCAAACTAAACTACACTTAACATTTTGCACTGTGGTTCGACAACAGGAAGAAATCATAGAAATAGCTATTTTGCACTAGAAACAAGCCTAGCTTTTGTTGACTGTAACGAGTCTTGCTCTCATGACTGCTGGAGTCACAATTGTTATTGCTCTTTCCTCCTACACGTATTCAATTCAGCAACATGAGGTGTATTGTCTGGGGATTGACAAAGGGCACAAAATAAGCTTTTGATGTTGTGCATGTGATGTAACCCAGCAGGTAAAGGGAGATGGGTTACAGAAGTAGCAGGTTGAATAGTCGTGGTGGGTTAAATTCTGCCTGTTTGTGATTACAGGCAGGTGAAAATAACCACTGGGCATTGTTTGCAGTGACTGTCTATGTGTCTGGGAGCCAAACATTACCTGACATTAATATTATAAGCATAATGTTCTGTGAAAAGTATCGCATTGTCTTTTAATACTAGAAAATAACTGTATTGAAATTTGGTGCACATTGCCACAATCCAAAAAATGTGATTATGCATTCAAACCGTGTTAGCAAGGCTGAACAAGACTACAGAGCTGTTGGAAAATAAAGTCGGCTTAAAAAAAAAAAAAAAAAAAAAATCTGACAAGCTCACGCTGGCTGCCATGTAATTAAAACATTTCATTTTTCCAAGATATTTTGGCTGCCCCTTTACTGAACTATGTAGATGAGAGAGTAGCTGATTTATTTTGATAAAATAGACTTTAAAATAGATTTTAATTACATGGAGATAGACCGTGTGACTGGCATCAGCTTTACTTCCCTACCGGTCTTTATCAAAGACAACAACAGCAAGAGAAGATATGTATTTGCTTCAGGAGAGCAAAACAGCACAGCAACAACCTTTTAGCTCAGCCAACACTTTTATCACAGCAGCCCACTTTTCTGGCACAGCATCAAATGCATGTAGACCCTCTTACTTGCTAGTTCTTTTACTTTTCGATTTCTTTTTATGTCTTTTTCTCTGAATTGCTCTCTGTCTTTGCTTCTCTCTTATATCTGTCTCTCCGTCTGCCATTTACCCCCCCTTTTTTTACGCACTTGAGCATGAGACGTCCTCATAACAAGCACACACACACTGAAGGATATGAATACATAATCTTATACAGTCACACAGGGCAGGACAGCGTGTACACCAAGTTTAGGAGCCTTATTACATTAATTACATTTCTCAAAGGTAATCTGATAGGGATTAGTCTAGAGCTAGAGACATCTTTGAACCCCAAACAGAAAGAGGGAGTGAAGGAGGGAGGGAGTAAAAAAAATGTAAAGAGGAAAATTAGGTGGTGTAAGAAGATGCAAAGAAGCAAAAAGGTAAGGAATTAGTTTGGTAGGAGAATCACCAATTTCATGAGAAATTAGAAAGGAAAGATGGGAGAAAAGGGTTGAAAGTTAAGGTGGGACGATGACATATGATAAAGGAGAAGAGACAGTAAAGGTGAAATAGTGAGGAGGAGGATGAGGAGGTAAAGAATGGGAAGCGATAGAGGGAGGGGGAAACAAAACAGTGACAGCTAACACATGACAGCAGAGGAGAGTGATGGACAGGTTGTCTGGGGGAGTAGAGAGAGACAGGGAAGATCAAAAACTAGTGAGAGGGCAAAGGAGTGATTCACAGTTGCAGACACGATTTATATGTGGAGGTGCAGAAAGAAAGAAAGAAAGAAAGAAAGAAAGAAAGAAAGAAAGAAAGAAAGAAAGAAAGAAAGATAAGGAGTGAGAAAAGGTATTAATTAAGAATGGGGAGCAGAGGTCTGAGAGGTGGAGGTGGAGAAAAAAAATGAATAGCTTGAAGCTGCTTAAAGAGCCTCGGAGAGAGGGGAGGGCGTTGATTGAAATGAAGCGAGTAAAGAAAGCCAACTGGGATGCATGAAGAGGAGAGAAACAAAGGATATGGAGCAGGAAAGGAGGATTTATGAATAAAAGAATTAGCAGGAGAGAGAGTGAAGAACTGATTGGTTTAACATGGTGGGCAGTACAGTGTCTCTAAGGGATACTGTTACAGTTAGGTACATACCCTATAAGGTATATAAGATTAAAGGACAGAGTAAGGCCTTGACTATAGGCTGGCAGGTATCATATATCCCTAAAGGATTGGATCGCTCTCACACACACACACACACACACACACACACACACACACACACACACACACACACACACGCACGCTACAGCACGCTTCTCCACTGGTCTGCCTGACATTTAAAATCCATTACACGGACTTGAAAGCCCATCGGTATATATTCCTATAAAATCTCAAATTTACTTTCGTCTTAATCTTGTGCTCTCCCATGAAACCCTCTTCTCTATCACTCCAGCTCACTGTCTCACACTCTTTCTATTTTCATCCTCCTCTTCATTTTCTCTTTTAACTCTCTATCTTGGTATCTAACCCTCTTTTTGTGTCTCATTTCACCCTTCATCCTCTAGTTCTTCTTTTCCTCTTCTTATATGCTTCCATCCCTTATCTCCCCTTCTCTCTCTTAATTTCTTCCCTCCTAAACTCCCTTCTCTCACCCTTCGCTGAGAGCCTTGCTCTTCTCCAGGTCTTGAATGACGTTGAGAAGCACCTTGATCTTCTCCTGGTTGGACACTAGGTTCTCCTCCACACTCTGAAGCTGACTCTCCAACCCACGTGGCGCATTTACTGCTTTTCCACCCAACAATCCTCCAGGAGCCCCATTACATTGTGCTTTCATATGAGTCTTACAAGGTAGAGTGTGGTCATCAAATGACTTGCTCTTCTGTCTTGCGTAGTCCTTGAGTTTATTCCGTTCTGAGGATGTTTGTTTCACGTTCTCCTGGGTGTTTTTGGTTTGCGCTACAGGTGTACCTAGTTGGGAACGAGTGGGTTTAGGAGAGTTTTTTGGTGGAATGGGTGGGGTGTTGATAGATTTTGAGCGACTGTGAAGGGAAGAAGCTTGAGATTTAGTGATACAAGCTGATGTGTGTTTGTGTTCATCAGGGTGCTGAATTTCAGCCGAGTCATTCTTGTTTTTGTCTGTTTCTTCTGCAGATGGTGTGTGTGCTTGTTGTGTGTGTGTCGTAGGTGTGGTCCGGTCTGTGTTGTTTTGCGTGTATATGTCTGTTGTTTGTGTGGCTGAATCCTTGTAAAGAGTAAGGTCTGCAGAATGTGGCCTGGTCCGCTGCTTTGAATCGTTTGTTTTGTTCTGAGTGTGTGCTGTGTGGTTGGAATGTGAGCTGTGTGTTTTTGGTATAGTGTGGGACAGCTGTGGTATCTGAGTAGTCTTTACTGAAGTGTGCATGGAGGTCTTTGCTGTGTCTGTGTTTTTGGAGTCCACAGCAGACTCTTTCCTTGACTGGTTGAGAGCCACAGACTGTGTCCGTGATGGATTAGGTAACGTCTGGCTGGCTGTTATTTGATTGAGAGCCCTCCTGCGACATGCACCTGTGCATGGTGTAATCTGTGAACGTTTCCTCCCACACGTCCCACAAAGGCGGGATGGGGAAGTCGTCATCATTCGACAGGGCCGTGGTGGGGTGGCGTGCATGGTCGTACAAACACTTGCCGTCTTTAGTACAGAGCGATGGCCCTCCCCGTGTAGAGACTGCACCCTCCTCCTCTCGTGGGCTAGCTCCTTACCCTCTGTGACCTCAGTGCAAACTCCTCCCACCACATCAGAGGTTACCACACTGCCATTTGTATACCTAGCTGTCCTTTTAGCTCTTGTGTCCTTGGAATTTGTCCGTATAGATTTGATCTGGCAGTAAACTCCGTTGCCTGACCCTTGTGACCCCATGTCGTCCTGTGTCAGACTGTTGATCTTGTTTTGAGATGTCTCTTTGGACACCGGCAGACTGTGGCTGTCACTTCTGATAACTTCCGCTGTCTCCGCTGAAGTTGGTTTTTCTGTTGCCCTGGTGAGTGGCCGATGTGTGTTGGTTGGTTGGTTGCCGTGTCGTTTGATGGACGGGAGAATCCGCAGTCCGGGAGATGTTTGCACCCCGACACTGCACGGCAGGCCCCATCGCCCCCCTGCCAGGGGAACCCCCAGCGCAGGCACAGGATTGGTTGGGTCCGCCACCCTCCTGCCCATGCTCCACTACAGACTGGCTCAGCCCCCTGAGGAGCTGAACGGGATAGAGGCGAGTGGTGACATCAGCCAACGTAGACCAGATTATATCCAATGGAAAGCGGGAATGTTTCCAGCTTTTGTTTATCCAGATGAATTTGTGTATTTGCGAGCCGGTGTGAGAGAGTTTGTATGTAGAAGCTGGAGACAGGAATTCAATATCCAATAAGGGTATACACGCTCAGTGTCCTTCTATTAATGACCTCCTTACTGCTTTAGCTACTTCTGACTGGACATCACTTTCACAGCTTTTCTCTGCCTCTAACCAGTGGCCCGCAGATGAGGAGTTGGATGGATTCTCTGGGCGTTGTGGGTTCGTTCTTGAGAGGGAAAGAGAAAAAAAGAGAGGCAATGAGAGAGAGAAATGATAGAAGAAAGCAGGGATAACGGGGAATAAGTGGTCAGATTGGCAACAAGAGACACAGACATTAGGCACGTAAAGCACCATATAAAAGCTTTGACCTCGACTGAATGCACACGCTGACCAGATCAATAGAACTCAATCAACCTCTTATTAGACCAGCAGGTAGGTTCGAGTTAGAGAGGCAAAACTCTAAATCTCATCAAGCTGTTTCTCTTGAAGGAACACAAAAGACTAGACATATCTTAAGGGTAATAGCGTATGCCTCTATAAAGTTGCAAGTTGCACACTCACCCCAGGAGGTTGTCAGTAAATCTTTATTGAAACTACAGATGTCGTTGCAGTCTTTTTTTCCGCGATGACACAGTCTGTCACATGATGATGTTATGTTTGCCTCCCACAGCAGTATGTACAGTAAACTGATGATGCGTCATGCCATGACATCTCTCAGAGAAGCAGTTTGGGAATCTGTCTAATGACTCAAGCTCTGCAACATTGTTTCAGCCCATCTTCCTGTTTTTTGATGGAGTAGACCTCTTTTACTTACAAAGCCTTATCTGGGCTTGTATTAATGTGCTTGGTCAGAATAGTTTGGGTTATTTGGGAGGAGAGCAAAATTAGCCTTTTGATCTTGGTCACTTCAAATCACTTGAGAATCGACTGAGAATACTTTAATGCCGCACTATGACACTATGAGTAGCTGATAGAAATTGGGGCAAGATAATATTATATCTGATTTTTCCTTAGGAGGAAATTGGGCCATTGCAGCAGCACATATTGGCAGGGTACATCAAAGAAAAAAAAAGACATAGCTATGAGAGTAGATGGAGGTTGTTTAAACAAATTAATTTAATTTATCAATTCGTTTATACTGCATTCAAGTATTGTATTCATATTTGATATTTTCTAGACATATGTATGTTTAAATTTACATTTCATTTAAGCTAATGGTATCACCCAATAACACACATTTAACTCCTGAGGGTAATTGGCAGTGCTGTGGTTTATAATCCTGTGCAATTGTTTTGTGACTTCAAAGCATCTCTGCACAATATACAAGCATCAATGCACTCCAGACATTTTGTAGTTCCAGGTCAGACACTTCTTTCTATCATCTATGCTGAAAGACTCCAGCTCAGCTGTGATTCCTCAGTGGCACTCATGAAGCTAGTTTGCTGTTGATTCCTTGACATTACTTTCAAACAGATGTCTATTTAAGCATATGACAGAACTGGTAGCAAAAGATAATTTGTGCACTAAATTACGCTAGTCCAAGGCATCAGTCAGCAGACTCTTTTTTTTTTATGTCTCTATCAATATTTTGATTTGTCTGTTCATTGCAGTTAGTGATGCTGTTAAACCAGCTGGCATCCACACAGAGACACACACAGAGAAAGAGCTTATTTTATGCCAGCTGGATCAGCAACATCGCAGCACAGATCCTTGTGGTATAGGGTCAAGGAGGGAGCAGTGCAATGTTTTTCTAAATAAATAAATTGTGGCCTTGTCCTCCTATTAGTTTAAGAACACGTGAGATTACTGACAAAGAGTTTTCATTCATAAGCTGGTCTCAAAAGCAAAGGTGAACATTAGATTCATGCTCAAGGCTTTCCAAAATATATCAGTTTATATGTTCTTACCATTGGACAGGTACTAAATCATACTGACTGTGATGACCCTGGCTGCTGCACTAATAGTTTATATGTATTCAGGGATCAAAGTCATGCACACATTCACTCGATGCTGCTATGTGTGACCTATATCGACCCATTTAGGAGCCTAATACCGCATACTGTTTTTAAAAACCATGAGCAGAATTAAAAAATGTCATTTGAGCCCATCCATTCTCCCTTTCTGACAGCAAGTGTTATTAATATTGTCAGACTCTTTGAAATTTCAGGTTTCATTTAAGATCATTAAATATTAAAACTGAGTGAATGCAGTTTATTATGCTGATGGGCCTCAGCTAAGAATTGGGAGCAGTTTAAATTTAGACTGTTTTCAGTCTGTTTCCCTATTTTATGAAACTTCTCTACATGTTTGCTGAGACAACAGTCAGTGTCACACAAAGTATACTGTGCAGGTAGTGTTAAACAAAGTTCCTGGCACATAGTTGTGCTCAAGACTGACAGACAGACAGCAGAGCTTTCAAATGTAAGGTCTTGACGTAAGGCACCAGATCAAAGGATTTCTGCCTTGGTGACATATTGCTGCTATTTATATGAATATCTTGACAGCGTGTTTGGCTCAAGGACTACTACATTGCCTGAGTGCTAGCAGGGGGTCACATATAATTGACAGCCCGGACTGTTTATGATTGGTTTTCATGGTAACAGTGGCAACCATTGTCCTGCAATAGGTTATACAGGTCTTGACCAGGGGTTCACACGTCCATCCAGGTTTGTGTGTTTGTGTGCATGAAATCCATTTGCAAAGCAGGCAGCAGCCTTCAGGTGGATGAGAAATGGACTGAAATGTGTTGTTTGCAAAAAGAAATTGCAGATGATGATGATATTTTCTCTGAAACAAACAAACAAAAAGAGAGAGAGAAAGTGAGAACGAGAGAGAGAGGCAGTGTTTGTGTGCCCAACAGAGATAGTAAGGACCACAGATGTGCATGCATTTGTGCACATTTGCAAGAGTGTGTGTGTTTGAGTGTGTATATGTGTTCTCAAGCAGTTTGCCTTGGGATTCAGACTAAGTCAATTGAAGGTAATTTCACTGCAGCTCATTTCCAAGCATTTGTCTTTCCACCAGCAGCCACACCAGACACCAGAGCACCTGCTGCAACAAACTTTCCCTCTCTACACTCTTCTCACTGTCTCCCCCTAGCTGTGTGTGTGTTTGAGTGTGTGTTTAAATGTGTGCCGCCTACCATCTCAAGCCTCACTTGTTACCCACCCCTGACCTGCAGGCTGTCAGGGAGAAAGTGACACCATATCTTCAGAAATCAGTTTCTCTGATTTACGTGCCTATCTCTATTTCTACCCCTCTCTCTGTCTCTCTCTCTCTCTCTCTCTGTCTGTCTGTCTCTATATTGGATACCACTCTCACCTTGTCGTTCTCGTCTTTCATCGTTACCTGTGTTTGTTGTCACACTTTAACACTCACCACCCCCTTTTCCATCGCTGTCATGCTGTCTTTGATTTGCTTTGTGTTTCTCTCTCCCCTCCGCCTGTCTCTATATTTAATCATAGTCTCTCGCCCACATCACACCTCTGGCTGTGCAAAATGAATGGGGAGGGAAAGGGGAGGTATTGCTCTTGGCTGTGGGGATGAAGGGGTGGCTACAAAAGAGGAGAAAGGGGGAGATGGCAGCACAGCGAGGTGAAATGTGGTGTAGGGATGAGGGGCAGAGAACAGATGAAGGAGAAGGATCATGACAAGATGAAAGTTATGTGTGTGTGTGTGTGTGTGTGTGTGTGTGTCAGAGGGTGAGATGTTAAGACTCATTTTCTTAGGCTGAAATCTCTAAAATGTCTTATGGAGTTTGTTAAAGAATAAAGAGAAGCACAGAAAAGAGAGATACGTGTTGAGACAGAAGGAGGTCTGGGAAGCTTATGAGTAGTCAATACGTGCTGCAAGTGTGTTTGAGCATCTGTCACCACACACACACACACACACACACACACACACACACAGCCTTTAAACACTACAGGGAGTTTCTTGACAGGGTGCAGCTTTTTATGAAATCTGTTTATACATGCAATGAGTTTAATTTACCAGTTGGTGGGTTTGGGCTGTTCAAGAATCATCTACAACGCAGGAAGTCTCAGTGAGGCCTTGTGTGTGTGTGTGTGTGTGTGTGTGTGTGTGTGTGTGTGTGTGTATGTGTATGTGTTTGTGTGTACATGAGTGCGCACCTACGCCTTGGTGGTGGTAACAGCACTGAATGCTCCAGCGAATCGAGTCCCCTGTCGTTTCAAGGAGAGCCTCATTTTTCAGCAGCCAATTGATGGGCCCTATGTGTATGTGTTTTTAGGGAGTCTAAG
Organism: Miichthys miiuy; assembly: GCA_036365135.1. Classification (NCBI taxonomy): domain Eukaryota; kingdom Metazoa; phylum Chordata; class Actinopteri; family Sciaenidae; genus Miichthys; species Miichthys miiuy. The sequence goes on from CM071611.1 coordinate 13,155,755, forward strand.
ACTCGCTTTAGTGCTCTGTAATCACACTGCTTCGCTCGCCCACTCAGCGCCCCAACAGAACAAATGCTGCACTTTACTAGCCCTTTGAGACATGGCACGCACTGCATTTTGGGTATTGTAGTCTGTTTTTTCCTCTCTCTTGTCAGGGAGTCAAAGCAATGAAAGAAAACTTTTGTGTTTCATCCTTTTATGTTTTATTAACACGATTTCTTCGATTGCACAAGCCTTTGAAACTTAAACTTTAAAAACTAACACTTAATTAATTCAAGGACACTTAATGTCAAAGGATTTAGGACCATTTATTACAAAAATGGTACTCCTCAAATCAATCTGAATAAATATGAGTTCTTTCAATATTGCACAATGAAAATACATATTTCATATTCCCATGAATATGACTCATAATTTCAAGACAGCTTACACAAGCATCTGAAGATGAATAATTGTAGAGGGAAGTCTGAGTGATGTCAGCACAGGTAGACCTGATGAGTGCTAAGTAAGAGTGTGAGCTGTTAGATTACTTGTTTCAGTGTGATATGATCAGCAGACATGAAACTCAGCAGAATTACTGAGAAGCCTTCCACAGCTGTGGACAGACACGTGTGTGTATTAAGTACAGTGAGAAAAGTGGTGTGTCTGTATTTGAAGCAGTAATAAATAGTAGTCTTAGTATTTGTTTCATTACTGCTTGTAAATTAATATTGTATGTCTGCAGATGTCCAATATTTGCATGCTGCATTGCAGATATGCATTATGAATGCAATGTTTTATTAGTGTTCACTATGTTTCAATAATTGGTCACTTGTTTCATATTTTCTTAAGTATGGTGGCATAACATTTATCCCTGCTTCTCAGACAGAAGGAAAAATTCCAGTAATGATCATCAAAACAACAGGAAGCCTCAGCTTTCTGCATCCTGTTGTGCATTTTAATTGGATCCAACTGTATTTTTCAGGGACAGTGCACTTTAATCAGCATTTCGACTGAAAAGCCAGAAGCCACAAAAGGCTAAGGTTCATATCACAAAAGCCAAAAGACTCAGCTAACCCAGCATAATCCAAGTTTGGTTTTCACTGAAGCATTGTTTGGGGCAGATTGTGTGTGCCTCACTGATAGTAAGGGACTCAAGTGTCTCTTCAAGGCAGCTACTGCAAACTATGGAAACCGTTGCTGTCCGAGACCTTAAAATAGGTTTCCTCTGCACACAAACCATCAATTTTATGAGAAATAGAATAAAAAAAGCACTGTGCTCTACAGCACAGGTTCCATTCGATATTTACTGGAGGTAGTGGTTCCCAACCTGGGCCCTTCTGACCTTATCTAGGGGCCGCCAAGGCTTCAAGAGGGGGCCCTGAGGTTATCCTGATTTTAAGAGATGTAAGAAAACTTAAAAAATAAAAATAAAAAAATAAAAATTCTCTCAAAACAAAACAAACAGAGGTTGCAGGCGCTTTAATGGACATGTGAGCTTGCTGTTGATGTGGGAAGAGAGAGCACAACCCGCTGGTCTGACTTCTCTGCCAAAACTGTTTCTTTTCTTGTTTTTATGTACGCCATGGGTAAGAGAGTCAGATCACACATACATGGTGTTAGGAAGCCTTTTTTTCAGTTTTGACATATTTGAAAAGGGTAATTAAAACAGTTAATATTAATGTTGTTGATTTAAAAAAAAAGTTTTAGGATGTTATTTAAAAAAACGAATTCAAAATCATATGATAAATCTTGCAGCACCCTCGGAGCTCAGCTTTGGGGAACACTTCTCTACGGCACATTGTGTACTGTGTCTTCATGATAAATTTATGTTCCAATCTGGCTTACCTTCTTTGTTATGCCTATGAAGATGTCACATTGCTCTGAACATGAATGAGAATCAGATTTTGAGCTTTATGTTTATTTCCTGGCGATGACGTGATGGTGACCCTGAAAGCAACACTGTCCTTCCCCTTGGACAAACTCCTCTGAGCATTATGTACTTTGTATGTGAATGCATGTTTGGAAGCAGTGATGCATAAGACAGAAATAGATTAGTTTAGCCATCATTAGACCTGTGAGGTTGACTAGGTTCGACTTGCCAGCCTTTTTCTGAGGAACCTTTAGATAATAATAACAATGATAGTAATTTGAAGACATTTGAAAAGGTTCTCAGTTGTACTTTGCAAGCAAGAACATTGTCAGTAGTCACACCGACGAGTTTATCTTTTCAATTCATTCTATTCTTTGATCCTTGAATGTAATGTGTAGAGAATATAAATCATAAATCAATGTCTCATGTTCATTTACATATTCACACATATAAATTAATTAGTCAAGGATGTGTTTATAGCTGTCTGAGGCTCCTTCTCTGCTAATTTAGTGTGAAAAAAAAATAATTTTCCTAAAGGTTTGAATCCTTTTTTGAGCTTTTTTCATGAGGGGATAAATACAACATAATTTAAATCGATCTTCTGTTCCAGTCAGAGGGCCCTCAGAGAAATACAAAGTGAAGTCTGTGGATTTTATGGTGTGCGCTTATTTACAACCAGTTAGGTACCTATAACGAAAAAAAAGGGGTGAAATAAAGACAAAGAGTGTATCATTGACAAATCCATCTGCCAGCTTAATTCGTTTGTTTTGCAGTGGTGGCTCGAGGAACGTGTGTTTGTTGAGCAGCAGTGCAGAGAAACCAACGTAAAACTGAATATTTATGAGACACTTGCCATCAAATATTTGATAACCAGAGATAAACACGATAAATTGGAAAACTAGATGCTGTGAGCCAACAGGGGCAAAACAAAGTGTCTACATTAGAGGGGGAACTGCAAATGCACGACCACACACACTGATCTTATCAGCTTGGCTAATAGTGTGTGATATAGTCTGGCTTTTGCATTTTCACTCGAACTCCCTCCCTCTCTCTTTTTTAGCCTTTTATTCTTGTCACCTCATCTTTTTATCCCTGCTTTTCACCTGTGCTCTGATTACTCCCCCTTCTCTCCATCCTCTTCTATCATCTCATCTCTCTCCTCTCTGCCGTATCACTCATCCTGTCTGCACGTCCCATCCAATCTCTCATCATTAACCCCCAATCTATCTCCCCTCCACCCATCTCTCCATCCTGTTGCCCCCTCTGCCCCCTCTCTCTCCACCTCATCCATCTTCCTGCCCTTCTGACTTTCTAGTCCCTTTCTCATTCACCCCATCTCATCTCCTTCTCATCACTTGTTCACTGTCCATCTGGTTAGCAAAGCAGCTAAAGTGTCAGTGACACACACACACACACACACACACACACACACAAGGATGCAAGTACACACATTTCCTTCGACTCTGTCTCGCTGTCAATCTCCTTTAACCTTTATTTCTCTTTCTCTCCATCATCTGTCATTCTCTGGAGAAAAGGGATATAATTAAAGTCAGTGCAGTATAATGTCATAACCTATTGATTTGGGTTGCCCAGTCTGTAATTAACATTATACCCCTTCAAATTATCTCTATCTGGGCTGCAGCTGTTTTCATTATTCTACTTTTACACAGTTTTTACACAAAGTTTGGAAATGCTGCCAAACGAATTGACGTTAAAACTTAAAGTCCATGTAAAGTAAGAATAAATATGTGTTCTGACTTTGTCACACCAAAGAAGAAAGCGTTATAAACCACCTAAATTTGAATGATTAAAAATATCAACAAGTTTATGAAAGCAGCAATTTTGAAGTAAAACATGTCAGATGAGTTCATAAAATTACATGACTAACTTTGAAACACTATGAGTGAGATGAATTAATCTCTCTAGGTACCCCTAGCAGAGAGATAGGGGTATGCTCAGGGTGGCCTCAGCGTGTCATCGAGCCACCCTTTAGGACTGCCTTCGTGGGCAGTCCTGGACTGAAAACTGGTGAAAAACTGTTTTAACCTCTAACTCTACATTTCAGTAATATATCGTTCATAGTCTTTTCACACATTTTCAGCTACTATTTTCCAACATATTTAATGTATTTAGAAAGAAATCTCAGAAATGCCTTTACACAGATTTTAAAACAAATATACACCACTCAAAAATATAAAAGAAACCTGTGAAGCAGTAAAGAAACTTTAGAAAATAAATTAATAATGCACATTTATGAGAAACTGGAAGCAATATTACTTCATTAGTACCGAATAAAGTTTCTGCCAGAATGTGTTGGCTATGCATCATTCTTTCATTCAAGGAAAACCGAGAAATGCACTCAGCAACGTTGTGATGGATCACTAATAACCATATACCTTCAACAAGCTCCCTGTCATTATGACATCATTTATTTAACAAATGTGCTTCTATCACTAGAGGTCCAATATAAATTTTTTATATATTTTTCCATGCAACTTAACAGAATTTTGATCATTTCTGTTGTCAGTCAAACAATAATACATCTGTAAAAACAAAAATATATGACTACATACGCAGATGCACAGGGGCAGCATTAGTGCATAAGAGAAGGGTTATTGCAATATAATCCCATATTAGAGCTACACTAGCTGTTCTGACGATTGGCTCAGAGGCTTTTAATAGCACACACACACGCGTAAATCGACAGGAGCATTTGGAGTCCTTGTTAAAAGCAAAAGTTGTAATTAATGTTGAAGGATAAAACACGCAAAATAAGCACCACGCACATACTGTTCGCAAACACACACACACACACACACAATCATATGCATCAAATCCTACTGTGACAGATGGATAGGATTATTCACCTGCCACACACACACACACACACACAGGCAGACATATAGCCACACAGAGTTTAAACGCTGTGATCACACTTCTTCTTTGAAAACAAACACACACATACAAATGCTATAAACAGCCTCCCTGAAGTGAAGATTTAGACACTTTTATCAAATCTATGAGAGCGAGTCTGTAGGAAATAAGATATCCAACCAACACCAGACACTGTGTTTTTTGTTTGTCCCAGAGGTTTAACCTAAGGATTTTGTCCGTTAGTCGAGTTGGCTCACTGCTGCACTCTTCCATACAATCACCATTAGCTCCATTCCCATTCTGTCCAGTGTCTTAAATCTTGTATGAGCTGCTTTGAAATTAAAGTACTAGCCGTGGGCTACGGGACTGGAAAGATTCCTCAGAAGGTCATGATAGAGCGTCTTTATCAAAATAAGAAAAACATTTCAGGCTTTTATGCTGTCAACATACACACACTTACTGCACACACAGACTAATCTTTTCCAACAACTGTCTTTCATTGCTTTCTCTGTCACTCACCTTTTCTTATCCTCCTCTTTGGTCCGCATACTTCTCCTCTCCCTTGTTCTCGTTGTCTCTGTCTCATCTCTGTTAGTCCTTTAGTCCTCAGTAGCGCTCTCCTCAGACTCTTTACCGCTCTCTATCTCTCTCTCCGTCTCGTTCTGTTGCTGCTGATCCTCGCATGCTCGCGGAGCCCAGTGATCCTCCCTCTCTCTCTCTCTCTCTCTCTCTCTCTCTCTCTCTCTCTCCCTCTCTCTCTCTCCCTCTCTTTCTGCCTTTCTCTGATGTATCTCTACCCATTATCTCTACCCATTTTTTCCTATACTGTGCTTCTCACTCTTTGTCTTCACTGTCACTCTGTCATTAATTCCTCCACTGGCTTCTCTCTTTCCCTCTATCTCTGTCTATATCCCCATTTCTGTCTCGATTGGTGGCTTATCCAATGCCATGCCCTGGTTTTTGCGTCTGCGTGTGTGTGTATGTGTGTCTGCATTGACCCTGGCATGGTGGTAGAGCAAGTGAAACTTTGGCAGCATTAAAGTGTCTACTCCCGGGAGTTGTGCCAGGACACAAACAAACACACACAGGCTTGAACACACAGGAACACACACTCTTTAGTCACTTTATTTATATCTTTGCTGTTCTGCGTGAACACTAGTGTAGCATTGCCTCACTCTCTCTCTCTCTTTCTTGTTCTGTCGCTTTCTCTCCCTGGTAGTTTCACCTCGTTCTCCTCTTCTTTTTTTTTGTCGCTGTCCTCCCTCTTCTTTGCCCCACTTTAGCCTCCTCATGCCATTCTCTCCTCTTGTTTCGTCATCGTCTCTCACACTCACCTCACCCTCTGTGGTTGACTGTTCCACCCTTTTATCTTATTCTCTTTAAATCTGTCTGCTCCTCTTCATACCAGATGATGATGTTGACTTCTTTCTTGAGCCAAACAATACAGAAAATTAGATGAATTGAATAGAAAGTGAGATTAAACGCCACATGACATCAGGTTCTAATTATGCTTAATTATGAGTGCTTTGTCTTTTGTGCACAGTAGGAAGTGTGTGTTTGCAAATTAATTTCCTCATTCGTCATGCATCGGGAAAGGTGGGAATATTTAGTTGCTATTCACTTCTTTTACAGGCAGCTCAAAGTATTGTGTTTTAAGTTAGAAATTGAAGTAGGTTTAGTTAGATTTCATTTATTTTAATTAAGGCAAGATTGATGCTAGTAGTTCTGAAATAAATGAGCACTAATGAAGCAGAGGTTCTTACAAGTATAGTAAAACTGTTGTGTGTGTTATGTAACTGTGTTTTGAGTTATGACTGTGTGTGTTTTTCCTGTGGACAATGAATTATTACCTGTGTGTTCCCTGAGTGGTCCCTTGATGCAGTGACCATGTGAATGTCTCTCCTGAACCCTCCCCATCTGAAAATAACTGGTGATGTATGCACCGCTGCAAAGTGGTTGACTCACCTTGCGTTGTGTTTCAGTTGACCTCTGGTGAGATGACCAAAGGGGTGTGTGTCTGTGTGACCGTCTGAATGTGTTTGTGAAAATTACATAAGCAGTCAGGGAGTCCAGTACAATGAATGAGGCCTTCAAAAATACTACACAAGTGCACAAAAACATAAGCTGACAAAGCATGACAGTGATGTTGAAGTGAAGGATGAGAAGAGAAGCATGTAATCATCCTTCTCTTCTCTTCTCTTCTCTTCTCTTCTCTTCTCTTCTCTTCTCTTCTCTTCTCTTCTCTTCTCTTCTCATTTTGCCTTTCCCTTTGACCTCTCTCCCTCCTCTGCTTTCTTTACCTTATTTGTATCAGCTGATTGTGTCTCTTTGTACTTGACTGGGAAATGGGAGTCTGAGGACGCATTGATCTGTTTTCTGAACAGTGAACAAGTGTACATCTTCACAAAAGCAAACACCACTGCGCACCCATAGACACCCATGCTGCCGCTCTCTGCCTCAGACACAAACACAGCCACATCAACTGACATGCACACACAGCTCGAATTACACCTCCGCACAATCCATCTCTCTCTTTCATCCCCCTCTACACCTCAGCCCCCAGGTGTCAGAAAAATGTGTGTGTGTGTTTGTGTGTAGCAGAGGGGGAGGGGTCACAGATGACCATGTGTCTGTGGATGTACAGTGTGCAATGCTGCAGGCTTCCAGTGAGACCATGTTTTCTCGATGTTCTATTTTGAAAAATGATGAAAAATCACAGTTGAGAGCAGCTTAATGACTTCCCACCTGGGGAAAAGGACAGCGCAGTAAAGAGAAGGGGAAAAAAAGGGAAAGGTGATGAGACAGTCTAAATATGGATGAATAAAGTGCTGTGAAAGGCGTCAACAGACTTGATAGGGAGTTATTTAAATGGATGAATGTTGAGCTTTAAACTCATCTATTCATGTGTTTGGTTCTGTTTGCTGCTTGAATCACTTCCTGTCTGTCTGTTTGCTTGTCCTCAAATTAGGCTAAACGTCGTGGATATGCTTGTTCCACAGTTTCACACTACTGAGTGACGGTTGTGACTAACATACCAGAAACATTTCTTTGTGTTCCTCTGACAGATTAAACCCTAACAGTTTAAGTATTTAAATTAGGGCTGTCAAAGTTAATGCTTTAATTCCCTGTCTTAATTTAAAAAGAATTATATGTTAATTATATTTAATTGCAATAATTGTGTATCACTGTTTATCCCACTGGGCATCTCATGAACTTTAAACAGAGAATTCAAACTTGGTGACACAAAGTGAGCCTGTCAGTTTTGAAAGAAGAATGTGCTCTTGCAATTTCTCTGCTACAGACTTACCTTGACCAGCACTGTATGGTGATATAACAGATATTGCTGTGTTAGCTGATTTCTTTTTATCTTCTCTATTTGCGATATTGTTGCAGGATGTTGTAGCATGTTATAGATAAACATTTCAATGGTTCTAGCACTATGTTCTTGGCTGTGTGGTGACTGTTGGGTGAAGCTTTTTTTGCTGGAACCTGTGTGCTACAATCACTAAGTACACTCCCTGCATACCTATCAACCAACCCACGGTTAGGACAGAAGTAAACAAGCCTCAGCAGCAGTGGCACTGCAGTAATGGCGTGTTTAATGCAATAACACGGTGAGGTATGTCAGAAACTGGCAAAGGGATATGACAATGAGAAGTCCATGCAAGAGATTTAAAATAACCTGCTGCGCAGAACTTTCACGTTCAGACTTTCAGGTCGGACAAAAGTATTAAAGTATTTCAAACACGTCATTTGAGACTTTTACAGTCACATGGGCACATGTCATGTGTCAGAGGGCACATTTTCCAACTGATCAATGAAAGCATTTAGTTTGATGATATGCAGTGAAAGATATCTGTATTCAAACTGCAGCTCGAGATGCTTTTGATTTTAATAACCCTGTGACCCTTTCTCTAGCCCAGCCCACAAGGCAAACTCCAAATTTCAACCCCTCTTCTGACGTCTGAAGAAATAGCAAAGTGATCATTATGTTGTTTGTTTAATTCAACACTTTGAAATGTAATAAACAGCTTAGAATGATTTCTAGCAAGGCTTAGTCTAGATTTATTTCAAGTGGTGCAGGTGCATTTCCAGATAACTGTCATTTTGATGCAACACTGAAATTGCAGCTGTTAATACATTATTAACAAGTGTGGCAAGAGTGATCGACTGGATAGATAAATGGAGTGACAGTGAAGGAGGGAGGAGGAGAAGCAAGGGAGAGAAATCCCAGACCTCTCCAGCATCTGTGTCCTGTTTTGTCAGTAATCTCTTCACTGTTGCGTAAGGCCTTTGCCTCAACATGCCCTGAGCTCTCTCTCTCTTTCTCTCTCTCTTGCTCTCTCTGCCTCTGTTTTACTAATATACACAAAGCTCATATGCTTCCCGCATGTCTTTGTATGCCATGCAACGTGTTGATGAAACACATCAATGTGTGAGGATACAGACAGCTGATGGTCGGCTATTTGGTCCTTTGAGCAAACTGTGTGTTTTCAATGGTGTTAAGGGAGATTGAGAGTGTGAGTCCTCAGACCAATTACACTGAAGTAGGGCAATACGACACGTGACCTGCACTTCAACACACGAGCACACAGTGAACATTAAACCAGAAAGTACTAAACTGAAGAGTATTTGGTGAGTGACTGAGTGTGTGTGTTCTTAATCCTATTACTGATCAACCATTACACAGAGAGTTCGTTTTATTACTTGCTCCTGACTTTTTAGTTTATATCCCCATGAGGTGTGTGTGGTTTTCTGTCCAGCAGTATAAATACATCATTGAATTGCTGCTATCATTTCAGGAAAACTGATTTTTCCAGGTTGAGTTTTATCTTCAACAACAGGAGTTCATTTTAGACAATCTGAACATTGCTCCCTCATTTTGGCGGCTGTTACTTGCAGGACTTGCTTACTGCTTTAGTGTTGCACTCAATTGATCTCCTAGCACTTTTAAGCGTGGAACATGGGTGGGGGGGTAGAGGGAAAGAAGGGAAGAGAGATTAAAGAAGGGAGTGTGCTGACAGGGTCTCTGGTGTCACTGCACTGCAAAAGAAAAGGTGGGTGGTTATACACTGAGCTCAAACTCACGCATCCAAGAACATACATATCCCAAGCTAGACATCTATGTAATAAAATGCTTCCTTCATCACTGTGTGTGGGTGCCGATATTTTTGCTCTAAAACTGGACACGGTGAGAATATGTTTTTGTTTTCAATATGTGACTCAAAAAGTATGTTTCTTATTAGTATGCAGGCAAGCACGAACACACACACACACACCCTGCCCATTCTGTTCAGATGAAAGCTGTCACCACATTAGATGGCATTCATCTTTCATCTTCAATTAGCCATCCATCACTCTTCATCTGTGTCTTGTGTTTCCTTCTTCTGCCACCAACTCTGGAGAACATTTTCACCCAAACCCTTGGCAGATGTGTTTGTGGTCCACCTGCCAGAGTGAACAAACATTAATGTGGAGGTACAACAACAACAAAAAAAAACATTGGCTTTAAGTAGAGTGTAAGACAAGGCATCATGCTCCATGGTGCATATTTACACTGTGCTCTTTATGAGTCAGACTCCTGCTGTCAGGACCCCCTTTTACGTCATCAATCTACTTTTTTGTAGTTTCAGTCTCACCCTGGTGGCCTTCATTGATGTGACAGTTGTACCTACATTTTTAATAGACAGCTCTAGAAGTAAAAATGATATCACATACTCTACAGGTGCACCTGCTGGGAAATGAAAATAAAGATTGGGGGGGGGGGCTTTACCATGTTTCATTTTACGTTCTCAATAGAGCCTCATTTTATTGACTGGACAAAAAATACCAATGGCAGAGAGAGAAATGATTGCGAAAGTAACGTCAGACAAACAGGTGGTGGAGTACATGGAGAAGGGGGAGGTTATAGGGGCTGACGGTAGATGACTTTGGCCTGACTCAATCAATATTTCAGCACTCTAAGGGATAGTATTATGTGTATGTAATATATTTTTCTTCTGGTCAGTACAGTTAAGTTTTTCTCCCTTTCTTCTCTGTTTTTTTTTCTCTTTTGTTGCCCACTCCCCCTCTTAGTGTGTCCCCTCTCTCAGCCTCTGGTTGTGGAAAGGTTCATGCTAAATTTTCCATGAATTTTGTGCTTTAATCCAGCTCAGGGAGATTTTCTTGGCATAAGTAGTTTTCACATACACTTAAAACTTTTTTTTTTTTTGCCTATCCTCATCTTTCATGTCTGTCTTACTTTCATAGTAAAAGCAATGCTTGCTCCTTCTCCCTGCTCTTCCGTCTCTTGACTCTGCTTCACTTTCATCTTCTATCTCTAATTCTTCCTATTGCTACTCTCTCTCTATGTGTTTTTCTGTACTTACCTTGAGCCATATTCAAAGTTAAGTGCACATACTAAGTAGTTAATACCTCATTAAAAACTCCAACACTAAAACATAATCTGCATTATTTAGATTTAGCACTAAAGTAAAAGAGTTTTTATAGCACTTACCTACATTTTTTATTTTATTTTATATGATATGATCTTTTGATATCATGTTTTTATAACATTACACTGTATGAACTGTCTTCCCCTTTGAAATTGACCATTGCATTTTACATTCTACAAATGAGACCCTAGTGTTTGTCAAATTTATTCTCTCTGGTATTGTTCTGCCTTCTATTTTTGAGGCTAACTTTTTTTTCATTTACAAAATATAAAAGACATGTTGGAGGCAATTTTTCCTTAAGCTGTTCACATCTTTCACCATTTGCTGTCACAAGGGACACTGAAAGCTTTTTTATTTGTGTTATGTTGAAATACTGATTTATTTATTTATTTATTTATTTATTTATTTATTTATTTTTAATCTTACCTGGCAGAAGGCCTCAGTGCCAACTATGGAATGCAATTTAGAAACTGCAGAAGCTGCCAGTCTTCCTGCCAATGGTTATGTTTGTTTATAATAATTATGCTAATTTGTGAATAACATTGGGGTAGCGACTTGTTGATGCATCCAGCATCACTGCAATTTTCCTTGCTCAGAGCACTGCCCTTTTGTTCCAGGTCATGTAGTGAGTGTGTGATGATGTTTGGACTTTAGCATAAATTTGTGGCTCAAATTAGAAAATGTCAGGCGAGGTTTTCTTTGAAACTGACATAAGCTTAGGCATAGAGCAGCAACAAATTACCATTTGAATGTCTTTAGCTTAAGATGTATAGCACTCAGTTTAAGAGCAGCTGCACAGTGCCCAAAAAGTAATGGTGCATTTCTTTTTCCCTCTCTCCTTTTCTCTCCCACATACACATTTTACCTTCAAAGTCCAGGGTGGTAGCCTGCATGACAGCTATCCTCAGTCAGATGGATGATCGTCACTATGCTACATACATAGAAACCTTCAGTGGAACATATGATCTTGTGGTAAGTACAGACACTTCTGCAGATATCTCAGAACTGTCTTAAACTGTATTGAATTAAGATATTGTTAAATATCATTCTCCTTCTTATGTCCATTTCACTCCAGGACTTCCTGATGGAGTCCTTCCTGCTTTTCAAGGATCTGATTGGGAAACATGTGTATCCCTCTGACTGGATGGCCATGATCATGGTACAGAACAGGTAACATACCACAACCACACACATATACATACACACTCCCAAGTCTGCTACTCTAACAAAAAGGGCAACAACTGCTATAAGGCTTGGTGTATGTGAATTTTCATAGTGAGATAGTAAAGGTGATATCAGGGCTGTGGTGATGAAAAAGGCTCATGTGACAAATGTGTTTGTGTATGAGAGCCGATGGGGCGGGAAGGCATGGGTTTTTTTGTAAGCTACAGGGGAGGCTACAGTTGTGTCAGAGCAAGAGAAAAGGCAAATAGGTAAAAGTGAGATTGAGGTAAAGGAGAAGACAGGTTGATAAGGGGTTTGCAAACTGGGGTTAGCAGAGAGATGTGCAGGTAGAGAGAGAAAAAGAAAATGAAAGAAAGCGGAGAGAGAGTTATTCGACTCTGAATAACGATGATAGATAGATAGTGTTGGAGCAGAAAGACTGGGAGCAGCTTTGCTTCTTAACTTTAGAAAAGCACAAAGCCACAATTCACTGATAACACCTGCACACTGTGTGAAGTTGCTATAATGATCTATCATTTTGACACAAGTTTTGAATCTGAAGCAATTTTATGGCCTTGTCTCAAAGAGCAGCACAAAGCTATGAGCTAGAGTCACAAACAAATTGTAAACACTGACAGATTCTCATCGTATTCTTAGACATGACTTTTTTTAGACATGACTTTTTTTAGACATGACTTTTTTTTAGACATGACTTTTTTTAAGTACGTAAGGTTGTTCTTGATTTATTAATAATTCTATTCTATTGTTTCGTATTTAGTTATTTTTTGTAGCACATATTTCAATTTCACTGTACTTTTTGGTGTTTTATGTACAATAAATGTGTGCGATTCTGTCCATTAGAGTGTTCCTGAGAGCGATCAACACCTATGCAGACACTATGAACCAAAAGTTCCTCAATAACGATGACTTTGAAGTGCAGGTAAGCGTGTTTGTGTGTGGTTGCAGGCTTTATCTTGTGTATTCTGCCTTTACTATGTTTAACATGCCCCCTTCTGTTTCTCACTTTTCCTCCCTGTATAGCTTTGGAATAACTACTTCCACTTGGCGGTGGCATTTATTACCCAGGAGTCTCTGCAGCTTGAGCATTTCTCACCAACCAAGAGGAACAAGATTTTGGCCAAGTGAGAGGAGGACCCTATAATTTCCTTATTTACTACACCTACTCTCTACCACTCTAATGAAACACTCAGTGATTTGTGATCTATTTGGAGTCTGCGTTTACCGTTTACACTCCCACTGCCTATTAAAACTGTGTGGTGCCTGTAGATAGACATTCAGTTTAGTTCATGTTGGGGCATATTAGTGCATCGTTATCTTTCCCACTCGGCTGTTCAGTTTCTGAAAGTGAAAATTACAGTATTGATCAAACCATCGTTCAGGGCTGATTTTTCTTTTTGTCTCTGTCTCTCTCTGCCTCTATTTTTTTTTCTCTCTTAATTTCAGATATGGAGATATGAGGAGACTCATTGGCTTTGCTATACGTGATATCTGGTACAAACTAGGTAAGAAAATCGAGTTTATATAAGTGTGGTTGCTTTGCTGCTTCTGGGTATACGAACGTGTGATTACCCTGATATCAGGAAATACCTGTGTGTGTAGGTGCAGGTGTCTCTTCACTTTCGTTTCATGACACAACCAAGTGTCAGTGGAGGCTGTTTTTGCAACAGCATTGAAATAACAGTCGACAATGTGAGCACCATTTCACATAGACATACATCAATATCTATTACTTTATGAGTAAAAATCTGATATTAGTGGGGTGAAGTAGTAGCTACAGTGTTGGCTGACAGCACCAGTGAAAATTAGCGTGTCACCGGATCCTGAGCGTGGTCCCCAATGAACAGATTATGGTGGAACTCAGCTGCAAAGTTTTTAAACAGTAGTGAATACAGTGTCTCTCCTTTTCAGTAAGGATTTGCTTTATGACTCAGTACAGCACTCCTCAAACTTCGTTCTCCAGAGAAATCACAGCTAAATACATAGGCAACTGATACAGTAGGTCAGATTATCAGGTGCCTGTGTTTCAAAATAAATACATGCTGCCGATGTGCTTCAAGGATTAATTAATGCTTAAAATCTAATAATTTATTTCAATTAACCTCTCTCCAACTGAAATCATCACAGAAAATAACATTTAATGTGATTACAGCAGGGAAGTCAATAAATCAGTCTGCATTGACCTATGAATGAATGTTGGTGATTCTTACAGTATCTGTTGTCCACAGCTGCTTTATACTGTGTGAAAAACATCTCCTTACTGTAAGTTCATGAAATCCCTGCAGCATTTGAAGGCATCGGGACTGATATATTGATAAATCTGAAGCCTCTGAGAAGTGCCGCACCAGAGTGCAGTACTGTTATGCATGGCTGTTTGCTTTGTTTGCCTTCAAATCACCAGAAGTGACAGCAGGCAACTACAGTATAATCACACAGACCTCTGCACACATCAGACCGCTCAGTCATAACTTAATATTCTGCTTTTTTATCAGGCAAATTTTCAAAGAAGCATCTCATGTTGTATCTTTGAAACACATTGCAGTACAATCACTGCTGTATAATACCACTTACTAAACTATGTGACGATGTACCGGGTGTGATACAATTATTGCTAAAATAGCATGGTGGTTCACCAAATCAATTTCTTGATTGTTTATTATAGTAACTACCTGATGGAAAATCATACTTCATCTGTCTTTGGCTGCGGATTTGTGGTGATGTGTGTTCATGTTGAGATACTATAAACCATCGACACATATCCTGAAATAAAGCTTTCCGTTTGCAGAGCTGTCGTAATCACTTTTAACTGTGATTGGCACAGCTGTTTCAGAGCTGTGAGACCAGGCATGTGACTGGCTGCAACAGCATTTAATCATCACTACATGAGTTTGCATTGCTGCATATACTTGAACCAAAATAGAAGGTTGGCATGAAGACGCCTACACAGTCCGTACGACTAAGACCATCTTGTGCTTGGCATTTACCATTCGAATTTCAGCTGAGGTTACAGAACATTAAGCTGAAGGTCCAATGTAAAGCTTTTGCACCATTGTAGAACCTGGCCTGGTTTAAAGTCATCATTGCTTAAGGAAAACACTTGAAACTTGAATTGGGATATTTTAGTGGACAGAGAACAGGTAATAAATATGGCAAGATGGATCAGGTATGAATTGACCTGTACTTTTTTATTTGTACTTTGTATCTTTTAGGCAGTCACAAGATCTGTTTCATCCCTGGCATGGTGGGTCCTATCCTGGAGATGACTTTGATCCCGGAGGAGGAGCTGAGAAGGGCTACCATTCCCATCTTTTTCGACATGATCACCTGTGAACATGCAACCTCTGGAAACTTCCACAAGGTAAAAACACACACGTACATGCAGAAAAATTTTCACACATTTCTCTATAACTAATCTTCACACACTGAATACATGCAGTGAATATTTGTGTATGTATTACACAAACGTGTGAACATTTGCAGCATGTGCATGTGTGCAGGAATATTCAAAATATCTGAAGATTTTGCACACACAAAATCCACACTTGTACAGAAACACTAACACACACACACACACACACACACACACACACACACACACACACACACACATTGTTGAAAGAGACACCTTAATTATGCTTGCATAATTGATTTTTTTTTTCTGTTCCTCCTCTCATTTGCTTTCTCATCTCCCTTTGTTCTCCTTCTTTGCTTTCTCTCTCTCTCTCTCTCTCTCTCTCTCTCTCTCTCTCTCTCTCTCTCTCTCTCTCTCTCTCTCTCTCTCTCTCTCTCTCTCTCTCTCTCTCTCTCTTTTCCTCTGCAGTTTGAGAATGAGATCATTCTGAAGTTGGACCATGAGGTGGAGGGTGGGGGAGGAGATGAGCGATACATGCAACTACTGGAGACCATGTAGGCCCAAGTGTTAAAATATACTACTAAGTACTGCAGACTATAATGTCTGACAAATACATAAACAAGGAGAATTGCAGTAAAGTGATAGTAATGTAAAAATGTGATATATAATGGGACAGAAATTATTAAAATGAAAATATCTTGACTAGATTTTAGTTAAAAATATTCTGCTCTTAAGCACTAAATATCAGGGCAAAACCCTCTGATAATTAACTTGTCAATTCTGGTCTCCCAGCCTCCTGGACTGTGCTGCTGAGAAACCCATGCTGAGGCCACAGGTGCAGCACTTCGTTGCCCTGGTGAAGGGACTCCTCATTCGTCTCCTTGACTACCGTACCGTGATGAGCGATGACAGCCGCAACAACCGCATGAGCTGCACCGTCAATTTGCTGGTAAGTCCAGCTGTCTTTGAAGCTTTGAAGCTTGAAGCTGGGTGAGTTGTCCAAACCTTGTCCTTCAGAGTCCTGTGGGCTTGATCAGCTTTAGACATTTCTTCACCACAACAAAGGTTTTCAAGAGGGTTTTCTTACAGGGCACTAACCAGCATGGAACTAACCTAAGTAGGAAACTGGGTAAAATTTTACCATATTGCAGTGAGCCATTCCTCCATACAGATTTTTTCATTCATCAGTTTTTGTTTTCTTCATGTTTCTTTGATGCTCTGTGACTCCCATATGTTGTGAATCTGGCATGTGTCACCATGGATTTGCATTTATTGACACTAACCTTGTGATTCATGTACTGTACCTTGTAGCTGTAGTATTGAACCCCACAGCAATGAGGTGCTGATCTCAGATGCACACAGATCAACAAAACACACACACACACACACACGTGCACACATCAATAAATTCATTATTAATTGAAAGACTAATGTAAGAAGAGACTACTAAGTGAGTGTGTGCCCTACAGACCTCAGTCAATAATCTCATCTATACCCAAAGAGCCACACTGAATGAAGAGTTCATTACGAAACACCGGTTTTATATCTTGTCTTTCATGCCAAGGTCTATGTATTACTTTACAGCATTTAATTTGGTGGTGATTGATCTAAAGGAAAAGATTCATTTCTGTATCTGGTCTCTGACTGTTTGCAGAGGGTTGCATCAGCTCCTGTCTGTTCCACATTCTTTCTCTTATGTGATCTCCTAATCAGATTCTTCCCCAAGGTATTCTCAGGTTTTGTAACAGATCTATCCACCATACAAATTTCTCGCTGTACCTTCCTTCTTGTATGTATTTTTTTATTTGAATTAATTCCTAGAATTTTTATTTTTGGAGACATTTCTGACATTTCGTACATTTCAGTTCATGATAAATAGATGCAAGTCTGTTTGTGTCTGAAAATATGTTATTTTCTCCCAGAGGAACAGAGGCTGCTGGCACATGGCAAAGGTGTTTAACTTGTAGTCCGTGGCAGCTGCCCATTAACTATTCTCTTTCATTTGTTTGGCCAGATAAAAATACTCTCTTCTTCGACCATGCTTCCTCCTGCAAGGCTAACTTCACTTAGGAAGTATACAAAATCACATTGGTATTTGCTATGCTTACTCATGCAGATGCACTTTCAAAGAAATACAAATACACTACTACACATTCAGAAACATGCACACACTGCTAGGCTAAACCTCTGCTAATTCTGGGCTAAAGGTTTGCCAGTATGACTGTGTCTTTCCAGGAACACCTTTAGCTGTTCACAAATGTATATTGGTATTGCAGATATTCCTCCATCTAAGATGTCATATGTGTTTTTTTAAAAAAAAAAAACATCTGCCCCTACGTTGAGAATGACATAGAAAATGGAAATGGAAAATTATACTGTAGATTGTCTCATTATACGGTATGTTTCAAAGACGTTTCAAAAGCATCTGCTGCATGTAAAATCATCTGACCTTCATATAGATGGGCCAGCCTGCAGCAGGAAATTGGCTCATTACTCATGTTAAAATGTGTTGATGCAAACAATGATGTATCTGATCTTTGAAAAAGTAAGTAGATAAAGTATGCTTTGGCTCCAAAGTAAGTGGCTCTCAGTAATTGAGCTCGTTTTTGTATTTACTGTATGTATTTTTTTTGTCTGTGTATTTGTGTGTATTCTTGGGTATACAGAGCTGAGGTTACATCACTTTGTTTCACTCCTCTGTTCTCTGTAGATGTCATTAAACTTCATTAAACTGGGAGTTTGTGCTGCTTAACTAATAAATGCGCGTGCACACACTCCCACACATGCACACACACACACACAGGCAATCGGAGGTATCACACACATAATGCACACATACAGCCATTTAGATAAACACACAAATACAAAATTAGAAACTTGCCGTTCGTGCTTCACAATGATTTGTAAATCTCTCTCTGTCACACACACACACACACAAACACACGGGTAGACTGACACTAACCCATCTCCTTTTGATTTTGCAGAACTTTTACAAGGACATCAATCGTGAAGGGATGTATATCAGGTATATACTTGCTGAATTTAACATAATATTCTTTTAAGTGGTGCTTGTATGTGTCAAATGTGCATGCATGTGTATGTCTGAATGTGTGTAAATGTGTCTGTGTGTGGCTTCATAATCTGACAAGGGATTATGTGAGTCCCACTGAATTAATGTCAAAATCCACAGGATCAGCTCTTGGTCTGACTGGAGGGAGAGCAGTGAGAAAGAGAGACATGATGGGCACGAGGGAGGGAGAGCTAGAGAGAGGAAGAGCAGGGGAGAGAGAGAGAGAGAGAGAGAGAGAGAGAGAGAGAGGGAGAGAGAGAGAGAGAGAGAGAGAGAGAGAGAGAGAGAGAGAGAATACAGATCATGTCAGGTCCCACAGTGCGTTTCTGGCAATGGCTTATAGACATAATTAGTTATCTGTATGTGTGAATGTGAGCTCAACTCTGTGGATGATCAGCTGCCTCCGTCTATCCTGAGAATGTGGAAATATTTGGTTGGCTCGCCAGTTGATGTTAGCAAACAAACATAGTTTAATTCACAAACATGTTTAAGCTCTAAACACTGTATGTGTTATATAATAAACCAGAATTTTAAAGATCTAGCTCTATTACTACAGGCAATGCATGGAAAAGAAAACCCCAAACTAACTGTGTTATGGTCCTGTGTTGGAATTATACAGCATTAAATTTGCAGTGTAATTGCTAAAAAGCTGTGTGAAAAAATGACTGCTTAAAAAACAACAGTTCTTTTGGTTTTCATCATTGGCTCTTTTTTTCTATTTTTTTGTTCCATCCCCAATCCTATATTATTATACATAATGCACTATATACTAATCTTTATAGTATACTGTTTTTTGCGGTTTCCGTACAAGAGCTTAACTAGCTTTACCGCTTTGCACTAACAGGAACCCAGCCAGACATCAGTCAAACTGCGACTTTACGATATTACTGCTAAATATACTTGGTTTTCTAAAGATTTAATCTTTTGTTGTTGGTTTGTGAGGTGTTCACTAGAATGCACAAATTGTTTTCGTTTTTTGCAGCTGCAAGTGCGACCTCTATTCCCTTGGTGTATTATATTGTAGCACACAGAAAAATAAGCATTTTTTTGCACTTAGTGTAATTTTGACACTTTTTTTTAATGTGAGCGAACTACATCAAGATGTTCTTCGTTCAGTTAGGTGATAGCTTTATCACACCTAAAGAAGGTAGAATGCTGTAGTCTTTAGCAATTATGGACAGTACTTATTTCTGTTTTTTTAAGCACACAATGGCCAGTGCTTCCATTCAGTACTGATATTTGGCTTTTGAAAAAAAAACAGCAGTGGTGTTTCACACAGAGAGATGGACAAAGGAAGTTATGGAATGTCACAGAAGAATGGAGAGAGTGAGAGCCCGGTGACAAATAGATGACAGTCATGAGTTAAAGAAACAAGCAAGAGAAGGACTTAATGTTTTGAGTTTTTCTATTCACTCTGTCAACATCAACTGAGTTGGTTAAAAGTGAGAAGAAAGGTATAAGAAGAGATGAGGTAAAAAAAAAAACATAAAGAAAGCAAGTCCCTTTAACATTTAGTCATACAGAATAAACAACTGACCTCAAGATGCATCCATACTGCCAAATGTAGTTCATTTAGAAGAATCTAGAAGCCACTGCTTTCTTGCTTCGTCATCAATGCCTTAGCAAAAAAAAAGTCCTGCCTCTGGCCATGTGGTAAAATGATGTCTCCAGACAGAGGGAGGTAGAGAAAAAGGACCAAACTTTTAAAAAAAGGCAATAAAAGGGTAAGTTGGTCCACTAGCAGCCCAATGTTCCCATTTTCCTCCTCGTCAGGGTTCTAAAACATTATTGGGCTACAAAACATCTGCCAGACCGTTAAAAAGGCCTACGTCGAATTATACTGGTGTGTGTGCTCTTGAATAACCTTTCAGTGTTGTGTATATATTTCAGGATATGTACAGGTGTGTGTGTGTGTGTGACTGTGTTTGTATGTGAAAAAGCATTTTGAATGAGACAGTGACAAGCTTGTGATTAATTCATTTGCGGGTCTTCAAGTTGCCCAACAGTGGCATCTAGTGGAGTGATATATAAGTTACATATTAAATTTCACTTCCTCTGTGTGACTGTGTCTGTGTTCGTACACGTGTGTGTGCTCAGGTACCTTTACAAGTTGAGGGACCTTCACTTGGAGGGTGAAAACTACACCGAGGCAGCATACACACTGCTGCTCCACTCTCGCCTGCTCAAGGTAAGACACACACACACACACACACACTTATAAAAAGATATTTTGTAATTTAATGCTGGACTCAGTGTCTTGCTCGGCCTAATTACTTGTCTGTCTGTCATGAGTGAGACAGTTTTTTTTATTAGCTGATGAATTGTTGCTATGTCTCTGGCCTCTAAATGATAACGCTTCAGAGGTAAGTTTATGGCATGGCATCGGCCACTGTGGCTTCATCACTCCGGTGATTGATGCAGTAAGTGTGTGTGTATGTGTGTGTGCGTGCCCATGCATGTGTCTTAGTGTGTTTGACCTCCTTTGTCTTTTCATCTGTTTTATGAGACACTTAGAGGCTCACAGAGAGGGACAGAGGACTAGGGGTTCTCTCTCTCTCTCTCTCTCTCTCTCTCTCTCTGTCTCTCTCTGTCTCTTTTCTGCCTAATAGCATTACATCAAAGCAGATGAACTCTATAATATTTTTTATAATCTCTATTCATTGCTGATGTCAGTCCTGTCATGCCCGGTTCACATTATTGCAAAGATCAGGCTGTAATGCACAGCATGCTCTAATTCTTTCCTTTCCCACTTTCCTAAGCAGACAGAAGAGTTCCAAGTATAAGTCAGTTTTGGTGATCACTGTGTACTTTTTGTTTGGTTTGTAAATGAATTTCAGTGCAATTTATGTAATGGAAGATTAAGCATTGTCTCATTTATATAATAAATGAGCATCGTGCTGCATGTTTTTGTGCACACTCTGCTTAGAGACTAATATTGATTTATTACAACAACAATGAAACTCTAAGCTTTAAGTTCTCCTCCACTCTTGTTGAGACATCATGATAAATAGTCTGACTGCAACTTTGTTTTTGTTTCAGCAATAAAAAATTATACATACTATATTTCACTTTTTGTCTCTGTCTTCTATCCTGTCTCCATTACAGTGGTTAGACGAGACGTGTAGCCCCCAGTTTGAGTCCCATGGCTCACAAACCCAACGGCAGCTCAAAGAAACTCTCTACGACACCATCATTGACTACTTTGACAAGGGCAAGGTCAGCATTGTTTTTGACTACGACATGCTTTTTCTTTACTTAGCTACACCATCATAGATCAAAAATTAATTATTATTACTCTGGAGAAAGTCTTGTCTTTTTTTGGGTCAATGCAACTTTCTGAATTCATTTGACATTATTTATTACTTTGGGATAAGCAAAAGCTGATTAAAATCAGTAATTCAATGCAGAGACTTTTCTTTTGGAAAATGTTCTGTATCATGACAGTGTCTTTTAAAGAATGAGACAGCATTGCAATCATACAGTCACAGTCTCTGAGCAGTATGTTTGTGTCACATTCGTTTAGTATTCTCTCTAAGTGTTTTGTGTTCTTTGAAGCAGTGATAGAGACATTTCCTTCCACTCTCCAGAGACCTGGAAACAGAGATTCACAAGATGAATTCCCACCACGACAGCTGTTACCAATTTATTAGCAGATGGTGTAATGAAGGACACTTTTTTCCTTGTGTGTTTGTTTGTTTAGATGTGGGAAGAGGCCATCATTCTGTGTAAGGAACTTGCTGAACAGTACGAAAACGAGATCTTTGACTACGAATTACTCAGCAAGAGACTGGTAATATATGACAAATCTTCTGTACAATGTTCTTGATCTCACATTATTTTCTGTATTTCTTTATCTCAGCTGTCTCCCTTGAATTCCTTTTATAGATGTTCTTCGGTTTAAAGGGGTGTTTGAAGGAAAGAAAGAGAATTCAGGCATAAGTCCCTTCAAGTGCAGCTGTTGTTTACAGGACCCTTGTTAAATTAAACATGTGAAAATTAGTTTGGTTTGGTCTTTGGCCATTATATGGTCAAACTAAATCTGGGGAAAATGTCCAGTAGCCAGTCTGTAAGTTCTAAATTGCTCTAAGTCAGTTTTCTTAACTTCAGACCATATTGTTCTCACTGAACCATACTTCCATACTAAATTAGTCATCTGCTCTTTAAAATATTACCAACTTCAGCGAAACCATTCAGAATCATTTTAAAAATGAATACTTACTTCACACAAGTCCTCCTTTTGAATTTATCTTTTTCTCAAGAACTTTGTTTGAGCTTCCACAATTACCATATGACCCCAAAAATGTGATTCCTCATTGCCAATCATCAGCAACTTCAAACCCCTCCTAACCCTTCTTACTTTGTCCTCTCAATCACTCTTGTATTTCTTTCATCTCTTGCTTTGGCACCACAACTGAAGTGATTCCCTCCTTACCCAAATCCTAACTTATTCTTTAGCCTCACACCCTCTCCTCTGTCTACACATCACTCAATTCTTCTTTTTCCCTCCCAACAGAGAATTACAGTTTTTCCAACAATGGAAAAATCTTTCTCTTTATATAACTGCAGCAGGGGCTGTCTCAGCTAATGTTGAATTTATGTGGTTATATAAATGACAGGCATTGCCCTTGGATGTCATGCACTTTATTTTCCCCTGCATCTATCACCCTCAAAGGCCTAGTATTCTGCTGAGGGTAGCTTTGTCATTGGCATGAGCTGATAAAACTGCTATGGCTTCACACAATGCATATCTAAACCTCTCTCCTTCTCTGTCTCTTTTCGTCTCTCCCTCTGCAGGAAAAACAAGCCAAGTTCTATGAGAACATTATGAAGATCTTGAGGCCAAAGCCGGACTACTTTGCAGTGGGCTACTACGGACAGGGCTACCCTCCGTTCCTCCGGGTTTGTGTTTGTCATATACAGCATTGTAAAATAATATTCTCACTTTTCATAGAGCAGAAGCACGTACACTCACTGACTCCTTGTTCAACAGTCCAAAAACTTTTTTTCCCTATTATCAGCACAGAGGCTAAGCTATTTAGAATTGCAGCCGTGGACAAGTTTTTAAACGCACCGGCAAGATAGTTAACAGAACAAGACATAAAAAGCCTTATGGGAACATTGTGGATCTGTAGATTTCAGCAAGCTGCAAAAATAAAATATTCCACTGTTTATAGCTGCTTTATTCATTAGATGAGTTAATCTGCTGTGGTAAGGAGTATGACAAAGTCAGTGACTCAGTTTTTAGGGGAGCAGGGCCTGAATGGAAAACAGGCACGGGCCCACAATGGTAAAGTCTATGTCTTCACATAGTTTCACATAGTTGACCACAAGATATCACTTGGAACTCTCTTGCACAGCCCTTAACTGGTTTAAATGATATCTGCAATACAATACAAATCTGAACAAACAGCAATGATATGTGGAGTTCCCCAAGGGTCCGTGCTTGGTCCCATTCAGTCACATTTTTTGAAAACAACAAAATATCCTACCATAATTATGCAGACACAGGCAACACACAGATTTACATAACAATAAATCCTGATGATTATGGACCAGTATACAGTCACTGTCACATTTGTATTAGACACAGACTTAAATTCCCTAAAATTAACAAAATCATCCTACTGCTACCTTAAATATAAAGCAAGCTCATGTCTCAACAAGATTTAGAGAAACTTGTTTATGCTTTTGTTTTTAGTAGGCTTGAATATTGTAACAGTCTCTTTACATGTCTCTGTAAAAAAAATCAATACGACAGCTGCAGCTGAGTCCTCACTAAAACTTAGAAAATGGAATATATCACCCGAGTTCTCAGAGCCTTGCACCAACTTCGTATGCATCAAATAATTGATTTCAGATTACTGTTATGCACTTACAAAGCACTGAATAAGGGAGCCAGAATACATCTCTGATATCAAATTATGCTGCTTTGTTATGAGTCATCCAGAGCTCTTAGATATTCTGAGACAGGGTTGCTCATTGTCCCCAGGGTCAGAACAAAACATGCAGCTTAACTTTTCTGTTTGCCACTGCTTTTCTCAGGGTCATTTAAAGATTTTTTAACGGTTTATTTACGCTTTTGCACTTCTTAAATTTTTTAAATCATTTTTTCCCTTTGTTGTTTGTATATATTATTTATTTTATAAATTGTAATTTTTCAGTTTTTCAAATGTTTTACTTAACTTTGAATGCCTTATGTAAAGTATTTTTCCACTCGCCTTTGTGTATGAATGTGCTACATAAATAAACTCGGCTTGCCTTGAAAAAAAAAGATAGGCAATGTCTAAATAAAAAAGTAAAGTAAGTAAAAAGACAATTTTTCAGTGTTGATTCCATGATAAATAAGGGCTTAATCATTTCATTGTCATTATTAACCCCAATTCACTCCCTATTCTTTAGAACAAGGTGTTTATCCACCGTGGCAAAGAGTACGAACGCAGAGAGGACTTTCAGAACCAGCTGATGAGCCAGTTCCCAAGCTCTGTGCGCCTCAACACCACCACCATGCCAGGAGATGATATCAGGAACTCTCCACTTCAGTGTATCCTTTAAGTACACATTTACATGCATTACTTTTGGGATTAACAAGTTTTGGGGTTGCTGAAAAAGTCTTTACAAATATAAAAGTAAATGATAAGATCAACTAAAATCCAGAGTTTTCCAAAAGAAAGTATCAGGAGACCTTTTGCCAAGGCATCTAGACAGAAGCCTTGATTTTTGTTTATGATGTACCTTTTAGTTTAACTCTGTATAATAAAACACGGCATCTAGAGGTCAGGCACATCCACCACTATCAGTTTGTACCTTCTGACACATAGGGATACTCTATCATGTAGTAATATTTCATTCCTAAGTGATCTGAACCAGATATCCAGTGTTTCACAGTGCAGCCAGTCCTCGAGATTCCTCCTCGCCTGAAGAACAAACCTGTTCCTGACCAGATTATCAAGTCAGTAAAACAGCACTCATCATTTTAATACAGCAAAACGTGAATGTGAAATGATAGGCATTAAAAAAAGAATGGCAATTCTGATTATGTAATTTTTAAAGAAAATGTATTTGCCTCTTTTGTAAATGGTGTTTGACTGTAACCTCTGTCTCCCTCTTCATACACAATGGTCAGCTTCTACAAGTCCAACTACGTGCAGCGTTTTCACTATTCCAGACCTGTGAGGAAAGGACCCGTGGATCCAAACAATGAGTTTGCTGTGAGTTATTTTTATTTAATGAAAATATTTATGACCACAGGGACCATGAAAGTATTTCAGATGCTCTTGTATACTTTGTACATTATCAGTCTGAAAAGATGAGTTTCTAAGCTATGAAATAACAGGGTTTCATTCAAAAGCAGGTTGTAGTTCAATTATATGATAAGACATCAGGTTTCAGATGAGCACTAGAGATGCGACACCAAATTCAGGTAATACTGTATTGCATGTATGGATATCAGATTGTACATTGAAGTAAAAAGGTAGAGAAATTGGCCAATGAGATAGATAAAAAATAATAAAGGCAAAAAAAGAAAAGAGGGGAAAAACAAAGAATAAAAAGAGAAAGAAAGCCCACAGAGTCTGAAAAATAACAAAGACTATGCAAAACCACTGGGAAGTAGAGAAGATTTGTCCTCCCAGTACTGTGTCATTCTTGTAGGAATCTTATTTACTCTCCTTACACCAATGGCGATGAGTTGTATCTTTTTGAGGAGAAAATGGATACAAGAAATTAAAATTTAATTGTGGCCAAAGGTGAGAAAATGGTTTAGTGGAAAGTCGGAGATTACTTTACCGCTTGGAGTACATGTACAATAGTTTTGGTGCCAGGAGTATAAAAGAAAAATGTAAGTGAAATGTAGAACGCAAAGCCTTAAACAACTTGTTTAACTAAAAAAGTTGATTGCACAAAAAAAAGATAAGATCACAACACAAAACTGAATGTGTGAAACTAATATAAGAAAACAACACAACAAAAAAAAAGTTGTGGAAGCACCAAAACACATAATTTAAACTTCTATTACACAGTTTTTGTTGGTGTTTGTCACTTTAAGTGTGTCTTTTCCTATTACTGCCGTGGAATGTGTCATTTTGTGTTTTCTCAACAACAAACAAATTGCAACAACAAAGAACATGAGTTTGTGAGAATCTGAGACTAATGAAACCAAGATTAAAATGCTAAGTGCATTGGAAGTTGAATGCTTGCCATGCATGCCACATAATTGCAATATCACCTGCTCAGTTCCAGCTGGAGACCTTTGTTGTCTGTCATACACCTCCCTTGCTTTCTCACCACATCTCCTGTCAAATTGGAAAAAATAAAGGCAAAAATAAATCTTTAAAAACACTAATGGTTTCTGTACACAAGCAGAGCAAAGAGAAGACAAAATGGCAAGAGGTCATTCACTTTGGGAACTGCTCTTATTGTGTTGAGCCAAATCATTGGGTGAGAAATTGCTCATATCCAACAACCCATTGCAAACTAACCCTGCCTAAGCAACCAAATGAAAGCCCAACAAGCCCTAACTCGACAACAGAACCCCAAATGGGAAACAAAAGGAAGTGTGACCCAAGCTCCACCAGCTTAAATTGGCAAAACAAGCGAATTGCACATTTAATGATAGATGTTAAAGGAAGATATACACAGTATCCGGTAGATACTGGAGCTTCAGTTTAAACAAAACAAAAGAAACAATAAGAGCTGCGGGGTACCTGTAACTGAGCCAGCTGTATCCTGCTTATCTATAGGCCATGGAGAGAGTGTCAAGTTACACAAGTTCACCTTTCCTTTCCACACACATTATGTAAACTAAATTGCACCACCTATTGTACACTAGACAGCATCTTTTAGAGACGAACCAGGATGACTGAGCTGTACTGCCAGTCCTGTTAGATAACAATTAACCCTCAAATGAAGAGAAAAGGCAGGGGCATGGTACTCCTTCACTAATGACATTTGATATTTCATTAAAACAAGATGCTTCACTAACAATGGTCTCACAGTATCTTTCTCCTGAAAAAGGTATTTCTATCTGTGACTCAATCTCTGTCACAGATGAGGACATTTTTATGTGATGAGGGGTTATTGTACACAACAGATAATGGATTATTCACAATGCACTTGCAGCACCAAGAGTTCCCCTCAACATGCACTTTCCCCTTACTGGCCACAACAAGCAGAAGAGTGATGTAATGACTAGAAACAAGCATTGCTGTCAGCTCCAGCTTATGGCTTCTCTACTACTCTACATAAGAGAGGCACACAAGCATGTGACAAGGACTGGAGAAACAGAACTTGTACTGACAATCTGCTTCACATATAACACCCATACATGTTCTTTGTACTGGTTTCACAGCAGACATCTTGACTTGTCAAAGCCATAAAAACACAGGTGGACTACAACTATTCCTGTTATTATATGTCAAAATGTCTGCTGGTCGAACAGTCCATTCTTCTTAAGATGGTAGTGATCCAAATAACTGCATGAATGCCATCTGATGTTCACCTAGACCCTGTTGCAAAGACTAGAAACTCCTCTCTGTCCTTGTTTGTTTTCTATACTGGTCAAACTCATTAGAGAGAAATTGGAGTCCATTTCCAAGCACTACCCACCAAAGTAGCTGAAAATATGCAGTCACAAGAGCCTGTTACTACAAACACAGCAGTCAGTTGTGGTCACTAATGGTACACAGATGGTCATAAGGCCTTGAATTCATTATTTGGGTTAATTCTCCAATCTGTTCTGTACCGACTGAATATAAAATGAGATATCCAGAAAATATGTCACTTTGTCAGGGGTCGTCTCTTTACTCAATGATAGAAAAAGGGTTGCATGAGGGAAAAGGTTTGGAACAACCACACTACAGGACACCTTATTCATCGCGCTCCAGAAAACAGCAGGATTCTTCTTCAACCCATGGGTCCTCCTCATCCCCTGTGGAGCCGAACAATGGAGTTCCAGGAAAAAATATAGGACACCCACAGTTAACTAGGGAACAACACCACCAAATAAAGCCCAAACCCTGTGTGAACGGTTCATCCCGCACAGTTACTTATAGTTTAAAGTGTGGATTGATGAGGAATATAAACTGTATTGTACTGTCAGATGTGTGTCTGGATGCAAAACTGCTCACTACCTGTTGATCCACTGTGTAAATATGATTCCCTGCTATTGATCTTGGTTTGGTTACCTTCTCAGTAAACTTCTGAACAGGACTTTCGATGACTTCTTCAATAAGTGTCTGAAAAGAATTCCGACTGTAATACAAGTCTCACTGGTATCACTGTTTACAAATGGTACAAGCTCATCTTTGCATCCTTGTGTTTTAGTCTATGTGGATTGAACGCACAACCTTCACCACTGTGTATAAGCTGCCAGGGATCCTGCGCTGGTTTGAGGCTACTGACATGAAACATGTAAGTCTGTGAGGATGCTTTTTCTCTCCATGTTTGAGCTGCATTTGCTGTGATTTGTTGCCTCCAGTATAGCATGTTCCCCGTCTCACCACTTTCGATTCAATTTGTTTTCTTTCTTTTTTACGACATTTTTTAAAATCTACATCTCCCACACGCCTCCCTCACTTCATGGGTCTCTTCTTCCGTCATATTTTTCCTATATTTCCTCCTCGTCTGCTCTTTGTAATACTCGGGTTCTCTTTCCAGACCACCTTGTCTCCATTGGAGAACGCTATAGAGACCATGGAGTCCACCAATGAGAAGATTCTGACCTTGATTAACCAGTACCAGGCTGACTGGACTCTTCCCATCAACCCCCTCTCCATGCTGCTCAATGGCATTGTGGATCCAGCTGTCATGGGCGGCTTTGCCAAGTATGAAAAGGTAAAAAAAAGTCAATCAGTTTATAGCTCATGATAAATACACTTTTCTAGGTGAATTAATGACCATTATACCATTGAGTAAAGCTCCCAATGAGAGTTTAAGTCAGTTTGATTACCATAAATTATACCATTGGTTATGGTTATTGTTTAGTGTTTTTTTTGTTTTGTTTTTTGTTTAGTTTTTTTTTTCAAGTATAGAAAAGGTTGAGGTAAATAATGCTTATTACAGTCATCTATCACAATTTTACATGGTGAAAGAAAACCTGTGGCCTCAATTTTTTATCTAACCGTGCCCTGACTGTGTGTAGAATTATAAAAGGCACCATGACAAAGAGTCACCATCTCAGTAATGTGCTTTTTCTATGATGACTAAGCCCCTGAAAAGTGATCTATGCTGAGGGGACTGCTTTTCTGCAAGATTTCATCTCCCATGATGAATTGACTTGAATTCATTTAGTATCAAAAATCAGTATCCCTTTCCTGAGGCTCTGAATAAGTTCTGTCCAAATTACATTAAATGCAATGAAGTTATTAAAGTCTGGTGTATTCTTACCTTGAAATATTATCAGCGTTCACCCTCAAAAACCATTCAGTGTTATAATATCCCGTACAGGATAAGATTGGTGTTCTTTGAAAGTGCACATGTGGGTGGAAACGTCATGAAATTACCTTTTAATATTTCCTTCATATCAGGCGTTCTTCACCGAAGAGTACAATCAGCAACACCCAGAGGACAGAGATAAGCTGGCACGGCTCAAAGACCTTATTGCATGGCAGGTACTGAACAAGCCACTGTAACACACATTATTCTATACACACCACATACAGTATAAGTTGTGTTTCTTTTATGTTGATGTATTGCTTACAACATTTGTATTTATAGATTCCATTACTCGGCGGAGGGATCTCTCTCCATGGAAAGAGAGTGACAGACGATCTGCGTCCTTTCCACGAGCGCATGGAGGAGTGTTTCAAACAGCTGAAGAAGAAAGTAGAGAAGGAGTACGGTGTGAGAGAGCTGGTAAGAACTGAGGAAATAGGCGGGATGAGAGAGAAAAAAATAGGGGTTAAGAGACTTCTTAAAGATGGTGTTTCTCTACATGCATGGACACTGAGTTACAGTGGTAAAGCTGCACTAATTAAGCTGCAAATGAGCTGACCCAGGCGAATTTTAAAGATCAAAGTACTCACAAAGTCTATGAGCAGAGCGTTGATATGGGATTTGTACCTTTAAAGTTCTCTCCAACCAGAACACAGTTCAGATTGTCTGACTGGGGCTAAATATGGTCATTAACTTGTAAATTGGCTTTGGCCTTTAGGAGTGATTAAAATTATGATGTGTAGGAGTGGTGATATGGTATTTTGAAGAGTCTTTTAACTTCTCTTGCTTTTCT
Source organism: Miichthys miiuy (assembly GCA_036365135.1). Classification (NCBI taxonomy): domain Eukaryota; kingdom Metazoa; phylum Chordata; class Actinopteri; family Sciaenidae; genus Miichthys; species Miichthys miiuy. Next base: position 13,186,733 of record CM071611.1, read on the forward strand.
TGCTTTCCCCGATGATGTACTTTTGCTTTGTTCCACTGTCACTATAAATTGTACTATCCTCCCAGTATTGTCTTTTTATCTGGGTATGTCATAGTTTATTTCTCTATTTCCAGCCCGACATGGATGAGAGGAAGTCTACTCGTCCACGCTCAATGCTGCGCTCCATTCGTCAGTCCATCATCTCGATTTCCTCACTGCAGGGATCTGAATGTGGGACACCAACCAAGATCCATGCAGACAGGTAGCAAACACATGTGTGTTGACAGATGAAATCACTTGACCCTCACATGACCTTAGAGGGTGATAAGAACCCCAAAATACAATGCAAGAATGGCATCTCAGGATACATGCTCACACTATATTATAATTAAAATGGCAACCAGTGTGAATTGCATGTATATCATCGCAACCTGATCAACCTGATCAACTGAAATTCTTCATGAAAAATTCACCCCAGAACAACCTGCATATGATGATCAACGTTTAACCACTTAACCATTTACTACTCATTCCCTTCCTGCATTCTGCCAGGGACCTCCCCCCTGAGTCGCCTACCTCTTGGACCCTTCAGCGCTCCAGCGGGAGCATGAGTGCAAGTACAACAACGGAGGAGGTGGTGGTGACAGTGGGAGACACAAATGTGGAGGTCAAAATGAGGAAGAGTAAGAAGAAGAAGAAGAGGAGTAGCATGATCTTCATCTCAGAGGAAAGGGAAAGGACGAGTACGCTGGACTGCAAACGGGTGAGAACGAGCTTTAGTGGGAGGTAGATCATGTGACGGGAGAGGAGAAAATATAAGAAAGGAGGCAAAGAAGTGAAAAGTGATGGGACTGAGTATCTGTGGAGGTGTTGCTGAGTTTTGTGTGATCTCTGTCTCCCTCTAGCTGTCCAAGAAACAGGAGTTCCGCAGTGACACCAACTTGTCTGAGCCAAATGAAGGAAATGTGTTGTTGACCAATGCCAACTCCAGATCCCTGCCTGCCATCACAGGTGACAAACAAATACAAAACCACCTGATGCTGCTTAATTTACTGGAATTCAGATACATCTGAAAACAACATGCTCACAAATTTAGATTTAAAAAATTACCTGGAAGGAAGGACTATGATTTTTCATATTCTGGAAAGCTGACTATATGGAAAAATACACAGACAAGGTCATGGCAGGAAGTCCTAGTGCACGTTAAAAACAAATTGGCACGCTGGGGAGTGCTGCAATAACAGCCTCACCTAACACAAACTCTGATGTAAGGTGGCAAATGAGTGCATCAATCATGTCATTTTTTTAGAACTGCGCAGTAGTTTCATCCAGTTTATATTTCATCGTTTCAGTCTCATAACCTTCCACTTCAGAATAGTGCATCAGGCCACAATTCACTGTTTCTGTGGCATTTTGCCATGTTGGACCAGGCCAGCTGAGCCAGCACTGACTGTGGTGTTAATGCACCTCTGATTAGCACAGCTGACTACAAGCTGTACAGCCTGGCTGAACATACACACAGTGCCGCCGGTGTTGCCAGAGCACACAGTTCATTAGTAGAGCAGCTGCAGGAGCACAATTAGTCACAAAAACCAGCAGGAAGAGGCAGAGGTTTCACAGAAAGCCGCTATCCAGTGAAACACAAACACCAAAGTAGTTTCTGTCCACAGGTCTGTCCTTGACAGTGGTGGGGGGTACAGAGGAGGTGGACTCCACCAGAGCCAGGAGGGACAGCAAGAGCATGTCTGTCTGTGGGACCTCAGACCGAACAGCAGACAGGCGCTCAAAGGGCGTCATTAACCTCCTCTTTAAGTCCAAGGTGAGACCAACAGGATTACTGCAGTCCCACTGAGAAACATCAGGTCGACATTCAAGAATCAGTACTGCAGTTTGAATACCGACCGCTCACATTTTGGGTAATACGCTTATCTGTTTTTTTGCCAAGACTGAGAAAAGAACATAGACACCACTGTCATATTTGTATGCCAGATATGAAGCTACAGCTAGGAGAGGCTTAGCTTAGCATAAAGGCTGGAAACAGGAGGAAACAGCTAGCCTGGCTCTGTCTATCAACTCCTCACTAACTAATGCTCATTAATGAACACTTTATACATAGTTTTCTTAACCTGAACTGTATTTTCAGACAGAACAAGGCTACCTGTTTCTCCCTGTTTCCAGTCTTTATGCTAAGTCAAGCTAACTGGCCACTGGCTTCATATTTATCTTACAGCGATGAGATCTTTTCATCTCCCCTTTGGCAAGAAAGAAAATAAGCATATTTTCCAAAATGGTGAACTCCTTTAACATGATTTATCACCAACATTACTCTTATTTATATATATTAAGATGTAAATCTACTCATATGTTATTTTTTTGACATTTTTACAGCAACACAATCTTCCAGATAATCATTAAGAACATATTTTTTGGCATTTTTATCCCTAAGTAAACATAAACATTTTATTTACATTATGCATGTTTGTTTGTTTTAACAGAGCTCCAAGGCAGAGGATGTGAAGTCCGGTGATCCAACCAAAGACAGTGCCAACCGTTTCTGAAATGCTTTGTATTAATTCCATGTTTCTTTTACTTATTTTTATGCATTTTGTTTGACAAAGAAGTTCACTTAAACCAGCAAGCAAAACCACATTATGCACTCACCCTCTCTGCCTGTCAGTCTCAGTACTGCTGTTGCCTTAATATAATTGATTTTACCTATCAATAAAGGCTATTTTTGTGCCATGACCTTTTTCTTGGTAATTCAAATGATTCCCAGTGAAGCTAAATGCCATCTTACGGCTTTTCAATCAATTCTGCTTCTACAAGAACGAGCAAACACAAACCATCCTGCTGACGCGCATGATTAAAAAGCTTCTTATTATACAGTTTTCATCATTGTTGTGACTGACTGAAGTTAATTGAAAAATAATAATTTGATAAAACACAAAAGTTACCATGTCCTCCCAAATGATTTTAAACAGGAACACACTGCCAAAAGGCTTTGGCACTGATACAACAAACAAGAAAGTCTAATTAATTCAGATGAAATAGGGAGCAACAAACTGTGAAGCTTAGTGTACCAATGCTACAGTATTTGTTATGTGCATACAAAGTGTTTTTTCTGATCTAAATCATATTATATAAAACAAACATTTTTAATTTCATCTAAAATCTAAAAACAAACCAAGCTTAAAGGAACAATTTGACATTTTGGGGAAATATATCTTGTTGCTCAGGGTAAGATGACAAGATTGATACCGTTTTCTGTATGTTAATCTACAGCCAGGTGTCAGTTAGATTAACTCATCATAAAGAGTGGAAGCACTTCCAAAGTTCACTAATTAACAGGCTTTGTTTGTTTCATCTGTAAAACAAACAACTTTTAAAGTTGTCAGATTATAGCCAGTGTTAGAGCCATTTTCTGGTTCATGTGTGCATTTGTGTTTATATATTTTGTGTATTACCTGCAGGCCACAGTAGGTGGCACTCTGCACCGTAGGGTGCAGGAAATGCTTAAATAGAAGCACAGGTAATTTACTCGGCAGGTGTGCTGCTGACTGGGGAAGCACACAGTTTTGACCGTCATCGTCGTCGTTGTTTGATTATTGCGTTGTGGCAAACACGTGAGTCTTTTGTTTGATTTGCATACAAGGAACAGAGTCAATGTACACCTAAAAAAAGTTCGGCTGAGGTCGCTTATTTGTTAAAAGAGCAAGACCATGAATAAATGTTGATGACTGCATACGCGCTCGTGTTTCGCTCATTCATTGGACCCGGAAGACGACGGACGCGTCCACTACTACAAGTACCGGCAGAAGCCCCTCAGTGGCTTAGGTTCGTTTTGTTATTTTATTTTGATAAGAACAAGTCACAATAGCCAGCATTTTTTTATGCTAAGCTAAACTAATTGCCTCCTGGCTTAAGTTTTAGAACGATAAAGACGTGAACGTCAGTTTGTGATGACATTTTACATTGTAATTTTCTAATTAGTTATGTCTTTTTAGTGTGAGCACCAAACTTCCATACATATTTTTGTCACTATGAGTATGTAGCAGTAAAAAAATGAAGATGCAATGATTAAATAAATGTCGAGTGACTAATTTTGCCCCACAATGTACTAAAGCATAAACGCATAACGCACCATTCATCTCTGTTCTGTTTCTTTAAACTTGACAGATAACTACCAGCATGTTTACCAAGATGCATGAATGTGATCGCTGAGAGAGAGGGAGTGTGAATAATGAAAGGATGGACAGGGCTGTAAGGAACGCTAGTCCTTTCCTCTGATCTCCTGCAGCAGAAGAAAACACTGCAGGCCAGTGTGGAGCTTTATTTTGCGACTTGCTATCTTTCCATCACTCAGTTTGTTGGTGATTCCCCCAGATACTATCTTCCTGCAGGTCCACCCTGGCTTCTGAATCTGTGCAACCAAACCCTTCAAAATACTGACAGATAGCAAGGTGAAGTGAGGTGGGCAGGAAATTAGTCTGAGTCTTGCTTTCCTCATTGACTTTAGTGACATTTTAATAAAGATATTAAGATAAATAGGTAAAAGAGCAGATAGGCTGTTGCATATGATGAATATGAATTAGTAGCCAGTGCAGTGAGTGGGAGAGTTAACGCATCACCTGCACTGGTAAAAAGGTCATTATGTTGAAAATAAAATTCAAAATGAGACTTTTTTTAATGATTCGTAGATGTGGATGAATATCTCACATTTTCCTGGTGGTGGTTTTATGTTCTTGTGGTTCTCTCTGTGCTTAGAGAGCGCACACGATCAGAGGGTCATTGAGAACAATGGAGACACATCTTCTCTCCCTTATTAATTCTGCCATTATTGCCACGGTGACCACCAGGTTTCTCCACAGTCAATTTAAAGTTGACTAGCCCTTTTAAAAGTCAAACTCCTGTACTACAATGCTTCACTCTGGAGTGTGAATTCCCCGTGACTGTGAGAGTCATTTTTAGCCAATAGACATCTACAGATTCATTTCCATCTAAACCACCAAGACTGTTATAGAAAGTGTATAAATTTGCCAAAATGCTGATCAGTAAAATCTCTGGTGTGTAAAGGGATAAATGAGGAAAACATTGCATTTTGAAATCTACAAGTATAAGAAGCACGCTCATGAAGCTATAAATGATTTATTTCAAAATGTATTCAAAAATATGACTCATTATTAATGGCTCGAGGCTATATACATCATATTCGTATCAAAGTTAATGATCCTGCTCTGTGCTTTCTTTGGTTTCCACCCATCAAAAACTCACAACTCCTGCAATTATTAGTGTTACTTTTAGTTACTGAAGGCAGGTCAAATTTTTTTTTATTTAGTTTGAAGTATTTTTTGGTGGGGGCTGTCATTTTGTTTGGTGCTATTACTTATAACTTATCTGCTTCGTTAGCATCTTGTCTTGAAGAACAATAGCATTTTTAAAGCAGCTCTGTTCTGTTCAGCTCAGGTCTGTGGGTCAAGTGGACAGACGAAGTGTTACATATTGGAGGTTTGCAAGTGCAGTAGCCAGTGTTAAGTCTGTTAAAACTGCAGAATGTATCCTTGCACAATGCATACACTCTGTGTCTGTTCAAGTACTTATATAAGTTGTAATGACCAAAGCATACTATCCTGAATTCTTGGCGAAGCAGGTTTTCATATAAGGAATTTATCAGCATGCAAAGCGGGGAGTTGTTAAGCAGTTATTAAGCACATTTTGTTAAAAAAAAGAAAAAGAAATACACACCAATTAAAAAATATATATTTTGCTGCAACTAGCAGAGGATGTTGTATTTTAAAGATTAAAAAGTGACCATGAATTGTTATGTCTGCAGTAGATCCTACAAAATAATCCTATTTCTGCCAAATCCTAGTGGGTTAAGCTGTTTTATACAAAAGTTAAAGGTTAAGTTTGTTGAATTGAAAGTTTCTGACATCTGTGATTCTGGGTGCTTGCTGAAAAGAGTGTACGAGAAAATACTGTTTGTGTTTGTACCTGCCTTCAATATCAAAAATACACGTCTAGCTTTAAAAAGAGCCTAATGTTCTAACCTGGTTTTACACAAATAGCTTTTTGAACAAAGTCGAGGTGTTGTTTTGCAGATTATGTTGGAATTTGATCTATTTATTCAGCTTTATGCCATGTAATGTCAGATCAAATAGATTATAGACACATCAGCTTATATAATGCATACCCCCTTCACTTTGGGGCATGAATAATATATTCCAAATATCTGTTATGATAAAATGTATAATGATCAACAGACACATGCACATACAATATACATAAAACTATGGAGGTTCTGGACAGGCAGAAGTTTCAGGTGAGCGTGAAAAAACAAAAACTGTCTATTAATGACAAAACTGTAGTTTGTTACTTCTTCACCCAGAAACCTAAAATCAAAAAAGAATTCAAAGATAGTGAGACAGAAATAGTTATTTGAAATGTTTCTCCCAGAAGGGGTGTAAAGCACAGTTGAACATGAGAAAGTTTTTAATTTATTAGGAGTAAATGGCCAGTAAATTATAAATGCACTCACTGTTAGCTCTTCGATAACTAATCTAAACTGAGCACAGCTGTACAAATCTCTTCTGGGCCTGAGATCTACAGGCTGCTCAGTGCTGTCTCAGCCTGACTGAAGGATGACAGACATGGTTGAGCAGCTACACTCTGCCAGAAATCATAATGAATTTCATATGGCAATGTAATAAAGGTGATAATATAAACAGTGATACTAATATCTAGCGCAGTGGAGGGAAATTAATTTACGGCTAATTTCAAGCAAATTATAGATAAGCATCGGGAAACTCCCTCCTTTGTCATCATTGTTGAAATTGTATCAGGGCAAACATTGTATTACAGGTTAATGCTCGCCACTGCATCATAATGAAAGTTGTAGCTATGATCAGTGTCCACTAGGGGGCAGTAAAAGATTGATGTAAGTCTTAAAAGATGAACGAGGAATGACTACCCAGACCACTGGTTTGCATGTTTTGAATTTTCAGAGAAAGATATTACATTAAATGCTTTGTGTTTTTCTGTAAGACATTATTTTAAAGAAAATGTGACTGAAATATGTTCTTGTCTGCTATAAGAGGTGGAGATGTGAAGAAGCTGTTTTTTCTGTCCGCACAGTTTGAGTGTTCCCTCACACTAGAGAAGCGAGCTACCCCTGTGAGAATAAAAGCTTCAGCTAATCTCTGGTTCTCACTTCAGCCAGTGATTATAGCCACAGGGAAATATCAGCTCAAACTTTGTGTCACAGCTGCAGGGACCTTCTGCTCACCCACACTCCTTTTCACCAAGATGGCAGCTTTATGAAGGGTAGGTCAAAACAATGGAACTGAACTGAACTTTGTGAAATGCACTTCCATTGGACGTCTATCAACACAGAAATGATTGTGTGATAAGGGCTAGAACTTAAGCACACGGACCGGTTCTGTCACTTGAACACAAAACCTGCATTGTTACCTATTGAGTGTTATGCATCTTGCATCTTAAACATAATGGCTAAAGCAGGCCTTATTTATTAGCCCTTTCTCCCTTCAAAGTTAAACGTATGCACAAGGACAGTTTTCTCTTTCCAGCAGTTTTCCTTTGGTCAGCAATTTTGATTTGCTGTGTCCATCTTTCCAGCCAAGGAAAATTGAATCTAGTAGTCTTAGAATAGTTGGGGTCATAGGGCACTAATATATAATACACTGAATGTTTGTCACATCAAGTGTGTCCTTGACGTTTGGTAATAACATCAGATTTAGAAAGCCATTGCAGTACAACATATCAGTGCAGAATGCAGCCAACAGCATACAATATCTGCTCTGTCTCCTCATAGCCTCATGCTAACAGAGAACTATAACTGAACCCCTCACCTAGTTTTTCTTTTATGGTTGTCTTAACTACCGCATAGTTTGTCCCAAACAGGACAGGTGAGATTGTTTTTTGTATAAGTTTGTGTTGATTTGAACTCTTTTCTATCACTAGGTTTCACCTGTGCTGTGGCTGTCTAAACACCTTCCACTGAAATTCAGCTCAGGATTGTTACTTTTTGTCCATGAGTAGAAACAGTAGACACTGGTATCCAACACTGCTTCTCAATACTTTCCGTTTAATTCTTTTACCTTGAGTACCGGATGCTTCATTTGGTTAATGCGGAATTTCAAAGTCTTGAGTGTCTGAAATGACTAATGCTCAAGATCCCCAAATATCACTCAGTGTTTATCATTTCCATTTCAACTAAGCTGCTGAATCATTTATACACCTCCATATATCAAGTCTGATAATGTGTTTGTTATCAGCCTTCCTTCTCCTCTTCCCATCTTTTACTCTTGTACTGTCAGTTCACTTTCCTCTCCCTGCCTCCTTGTAATTGTCTAGTTCTTACTTTGCCAACATTTCATCCCTCTTTTCACTCTTTCCAGCCCATTTTGCCCTCCTACTAACACTCTTGACACTCTCTCGATCTCCCTGACAGGTTTTGCAAACAGCTGATGGGGGAGCAGAAAGTGGAACAGTGCTGCTGTGAGTTTTAATGGTGCTCCTTGGTAATCCTTAATCTGACAGCTCATCAAAGCAGACCCTGCTGCTCACGTTTCCCCTCTCTGGGTTCACTCACCAAGATACGTGTGTGTAATGTACCACATGTAATCTGTGCCTGGAGACATGTGAGAATATATATATGTATTATATATGTATTAAAAGTTTGCAGATGACAGGGTGCTGGAGTGTGTCACTGGATGAGGAACAGAATTGCGATGTTATCACAGTATTTGCAGAACTAATGACTGATTTCAAAGTATGGTTAAATCACAGAATTACTGCAATGACAGTTGGCAAGACTGTAGACATTTTTTTAAATATATTTTGTAGAGGAACAGAGACTTTTGTATCAAGTTAATGTGTTTCCCACAATTCCCTGCAAACTTAAAATTTCACACCAACAAAAGCAAGAGCGGGTAGAGATCAGTGCAAGCCCTCAAAACTCCATCAATCACAGAATCAAATCCCAACTACAGTTCTACTAGTGTGTACACTAATACAACTAGGGTAGCTGAGCATCCATTACATTACCAAACCAATATTGCACATGGTATGTGTGCTGTAAGTCAAGTCACAAAAGCATACAAAAAAACTATTACTAAAAGAACAACAAATTAAAAAAACAAATTATTAAGGTGCTAGAATATTTACACAATATTATTAATTTATCAACATGATATCAATATTTCATTGTTAAATATTATGGTTATTTTCATTACTGGTATATTGCGACGCCCTTACTCTGTGTCAATGGAGACTATGTGACAGAATGTAAAACTTCCAACTTTTGGGCCTGATGTGGTCTCTGTAGGGCACCCCTCAGTGTGTCCAGGCATCAGCATCCCTGCCGTAGCAGAAAAGCCAATAAATATAACTATGTGCAGAGGGGGAGCAAGTATTTTTGTGGAAAAATCATCAAATTGAACAACCTGTCATGACAGCGGGTATTTGCTAGCCTATTTGATATTCATGAACGGAGTTGGCCACTTTGTGTACTTTTATCTCAGCATTCATTCCACCTGGTGTGCAGTAAACAGCAAAATCATCATGATTCAGTACCTTTAGTCAGGCATGAACAGAACTACTGCACATTAATTAGTGAGTAATTTGTAAAGTAAGCAGTAAACATGAAGCTACAGCCAACAGTAACTTAGCTTAGCTTAACTTAGCATAAAGACTGGAAACGGTAGGAAATAACTATCCTGGTTCTTTTAAACATATCTGCGATGAATTTGTATCACTTTTATGTAATCTCTACACAACCCAATTTGGACTTTTTGATTACCAATATGTTTTTATATGAAAAGTTTCTACAATTCAAGTAAAATTGCGTAGAAATTGGTATCCTTGTGATTTATCGCTCTGAGTGCAATTCCACTGTCGTAAATATGGACAGTTATACACATGTTATATTACTTATGATGAAAACTAGAGAGTCGACAACTTTGCTAACACAGCTAAGCATCAAGCAAGTGCAAAAACAGAAGACACAGCACAAGAACACCAGATGGAAAACCAGAAAACATGTTGGCGGTGTGTGATTTAATGCCATAAAGCATTACATACTCCTGCGGGTGATTAGAGTACAAAATTACATAGTGCAGGAACAGATGTATGGAGTGCAAAGTGGGAATAACAGAAACACGTGCTCAACATGCTAACTAATAATGCTATTAGCATGTTAGCATTCTGGTGTGAGCTTTTAACTGTAAGTACTGACAGTACAATACATGAAACAAACCATAATTCAGCTCAACAAATAAAGTTTCATTGTAAATGCATAGATTGCAGTACTGCAGCAATAAGCATTAGAGTCTCACTGAAGTCAAAATGGATGTTTATCTATCTGACAACACAAGAAACACAGCAATACGCAGAAGCAAACTCAATTTTTCCATTTCATGCAGACTTTAATTTTCAGCTTGTGTGAATTGCTGTAGAGTGGCAGAGTGGAAAATGAGAGAATGAAGTTTCCCTCCTGCTCAAAAATAATAATGTAATTCACATGTGACAAAATCTCTTGTCAAAAAATAGGAGCTGTATTAAGGAATATATCCGTCACTAAGAACATAAAAATTGGTACAGATCTAGTAGCTCAACTTTCCCGGACTGTAACACTGCAGGCAGACAGAGTCAGACGCTTGATTTCTACCAGACAGGAGCAGTGAGGGCAGCAGCTCTTCCTCCGTTTGATTGGGTGGATCACTGGTGGCTGGAATTCAACGTTTGGAAAGTGGGATGCATGTCATCCTGCAACAAGCTTTAAAAAAGTGAGACTAATAAGCATGACATTTACAGGTAGCAGCAGGGCAGGCGGCAGCTGAGAATGATGAGTGAGTCTGACACCTTAAATTGACCACCTAATTGGTGATGACCATACTGTATGTGAAACTGCAATGTGTGGTGCCAATGTTTGTGTGTGTGTCGTGCCTGTGTGTGTGCTCTGTGGAAATAAATTTGCTATCAGATATCTCCTTGTCCTAATGACAATGTGTGTATGCCAGGGACAGATAATGGCTGCAGAGAAGAGGAAATGGAGAAAGAGGAAGATGGGGGGGCGACTCAAAGGAGAGGATATTATCTGCTGGACGATGAAAGAAATAGCCACTAGTGGGGTGCTTTGTGTTGAGCATTTTGGACTCAGATTACATTTTGATAAAAACAAAAAAAATCAGTATGCTTAAATGCATGCATACATAAAACGCTTCCTGAATGAACACTGAATATTTGCTCTTTTACAAATTTCAAATGACACCTTTTCTTATAGAGTCATGTACACACACTCAAAAGGTAAAACTTGTCTTTCCACGAGAGATGTTGAATAACAATGTGTTTACCCTGTCACTGTTGACCCCAGTCGGGGATCTGGTTAAGCATTAACCAGACATTTAGCAAATTGTCTGTCACTCAAGGCTGTGGCCTCTGATCTACCCTCTGTCAATTAGAATGGTTACCACAGCCACAAGCCTGGCCCATAGAGCATGTCTTGTTATGATCAGGACCTCATTTTACCTGTGAGGGCCCAAGTAGTGATGATGCTGACAGCCAGTCAACCTTAGTGTCACACCTGTGGGATATACAAATTATTTAGTGTCTGCAATATTGAATTTAAGCAAATATTATTTAATACATCTCTTAATTTATCTACACCACCAGCTAATTGCTAATCCTTCCACGTTTTACTCCCTAGAGCCAACAGATGTCCTGGTTTCCACCAATTACAGGTCTATATTGACCCACTGACTCGAGCTCAGGAGATTTTGTGATTATTAATGGACTGTACCATGGGAATTGTGGGAGTTTGACAACAAACACATACAGAAATTGTTCTTCTTTTTTTTTTTTTTTTTTTTTTTAAACCACATTTAGGTTTTTCTAACAGGGGACCACAGTCAATATACAATTGTTTTTTCCCCATTAAAATAGAAATAACAAATTTATTAGTACAGGGTACAGGATCACAGAACAACTCACTGAGTCCAAGATGAAAATTACAGTCTTTCCAACATTGTCCAGTGTACTTATTTTACTTATGCTATAGCTTATACTTAAGCTGCCTTCATTTCTATTCTCAGAAAAGTTTTAATATATTTGACAAGGGCTGTAAGATTTGATGATTTTCACTTGGTGAAGCTTCTCTGGCCTAGTTTGTAGATCAAATGAATTACTTCTATCAAGTGTTAAACAAAAACTTTGGACTGCAAACATTACATTTTTATATATAATAAAAGTCCATCTTACACCACTTGTGTAAATTGCCAGCTAGCATTATGCACACACAAAAGTGTGCATTCAGTACAGCAGCAGCCTTCTGTCAACACTTGTGTGAAAACACTTTGGCCATTAATGTAAAATAGTTCCAGTGATCCACAGGGGAAATGAGCATACGCCTCTGGGGAATCACCCTGGGTATCTGACTGTCCGCCCACTGATTAGGCGGTTGTCACCAGAGGCCTGGTTGCCAAGGTAACTGCCCTCTGTCACCTCCTGTTCTCATTCGCTTCCTGCTGCGCTCCACTCTCTGCTGAGCTTTCTGACAGTATCCTTGCCTTTTTCTTTTCAAAGGGCAAGTGCTTACAAACTTCTTGTGCATGCCTCACTGTTTGTGTGTGCGTATGTGTGTGTGTGCGCGTATGTCTGTGGGTGTGTATAACTGTATCTGTGTATGTGTGTGTTATTAACAGCGTGTTTGAGTCATGCAGAGTGGCCGCTGTCCCCCTTGGTGATGGATTGTGATGCCAATCTGTTGCAGCAGCTCACAACAAGTCTTTCAGTACTGGGCTGGAAAGACACACAGAGAAAGAGTTGTTCTTTATTCACCCTTCCTTTTCCCTACCTTCCTTCCTTCTTTCTCACTTTTCCCCCCATTTCCCCAGTCCTCACTTCCTTCCTTTCCTTCCTCTCCTTTGCTTCTCTGGTGCTGTCTTCTTTCCATTAACCTCCCTTCATGTTTTTGTCACTTTTATCTTTGTCTTTGCCTTCTTTATCTCCTTGCATGAATCTTTTTTTTCTTTTTTGCTTCAGTGAGTCCTTGTTTCATGTTCTTAATCTTCAGTTACCTTCCACATTGTCTTTTCTCTCTGTCTGCCTCGCTTTCATTTCCATCCCACACTTTTTTGCTTTTCCTCCTCTCTCTATATAGCCTGACTCAAACTGTGGTATCAGCCCTAACCATAAGAAACAAGGGATAAGGGAGAGAGATGAGAGGGAGAGAAGATGGCAGTGTGGAAAACGTCCTTGAGTGCAATTAAGCATTCTAACAGAGGAACAAACAAACAAACAAAAAGATTTGTGGACCTGGGCAGAGACACATACCTGACCTGATAAGAGTGAGATTGCTTTTGAGAAAGTGAGACACACTGCTGAGAATATTTGCAGCCTGGCAAGAGAATAGAGAGAGTGAGGACAGTTTGTATCATTGTTTGAGTTCAGAGTCACACCCTTTTAAAAAGCTCCAGGACATCCAGCTCCAGGAGTGATGGTTCCTGAGCCCTGGGAAACACCCCCCTCCATCTGTCTGTGGTTTCATTGCCAGATGGATGTGGAGCTCTGTCTGTCCATAATCAATGCAATACAGACCTGAAACTCACAGCTAACCACCTGGAGCTGTGTGCATTGCAGAATATATTTCTCCTCTCTGGAGTCCTGCAGCTGGTCGCTGTTCTTTTCCTCTTCCGTTATCACTAAACAGCTGTTTGTTTAGCGTATCACCAAATAAAAATGCTATTTGCAATGCTTGTGATATAATATGCTGGAGAGGAAGTAGAAGTTACAACGACAGCAATATGAATTTGCAAATGTGATGAGAAAATATCAAAAAAGTCCTTTTAAATCCGAGTTATTCTGAATGCACAGTACAGTTTGTGCTCTTGCTACTTAGTTACTAGGATACTCGTTGCCTGCCAATCACTTTGCCTCTCACAGTCCTTATTGTTCTCGTTCTCTCGATTGGTGTGTTCTCTCAGCAGAATGATAATTGGTATAAGAGTTTCTGAAGGACTGGCAGGTCCTGTAGGACGGCCGGTCCTCTGTATGAGTCTAATTAAACACAGCTTTCTCATTGGCGCCCCTCCTTCTTCTCACTCCTCTTTCTTTCTCTCTTCCCTCTCACGTCCCTGTGATGCACAGTGGGCTCATTAATTACACTGGAGTTTACAGATCAGCATGCTCCATCTCAATGTCATCCAGTGTGAGAACATACAAGCACACATGGAACTGTATGCAGAAGCACTGATGCACTGTTTGCCTTATTATTATTATTGAAAGGCTGCTGACTGAGCTATTGTACATGTTGTTTTCCCTTAGCCAGATGGGGTTTTGTCTTGCATTTTCCCACTGATCTGAAGTGTGTATCACGAGGGTGCAGTCACCATCCCGTTCTCTCTGATCGAGATACAAGTGCACAGGTAGCTCTCATCTCCCAGGCTAATATCTGACAACTTGTAAGATAAAAGGAGATAGAAATAGAACAAAGACACAAATAAAGGAGCAATTCCATTGCAGCTCAGATGTTCCAAGCAGATGTTCAATCGCTCTTTCAGATGTAACAAAGAAGTAAGGTTCAAAAGGGGGCAAAGCTTCTTCTGCCAGTAGTAGAGTACAGTAAACTAAATATATTGTCAATATTTTTAGACTGACAGTGATGTGCATATATTTGGTCAATGCACATTAGCCAACCTTCCTCTGGACCTGTGCTGGGCACGTGTTGGGTTATTTTTACAGGGATAGCTGTCTGTATCACCAGGTAGTCTGGTGGCTGTTAAAAAAGGTTAATGGTGAAGCCCAGGTGTGCGATGTGGCACCACCTCTATGGATTTAGAAAATGTCTACAGCACCAGAGGAGATGATAATACAGAAACATTCTCCCATTGTGAAAGTAATGGTGAAGCGAGCTTTCTGTAGTGTAGAAATATGAGCGTGTCAGATCTAAAGATTGATCCAGTCTACGTCAGACAATTTCTGAGAGTTGTCTCACAGTCAATATGTGCAGCAGCCTTTAAGCTCCTCACTTTATGGAAACAAGGAAGCAGGATTCAGATTCTTCATTGTCTGACATCTTGATCAATATGGTGGTCTCATTGATGTTTTATAGGGCATGCTACCACATGATTTGATTCATTCTGTCTAATTCTCAGGGTACTGACCTAGTTAACCAAAACTGAGACTGTTTAAAGAGAGAAACAGACATGAAATAGAATTTAAATTTAGACTAAAAGTATTTGATGTTTCGTTTGGATTTGATTTATACACTTTGGTTCCAAACATATAGACATATTTTTCTTACTTATATGAAAATAATAATACCTTTAGGGAATGTAACTCCTCTGGTAGGTATGGAAAGAAAAAAAAGTAATGTAATTATCTGGTCACATTGTCTAAATAGTAAAAGCTTTGAACAAATCTCCCACTAAGAACAAACCGCCCTGTGATATTAATGCTTCAAATAAAAACAGATGGTTGGTTTTATCAGGAGTCAAGAGGAATAAAAGGAAGTCCCAGGGGGAGCTTAAAAACATGAAACCCTCAAAGAGCTGACTCATGTTGGGATCAGCAGGGGACTTCCCTATAGACTGTTTCTTCAGTCTCTTGCCAGAGGTGAGGTTTTGATACATTGCAGCGGAGCATCTGAAAAATCCCGCTAAGCCAAGGGGATAATATCGGAGCAGGTGGCTGTTTGTACACCAATACAAGGGAGACTTTTTATTTTGCATGCTGGCTTATTGTTACACTTAATGTCCTCATATAAACATGAGCTTTTCAATCAATATGCTACTACAAAACATAGAAAGAAACTTTTGGGGCGAGGGAGAGAGAAAGAAATGTGTGTGTGTGTGTGTGTGTGTGTGTGTGTGTGTGTGATATGAAATGTGTCTGAGAGTGAGAAGAAGGACAGAAAGGGGCAGAAAGAGTGACATGGAGAGGAACAAAAAATTTAAAAGGCAGGTGACAGAGTCTGTGTGAGAAAGAAACTGTGAACAAAATACGGAAAGTTATGAGAAAATGTGTGTGTCTTGGCTGAAGTGCTTGAGTGACATTTAACTGGGTAGAGAGAGATAGTGATTGTGTGTGTGTGTGTGTGTGTGTGTGGTAAAGAGGGAGAATGTAGCTGGACATCAGCCTGTTTGAAAGCAATTATCCTTGGAGCAGGTGTCGTCAGATTGGTGACAAGATTTGCCGGCCCTTGCCAGCACATTTCAGCAACGGGATCAGATATGTGATCTGGCAATGCACTTCAATTTCAGGCCTCAATAAATAAAATAATACCACTAGCACAAATAAATGAATAAGGGTAGTATCAGAAGCAATGGGAGCAGGTGGTAGCGTGCTCTCTGGTCATCCAAAAGGAAAGCAGGTGAGCAGAAAGACGGCAGTCAAGACAGAATGAAAGAAGGAAAATCCACAGATAATAAACAGTGAACATCCAGATTAGTTGAAGGAAACGTTTGTCCTACTATGATTTTATAGGCTAACTGTCAAAGTTTGAAATAGACACTGATGACAGCACAGATATACACTGCAAAGACATGATTTATTTAGTTTACAGGAGATTGTTTGGCTGTCTCATATTCAAGGACGAGACAGATATACATCACACACACACACACACACACACACACACACACATATATATATATATATATACAGCAAGACACCACCTTTATCAACACTGCTCTTTGGAGTGGCACACCATGTCTGCTGTACCTTGACGCCTTCTTTGTCTGTGTTTTGAGTGTACATTACAGGCTTCTGTTGACACATGTTAAATAATGTGAGGCTGCAACAAGGTTTGTGTGAGAGGCCCAGTCATATCAGAAAGCTGCAAAGTGATATTGATCCAATATGGGGGCTTCTCACAGGTGAGTTAACAAGCTAGCAAGTCAGAAAGATGCTTATTGAACAACTGTCAAACAAGGCTAGCAGGTGAGTGAGCTGTCAATTAAGCAAAGTATGTACACAATCCTTGGAGAAGCTCTAATCAGCTAAAATAATTGAAACCACCTTTGTTGATGTTCCTTAAGTGTGTAGAGGCTCTTGTAATTTGGGTTGTGCTTTACATCTACAATATTAGGAATATTAATGAATGCTATTTCAATCAACATTTTTGCTTTAGCCTAACCAGTCCAAGTCACAGGTGTTAGTCATCCCAGTGTAGCACTGTTCCTGTTACTTGTGTACCGTGCTAGTGACTATACATCTGAATATAATAATTGAAATGTGACAAATGTTATGTTAGTATATTCATGAATAATTCACCAGTTTGTCAATGTTTTTTTAATTTATTCATTTATGTATTTTTAAAATCAGTTCAGGTATTGTAATGGCAGATCAAAGCAGTTTCAGGGGTTGGTTATGTAAGCTATAGGAATATTAATGAATGCAAAGATTTTCTCCTTAGTGTTTGTCATCCATAGTGTTACACAACACAATGTGTTCCTTTGAGATAGACAGGATCAATTCTTGGAAAGTGGCTGAATCTATGAGCTTAATAAGATCAATAACTAATTAGGTTTGTAAAAGCACAACCCTGTGCTCGATACAAACAGAGTATCTTGAACATGCCTATAGGAATAACAATTGAGACCACTAAATGTGTTTTGATTTGATTTCATGCAACTAGAGGATACAAAATGATCTAAAATTAGCTAAAAAAAAAAAATCAATTTATACATTTAATTCAAGTAAAAAGATTAATCAAAACCTGAAGCATTTAACCTGTTGAACCCTTTAACCCTTGAAAGAGTTTTATTGAACGCCATCATCATAATCAACCTCCCCAAACCTTTTATCTTGCATGATTAGAATTACTCAGGGTAAGTAGGGGAATAACATCAGAATCGGTAGATGAGACGCTGCATCCTCTGTAGATCAGAGATACTAGCCATGCTGTACCGCACATCAATAATGCTGACGTTCATATCCACTAGTGGATCAGAACTTCTGCGACAGTGGGAGGAGATGGAAACAGATTGCATCGTTCCCTCTCGCAGTTTCTTATCACAACAGCCACACTTATCTAGTCCCTCTGGAATGATTTTGTTAGAAGCCTGGGTGAGTGACGGGAAAAGAAACAAATGACTGGAAATGCAGAGAATGAAAACTATAAAAGCTAGTTAGATAAACATTTAGAGCCAAAGTCATGAATCAGAGTTTAAGTGCGAACATAGTAATTGAGTGTTACCATAAAGAAGATTGTTGGTATTATTCTCCGTGTGTTGACTGTCAATTTGTCAGTGCTAACAATAGCAGGTTTGTCGCGTAGACAAAAGGGGGAGGTAAATGCAATCATCGTGTATTGTAGTGTTCTGGAGGAGAAATGTTTTTGTCAAGTCATGACACCTCTAGTGCCCCTGTCATGACCCTATTTTCTCTTTCTCTTGCACCCTCGATAGTACAAATTTATAACAGAATCTTCACTTAACCTCGTAATCAGACTGAATTTAGTGCTGAACTAAATGAACATTGCCCAATTACATTGCCCACTTTCCTGGCTCCGGTTCTGGTGCCCATTGCAGCATTGTTAGAAAAGTTACATAATGTTTTACATACTCCACACTAAGTAATTTTTGTTGTGCATATAATCACGTTAAACCTTGTGGGCATCTGATATTAATACTGGTGATTTTTCCAACAAAACATATACTGTGTGTTATATACATATACTGTCTGCTTAAATTTGACACTTTACTTCAGTTGAATTCTCTGCCCTCCTTCCCCACCGTGATGTAATAGGCAAGACACTGAGGTCTATTTCATATGTCAGCTGCCATGCCAAGTATAAAAAAGCCAAACATTGGATAACCATATAGCCACAGTTTGCATGAATGTACTCTCTCAAAGCACCATAAATATGCTTGTAGTGACTGTCAGAGCCCCACCAGACTCCCTGTCTTTCCAGCAGAGACACAGAAAGTCTGACAGGAGCTGTTCACAGCTGGTTAACTCTGACTACCAGCTCTATCCATGCTACAGTGAGCAGTGGTGGGTCTGCCTCTCCCCTTACCCTCTGCATCACACTATGTAGTCACGAGTCCACACCTCCTACAGTCATTGCAGTCCCAAATTGTGGCAGATCAAAAGATTGATAAATAACAAAAAGTGGCTTTATAAAGTCATTTATTGTTTTTAACAGATTTGAACAGATGCAGTCCTAGTCATTTACATTCCGCTGTATTTGAGGCTAGTCCCAAGTGCTGCCTGCAACCTTTAGTTTCGACCTTTTGTCAATCTCCAAATAATTAGAAAATAAAAATAAAATAAAACATGAGGTCCATATAAAGCACTGCTGTACCTCTGTTAACCCCTCGTCTTCCACTATGTTTATCGGCCTGCAGTTCATCGCTATCTACTTGGCAAGAACATTCGTTAGCCTGTCGGTCACAGACTTGCTCATACGCGGGGTGTTCTCCTCGAGTTTAGTCTGGCGAAGTATGGCTAAATTGCTAACGTTTTTGCTGCTAACGTTAGCTGTGGCTGCACTCACGACTGGGTGCTTTGCGTTGATGTGGTAGGCTAAACTTGAGCTGCTTCGGTGGTAAGCAAACTCCTTCTTACAAAGAAGGCATATCACTCTACATTTATCAATGGTGCCGTCTGAGTTTTTGTGAAATGTAAATTTCCCATCCATTGGACCGACAACTCTCGCATGCGCCTCCATTTCCACGTCTCCTCTCCGCTACTCACCGCTCCTCACCTTGCCCTCCCAACTGCAACCATACCAAACACAATGACAGCCAATCTATGTCCACTTCAGGGTGTGACTGACCATTGTTCCCCCCTCAACAACTCAAGCACAAGAAGCCCATAAAAACAGATTTTCTTAAAAGGCAACTTGCATACAGAAACAGTAAAGTTAGCGATTAAAAATGAGATTAACGTGATTAAAAAACATAACGCGCTAAATAAGACTGTAATTAATTCATCGCAATGAACGTGATAATTTGACACCCCTAAACATAGTATACATAGAAAACTACTACTTTTGCTTTGAAAGCTGTGGTGAAAGTTGTAGGACTGTATGATTTTGTGAGTCCAGCAGAGGACTGATCTCTCTCGTCTGACAAATAAAGTAAAATTCTGTAATTTCCATAATTGAAACTTAAATGCAGCCGGGACAATGCTTTG
Organism: Miichthys miiuy; assembly: GCA_036365135.1. Classification (NCBI taxonomy): domain Eukaryota; kingdom Metazoa; phylum Chordata; class Actinopteri; family Sciaenidae; genus Miichthys; species Miichthys miiuy. The sequence continues at coordinate 13,206,866 of CM071611.1, forward strand.
GTAATGAAAACAATTTCAAATAAGCTAAATTGAAGATGCTTATGAGTGTGCCTACCTTTTAAGTTTGTGTGTACATGTGCGTGTGAGTATGTTTGTGTGAAAGAGTGTGTTTATGTGAGAATGTTAACAGAGGGAGACACCATTGCTGTTGTTGATGCAAATTAAATCAATCTGTGTTTTCCAAAGTGAAAGGAAAATAAACGAGAACAACACCGGAACTGCACAGCAGCTGCCATGTCAAATTGAAAGTGTACGTGTGTATTAAATATGTGTGCACCTGGGGAGTGTGTGTGTGCCTTAATTCGCTACTGATGCTAAAAGCTTGTCAGTCAGTCATCAGTTCATTTTTCTCGCTGTCAGGATCCACTTAACAAAGTGGGAGGGCTGTGACAGTGGAGGTCTCATCAATTCAAAAAAGACAACACCCACTTTACAATATCTCGTTTATCCACACAAAACATGGCCACACAAAGGACACAATTCAGCGTGTCCTGAGGGGGTGTTTGTGTTTCTATCCCTGTGAGGGTCAATGAGGAAAATGAAGCTCATTCAAGCTCCAGATTAGAATTAGTTGTGGGACAACAATACAAAAACATTCAGATTATATATATTTGTTATGCCTCTGCACATCCTTCTTCTTCTCAATCAATGTTAGTGTGCATCATAACTGTAGCAGATGTAGCAAATACTTATTTTGCCAATTTGACACATTTTTATTTAGTCAAAGTTCTTCTTACTGCTTGCCAACATGTAAAGGATTAATTTGACATTTTGGGAATAAGAAGATAAATAATAATCATATGATCATAACCATATCCAGCTATACAGACTCAAGAATTAAAAAACATGCCTGCTAGCACCTCTGTACACAACCCAAAAGTAAAAACAGTGGTACAGTAGTTACTGGTCACCAGGAGTAGAATAGTTTACCAATTTAATTCCCTGTAAAACCAATTTATGGACAGATTACTGATTTTGAAACAATGAGATGTACATGTTATGTAATGATATTTAAATGTGCTGGTTTGAGAGATTTTTTTATTTTCCACAGAATCGGACTAGCCGCTTTCCCGTGCTCCCAGTCTTTATGCTAAGCTAACTGGCTCCCATTAGCACACAGAGACTGGTATCAGTCTAACTCTATTTATCAAAATGTAAAACTGTACTAAGTTTGGCTTCTTTTGTTAAATGTAGAAAAGGATTTTCTAGAAAAACATGTTTGCATTCTTCAAAGTCAGATACTAGTCAGATATGTTCTTCTCTCTACTGAAACTCTCAATAGTCGCAATAGTATCAAAATATTTAAAACAATATCCAGCCCTAGTTTTGATGGAAGAAGCCAACACACAATCATAACCCGTTTTTTAGCGTTACACATCAGCTATACATAAGACTGACTTTGATCAAATTGGTTTTATTTAAGTGATATTAAATACAGAATTCAATATGCATATGTATATGTATGTAAAATGAGGTCCCTCTTCATTAATTGCTCGTACATCCAGAATTATTTGTTTTATAACCCTTAGTCTACTTGAAGACTCAACTTCTGATCTGATAACAACCTGACAGTAATTTACCATAGTACTTTTATGTTCATGTTCTGTGTGTGTGTGTGTGTGTGTGTGTGTGTGTGTGTGTGTGTGTGTGTGTGTGTGTGTGTGTGTGTGTGTGTGTGTTGGCTACCTGACGGTGATGATGGTCATAAATTACTAGTGGGTCTTCATATGGTCTGATAGCTGGTTAATCAGCTGTTATATTGATCTCCAGGGCGTTCATGAGCACTTTTCATTTTGTGTGTGTGTGTGTGTCAGTTTGTATTTGTTGGTACACCAATAACTTTTTTATAGTGCATAGTAATAACTGTTTGTGCACATTACCTTGCCTGTTGCCTGGTCGTGTAATGTCTCACCCTGTTGATTCATTCCTGGTTACATTGCCTCATACTTAGATACTTTCCCTCCATTTGCCTGCGTATGAAGAATCAGCTGAATCAGCCAGTCACACACGCAGTCTGTTTTGATGTTACATATTTATGACTAGCCATCTGGAGCATGTTAATATATTGTAACACATCAGTGTGCTGAAAGTATTCAATAAAGAATATTATACAAGCACTATACTCTATGTATATCTTGTGCATTTATGTGTACTGTACTGTATATATATCAATTTTTGTAGCACCCTTTAAATGCAAACACATTTGAAGCAGAACCATATATTATAGCAATCAAGACAACCCACTAGTATGCACAGACAAGTCCAGTGACATAGTGAGAGCGACACGTGGGTAATATAAAAACAAAGAGAGAACAAAGATGAGATTTGCTATGGATATTTGTGGTGAAACAGAGTAAATGACATGGCTATAAATGCATAAAGTAGTTTTATATTGTATTCTGCATGTATGAGCTTGCATTTCAGAATTTCACATATGTTTTCACTGTGCACTGTGTGAGTCATAATGCCGAGACAGGCTTTTTGTGTCTACAGTAAACTAATGAGCAGTCAGCAGCCACAGCACCCGAGCTACAGAGCTGACATATTGTTATTTGTGTTGTCTAATCAGTTGATAGCTTACCAATACTTTGCTTTCATATTTCTCCCTCAGGGAGAATAAGTCATTAAGGTAGCATAGCTTGTATAGTTCACAATGGGCTTTGTTATGCAGAGCAGTTACATGAGTATGCATGCTGAAAATCATCAGATATTTAGATGAATTGTTCAGGTTAATATGCGCAAAACAATACTAAATGATACTAACATACAAAGAAAACATGCAAACAAATCATATTTATCTGTATATAGATATAATTTATATGAGTGAGCACTTGCAGATCCTTCCACTTATTAAACATAAAGTGCGTGCCTGTACACACACATACACAGGCTCCACATTTATCTTCATTAGAGCTGTGATTAGGAAATGAGGCCTGGGGGTGTTATTGGTGTACTGAATTTGCTCTCTGATGTATTTCACTCTGTCTCTTTCAAATGAGGAGATATACCCCTTTCATCTTCTCTGCCAAACTATATCTGTTCCTTGTGTCTCATGTCTAAGTAATACAGAAATCACATTAAATCCGGCTGACATTAGACCAGACAGACCAGACTGAGTTTTACTGGGTGAGCTCTGTGAGTCTAGTTTTGATGTATGGCAGAGAGATAAAGCTAAAATCTCTATAATACTGAATGTTTTTGAACACCAGCGGCAAATGTTACTGGGATGTTACTGTTACTGGTAGGTAAATCAGGTAGATCAGGAGAACACTACGGTATATTGGTACCATTTAGTGCTTTAATTGGATCATTATTAGAATTATTAGAATTAAAACCAGTTTTCTGGTTTAAAGTGGGATCAGTTGGAAAAAAGGTGACGTCACTTACATCTGTGCACCAATGAGGATTCAGTGAAACTCTTGTTGATAATGACATCATTTAAGGTTAAGTAGGCTGCAGTCAGATTCCTATTGCTTATACTCCGTAGGTGCACGTAAGCATCATCCTTGACATGGGCCAATATGTCACTGTCGCTACTACACAACACTGAAAATAAATTTTAATCAAGAATAATGTCACAATCTGTACTGTTATTATATTTTATTTCGACCATTGGCTCCTTGATACTAATCAGCCTGCTGTTTGCACAGCATCCGCCATCATCATGAAGTAACCAATGCCAGACCCACTCTGCACAGCCATGCCACCCGGCCAACCCCAGCTTAGCTTTGGTCTGTTACCGTTAGCGTGTTGGCATCCTGCTTGGCATCACTTTTAACTGGTAGAAAGTAATTAGGCATGCACCGACTGTGAAATTCTGGGCCGATACCGATGTTTAAAATAACAACTTGGCCGATGGCGATGTTTTTTCTTTGTTACGTGTATTGCAAACTGCACAACGTGGATCTTTCTCGAAGCATCCCAGAAGCGTCTCTACGCTCGGCTACGCATTGAATACGCGCCTGTTCTATTTTTGACGCTTGACGCGAGCAGCACGCGTCAGTCTACACAGAGCACCTCGAGCAGGCGGAAGCCAGACACAGAAAAAGCAAAGATAATCTGGTGGATTTTCAAAATAAAATACCCCATGCAAACTGCCGGTCGTAAAAACAGATAAAAGCAAAACTAATTAACTATGAGCAAGCAAAGAGCAAGCATATGAAAATATATTTCACATATTTTGCAGCAATGCTAGCTTTGACTTTGGACTTGGTGGTGGGTGCTGGTTGTTTGTTGACATTGGCAGACCCAATTTCTAAGCTATTGTTAGCTAATGTTGCACACTGTTGACAGTGTAGGGAAACCTACAGTCCCTTTTGATTTTCCCAGAAAATGTGCCCACAAGAAAGTCGTGGAAGGGCTATTTTTTTAGTTTGTTACAACCTGTTCACCCAGTAGCAAGAAAAAGGGTTTAAAACATCAAATGAAGACATGAAATGATTGTATGGCTTAAAATCTGAGTACAGATATGTCTATATAAGACATGGAATTTAAAATTAGCATTTTTTTTGTCCTTGTATTTCTTTTTCCTTTTTTTTTTTCAAATCAGTGAGGGTTATAATAAGAAATAATATAATCTATCTGATCTACAGAGTCAGTGTGTCTAAAGGAAATCTGCATTAGGCTTACAGGATACCCATGGTGATTTGGGCAATAGATTTAATTTGATGCAGATGTCAGTTTTAATGATCTGGCAAGCACACTCTTGTTGAGTCTTGAGTTAAGGAGAATCCCACACACAGAAACGCATCCATGCATGAACACACAGAAACACACAGAGTAACTATGGTCACCAGTGTTACTGTACATAGTGATTTCTGCCCTTGATAAGCTCACCTTCTTTCTCTTCCTTTCAAGGCTGCCTTGCAATCTATAATCATGTTTTTTAATATAAGCACACTCTTGCTTTTGTTTGTACAACCCTGCACAATTTCCCATTCATATTTTATCACTCTTCATGCTTAAATGATAAAGGTAATTGAGTCTGCCAGCTAGCAGCTTAGCAGCCTGCAGCAGAGACTCCTCTCCCAATGAAAAATGTAATATAAAAGCTTGTTCTACTCATTGGAGAACAGCTTTTATTGTATTTGCCTTGGAGTTTGCTTCATCACATAATATTTGTTGAAAATTAAATGCTCTGGGTAATATGTGTGTACATAAAATTTCACACAAACCACTGATTATAAAGAGTATGCAGAGAATTGGCCATGAGGATGTTAATATGTGTGCTGGTCTTATGTTTGTCAGCATCCATATAGCCACATGTTAATGGTAAAGAACCTTGTGTATGTCTGTGCTGATTGGATAGAGCAGAATGCAGCACCTACTGATGATGATGATTGATTGCTCGTAAATCCTACCAAAATGTGCACATACCACACAGCTCTATTTATTTATTTTGAGAAAAGATTAATCTTGTATTGCATCTATCTGTGTTGATGTAAGTTCCTGGTTTGATGTGTAATATAATTGTGCATGATTAGATTAGATTTTTTAAATCCACCATCTGAACTAAAACAAATCCAGTGGAATTTGTCTGGAGATACACTGTCAAGTATAGCTGAGCTCCTTCAGAAAGTGTCAGCTAAGTAAAGAGGTTTTAAGATAGGAGAATAAATAATGATACATGCTTGTGATATGCGGTAAACTGAAAAAGAAAGGAAGATTAAGTGTAATCCTTGTACAATGATTCACTTTTGTTTTTTTAATCTTGAGCTTAGATATGATATCTATGGAAAACTCAAGCAAACAGTCAGTTACTACTACAAGTCTTACTCTTGTGCCTCAGTGCTTTTCAAAAACAGTATTTGGCTGGAACTCCCTGGTTGGATCTGACACTCTCTGATGAATGTCTACAAGTATTAATACTGACTGCTTGTTGATGCTCTTTTCTTTCCATGTTCTTCCCTGTAATCAGCAGATGGATTAAATCCACTGAATTTAGTTAAATGGCTGTGTGGAGCTCAGTTCCAGCTCAAAATCCAGCCTAGGATCCATTTAATTAGGAGAATGTGTATACAGAAATGGATGGTGCACTGTTGTTCTACACATACAATCTTTCAATGATTTCATGTGGTCTGTGACTTGAGGGACAGTTTATTGACCGTTATATTAAGTACCTCTTACTGGTAATGTCTGTTTTCTCAAGAACAATGTCAGGACATAACATCACAAAAGAATCACCTGGTGTTGATCTTTTGAGTAGACTTACTTTTGCACAAGAGGCTGGCAAATCCGCTGATGCTGAAGACTCTATCAGAGCATATGTGACAGCAACAGATCATGCTATCATAACACCATTAAACTGACCAACTGACAGAAAACAATCACACCTGTAGAGTTGTAAACACAAAAGGAAATATGTTTAAAGAAATACCATTATAGTAATGCGTTAGAATAGGAATACAAAACATTTAAATCAAATTAAAAACATCATTCTTTTTGTACACTTTCCATTTCATAGAAAAACAATTCACCTAATTTTTCTATTATCTTTTCTGCCGTTGTTTTTTAGGGGCACTGTGGTCGCCATTAAAAAAGGAATGTGCTGCTGCAGTGCACTGACAGTGGCACTTCTAGTGTCACAAACGTGATTTTTTTTTTTAATGAGAAGGTGCAGATTCTGGTGACTTCAAGAACTGTTGTATAACTCTGTTGTTGCACTCCTACAGCATAGTGCCATTCGTTACTGTGGAAGGCTGCGTTTGGGTTCTTGGAATTTTCTCTTATCTGTTTCTTTTCTCACTTGTTCAGATGGTTCCTTAACTACTTCCCTATCGAATGATGATGCTATATATATATATATATATATATATATATATATATATATATATATATATATATATATATATATATATATATATATATATACTGCAAGCACTTGTCTCTTGTCTGTTGTCCATTCTCACCTAATATGTTCTTGAGTGCACGGTTCCCATGCAAACTATAAACCGTCTATTTCTAAAGGCGCTATTTGTGTTTGTTTTCCTATGGGAGTTTGTACCATTTACTTGTTAATTAAATTTGCCTGAAATTTGAAAGAGGAGAGAAAATTACTGGATAGCCTGTATATGTGTGTGTGTGTGTGTGTGTGTGTGTGTGTGTGTGTGTGTGTGTGTATTTGGGTGATAATAAGACAAAAGAGTGAATTTGAGTGGAAAACAGGAAAGGCCAGGTTGTGAGCGCCTGTGATTATAAGTCTGTGATGAGCACTAATGAAAAATAATTCCAGTTGAAAATAAGATTGGACAGGAGACAGGACACTGCAAACGCCTGTCTCATCCTCTTCCTCTTTGTCATTCCTCCCTTGTTCTCCCATTATCATGAAGTCCTGCAATTTCTCTCTCTCTCTCTCTCTCTCTCTCTCTCTCTCTCTCTTTGAAGGCCAGAACCAGATAAAAAGGAAAGTAGTGGCATGCAAGAAATGAGAGTTGGCTAAACCCCTGAATGTGCTATTATATTTATCAGGCCTGGACACCAAGCTTGACAAATTTAATTAGCTGTGAGGAAAGACCCTTTTATTATTCAGAAATTTTCCCCCCGTTGTTTAGAAAGAGGAGCAGCACTACTTCCTTCTTTGACGTTATTTAAAATATTCTCATGTTTCTCAATGGGCCATCTACATTGTTGCATAGGGGAGTAGTGATAATTGAGTGCAAAAATGCAAGAATGGTAGAGAAACTAGCAAGAGACAGTAAATCCCAACCCCTCCCATCAGGCTTCCCTCCATAACCACTCACCCAAACACATTTTTATGCACAGTAAAATGTGCACGGGCAAATGAAATGATTGGATGAGCTTATTACTGTCCTCTGACAGCCACAAATACTGAACATTTGATTTATTGATTACTGTCAGAATGTAAACAGAATTTTAACAAACATAACAACAAATGCTTTTGAAATGATCTACCCTTTCTTTGACGATAGAAAGGGCCATGTGCTGTACAGATTATAAAGCCCCTTGATGAAGAAAACATTATATTAAACTATATAATTAAAACTGACTTGGTTTGTAGACTTGTTTGCAAAAAGCAAAATGTACAATTATGTTAATAAACCAATTTATATATTTCTTATATCCCACCAGATTGGATCTTCCTGAAATATCTACAGGGATGCATGTGTATGTAAAGAGAATCTCTTTACATTTACATTGGTTGATGTCTACATGATGAAGTGGTGAGTAAAAAATAATTAATGGCCTGTCTAAACAATTTTCTTTTGGGATCTTCAATCATATGATAATGGCTGGTCGTATAAGCCTCCTGTCACATAACCGTACTTCTATACTGTTTGTCTTTTTCCCCCGAGGTTCAGAGTAATAATACACATTTGTTTTTGCAAGGGGCTCCTGTTTGACATTTTAAGATAATACAGAACAATTAGAAAACATTATGCTGGCTTTTGTGTGTTCAAAACAATATTTAGTTAAATCAGTACACTGCACAAACACTTGTAAAGCCTATGATCCCTGCACAAAGAATTAGTCACTTGATGACACATGTTGCTGTTATAGGTGTTTGCAAGAGAAGCTAATATACCAAGCTGGGTAGATCTCAGTGTAGGCATAAGAGTCAATTCGTTATTTATTGTGTACTCAGTGATCTGGGTTACCTGGTGCACCCATCAACATCCTGAATCAGTCAGGTCCAATAAATAATGTGTAATATTCATGCATGCTTCCTTCTAGCCTTGGATTGAGGTCATAAAGATAATAGACATCTGTTGATCCTCCTGCAAGATTCACTGCTTTTTATATGTACTGTGGCTTTTATGTAAACTATAGTAAATTAATTTCTGTGCTGTGCAACATGAGAAACAAGATGCAAATGATTAGCTGTTGTGTTTGCTCCTCATCTCCTCACTACTGTATGTTGAACAAGGCTAAAATACTGAGTAATATAATGTGGGAGCTTGACAAAGAGAGGACAAAAGAGAAAGTAGTACAAAGGTTTAATTTCCAACTCAGCATGGGTAGCCCAAGTTAATTAATCTTTGCGTCTTGTTTAACACAGTTTAAATAATGTATTAAGGCCATTAAAGAGAAAGAGGAGAAGGAGGAGACAGGGCGAAAAGAAATCTCTTTCATTTTATCATCCTGAAAGTCATTTCAATCAAGAGCAAAACTTGTAAATTTAATAAAGTACAAGTGACTGATCCTTTGTACTCACAGCCAAATTTAACATAGCTTTGGGCATGTGTGCAATCAGTTCTTGGCTCTTTGCAGGTTAGCAGATTTTGGGGAACAGCATCATTTGTTTCTTCTTTGAACAGTATTTCATATGCAAATATCTCTTTGACCACAAAATGAGCTGTTGCAGTCTGACTTGCATCATTCAGTGTGTAAATTAAAAGTAATTGGTCTCAATTATAAATGGGTGCATCATCAAACCAACTTTTTGGCCTTGAACTATAAGTTGTACAGCATATATTTTCAAAAACTGTAAAGGTTTGCATTAATGTTTTGTTTTTAGGAGATATAAACAGTGTGTCCTTGTGTAGCACAGAGGAGTAGATGATCTGTCTGTAAAAAAAAATAAAAATAAAAATAAAAAAAAAGCTTGTGTGTCAGAATGTGTGTTTTTGTGACAACTGAGCTTTTCTCTCTTAAACCTCTAGAGTCATTATTACTTGGCTGCTGCCTGTGCTGTCAATCAATATAACCTTTGAAAATATCACTGTATGTGTGTATATGTGTAGTTTTCATGAAATAGATATATGATTTATGCCCCACAACCATGTATTTTCGAAGGCTATCCATTCCACAGTGTTTTAAAAGACTCAGAAGCTCATTCAGTGAGAAACTAGTGATGCCGCAGTGTTTCACTGAACAACTCTGAAGGTCTTTTGTTCCAGCAGTGGTCAGATATTTTTGATGAACACTTTTAGCTGTGGTCTCGATCCATAGCACCTCTTTCAACTGTTAATCATGTCTAAAATAGCCTTTTGTAGATAATTTATTTGTTGTGAACTCTGAACGCAATGTCTGTATTGTTTGTTGCCTGTATGAGTTGATTAGGTGGCAAATGAGTTTCCCCACTAGGTATTGATAAAGCTGTCTAAAATAATAATGTAATCTACTCTGCTCTCCATTCCGCATCCTGTCTCTCTCTGACAGGGTGTCACTTGCGTTGAAAAACTATAACGTGAAGATCAGTTTGAGGTCAGTTTGTTGGTTTGTCACCCATCCAAAGGAATTATGGGTATGGTTTTCGTTTTAGTGTAATTAGTTTGCTTTTCAACAAGGTCTTGGTCCTGATTACATTTTGGATGTTGTGCAGTTCAGCGTACGTGTGTATAAGACATGTATGATAATTCCAGGTTAAATTGCAGCCACGTGTCCAGAAAATGTGCCTGGTAACGCTGAGTGGCACGGTGAAAATAATAAAATGATAATTTATCATTGACCATTAAGAGCCACACCAACCAACCTCACAACCTGCCTTTCTTCTGTCCACAATTGCAAATGAGGTGAAGTGTCACTGAAATACTTTGATAAGAGACAGTAGGATGCATAAAGTAGCAGACACAGAGAGAGAGAGAGAGAGAGAGAGATATGAGAGAGACAAGTGGCGACTCTGCACCATGATAGATAAGCCAGGCAATTCTCAGGCAGCTCCTCATATCACCTCTTACACTTGATTGTGGGGACAGAAGAACCTTTCAGCAACACCCACCTCCTTCTCCATCTTTATTTTTGGCCTCTAATTTGTACTGAATCGTTTTAGTACACTGGAGAGGGATCCACATTTTAATTCCTCAGGTCTTGGTCCTGCTCTTCGATGCTATTCCCAATCAGCCTCTTTGTCCTCTATTGAATCACTAACAATGTATGAGGAAATCTTATTGTCAAGAACCTTGGGGAGAAGTAGTAATGTGATTGTGGGAGCTCATGGTGGTGGTGGTGGGGTGACAGAGACAATAGAAATGAGAAGATTAGTTTTTGTAATTCATTACAGAATAATCTTCAATTAGTAAGTTGGCATAGTTTGCACCTCCCCTGTCTGTCGTAGGGACTTGGCACTGGAGGGTGGCCGGTTCAGTCCAGTATGGAAGGTGGATGTAGCTGGAGAGGTGCCAGTTCACCTGCTGGGCACTGTAGAGGTGCCTTTGAGCAAGGCACTGAACCCCCAACTGTTCTCAGGGTGCTGCTCTATGTGGCTGCCCATCACTCCACCATCTCTCTCCACATTTGCATGTCTATGAGCCCTTTGTGTGTGTGGTTGTATTTCGGGTAAAAATGCATGTAAAAACTGTGAAAAAAAGAATTTCCCCTCAAGGGATCAATAAAGTATCTATTCTATTCTGACGCATAGAGGAACGTAAAATTGGGTGAAGGGAGCACCATCTTGTTTCTGTTACCTATGAATCAAATGTTTATGATTTAAGCTTATCAATGCAGTCAATCAATATGGCTTTCATTCGATTCCCTTTCCCTTGTCTTCATCCTGTTGGTGTACCTCTACCTTCTTTTCCTCATTTCTCTGCTTTGCCTTTCTT